>JALMGJ010000014.1:10087500-11287500 GCA_023362775.1 Charina bottae | reverse complement strand
AAAGCTGGGAGAGATCTTAGCCTGGCATGCATCCTGGGGTTGCCCCTCCATGTCTTCACCCCAGTCATGAACAAATAAGAGCATATTTGTGGGGCCGTTCCTGATTGCATCTTCCCCCATTGATTTCAAATTGGATTTTAGCTATTCCTCTTTTAGCTGGTGGGGTGGAAGTCTTTGACTCCTCACTGGTAGACATTTTCCTTATCCCTGGAAAGGGCCATGCATGGAAAATCTGGGAACATCAGTACTTGAGGCATCAGAGTCTTTGTGTTGGGACCAGATGAGGATAGAAATCCTCCCAGTTTTATCTTTTGGTCTAAAGTTTTGTTTTGATTCTGCACATGATGAGTGGTGGGAAGAATCTGGGGGCCTTGGCACTTCTCTCCCTTAATTTCTCTTCAGTCTTGAAGAGCAGAAGGGGCTGGAAATGGGCTTTCCTGTGGTTCCTACCCGAAGCCAAGTGCAGTTAATTCTATCTTTCTTGGCATGGTTGCTTACTATTCTTACTGTCATTCCCACTATCTAGAAAAAGCAACAGAAGAGATGCCTGCTTTCCCAGCTTCTGGTCAAGTCAGTTGGGTTCACTCTAGGTGGTTGCTCCTCTTCCTCCTCCTCCTCCTCCTCCTCCTTAAAACCCAAGCCTGTTATAGCAGTTCTAGCTGGAGACATTTCAAAAGCTGTCTGCATAGCTAAGACAGTGCACATTTGCAACTGTGACCCAGAAGCAGAGAGGGAAAAAACACCAAGGCTAGTTTGCAATGTTAAGTGGAGTCTGTGTTTGCAGTTTGGCCACAGGTTTTCTTCTTCAGTGATCTCAAGCAGAGCAGCCAGTTCTTGGGCGCCTCGGCTATGAGAAGTGAAGATGGGAGCATTTACTGTATTTGGCAGAATGGGCTGCAAGTCAGCTCACCGGGGTTGGCATCAGTGACTGATATTCTCAGGTGTCTTGCCAAGTCCTGTGCCTCCATAGGGGCTTCGTTAGGAATTGTATATCTGTCCCCTTTCCCCACCTTCAGTGAGTGAGCAAGCAATTGTATGGTGAATTTGAACCTCTTGCCAGCAAGGCTTCTAAGAGTATCTTCTGTCCCGAACTATTGCCTGCGGATTTATGACAGTTGAAGCCTAACTTATGTAGTAGAGGGCACCATCTGGGGAAGAGGAATCTGCAACTCCACGTAAATTATCCCACTGTTTAGTATCCCCCGCTCAAGGCACGCTGCCAGTACCAGTCTGCCTCTATTAGTTGTCCTATTTTCAGAGCCTTGGGATGCAGCTCACAGGATTGTCACTGCTTGAAGAGAAAAATGGGGCTTCAGTTGAAGGGTTTCCTTTTCCCTTCTCTATGCGTTGCAAAGAATGGGGAGGTGGGTCAAGGTACCCAATGTGATCTAGAATCCCTTGTACAATCAGGGTTCTGAACTGCACAGGGCGCATACAACTGCGAAGAGCAGACAAGTTGGAAAAGTAGGAAAATGAGGACAGCTCCTTCCTCGTGCAGAGGAGGCAACGCGTGAAGAGGGCCTGTGAACTGTAATGACACGGTGCTCCTGAGCATGTTTGTTGTGTCACATCTTGGCCATCAAATTAAAACCAGTGTCCATGTGCTGGGGCCTGAAAGGGGAGGGGGATTTAAGTAGGCATGAAACTTAATGGAGGTCATTTGTCCATTCTGCCTCGTACTGTTTACTATGATAGTGGCCCTCCATAGTCCCAAAGCGATATTTTATCTGGAGCTGGCAGGCAGTGAAACTTGCAAAACTTCTATTTTATCCTGAACTACCTCACCCCAATAATGTTGGGGAAGCTCTCTTTCTTACAGCCATACAGACTTTGCTTCACACCGTGCTCTAATTCATGGATTCTTTACCCACAGTGCGTTGTCTACACCAAAATGGCTAGGTTTGCACCTCGTTCCTGGTTTGGCTTGCACACACTAAGTCAAAATCAGATCAAACCATGAAGGCTAAGCATGTTGTGTGGACCTAGCTGCGACTTTTAATGACAGGAAGGAGAACTTGTGGTCCTCTAGAGGTTTCTGAACTACAGCTCCCAGGTGCCCTCACCATTGACCATGTTGGCCAGCACTGCTGGAGACATAGTTCAGCCTCTTCTAGGGTGTGGAATACAGGTTGTATATCTCAGCTGTTGAGAGGACAGACTGCTTCTCATGGTGGCCCCCCGCCCCCCAAAGCATCTTCCTCTGTTTGATGTAATAAAAATAATGTGATGACACTTCCAGGCTCCAAGGGCCAGATGCCCAGGTAGAGTGATGGGTGTGCATCTCTGAGTGTGCTTGAAAGCTGTGGGCAACACAGGGTTAATCTGGTGTAACTAGGCCAGCTCGGCAGCTTGCTCCTGCCAGGACCTTGTTTTGCCATATCTGGGCAGTACGCCAAGTTCCTTCTGGCCGCTGTATAAAGTTGACGTAGTCAGAGCAGAAAGCCTCTGCTAAACAAATGGGGCCACTTCCCCTCAGGAAAACTAGGGGGACAGAGCCACAGACAAATCATTGTGGAAGACAAGACACAAGAGGTGTGCACTTGGCTATCTGGCAGTTACCTGCATGGCCTAGAAATTAAGCATGGGATCTTGGAAAGGGGTGGGGAGACTTTTGCTGCTCCAGAACAAAAGAGCTCAAAGTCGTCGTGCTGACTGGGTGCCAGCTCTGCCACCCACTCCTGGCCTTGACTCTGCTGGAGGAGAAGAGGGTATCTGAGGACATGAGGGGAACCAGTGAGGGAGGTCATATCATCAAGGCCAAGGGAAGAAAGCACATATTGTGTGAGAGAAGCTCTATATCTTGGCGTGTGTGTCTTTGGGCAGTCAGCTCCACCCAGCCACCCTGGTTTGGAGAGGTTGCACTTGAGGGGTCAGTCATAAATTATAAGCAGGAGTATTGGCCTTGGAGAGGTGAAGCTCGTGCTCAAATATCTTCATTTGGGGACTTTGGCCCAGTCTCAATCTTCCTCAGTCTCACCTTCTTTGCAAGTGTGTTGAGAAGATAAAATGGAAAGGGGGGAGAAGAGCCACCCCGCCACAAGACCCTGGGGGAAGGTAGCAGGATGAAAGTAGAGTAGATTCTGTACCAACTGGACTCACCCACTGGACTACATCAAAACACATGGTTTGGCATACCACAGGGACCCAAGTGCTTGTCTGGAACCCTGGGTAGATGCTGCCCATCTGTTTACAGCAGTGTTTTCCAACCTGGACAGCTTCCAGAGGTATGGGTATGGACTTCAACTCCCAGAATTCCCCACCAGCATGGGCATTGCTAGGAATTGCAGGAGTTGAAGTCCACATCTCTGGAAGCTGCCCAGGTTAGGAAATACTGTAGACAATCCTGGGACCGATAGTCTGACTTAGAATAAGAAACTTGCCTGTGTTTCTGTGCAGCTGCTAACGTCTTGCTTCCTGCCTGCTTCCCTCTAGCCTGTCTGCCGCTGTGACATCTGAGAGGCAGTGACCGGTCTCCCTGTGTGGCCTTGGATCCTGCACCCAGCCCCTTTGCCTCCCTGTAGCCAATGACCCCCATGAACCCAATGAAACCATCGCTCCCACCCACCCCGCATGGGTGAGTATGACGGCGCTTGCCTCCTCCTCCAGCTCTTGACATGCCTCTCTTCATCTGTCCCTAGAGGCAGACCGTCCTGGGACCATTGGGCAACTCTGCACCAGGATCCTGTGACGTTGGCACATTGCTCAGCATCCGGCTGCCTTTCGTTTCATGAACGCCTCCAGCCCTGAGGGCTGCAAAAAGGCTGGAAATAGGCAATTTGTGGATGGAATGTAGACTTCCCCATCCCTGAATTAGCAGCAAGTCTTGTTTCCCATTTGGAAGCTACTGCCTAATAAAAGGTGGGGGGGGGGGGGCTCCCATTTTGCAGCCAGGTCCAATAAGGTGCACTTTCAGTGGGCCCCTAAGGAGACTGGCAATGTCACGGAGTGGGGGATGAACCCAAATCTGTGGCCGTTTCTTGTATTTTGGGGTGAGGGCTGGCTAGGTTAAGGTGCCACCTGGATGCTTAAGGGCACTGAAAAAAGGTGACCATGAAATCTGGAGGGGGCAAAATAGGGTTGGGGTCCTGCTTGTACCCGAGGAGCTGCCCCACCCTTGCTTATGAATCCAAAGGTTGATCTCGTCTGTGGGGGACAGGAGCTGCAGTGTAAGCCTGTCAGTGCACCCCAGAGCAAGGGTCACCGGAAGTTCTGGAAAACCCACCCACCCTAAAAGCTGCAGCTTTTCCCTGCAATTTTGCTGCCTTCCCCATTCCTGGAATTTGCTGAAAATGGAGGCTTCACTTCACGATCGTGGCCAATAACTATCTAGCAGTCCTACTTTTCTTATGCTGCTTGGGATGGCTCGCCCGCGGTTTCCTCTTATCTAGTTGCAAATATATCCCACTCTTTCCCCCGTGCCCCTTCCCCGAACACTTCCCCAGAGGTTCCTAATCACTGACATTGCGCATCAGCGGTGTTTTGTTTTGTTTTCCTTCCTAGTGATGGTTCATATGCCTACGAGTCAGTTCCTTGGCAACAGAATACCAATCAGCCTGCAGGATCTCTCTCGGTGGTAACCACTGTTTGGGGCGTCAGCAACACATCGCAAAGCCAGGTACCCTTTGCAGCCTTCAAAGGGGGGGGGGGGTGGAGAGAGCAGGAGGGAGGGGGGGTGGGGAGTGGAAATGGGGCACCCAGGCTGGACCTCCTTTGGAATTTTGCTAAAGTAGACCCTGGAGCAGACTTCCCCAGCCCATCACTTTCCACAGGGGTTGGACCAGATAATTGATTTTCACTTGAAATTACATTTAAGCTGCCCTTAAAAAAGTCCCCTACCAAGCTTGTTAATGCAGTACACTGAAACAACAATATCAAAGGGGCAATTATCAGTAAAGCCAGCTGCCCAAAAATACGATTCATGAAAAACTCCAGTGAGAACAAGTGGGTTTTCAAAGCCCAAGTCTTATTTCTTTCTGGTAGAGATATCTTTTCATAAGTGTCCTGCCTTTTCCTCAAAAGGCACCTTCAGTCACCCAGGTAAAGAGGAGAGTGGGAAAGGGACTTCCCCATCTCTACTGAAACGTGGACCAGAGAAGACTCATTTACATGGGAAATTTCCCAGCTGAGCCTTTTGCCTCCCCTGTGCCAGTGCATTCCGCCAGGGTTCAAGTTAGCAGAAAGCTGGGTGGATGATCTACCAAGGATCAGACAAGGGACTTTCCCCACCAAGCTCCATTCCACCCCAATCCTGATACAAAACATGTAAAAAAAAAAGATCAGGTTTACTTCCAGGTCCAGTACCCAGTCTTTCCGCAAAGATGTCTTGTTTTTGTTTATCTAAAACTCATCAACCAGCTTTAGGTCTGTCTTCTGGTACATTTAAATCTTCACCTGTTTTATGAGGAACAGTGGCCATACTATGCAAAGTGAAAGTTTCCAAAGGAAGTAGCCATGTTAATTTGGTACAGCAAAGGAAAACAACACAGAGAGGCATTTAGCATTTCAGACTAATTTGTTTTCACACCGCCTTTTGTGGGAAGGCCATTTCATCCAACTGGTAGAGCCAAAAGCTCAATCCACAAAAGAGACTTAATACATTTGTGGCTTAAGGGGAGATAAAATTGTTTGTATATAAAAGTGAGCTTAAGTGAGAGCAAACAAATATATAAAATAAGCCACACCTAATTCAGCTCTGTACAGCACACTGCAAATTTTACAGCTCATTTTAAATTAACAGCACGGTTCTAAGCATCTCTAGCTGTAAGTCCCACCAAGTTTGGTAGGTCTCATTCATGCTTAAATGCAGTTAAAATTGCTGCAGTCGGTGAACGCACTTTCCTGGGAAATGAGTTTCTTCAAGTTCACTTGGGACTTGTGTCTGAGCAGCTGTTCACAGGCCTGAGTTGAATGCTGATTCTAAATGAATCTTTGTTTGTTAGATGTATATTCTACTTTTCCTCCAGTAGCTCAAAGCTGCATATTAGTAACTCATCCTTCCATTTTTCTACAACAAGCCTGTGAAGTAGGCTAGGTTGAGAGATAATGGCTGGGCCAAAATCATCCAGGGAGTTGAGGATGGACTTCAGTTTGGGCCTAAGCCAGCACCTTAATTTATATTACTCTGGCTCTTTCTCTGACATCTGCTGGTGAGATATTAGATTTGACCAGGAATCCCCAAAAATTCTCAACTGAATTCTCATCTGGTGAGAAGGAGATACTAGATTTTTCACAAGCAGCACATCTTATCTTTGAAATTCTGTTTCAGCTTTGAGGCCTGACAGTTTGGAGGAAAGAAAGTATTTACAACATTTTTGCTTTCATTTGGTTGCTTTAAATGGGAATTGGATCTCAGAATGACCTAAGTCTCATCTGATTGCAAAATGAAGGAATTCAGAGAAATACACTTGTAAAAATTATCCCTTTACTGCCCTTCTGAAAGAGTAGGGGAGTACAACCCTCCTAACAGTCTTTCTAGGGTTCCTTTATTCACTGATATTTAACTTAAAAATAGCAGACATTGCTATTCAGATTAAGTATCCCGAGCAGATTACAAAGTTTGAGGTTTGGAAGACACACTGACAGCAGGCATGTAGCTAGGCTGGGGCACCCCCTGAGTTTTCTCTGTCCTATAAATTTTATGTGGTTTTTAAAAGGCCAGAGAAGCTCCCCCTTTCTTTCTCCCCCTCTCCCCCAACACCCCATACTTTTAGGGGCTACAGGCCTGAATTCATTTAGTCCAAGAAGAAGCAAAAGGGAAATCAGTCGATCTCTAGTCTTTTCTGCAGCAAGATGTTGAGGTTCTCTAAGAAAAGGACTGTCAGCCATCCTCCCTAAATCTGGCTGCTGATGGATGCATTTTGGAGAGGAGGCTGCTAAGAGTGAACGTAAACTCAGTTCTGATTTCTGGACTGAGCGTGTGCTTGGAAACACCTGATCCTTTTAACTGTCTGGATTCTGATCTCCTACCTCATCCCTCTTCACGTCTTGCTGGACCACAAAGTAGATCCTTGCACTGCTGATCTAGTCCATCTCTCTCTCCTCCCTTGATCCTTTGCAGGTTTTTGGAAACCCCATGGGCCCTGGAGGAAACACCACTGGCAATCCCATGATGCCCAGCGTGGCCAGCAGTGGCTCTGGCATGAGCTCACCACAATTTATGGGACAGCAGCCTTTCCCTGAGGGCTCAACGGGCAAAGGTTACGTGCAGCCTGGGATGTACAGTCGCAGTTCATACCCTGGAGGGCCAGGCTTCACCACAAGGTAGGTCCTGGCTGGCAAATTGGATCAGCAGGTATAGTGCCTTTGATGGGAAAGGAGCTTGCCTTGGTTGATTCATCACGGCATGTGAAACAACCACAATGAGCAGAGTTCACACAAGACATGAAGCCATAAGCCTGTACTGGAGGAGTTACACAACAGTGAGCCACTCACAAGCAAATGTATGACCTCCATATCACGATGCCCAGCTAAGATTTGGCCTGGTTGATTGTTCTTGGAATTATTAGTGTGCAATCAACTGGCCGCGTGATTGTGCAGTGAACCAGGAAAGGTGGTTCCTTGGTAGCCTTTCTCCTCTGCCCCGGTTCATGGTGGTTTAACTGAGCTGTTGATTACCCGTTTGTGCTTTATTTGTTTGGATAAACTCCCTAGCCGAGAACCTGAAAACGGCCTCTCAGGAGGTCTTCACGTCTACAAGCCAGGGAGGACGTTTTGCAGAAGTTCCTCATGTCTCCCCCTCTCTCCTGCATGGAGACCATAATTCCAATCAGCATTTTTCAAGATCAGCAGTTTAGTTAAGTCAGGGGGCAGTGCTATGCACACCCCAGGAATTAATCCTCCTCGACAACACAGGGCTTATTTTTGAGCAAAATTCTGTAGAAGTCCATTGCTGATTTACCTAACCGATTAAACATTCACCCATAATTAATGATTGTCATATCTGGGGCTCGGAAGGAATTTCTCCCCGTTCCTCTCATTCACATCTGGCAAAAAGATGGCCTCCTTAAGAGGTTCGACTCACGGGAGCCACACTCTCCTTACTTGAGTTTTCTCATTTTATATTCCTAACCTGCCCTGTCTCAATAAAGCCAGAAATTCCCAATTGCTTTTCTGAATGTAATATCCTCTACTCCATATGCTCAATAGCTGCTTCACTCTGGGTACAAAAAATCATTCTACCCTAAAGACGGAGGTCTTGCGGTGGTGTTGAAAACAGTTCCAGCCTTCATAATTTAGTGGCTGTTCCATACCTGCAGTGCAAGCACCAGAAATGTCTCTTGATGCACCCTGGTTATGGCATGGACTTGGCTCAAGGATGCCCAGATGACAAGCCATTGCAGGCAGTTTCTTTTTTTTTTCCTTTTTATTAAGTAAAATAAAAAGTATGCAAAACAGACACAACCAATATTAACACACAACATACAATAGGTCAATAAACAATCATACTTTTATAAATTTAACCTCTACATGCACCCATCACCCGTGGGACATGTATTCTTCCTTATCTCATTACTTTTTATTGTCTTACAATTTTTAATATTAATAATTCTTATACAGCCCTCTTCTCCAAAATGATAATATGTATTGATTTGGTTTTATTCCTTTCCCTTTAACAAATGCATATTCTAAAAATTCACCCCATGTTACCTCAAAATTGTTTCTTTTCATCAAACCCTTTTTATATTTTAATTTGCATGTCAATTTATCATTTATTGCAATGTTCCACACCTCTTTAAACCAGTCCTCAAGTTCATATTCGTAATCCTCTTTCCATTTTTTAGCTATTATTATTTCTAAGTCTGGCATGATTTCCGACAGACCATGAGTTCACAGCGCTTAGGGGGAGAGCTTAGGGGAGTACTAAGGTTAAGCCAAATGACACCCCTTTGAAATAGTTGGGTCAACATGCAGAAATGTATCCTGCCGGACAATTCAGACTGAATCCACACATTGAACTAAGCCATAACGTGGTTTGCTTTCTTGCACTTCGGTGTGTTGGGTAAACTCTGCCGTTGTGATTTGTAAACCAGAGTTTGTGTGGTTAAGCAAACCATGAGTTAATGTGTCATGGGAACCCATTCTGAGAATCTCCCCACCCACCTCTGCCTATTCTCTCTCTTGGGAAAAAGGTCATTTGCTTCCTTCCCTAGAATCCTAAAATAGTTAGAATGTTCTTTCTTCAACCTTTCCATATAATTAGCGAATCAACCCCGTGTGCCGTGAGAGGAGAATAGTCACCAGAGATGTATGAAGAGATGAGCTTGTTATTAATTGCACAAAGAGTCAGCCCCTTTCTGCTATGCCTGGTGCCAAATCAGTGGGTGAAAGGGTATATGAGTGTGTAAGTGTGATGGCCACCTCATAGTCACAGGCCTAGCTGCCTAATCTCCTAGATGTTTTACTTGTACAGCATCATCCTTCCTTGCCTCTGATAGGATGTACGCTGGCTTATAGGGAAAAAATCAAGGCTTGAGAATAAACCAGACAGAGTGCAGCATTTAGGGCTAAAAGTGTTTACTTGTAGCATAAGGCAATAAATGCATATATAGTTAAGGCAATAAATGCAAATGTTACATTATTGCAATAAGGAAAAACAAAAACAAACTTATAAGCAGAGATCCGTGTATTGATCCCAGGGCCAGAGCTCATGCCACGGCCTATACCCAAAGCCAGGCATAACTACGCACTGCCCAGTCCGCAGAAGTAGAATACATGTGAAGAACTACATGGCTAAAGACATAAAAAGTCAAGAAGCATAGAACACCATTTTGCATGGTTAGATATTCAGTTCTTCCAGCTTTCTGATTGGCTGGAAGTTAGGTGTGACACACACCAGGCCTTTGTGTAGGCCATAGCACAAGGTGGGCTATGCTTCTCACCTCCTTGCACTGCATGCAAGCTGAAGGAATAGTGGGAATTCTTATTGTATGTCCAAAGCATTTTACCGAGGTGTAGAAATCCAGGCTGCCAATACCATCTGAAGAATTGGGTTTGGCAACAGGCGTCTTGGAAGCCTAGAAAGAAGTATGCTTTCTCTGTCTCTCTCTTTTTAACGTTGAGCACCCACATCTTAGTTATATTTCTTGGTTGGCCTTTTACTTGCCCCATGCCAACGGCTGATGGAGCATACCTGTCCAGCAGCATTCCAAAAATAGCAACAGAAGTTACCCCTATGTTTGCAGTTATAATTTGGACAGGAGACTCAGAAACTCAGAGAGGTGCAGTTTATGACCTACAATATTTCAGTTTGAAATATTCATAGCCAGTACCTTTAAAAAGCAGGAGCCAACGCTAGCCCTTCCATTCACGTTTCCTAAAGTTCACCAATCCAGGTGTTGATCTCTCAAACAAACAGATGCCTTCTGGTATTCAGTCTGCAGATCCAGAAGAGAAGGTTCCTCAATTACCTTCATTTCCGTTGCTGACATTTTTTATATTTTGTCAAGGAAAAAGGCCAGTTGAAATGTTCCTGTGTAGGCCTTTTTAATGTTTAAAGTGTAATGAAAGACAAATTTGACGTAAAATTGATATAAAAGTTTTCCGTTAAATGAAACTGCATACTAGTTCATTGCTAATTTGCATGAATAGGCATATAAGTTTGCTCCAGGCAAACCCTGGGAGCCACAGGGTGATTAGTGGTCACAATGTTGGACTATGATTGGGGATGCCATGGTCCTCAGCCATGGAAACTCACCGGGTCACTTTGGGCCAGTCAATTTTTCTCTTTGCCTAACTTCATTGGGTTGTTGGGGGGATAAACATGAAGATGGAATATTATGTATGGCTTCTTCAGCTCTTGGAAGAATAAGGTTCTTCCAGGTTCCTGGTGACTACACTATGCAGTTTTCTTGACAATAATATACAAGTACATTGCCATTGCCTTCTTCTGAAGTTTTTCTGACTTCCTAGTCTCTTCCCTGGTGGTCTTCCATCCATGTATCAAGCATGCCTGACCTAGATTAACTTTTAAGGCTGGTCAGGAGCTGGCACCTGCTGAGGCTCTTTAATGAAAAGCAGGGTATGAATCATGATGATGATGATGACGACAATGACAATGCCACATAGAGCTTGCCCAAACCTAGTTTGGCCTTGGGCCCAAGTAGTGCCCATTGTCTACTAAGCAGAGCTAGTACTTGTTTTTCCTCCATTTAGCAGCAGTTCTGAGATCCCCCAACTCAGCCTGGAGCTCTGGCTATTCCACACCACTTCTATTCCACACCACTTCTATTCCACACCACTCTCTGTGCAAATGAGATTGGGGCCCTCATTAGGGTGTAAAGAACACGTGCAACTTAATATTTATTGTTTTAATTGATTTTAAACTTGTTGTGAACCGCCCAGGGTCCGTCCTTGTGGGGGAGATGGGCGGGATATAAATGTAATAAATAAATAAACAAACAAACATGGCTATAAACCATGTCTTTTCTCTAGTTATGCAGGGAGCCCAAACGGGCCAGGGGGAATGGGCATTCCTTCACATACTGGGAGACCCCCTGCGGACTTCACCCAAGCAGCCGCCGCCGCCGCCGTAGCAGCCGCCGCCGCAACAGCCACGGCCACGGCCACAGCCACAGTAGCTGCCTTGCAAGAAAAGCAGAGCCAGGAGCTGAGCCAGTATGGAGCGGTAAGCTGGGCATGTAACTGTTCCCTGAGAACGAGCAGAGGCAAATTTACAAGGGCTTAGGGTTGAAATAACTGTGGGCCCAGGCGACGGACCTGCAAATGAGAGTGCTACGGTTTACAGTTGACACTGCCCGCATGCCGTTTCTTGTCTTGTCTAACAGTCTGTCTCGTGCTGAAGTGCAGGCTGAATTTAATAGAACCGTTAGAATGGTGACTGCTAGAACGTCAAGGGTGGTGTATCTTATCCTATGAACCCCTGTTCCCACAGAGTCTGGCTTTATATCAAATCCTATTTAACTTCTTTCCTTTTTCTTTTGCTGGAGATGGGTGCTGGGCAGCCTTTCAACAATCAATTCCTTCCTCATTCGGGGCCCCGAGGACCAACTGTACCTCCTGGGATGAATCCAGCCAACATGTTGAACGCTTCTGGGATGTCGCCCATGAGCATGAGCACAGCAAGGACTCCTGCCATGAGCGCCCTGTATGGTGGACAGAGGATGCCCCAGCATGGCTACCCTACTCCCCCACAAGGCCAGCAGATGCCCCGGCAAAGTGTCAAGAGAACTTACTCCAGCGAGGTGCGTGGCAAAGGTGGAAGGGCTTTGAAGCTCGGGCTTTGGAGCCTTAGGTACATACAACCCTATGCCAAGGAGTGCCAACCTCCCCTACCAGTGTGCTGGAGCTATAATTCTAGACTTCCCAGCCAACGTGACCTTTGGCGACTGGGCATTGGGGGGCTGTAATTCCAGCACGCCAAAATAGCATGAGGTGATGGAAGGCTGCAAGAGATAAACCCATGGAGCCAATCTTAGGAAAGTATATTAGAACTTGTAAATTGAACTGGGCATTCAGGACTCTCTCCTGAGACATTTATAGCTGCCAATTTCCTGGGCCTGCAGATTTCATCCAGGCTCAAAGTGAGTGGAATGGAGCATAGCAATTACATTCTCTGTCTGATCTGGATGCCTACAATTAGGGAACTTGCTCTGTCTCTAACTGGCCGAAACCGTGCACTTGCTGAGTCGGTTAGTTTTACTGGCTGTACCCTGAAAGAAAATGACAGAGACCGCACCTGCCAACCCTCCTCCGTTCAAATCTAGAAAAGAAATAAATGCCAGGAAACAGTCTCAAGTAAGATTTGTGCCCTCCAGCAGAGTTCCCCATAACCTTTTAGTACAGAGGTGGGCCATTTGTAAGTTATCTGCAGCCCTCCAAATTTTATTTGGGGCTCTCCAAGCCATGCAGGATTGGGTGGGACAAACATCTTCTGACCCATTCTTCCTGGGTTTCAGCAAGTTACGGCCTCAGTGGAGACATAAGACACCCTTAAACCCTCTCCCCGAGTTGATTTTTCCAGAAGATGCCTTAACTCACTGCAAGTCTTGATGTACTCCTTGTTAACCCCTTCCTCAAGTTTGTCTCTTCAAAAGACTGACCCTTCTACCCAGCTCACTGCGATAACATTTTAGCACCACCCGCCAGGCCGTTTGCGGCCCCCAGTTGGGACACAAAAGGGAAATGTAGCTTCCCAGATGAAAAAAGTTGCCCATTCTTTCTTCTGCAGAATTAGGACTCCATTGAACTCCTCCTCCCAAGGTTATCTGATGCCAGATGCGATGCTCTAGGCAGGCGGGTCACAAGGTGCCAACTAGCCCTGCTTCCCCATTTCCGGTGTGTGCTACAGCCCCACTCGCTCACAGCTCACATCCTCCCCCACCCCTTCCCCCCTCCCAGCCTCAAGAAAGACACAAGAAGTTTTCACTTCCCCGTGCCACTTAGCATGTGGTGAACTCCGATTAGTGAAAAATTCAGCTCAGCCCAGTTGAAGACCTGTTCTCTGACAATAACGGGCCACAAAACCGTCTCCACCATGATAGCGTTTTCGTCCTAACTTCCAGCAGAGGCTCACAGTGAGGTTTTGCAAGGCTTTTCAAACTGTTTCCTTTCTTACGACAATTCTACCTCAGGGGTAGGGAATGTCTGTACCCTCTGCTTGTCACGTCCCTTCAGAGAAGGTACTGTTGATTCAGGAGGAAGACAGACTCATCCACCCCACAGACTTATTTGTGGTTTAGCGTGTTGTAAGAACCTAGCCGTCATGGTTTATTCAATAAGCTGTGAGTAGCTCTTACTCCCCCAAAATCATTCTTTTAGTGCATTTATAAGTAACCCAGAGTGTGTGTTTCCCATTCCATTGTATTTACTTCCATGGGAGGCCAGCCGTCTCAGTTGCTGCTCCAGGGCATCTTCCTACTAGCATGGGCTGTGCATTTTGGCTCCAGCCCTTTCAGTTAGCAAACTGTTTGCTAGATTTTAGGCTTCTGTTTTCTGCTGGTTTGGTGCCATTGAGGGATGCGGGCACTTACTGGATTGTTTTTAATCGTTTGAATGGCCTGAATGTAATGTGACAACCTTCTCCTTGCTGAAAAGCAGTTTACTAATTTAGGCCACATAATTGGATGTGGCCATCATTCACCCACCCTTTCTCTGGTTCTCTTCCAGGGTTACCCAGGACAACAATATATGCAAGGTGGACAGTACGCCTCCCAAGCCGGACAGTATGCCACAAATGTGCCTCAGCCATCTGCTCCATCCCCCTCCTATCCCGGCCACAGGTTGCCACTGCAACAGGGAGTGAGCCACTATCTCTCTGCCTCCAGTACCAGCGGCCCGTACTATAAGGTACTCAGTTACTATGGTAACAGCTGTACAAGATTCTCAGTGAAGGTGAAAGAGACATGCGGGCATTCATTCTGTAAGGAGAGAAAGCAGATCCCCAGTAGGAATGATAAATGCATCAAGAGAGCATCTCCCTGAGGAATGGGGGGAAACACCTGCATCTCCATTTGGTTTTTCGCTATTATTCTGGTGCTTCTGTAAGGAAGCCTTCTCCAACCCTCTAGATGTCTGGACTTCCGCTACCAAAATTCTGGACCATGGTCATGGAGGATTCTAAAATTTGAAGCCCACCACCCAGAAAGTAGCCAGATGGGGAAAGATTGCTATGGGTTTTTTAAATATTCTATTTGTTCTAATCTTCAGCCAGCAGTCGTAAGAACAACTCTTCCCACCCCGCGCTAATGCAGGTTGTTTGAATAATTTCACAGGGCAGAAGAAAATGTTCTCTCAAGGTTATAGAGTAAGTCAGCAGTAAAAAAACATTGTTTCCTGGGACTTAATCCAAGGATGCACAGTGCAGCCAGTTGTGCCTAGGGAAACTAAGATTCAGATCACTCTTCTGTTCGTTCACTTGACTCCATTTCACACCTGTTGGATTCTCAATTTGTGCTAAGGTATAATATAGTTTGAGAGCCAGTTTGATATAGTGGTTGAGGCACCAGGCTAGAAACCAGGAGACCATGAGTTCTAGTCCCACCTTAGGCACAAAGCCAGCTGGGTGACCTTGGGCCAGTCCCTGTCTCTCAGCCCTAGGAAGGAGCCAATAGTAAACCAGGAGACTGAGAGTTCTAGTTCCACCTTAGGCAGGAAAGCTGGCTGGGTGACCTTGGGCCAGTCCCTGTCTCTCAGCCCTAGGAAGGAGGCAATGGCAAACCACTTTCAAAAAACCTTGCCAAGGAAACTGCAGTGACTTGTCCAGGCAGTCTCCAAGAATCGGACACAATTGAACGGGGAGATGATAGATAGATAGATAGATAGATAGATAGATAGATAGATAGATAGATAGATAGACAGACAGACAGACAGACAGACAGACAGACAGACAGACAGACAGACAGACAGACAGACAGACAATAGATTGATTGATTGATTGATTGATTATAGTACTTTTTTCTGGTTTGCTGCATTGTATGAATCCAGTCTTTGTGATTTGCAAACCGTGGCTTGCAGTTAAGTTCAACCATCCTCAGCCTGGTTCTCTTTCAGATAGGCTCGATTTCCCCTCCCCAAATCTGTAGCCAGCATAGCCTTCCAATATGAAAGTTGCATCTGCAGAATACCCTGTTGGGCAAGGCTGACTTTCCATACTGTGCGAGCCCAACTAAGGTACACATTGGTGTATTGTGTAATGCAAGTGAATGAATGAATGTTCCTTTAATACAGCCTTAGGCCAGCAATATAAAATAGCCTACAAGAACAATAATACTATAGTATATAATAAGACAAAGAGTTATATGAACACAATATGGATGGAAGGACATTAAATCAGGCCCGAGAGAAGGTTCTATAATGGTTAGGCAATTCCAAGGTGATGAGATGTTTAGTTGGCTGCATGCTCCAGTCTCCTGGACCTCCCATTGTTAGGGACTTGATTCAGTTTGTTTGCCATTCAGTGTCCAGTACTCACCATTTAAGAAACACCCTAGCTTGTAAAATTCATTCCCAACAATAGCTCATGGACAGCAAAATCTCTGGAGAGAGATCTTAAGTCAGCAGTTTATGCAGCTGAGCCCTCTTCTGGGCTGAAGAAAATTGATCAAAAAAATGACTAGGGGGGGGACCCTAGTGTAACATGAGAACTCCGTTATCTTCAGTTTGCCGACTTCGTTGGTGGTTCTTGGGATAAAATGAGACTGTAGAATCGTGAGGCCTATTGAGTATCCTTTGGAGTAAAGATGAGATGTGAACTGGATGGATAACTGATTGCCCTAAAGCAACTCCTGCCTTGAGAATCAGGGCCCAGGTTATTCTAGTAACACATGGTTTTTGCCTTTTCTCTTTCTAGCCTACCGATCAGTTCAATGGTCAAAATGCCAATTTCAATGGTGGCAACTTCAGTAGCTATGGACAAGCTACAATGAATGGGGTGAGTTTTTATTGTTTGCTCCTGCTGAGGCTCTCTAAGGTATTTGGCAATGATGTAGAAGCCAGGTGTTCTCTCTCTGCTCTATTTCCAGGATGAATTATTCATGTGTTTACATAGGTTCACAAAATTCCTCCTGGTTGTTATCCACCCAGAGCACGCCTTCATACACTCATTCATCCATTTCTCTTTCCCCTACACACACAGCACAACACACGGTCTTCGTTGGGTCGTTTTTCCTGTTTCTTCAAACAAACAGAATTGGAGCAAATTGTGCATTACATAAGCAAGACTTTGACTTTTTGTATTTTTATATTAGCCTAGCATTACCATCAACCTCTTTTTGGGTTCTTTTCTTTGCTAGCGCAAACTGCATCTTTTCCATTCTTATCCAACCTTGAAAAAATGGAGAAAAATTTCTACCAACTGAGTTAAAGGAAGGGGAGGTAATGTGTTGACAAGTGCCAGTCTCTTGCATCTTTTGCAAATTATATTTTGTCCATTTTTAATTCCTTTTCTCCTGTGTCATCTCAGAGGGTTAGGGTTAGCTCTTATTCCCTATTGTGGGTCATATTTGCCCTTTTCGCTCAAGGAGAATGATGCTATACTTTAACTTCCAACAGCCTCCACTCTGTGGCCAATGGTGGGTGTATTTTTTCCAATTGTCTTTCATTAGGAAAAGAAATGGATTGGGGGGGGGAATTGAAATATATGCAGCATGGGAGATAGTTTTCACATGGTCAAAAACACACAGCCTGATGCCAGATCTTGCAGTTACCAAAACAAGGTACAGATGACTGTCTCTCCCATCCAAAAGAGAATTGTTTCTAGCCCTTTCCGTAAAGTAGGTGGGAGAGACAGGCAAGAAACTGAACATTGATTGAAGTATAAATAGAACTTGTATTTGACACACAGAGATCGCAACATCTCCTTAGCTTTTCTACAGTAAATCAGAAGGTCTTGTCTCTTTATGTCCCTGTTTACCCCATTCCAGTTCAGCTTGCAGAGGAGAAACCTGACACATAATACTTTTTTAAGGCAGTCTATAAAGATATGAGAGCCAGTTTGGTGTAGTGGTTAAGGCACCAGGCTAGGAACCGGGAGACCGTGAATTCTAGTTCTGCCTTGGGCACGAAGCCAGCTGGGTGACCTTGGTCCAGTCCCTCTCTCTCAGCCCTAAGAAGGAGGCAATGGCAAACCACTTCTGAAAAACCTTGCCAAGAAAACTGCAGGGACTTGTCCAGGCAGTCTGCGAGAATTGGACACAATTGAACAGATAATAATAGGAAATGGTTGCTTCTGTGAAATGCTTGGCCCATTCCCAGGATTTTGAGGACTGGTGGAAAATGAGAACAGGCCTACCACCAGCTTCTAGTTGAAAAGTCCAGAAGAGGAAACCAGCCGTGAGCAAAGACATACTGAGTCCTTCTCTTTCTTGTGAAAATAATGCCACTGTCCCCAAGAGGAAGAAATACCTTCTTGATCTTGCATTGAGAATTATAGTACATTATTTGGCTTGTCTTGTGCAGGATTGTAAGGATGCAATACTTCAAATAGTCTTCCTATAATTCTTCCTATTGCATAATTCTTAGTAATCATTTCAGGGAATAATGGCTGGGTGGGGGAGGCTCACAGAAAAAGGGGAGGAAAGCCTCAGCACATGCCCATGCCCATTTTTCCCACTCCTTTGCGTCTGTGAGGTTCACACATCTCAAGAACATTAGCTTGGAAAATAGGGGTTCAGTAGGATGTAAATGCAGCCATCCTTTTCCTTGTCCAATATTTAGAAGGCTTTCGACTTGTATTCCATTGTGTAAAGTTTGGGATTGCTTTTAATAGAATGTGGACTGAAACTTCATATGATTTAATAGAGTCTGACTTACTATTCTGTTCTCTTTTCAGCCGGGAAGAACCATGCCTGGCTATCCAAGCTCTCCCTTACCTGGTAATCCCACACCTCCGATGACCCCTGGAAGTAATATCCCTCCCTACATGTCCCCAGGACAGGATGTGAAGTCACCATTCCTTCCAGACATCAAACCCAACATCAATTCTTTGCATCCTTCTCCATCTCCCAATATCAGTTCTTTGCATCCTTCTCCATCTGGTAAGTCTTTGACGCCAAGAAAGTCCTTCCATTCTGAGAAGCTGATTCATGGCTTCTCCCAACTAAAGAGTGGATGGGGCACCAGTTAATAATGACAACTCACTGGCTTGCTTGCTTATTTGTTTGTTTGTTTATTTACAATATTTGTAGACCATCCCAGTGGTGAGACTCTGGGCAATACACAATAAGGCAGGAAAACCAACACAAGCAGATTAAAATACAGCAAAAGCATACATCCCAAAATGAACAGCTACAATCCCCCCGTTAGGGTTCTAAACACAGTTGACATCTGTTTGTCCTTAATTATCAACCCAGCTATTCAAGTAAAGGAATATTGTATCTATGTTCACCAACACATTTAAACTGGTTCCCAAATTAACCCATTTTCTGCATTTATGCAATACGTTGAACCCTAAACTAATTAGCCCATGCAACAAACTAAGCCATGGAAAGATTAATCAAGGTTAAAATTAACCTAGTTTAGTTATGCACATGCAGCCTGTAGGGTTTCTGACTGATCTGGTTACACATGTTGTGTGTACACGGCCAATGACTTGGAGTCACATATCATGCTAAGCTGGGATGTGCTTGCTTTGTTTTGGGCTTAGCCTGCTGGCACAGTGGAAGCCCAGCCTGCTATGGGTTATTCAGCAACCCATGACTCCGTGTGAATCCAACTAGGAAGTCAACTTTGTACTAGCAAGGAACACATTTCAAAAGCAGTTGAATCTTGAAGTATTCCCCTGTATCATGTTGTGATTCCCAAGGCCCGATGAGAAATGCCCTTGGAATCCCATCCATGTCCGTCCTTTGCACAATCAGATCTACAGAAAAGCATTCTCTTTAGCTGCTCGGTCCTTCATGAGAAGTCCCTTCTTTGAATGATTACCCATAGCCCGAGGTGGACCATAATTCCGACTCATTAAAATTAATTTGGTAGCCCCTTTGCTCATAATATTTATATTAATAAAACTTACCAAGTTTGATTTTCCAGTGTTGTACTTAGACTAAGTGAAATAACTTTACTGGACTTGAACAAAACATGAACTGTGACAGCTGTCTGTTAAAACAAAAACTGCTGCCCAGGCGTGTTGCCTTCAAGGTGTGAACTACATTTTTCATCATCCATCACCATGCTGGTGGAGATGATGGAGTGGTACTCCAAACACATTGGGAAGAAAAATCAGATCAGGAAAGATTAATCCGCTGGATGAATAAGCATGATGCTCCTTTCCATTGGAGTATTTTTCTACAGTTGGACCCTAATGAGAGACTTATAGAGTGTGCTTCTCTGCTGTTCAAGGTGCTGGCTGCATTCATTTCCGAAATGCCTTCATTATGCCTTTAAGCTTCCATAAGAGTTGACACAGAGAGAATTTCAATGCACCCAATAATACATTTGTTTTGATGCAATCAGGGGGCTCCGTTGTACGTTTAACATTCAAGTGGTAAAGCTTTTCTTGACGGTACCACTCCATTTTGCAACTTGGAGAGGTGCACAATGTTCTCACATACCTACAACGTCTTTCCTGAAAGCTCACATTTTTTTTCAGCAAGAAAAGTTCTACCTGGCCTTCTCCCTCATTACTTTTTAATGAGCAGGGCACCTTTCCACAAAAAGGGTTTGGAAAATGAGGCAACCGGTTCATACACGTGTGCCTGTGCACCTCTGTGCACCCCTGCAGCTCAAAGTGGTTGAGTCCTGGACAGGCTCCGCCTCTGGATTCTACATCTTGACTGGGCTCTGGACCTTGATGTGAATTTGGGACCGCTTGCAGAGTGATGGAATTTTGGGGACCGGGGGGGTTCCGTGGCAGTTAAGGAGTGGCAGTTTGGTGCTGGGAAAAAGTCTTCAGAGACTTCCTTACCTTGCAGCAGGAATAGGCTAAGAGAAGGAAGGGAGGGTTGCCAAAATTCCTTCCCCAAATGCTTGCAAAGTTCAACAGAGTCAGGGGGAGGAGGGGAAATGAGAGCCCTGGTGGAGTCAAGGCAGGAGCCGGGCCTGTTCTTTACACCACCTGCAGCACCCTCCCACCTGCCTGCCCCTTGCTGTGCCCCACGGCCCAGCCAATTCCTTGCTGTGCCCCCTGTTGCTGGGTCAGCCTGGCCTCCTCCATGCCTGCGTTGGCCCCTCTGCCCCGCATCATCCCTGCACCTCTGGCCCTGCACCTTCCGGTCATGCTCAGTCCACTCTCCTGTCTTGCTCCACCAGGAAACCCTTGTGATGAGTTGCGCTTGACCTTCCCTGTACGGGACGGCGTGGTGCTGGAGCCTTTCCGCCTCCAGCACAACTTGGCGGTCAGCAACCATGTCTTCCAGCTCAGGGACTCTGTGTACAAGACTCTGATGCTCAGGTGAGACCGTCTTCCTTCTACGATTTCCCCAGGTTCGTGTTAGTAAGAAAACACACAGCCCTTTCTCTTCTCTGGCCTGGAATCGGCTTCTGCAGCCCTGATAGTTAAAGTCAGGCAGCTTTTGGAAGATGGGTGAAAGCTGTAACCAGAACACTACACAGGTCTTTTTAGTGCTGAGCTGGGAGCAGGAATAAGTTGGAACTTGCTCCATCATTGCTTGTGAGTCCACATTGGAACAATAGCAAAAGAGCAAAGCTCTGAACCCTGTTATTTCCATCCTAACCCCAACAGTCCTGAAGACCAGGGAGGGTTCTTTGAACAGGCCTATTCATGTACTCAATCCACCTTTCTGTATAATAGCAGATTTCTCCCCTGTTGAATCTACAGCCCTGGTCCGAATCGCCTTTCTGAAATAGCACAGGACAGCTCTGAGAATCATCCATTGCACCTTAACATGGAGTATTTTAATGGGCTGTATTTGGACTTTTTTTTTTGAAAAGCAACAACAGGTTATTGCTTTGTTCTGACTCTCTGCACTGCGTCTGGCAATCAGTTGGACTCAATGAGACCTCCTTTCGCTTATGAACACAGATAGATGAAAGTTCTGGAAAAAGATGAAAATATTCTGGAGGAAAAAGCAATGACACAAGTGAGGTTATTCAAGGATTTGCTTTGTCAGCTGAGAAGCAGTGGAGGAAAAGCACTAGAGAGTTAGAGGGAAAAGAGTAGCTATCAACTAGTTGTTAACTGCTTCCACTCCAGTTATCATTTAAGGTAGGTGTTTGGATATTATCCTGCTAATTTTGTTACAGTAGTTACTTCAGATAACTAGTTGACGGGTCTGTCTGCCTGTGACTTTCCAAAGATGTCACTGAAGAAACTCTGGTCCCTCTCTCTTAGGCACTTGTAGGACAAAACTCCACTCTTTTGCTCTACAAACAATCCGTTTCATAAGCCTTAGCCGATGAAGAAGGAAGTTTCCTTAGCTGGGAAGAACCTGTTTTTTTCTCCTCTCTCTCTAGGGAGAGCTTCCGCATTCTCGGGGAGAATAGTCTAGAGTAGGGATGAGGAACTGTGGCCCTCCGGGTATTGATCCACTACAGTTCTCAGCACCCACCGCTTTTGGCGGTGTTCCCTGGGGCAGTTGTGCTCCAGCAACAGATGAGGACCACAGGTTCATGGCCAAAAAAGGTGGGACAAGGGAACATACCAGAGCTTTGTCGCCCGTTGCCAAGCTCTTATCCCCTTGGTCTCCCTGCCTTTTCCAGGGCACTGTGTGTGTTCCCTTTAAAAAGGCATTTTGTGGTTCCTCCCTGCTTCTCAGGCCTGACTTAGAGCTGCAGTTTAAATGCTACCATCATGAGGACCGACAAATGAACACCAACTGGCCAGCCTCCGTCCAGGTCAGCGTGAATGCCACCCCTCTGACCATCGAGCGGGGAGACAACAAGACTTCACACAAGCCCCTCTACCTAAAGCAGGTGTGCCAGCCCGGCAGGAACACCATCCAGATCACAGTCACGGCTTGCTGCTGTGTAAGTGTGGCTTCTGCTTGTTTGGGAGCGGCCTCTGGTCCTTGGGGCGAGGGGATGAGCTCCTCCGTGCCTCTGTTCTACTGTGAAGGACATTGGCACCACCGTCTGCTTCGTAGCAGATGTCCACCCAGTGCCCCACTGCCAGTTGTCCTAATTCCAAAAATCCCTGTACCAGCTTTTTCCAAGTTGAGGTCTGTTGGGTGGGTGGAGACTGCAGCTCCCAGATTCCTTTAGGATTCTACAGATTGCAGTCCCAGCACACGCAGAGGGCACCAGGTTGGGGGAGGTGGTCCTGCCTACCCTTGCCTGGGTGAATTCTGCCTCTAAATCCACGCAGGTGCAGGACGTCCAGGAAAAAGGGGACTTCTCCATTTTAAGCCAGCTAAGCTACATTTGTCACTCTTTGCAACAGCAAATTCATAAGTCGGTTGTGTGCTACCTGTGGTACCATTTCCCTCTGCGTATCTGGAACAGCGTGTCGCTCTGTTTTCATTGATTGGTCCCTGGGTTCAGATGCTGTGGGAGCAGAAGAGCCTTTTTCTCTCCACTTCGTCACGTAATACAGATAGTGGGTGTGTTTAGCCCTCCGTGTGGTGACTTCTCTTCTTTCTTCGTTTTAGTCCCACCTTTTTGTCCTGCAATTGGTGCACAGGCCTTCGGTGCGGTCCGTTTTGCAAGGCTTGATTAAGAAGCGGCTGCTGCCGGCCGAGCACTGCATCACCAAAAGTGAGTATATGCTCTTCTGCATCCTCCCCCACCTGTAAATTCTGGCTAAAGAGCCAGGACTGTCTTGCCTGGTCCTGCAGGGGAGGAAAAGCCATAAGCAGGGTTCCTCTAGAGCTCCATTACGCTGGGACCAGAGATGCATAGTGACGGAACAGCTGCTTCACAAGCGCCTGGCCCAGGAGGAGAAGGGGGAAATGCAGACGTTTCCATGACTTACGCTGCCTGTAAGTCATTGGAGTTGGCCTTATGGGAATCCAATCACTCTGACTATGCCAGATCAGAGAAGGCTGGTCTGAAGACCAGAGAGAAGGATGTAGAGTCTGTGCTTCTGTTAGTAGCTATCATCTGTGTGATGTGATGAAGCCTGTCCTCCCCAGCCAGGATGTTCCCCAGATGTTTCGACTTAATTCCACATTGGCCCTGCATGCCTCTGGAGGATGCCCAGATTGCAGAAGGCTCATCTGAGCCCTAGCCCAGAATTATGAAACAAGCAGCACCAAATCTTAGGATACCACACTGTCCCCTCCTTCCCTGGCCCAGCTGCATGGAGGAGTTGAGAAACAATCACTTACAGTTTTTATTAATTGTTATTTGTTGTCCATCTCAACCAATAAACATTTATTAACCTTAATGTAAAGTAGTACAGCAAACCGACTCCAAACCATATGGGTTTAAACTAACTGTAGTAAAGATTACCCACTGAGTTTAGACTTAGATAGAAGTATCTTGCCTTCATGCTATGATGGAGGAAGGTAACCATTCCTCATTGGGACCGATTGTTAATGCTTGTTGAACGCTTAGCACACCTTGGGTGCTAAGGCCAGTTACAGTATGTGCCTTTCGAATGTATTTAACTCCTGTCATCCCCAGCCAGCCTGGCTGCTAATTATGGGAGTTCAGATCCATTGCATCTGGAGGGCAGCAGGTTGAGAGAAGGTCCCATCCAAATGCACCTGTGGAAGCCACTTTGAGAACTTTGCTTAGTAAGGAGGGCCACATTGTCGGAGTGACCAGGGAAGTGGAATTGACTATGGGGATCCCCTGATGCACAGAATGTCTGCTGTAGGAGGCTCTTGTTGTTGTGAGCTGGGGTTGGAATATGTAGAGTAACTTGGGTTGGACTATGGGCAGCTTGGTAGAGGCAGGAAAAGCCAGGATGATAAAGGAATAAGAGAAAGCCTTCTGTGTCTTGATCTCAACACTCGTCCAAGTCTGCTGGCCATCAGTCCTCCCAGCCCGCTAACAGAGGAGCTCGCTATCTGCAGTGACACCATTTTCCCTCTCCATACTTAGTCAAACGAAACTTTAGCAGCGGCACAATCCCTGGGACTCCGGGTCCAAATGGGGAAGATGGTGTGGAGCAGACCGCTATTAAGGTGTCTCTGAAGTGCCCCATTACTTTCCGGAGAATCCAGCTTCCTGCAAGGGGTCATGACTGCAGGCACATACAGGTGAGTCTCTGCTCACTTCCCGTGTCTTCCCATCCTCTCGCTAACGGAGGAGGTGGAAGCAGAGCCCTGCAACAAGGACGGTGAACTGCTGGTTGACCATTAACTTGGTCTATGCTAGAAAAGGGAGGAAGGCTGTTGAAGGGGAGAGAGGAAGAAATCCCAGTTGTGATCCCCTTTGGAAGGGAAAGCTTGTAAGGGATCCAGTAGAGGTATCATCCTTTCCCAAGATTGGACGGTTGCCCTTGTCCCCGAAGTCTTCGGAGTTGTTTTCTGATGTCTTTTGCCCAACTGATTCCTGGTTTTTGTTTTTCTGTGCAGTGCTTCGACTTGGAATCCTATCTGCAGCTAAACTGTGAAAGGGGGACGTGGAGATGTCCTGTTTGCAAGTGAGCATCCACATTTGAGGGGGCCGTGGCATTTGTCAAAGACACTTCGGTTATTAAATGCAAGAAAACCTCTGGAGCATTTTCTGTAGCTTCTTGTTGTGACCAGCCAGGTACTCCTGGGCTGGGAAGCTCAGAAGCAGGATCTGAAAGCAGTAGTTCTCCCTCCATTGCTCTTCAGTGGTACAGCTGGCACAGGGCCACGGGGGTGAAGTCAAGAGTTGCTCACCAAAGCCCTAACCAAGCACTTAAAGGATGGCAGCACGTAGGCCCAGCATTAATTCCTGGGCTGGGCTGGGCTGCGCCTCCTGACAAGGGCCCAAGGAGACAGACTTTGCTTGTCACAGCATCCTTGTCCTATTATCTATATACTACTAAAACTCTCGTGTCTGTTTGATAACCCTCAATTGGGCAAAACGGTGCGTCGTAGGGCAACAATTTTTGAACCAAGGTACCTCAAATGGGCTAACTTACAGAATGCATCCAAAATCCAGGACCCATGACTCCCATGGGATTGAAATTTTATAAAACATTTTGTGACATAAAAAGTATCATAAAACAACATAAAATGTCATAAAACATTTCCTGTGGTCAACTCCTGATGTTTGACTGTGCTGTTATACAGTTCAATATGAATGACATTGACTATTTTCAAGGCAGATACATCTCTGAATATCTCCCTGAATTTTTAAGAACCTTTCCATTGTTGAAGGCAGTACATTAGAAGCTCTGCCATTGTTGAAGGCATTGAGGAATCTGCTATGGAAATATCACAGAAATGATGACCCAACGGGTCATGGGTTGTCTAGTTATTTTTTAAAATTATAATCAGGTGTCTGGATAACTATGTACTGAGAGAGTTTGCTTTATTTTTACTTATTCTACAGCCAAAAGGAACACCCCACCCCACCTCCGCTCCCAGTAAGACCATTAAGTTTAGGGTTTGAAATTTTCCAGCTGCACCACGGCAGAGCATTGCATATGGTTACTCTTCCCCACTTGTTTCTTCTTCTTTCTCTCAGTAAAACAGCCTTGTTGGAAGGACTTGAAGTGGACCAGTACATGTTGGGGATCCTGATTTACATTCAAAAGTAAGTCTCTTGGATTTGCTGCTTTTTCACTCTTGTACAAAAAGCAACTGGGGATAAGCCAGCTGTGGTGATGCTATTTTATGGCCACCAGGGGGCAGACAAGGGCTATTATCCACCCACCCCAGTTTAGAGATCCTTCCACTTTGATGTTTGAGATTAGATGAAATTTAGTATATTTAGCGAAATAGAAATAGTATCCCTGAAGGGTACTAAGTTGTTGTGGGGGTGGGGATCAGAATGACCTGCAGATCTTAGGAAGAAGCACTTTGAGAAGAAGGCCAAATAAAGTGCAAGTCTCAACCCAAAACAGAGGCAAACGGGGGTTCAGGTCCCTGCATGGGAAGCCATAGAGCAGCAAGCCATCCCCACAGGGTTGTTGTGAGGTTATTATGGGTTACCGGAGGGGAAGGGGTCAACACGTACTTGCTTTTTGTGCCTTGAAGGAAATACCAGTAGTCATAACAAAGTTGAGGGAGATGGTATCATTAATACTCACTTTGAGCAGATCTGAATTAGAACCGAAACCCAAACTGTCCATTCTTCTCTGCATGGTAGCTAAACCACATCTGAATGGCTGCACCCTGTTGTCTGTTGACTTCGTATCTTATTTCAAGGGAGCAAGAGCCGAGTTCGCTTCTCTCTGAGCAGAAGTGTGCTTGCAAAGCGATTGGGACGGTCAACGAGAAAAGAATAACAAACATTTAGAAGTATTTTTCCCTTCACTTGGCCTCCTTCCACATCTTTCCCTCCCCCTCCCAAAAAGCCACCCCGGGAAACTTTGGCAGTTAATCGTAATCAAATCAGCAACTCTTAAACCTGAGAGCCAATCCCGATTTCCCAGGGTGGTTTGTTATATTGATGTATCTCCATTTTCCTGGTGTCACTCAACTCTTCCCCCACGAGCATTTGGCCATACACTAGCCAGATTCTCTTGCCTCAACTGTGGTTGCCCAAGAATGCAGAGCAAGTGCAGCTAACACGCAAGACTTCCTTTCCACCATTTGAGGGCCTCCAGTTCCCTTTTTCCCCCTGCTGGAAAAAGACTGCATTGCTCTGCATGAAGGAGGAGGAACTAGATTCAATCAGCAGGGCACCAAGGCAGAGATGGTCCATCTATCTTTGTGTATAATTCACTGCATTCTCCTCCACCGCTCTGCCAAGGACAGATATTGGTGGGAAGACCTCGATAACTGCAAGCAGTTTGAGAATTGCAGGAGACAGGGCTAGGGCCACCTCCAACCCCTGATTGCACCCTGAATGCTGCACTGCATGGGTTCAAAAAGGGGCTGAATGGGGGTGGCCACGCTACGGTTAAAGCAGGCTGTTCGAGAAGGGGTTGTCCTCCCAGTGAAAGATTAGGACTGTAGCCCAGGAAAGGTCCTCTGTGCCGCATTGTGCCTGGACTGTGACATTGGCAAGGAGCCGGCTGCACAATTCTTTAACTGATGGATATCCTCCTTTTCATTCAGGAGCTTGAGTGCTTAGCACATCAGCTGTGACCAGTACTGAACTGGTTCCATCACATCTGGACTACTGTAATGCACTCGAGGGGAGGGGGCTAAGCTTGAAGAGAAACCAGATCCTTCCTTTAGAGCAAAATGCAGCACAATATCATTCCATGCTGCTGGCACTCTCGTTTTATTAGGTATTTCCTCTAGGGGCACAGTTCCTCATTTGAATTCCCATACCATAGTCAGGCTTGTATTTCTTATAACAGTGTTGGTGGAAAAAACACTTCTCCAAGGAAGTTCATGGAACACACTAGAGCTTGTTCCTGGGTGGAGTAACAGTGGTACTCCTATGAGCTATTGCTGGCATAATAGTACAACAGTACTCAGCTTACTCAACAAGCATTCTTTCTCAATCAAGAATAGCACAAGCGGTGCACTGTATTCTGTCATGTATTTTTCCAAATGAAAGAATGTCTCTTGGTGAGCAAAATGACATCTCATGGATTGCCAAAAACATGGGTGACAATCGTTGTAGCCCCAGAAATGTCAGCTGGTAACCTGTGGAACCCCCTCAACATTAGGCCCCCCCCCAAATTTTCATGGGGCATTTCACCACTAGTTTTCAGCAGCTAACCACCACCTTAGAGTCATTTAGAGATTTTCTTTTTTAGAACTCTTTTGGATTCTGCTGGTTTGTTTGTTTTCCCTGTCTATTTTTACTTTTCCTCCCTGTGGGCCAGGCAACAGCCTCATAGCCGAAAAAGGCTGGAAATAATGAAAGATAAAGCCTGGTGTGTCCTGCAGGCAGTTCAAGGTCAATCGAAGAGAATATTTGTAGCTCAGGGTTGAACTGTGGAGTCCTTGGTGCTCTCTGAGCCTTGTTGTTTTCTTGCAGACGTTTCATTGCCAGGCTAGGCAACATCTTCAGTGCGAAAACCTTCAGAAAACATCGCACTGAAGATGTTGCCTAGCCTGGCAATGAAACGTCTGCAAGAAAACAACAAGGCTCAGAGAGCACCAAGGACTCCACAGTTCAAGGTCATCAGCTCATGATGGAGAATCCTGTATAGATGCCTAAAGTCCTGGGGTTGGGAGAGGCCATGTCGGCCACTGAGTCCAACCCCCTGCTCAACACAGCATGCTTATGGCATGTGAATCACTCTGTGAATGCATAACTCCACCATGTGTGTGCGCCATTGTTGAGTGTCACGTGCAAACACCCCATTTACCCAGCTCTGAATACGAAGAGATCACCATCGACCCAACGTGCAGCTGGAAGCCTGTCCCGATCAAGCCCGACATCCACATCAAGGAAGAGCAGGACGGGCCCGTGCTGAAGCGTTGCCGCACCATGAGCCCCACCCACATGGTGATGCCCAGCGTCATGGAGATGATCGCAGCCCTGGGACCGGGCCCCTCCCCATTTGGACCTTTGCAACCCTCTTCTGCTGGCGGTGGCAGCAGTGACTACACCAGCCAAAGTGAGTCAGCCTCTGAGCCGTGGGGGGACAGGGCCCAGTTCTTGAGGGGTAGGGTCTTCTCCAAGAGAGAGGGCCCTCTTTCAGACCTCTCGGGGGTGTCCCGGATCTACCTTTTGCACATTATCTCTGGTGCATGGAGCATGATAACCACTGACAGATACGAGTGTTGCATTTGGGTCATCAGGAAACAAGATATGCATAGAAATGCTGCTTAAGGGTTGCAAGGGATTAATATGAATGATATTGATTATATGATGATGTTGATGATTTGCCAAGCCCCTGCCCCATAACCTAGATTATGTTATATCTGAGAAAGAGGAAAAATAGAACTAATATTCATTCTCACAACCTACTATATGTACCTCAAGAGCCTTTTCTGGCAGATAATTTCTTTTTCCTTACTAGTGTTGCTGCTGCTGTTGTTTCAGATTCAAACTTCTCTGGAACTTTCCCAGATTCATTCCCTACTGTGAACCCTGGCACCCCGACGTTAAATGAATTCAACCCTGGGCCGCCTCCGATCTCCTACCAGTCTGACATTCCGGGCAGCCTGCTGACCCCTGACAAGCCAACTGGACAGGTCAGCAAGAACTTCCTACTGGAAAGGATTGGGAGGTGCAGTTGTGGGGGGTGGGAGGGGGGTCTACAGCTGCTGTTCCTCCTGGGATCTTCACTCAGTAGCTGTCAGTTCCTCTTAGTCTTCTTTTTTATAGAGCTTTATTAATTTTCAAGATATAATTAAAATACAAAAGACAGCATATAGAACAGATAGAATACAAGTCTAAAAAAGAAACAAGAGAAACTAAAACAGTGCAAGAATAGACAGAAAAACATATAAGGCAGGTGGCTTCTGACCTTCCCCAACACAGATATAAAAGTACATAAAAGTTAATATCTTGCTATTAATTAAACATTTAGTAACATTGTTTATGTTGGGAAATAATGATGCTGGGAAAGACTGAAGGCAAAAGAAGGGGATGGCAGAGGATGAGATGGTTAGATAGCATCTCAATCTATTTGCCAGTAGAGGTGTTTACGGGAAGTATCCAATTAACTCATTAAGAAAAAAGCAACAAAACTCACTTTCTCACAAAAGCCATGAAAGTTCTGATTCCAACAGGACAGATTAGTTAAATCCCAAAAGGAAACAATAAAAATACCGCCAATTAAGCTGAGAGTGCCAGTTTGGTCTAGTGGTTAAGGCAACGGGCTAGAAACCAGGAGACAGAGAGTTCTAGTCCCGCCTTAGGCATGAAAGCCGGCTGGGTGACCTTGGGCCAGTTCCTGTCTCTCAGCCCTAGGAAGGAGCCAATGGCAAACCAGGAGACAGAGAGTTCTAGTCCCGCCTTAGGCAGGAAAGCCGGCTGGGTGACCTTGGGCCAATCCCTGTCTCTCAGCCCTAGGAAGGAGCCAATGGCAAACCAGGAGACAGAGAGTTCTAGTCCCGCCTTAGGCAGGAAAGCCGGCTGGGTGACCTTGGGCCAATCCCTGTCTCTCAGCCCTAGGAAGGAGCCAATGGCAAACCGGGAGACTGAGAGTTCTAGTCCCGCCTTAGGCAGGAAAGCCGTCTGGGTGACCTTGGGCCAGTCACACTCTCTCAGCCCAACTCACCTCACAGGGTTGTTGTTGTGGGGAAAATAGGAGGAGGAAGGAGTATTAGGTATGTTCGCGGCCTTGAGTTATGTATAAAAATAATAAAGGTGGGATAGAAAATTAATTTTATTTATATATATATATCTTTATATATCTTTGCTTCTATAAAATAAATCCACAGTTTAGATTTCTGTTCTTTTTGCCCAAAACATAAAGTACAAAACCAAGTTTGAGTGCTCAACAGTTAAGTTTCAAAAATAATGTAAAAGTTACCAAGAGAAATCTCATCTCTGTGTTGGAAAAAGCCCCTTTTAAGCAAAGAAAAGGCAAGTAAATTGGTGCATTAAGAAATGGGGTGGTCAGTTTTAGAGTCCGTCTAAACGGCTGCAGTGCGGCTTGGGAAGGGATGACAGTCCCACCTCCCAGCTGATCACTCACCGCTCAATCTATAAACACTGATTACGATCTTCTGGCTATGACCAGCCGTCCGGAGGACACGGGGTAATTCCTAGGGTTCTCCTTTATCCAGGGAAGACTTTTGGGCTCCAGGGAATCCTGCCCGAGCCCTAAAACACCGTGATGCTAGGTCTACTTGCGAAGCTAAATCACAAAGAGACACTATTCAAGCCGCCATTCCCACCAGAAGCCAGTCCCTCTTAGTCTTCTTGAACAATTATATAGATTCCTCTCCCGTTCCTCCTCCTGACAGATCACAGTCCTAGCATTGGATTTTGATGGGTTCCACAGGCAGTGAGCTTCCAGAACTTGCCCTGGGGACCCTTGAAAGATTTTGGTGGTTTCTTAAATCTGGAAAGTTTGACTGCAAATGATGCCTTTGGAGGCATTCTACTGACCCATTTTAAAACTGTTCATAAAAACCTCATGAGCAATATCACAATCAGCTGGTAAGCCTTCATTTTACGAAGCAGTGATTTTCATAAAACTCATATGACAGTCATGCGTTTAGCAACCGGCATGTGAAAGCAAGAACAGGACAGGATTCTTTGGGTGATTCTCTGTATGAGCCACCAGGAGGCATTGTAGGGCCAGCTGAACAAATGGCGCATTTTCACCCTGTAATCATAGAGTTTTTCCCAAGCTTACCAGGAGAATCCCCAAGAGAACATCAATAGAGAGCTCTCTAGGGAGTCAGCAAGGCATGGATTATCAGACAGCTTGCTGTGCTGTGCGAGACCCTTAAAAACAAAGAAAAAAAATACAAGGCATTGCCTATTCCAATCTGTTTTTGCAGAAAGGAAGAGCATCTGATCTTAGCTCTGAGCTTCTTCCTTTTTTTAATAAGAATTTTATTAAGTTTGAAACAAAGATAAAAACTACAAAAAAGAAAAAAAACTACAAAAAGAAAAAAACATTAAAAAGTGTGAAACACAAGAAAAAGAATTTTAAAGATTACATAAAGTGACTTCCGACTTTCAACAAGAATATACAGCAATTTCCATAATCAATCCCTTACTCTATATCAAACCAAGATCGTATTATTTCTATAAATCATTCCATTAACACATTATAAAAATCACTAAATACAATTGCTCCTTCCCCTTATATTAAAAAAAGAAAAATATATAAAAATATAAAAGGTTCCCCCCGCACATTTGTGCAGTCGTGTCCGACTCTAGGGGCCGGTGCTCATCTCCATTTCTTAGCCGAAGAGCCAGCGTTGTCCGAAGTCGCTTCCACGGTCATGTGGCTGGCATGACGCACGCGGAACACTGTTACCTACCCACCGAAGTGGTACCTATTCATCTACTTGCATTTGCATGCTTTCGAATTGCTAGGTTGGCAGGAGCTGGGGCGAGTGCGGGAGCTCACTCCATCACGCGGGGCTAGGGATTCAAACCTCCAAACTTGTGATCTTCCGATCAACAAGCCTGGCGTCTTACCCGCTGAGCCACCACACCCCTTATATAAAAATATATAAACCTCCAAATCAACCCCCCAAAAAACAACATTCATTCAATTATTTCCTTCCTACCACTATTCTATACATTTCTGTCCACCACAATAAAAATCAAATTATAAAAACATATAAATTGTCTACTTTTATAATTAATAATACTATAACATCTTATGGAACATCTTGCCCCCGGAGGTGATACTGGCCCCTTCACTCCTGGCCTTTCGGAAGGCCCTTAAGACCTGGCTCTGCCACCAGGCCTGGGACAACAGAAGCGGTAGTGCCTCCTGGGGTTGGCTAGCCCCGTAGCAATACAATTTACGCTACAATTCCTATCCATCTTGAATTTTATCTATTTATATTGTATTTTTTAGAGATTTTTATTGTATAGTTTTTTAACCTTTGATTATTGTAACCCGCCCAGAGTCCCTTGTATGGGAGATGGGCGGGGAATAAATTGAAATAATAAAATAAAATAATAAATATAACAATCTTAACCCTATTAAACCTAAAACCAAGCAATTATTATTATACCTTATAAATCTTAAAAATCGAACAAACCTTAAAAGCAATCCAATAAATCTTAATCCAAATCATTAAGTAAAAATAGCATCATACAAGCCTTAATATCAATCCAGATAAACATTCTTAAATCTTTACCCAACTTCAAAATATACTAAAGCATTTACATATCTCCATTTTACACACAAGGCATTTTTCATACAGAAATCCAACAGCCCAACTGCCCCCCTTAGAAACTCAGACTTATCAGCAAAAAACCTCCCACAGAATAGAGCCACTTCTTTCCCACAACATTCCATCAGAAAAACAACTCCTTTTGTAATTTGCAACTCAGAGAGTCCCCTTAACCCCTTCAACACCAAAATGTAATTGTCTGGCATTTCAACAAAAGGTTCAATCTCGCTGTCAGTAGACACATCTCTATCTTTATTAAAATCTTCATCTTCTTCCAGAACGTCCTCAGCCAGATGACACATTTTAAAGCTGATATTTTCTGCAATGTCCCAAATATCTTGCAGAATAATTTGAGAGACATCATACAAGAATTGTTTAAACTCACAACGAAGCTCACAACGAAACTCTGAGAAAGTCTCCTTGAAATCCTCCATGCTTCAGGCAGTAGATTATGGCGCCCCCTAGATACTTGACTAGCCCAAATAGGAGTTAATGAGTTAATGGAAAGTTACTGAAAGTTGTTGACACAAGAGAAAGTATGCTAACAAGCAGCTCCCAGGGAAAGTGAACAGAAAGCTAAAAACTAAAATCAGCAGATTCAACGTGTAGGAAAATATTAAATCCTTCAAATTCAATACAAAAATAATAGCAGGGAGGTAATTATTTATTCTCAGTCCTCCTTAATATTTAAATGGGAAAACAAGCCAGAGCTAAAATAAAAATTAAAAATTAATCCAGAAATAACATTAAGCACCAAGAGAGATCGCTTCTCCTTGCTGTAGAAAGCCTCTTGTGGGGTATGTAACTTAAACATATATATATAAATTGGGTGATTTAGAAATGGGGTGGCTCGACTTAGTGTCTCTTTAAGGCTACAGCACAGCTTGGAAATGGTGATGTCCCGGTCTCCCGGCAGATCATACCCAATCAACGCGAACACTGTTTGTGATTCTCGGGCTGCAAGTTGCCGTTCTGGAGAGCAAATGGGATGATTCCGAGTGCTTTCTTTGCCGTGAAAGTGCTCCAGGGCTTCAGGAAAAAGCCTGCCTGAGCACAAATCACCACCGCAATGCCAGTTCTGTCTGCGGAGCCTGTGGACACAGCTGTTCAGTCGTCCATGTTCCCACCGGAAGCCAGCTGTGAACTTCTTCCTGTGGAACATCCATCCTCAATCCATCCCTTGAAATGTTGTGGCTTATAACTCCCATCATCCCCACCAGCATGGCCATGAATGGGAGTTGTAGTCCAACACCTGGGGAACCCGTCTGGAGAAAACAGCCGTTGAACTTTTAAGAGCCCACATACACCTTTTTTTTGTGTTGAACAGCTGTGCTTTATTCCTCGTAGCCTTGTGAAAGTGGATTAAAAATAGATGTGTCAGGAGGAGGTGAAGAATTGTTGCTAAAGGTTTGGTGTTAAAGTAACTAGAAGAGATTAGTGGGGCATTTCCCCCTTCCTAAAAATGTTATTTTGGTGAAACTGACCTTGCTATGGCCTAAGAAAAGAGTTGTATAAGCATAAAAACACAGGAAGACCCAGGCCAGGAGAGATTGTTGGCCCATCTAATCCAAAATTCATTTGCCATCTTAGTAGGAAGTCGTGTCTGTTAGAAGCCTCAGTGATGTAATTTGGTCCATGATGTCATCACACAAGTGAAAACTGCATAATTTGCACCAGTCACATAAGTGTCATTTGCACAGTGATGTGATATGTATGACATTACTTAACCCCTTGTCTTCCCCAGCAAATACCTATATAAGAAGTCAGCTGTTATGCACACAACACACCAACATACTTCTGCTCTTCAGTAACTATCATACATTAATACCTTACAAAAGTGTGCCCCTCCCAGCCATTAGCATATGGTGCATCCCTTCTCTCTGAGTTGATTGACTCTCCTTCTAGCATGTAAAGCGACAAATGCTATAAAATCCTCCCCTGTGCCACCTTTGTCTGCTTTGAATCAACCGCCAAACAGTCTTGGCTGATCTCCAGCTCTAGCATCATGATGGAGAGAAGAGAATGTCCCCGTCTTCCTTTTTTCCCCACTAAGGGTTTCCCTTCCCTCAGCTCCATTATCAGAAGGTCCCTGCCCTGCCCTGTATATGAGGGAGGTACCATCAATTTCAAAAGAAGAATCCAGCCAAAATCCAGCCAGCTGCCCAGCGGCCCTCCAGGATTCGCAGGAGCGTAGGAAGGCGCCTTACAAAGACTCTGGAACGTCCGTCAGTCCACCTCCCCAGTTACTGCCTGCAATGACTGGCAGCAAGTCTCGGGGGTTTCAAGCTGGACGTTTCCCCAGGCCTTTCTAGAGGGAGTGGGCATTTGCCTGCAAAGGGAGCCCTGTGCCAAAGGCTGCCACCTTTCTCTTCTGCCCACATCAAAGGACTTCGAGATTTACTGGGTTTAGGCTTTACCCCTGCAGGGTGTGCGAAGTGAGGTGTCGGCTGGGTAATGCAACTTCAGCAGATGCTAAAGCTGAAAGCCAGTCCAGACGCAGACTCTCTGGAGGCGCTGGGTGTGGCCGGGTCTCAGCGCTGCTGAAAGCGAGCCTGGAGAAGTGGCGCATCACCCTCTCTGATGCGTGATTTCAGTTCTTGCCAAGCAGCTGATCCCCAATGCCGTCATGCAGAAATGTGGGAGAACCACATTTTGCATCGCACAAATTGTCTGTCTTGGCCAGTTCTGCTACTTGTGTCGCCAACGGATTTCCTTTGCGTGGGATTCCAGGGTGGAGAAATGAATAATGAAACAAACAAATAAACCAACAATAAATAAATAAATAAATAAATAAATATAGGTTTATTGGGGGGGGTGTATATTTATATTTATATTGGTTGGTTGGTTTATTGGTTTGTTTCATTATATATATATATCACCAAAAGATTCAAATGACTCAATGTATAAAACAAGCCTCGTGTTAAAAGTCTGTTAAAATAGGCCCTTAAGAATAGCAGGCTTGTGCTACTGGCAATCCTCGGCCTACGCCATGCAGTTTTGAGTGGAATTTAATTTCAGGCAGCCCACTGAGCAGGAAGGGAGGAAAAAAAGGGGACTGTTTCCTTCATCAGCATGGGGTCCTCATCAGATTATCTCTGGGGGAAGGTGCTTTCTGCCAGAAAATCACACCTCTACCAGAGGAATTAAAGAGTTCCTCTTTCAGTACTGAAGCTGTTTGATGCTGGAAGAAGCGTTAAGTAAACATTTCCTGGACCAAAGTGTGTGTGTGTGTGTGTGTGTGTGTGTGTGTGTGTGAGAAAGAGAGAGAGACTGCACCTTTTTAATATAATGGATGAAAGCATCTCCCAGTCAGAACAAGGTACTGCAACAGAACCAAAAATAAATCTCTGCAGTGCAGGAATCGAATCCCCGATGCACAACGTCCCAAAGTCAGGAAGACAAAGTCTAGATCGCTTGCACCACCGCCCTGGTGGCTAACGTGAGGCACGTCTGTGGCTGGATTCATGTTTTGCTCTAAGTGAGAATGTGGATTTGTCGATCATTTAGCCTGGCGTGCAGACCCAGCCACTCCAGCGAAAAGCATGGCTTAGCACTATGCAGGAATGCGCACTCCTTGGGCAGTCCACAGGGTGGGAAGATGGAGCATTTGGGGGTGAAGGTGTCTTCGCCAGAGAAAAGGATGTGGGATTGAGAAGCTCTCACGTGTTTGCAGCTCTGCCCCCCCCCCCCAGACCTGCTGTTTCTCAGTGGCCTTGTTTTCTTCTTTTGCGATTATAGATGCCTCCGTCAAGCAGGATGGATCCTTCCTCACACAACCCCGTGCAGCAGGGCCTAAACAACCCCAACCTCAGCAGTCAGCCGGGGCAGCAGCCGCCACAGCAGCAGCAGCAGCAGCCGCCACCGCAGCAGCAGCTCCATCACCGGAATCCCCCCCCGCCCCCACCATCGCGCCAGCAAGTGGGACAGTCGGGCACCGGAGGCCAAGCACAGGGAGGGGAGCTCCCTTTCAACCCTGGTCCTGGGATGGGAGCACCACCTGGACCCGTGGAAGGGCCTGAGCCTTCCCTTGATGTAAGTCGCATGGCGCCGCTCTTCCCAGGCTCTCTTTCGGGATATGCCGGAAGCCCCAAACTGCCTTTCTCCCCGGCTTTGCCTAAGTGTAGGTGCCAAGCAGGGTTGGTACCCTCAGAAGGTCTCCGAGTGGGCCGCAAGGTGGAGGGAAGGGGCCAAGACCAGTGTCCACCTTGCCAACACGTTCTTCACTCCCTTTCCTGGTTGGGGACTACGCAAATCACAGTGGCTTGTGGGGAAGGTTAGGACTCAAAATAGGTACTGTAGAGGCTTCCACAAAAATCAGCCTGCTTGGGGGAGCAGAGTAAGGAATGAAATGAACGCCTTAGGTCTCTACAAGATCTATTTTGCACCTAAAATCCTAAAAACCTAAAATCGCACCCCAGCACAAAATAAAACACTGGAAAATTCAGTTCTGCCCATTTTAAGGGGCACTTTGGAAAGCAGAAAAGGGGCTGGGGGCTTGTTTGCCCACCCCAACTTCGTGGAACATCCATCCCCTGATCTACCCAGTGTCTTCTCTTCCTTCCATCCCCATGGCTTTCACCGATACTGGCCTGGGCACCTGTTTCTTACTGTGATGGTCTCAACTGTAATGAATAGGCTCCCAGCCTCGCAAAACCCATTGGCCTGTGCATCCCCACCCCCCATCTGCCCAATGCATTCTCCCCCTCCATTCAGCCACTGCTATCAATGTCCTTGGCTTTTTCCCACTCTTAGCCCCCTACCACTAGCATTTCTGCCTGGAGCAATCAGGTTTGGGTTTATATCTAGAACCGGAGCCTCATTTTATTTTGGATATGGAGAAAACCAACCCATGCATTTTGGTTCAGACACTTACCCTAAACCACCTGCTCTATGAAGAGAATGGTTCGTGCACATAACACTGTGCCTGTTCCTAAAGACTTCCCTTGCTCTGAGGATATTGGACTTGATGGCCTACAAGGTCCCTTTCAACTCTGTGGTTCTACACTTTTCAGCTCAGATGGAATGCAGTACAAGGAGGAATAACCCCATCTCCCATACCCTGAATCATTTTCTCTTCTCTCTCCCATAAAATTCCCTGGATGTGTATGTTGGGCAGTGAGGGTTGTCTCCATAGACTCAGCAGCCACATTCATCCTAGTTCAACAGCAGTGGGATCTCAGAGACTTTGTTTGCTTTTGGAAGCCTTGTTCCTCCTTGTGCTGATATTCTTTGAACCACCAGGAAAACTATAAGGCTAGAAAAGTCCCGTTCTGGAAGGTAGGACAGAGGTATTCTGCTTAGGAGGTGCCCCTGGTAGTGCCGAGAACTTTCCCTACAGATTCAGGGCAACACTGAAATGGTTACAGCTTGGCCTGTTTAATAAGGTAGTTGAAATTTATGTCTTTTTTCAGCCATAGGCTTTTAATATAATTGCATACAATTTAAAATACAGGTCAAGTAACAAAACCAGACATACAAGAATCAAAAAGATAATAATTCACAGGACATTTGCAGCAATGTCACCAGATGAGAAACACTATGGCATTCTAATACTGCTAACTGTCCAACAGAAGGCAATAGTCTCCACCTTTTGCCAGAAAACAGAAGCAAGAACTAGGAGTGCCCTTTGGAAGAGGGCCTTCCAGCACAGAGAGATCCATCCTGCATGCTTGCTAGTGTAATGTGTTGTTCTTTGTCACTCTTCAGTGGCAGACAGATCCATATCGGACAGTCAGGGCAGAAAAATGGCTTTGATTTAAACATCGATTATATTGGAGTTGAAGGCTCAGCCCTAGAATTCATATAAAAATGTCTCCATTAGAAAAGGTGAACTACAAGGGCAAGAAGTCTCAACCTGGCTGTTAGAATGTGATGCCCTCGGAATTCTACTCTGTGGGTAGTCACCATCTTCCTCCAGGCCTCTTACCTGAGACTTCGTTGTCCTTGTTCTCCATATCCTTCTCTGATTGAATGTTTTTTTGATCCTGCACCCTGGTCACGTTTGTGATGTTCTTTCATTTGCCATCTCAGAGCTAGCAGATAACCCTGACTCTTTCTGTCTTGTCCTCAGCTTCTTCCTGAGCTGACGAACCCAGATGAGCTGCTGTCCTACTTGGGGCCCCCTGACCTTCCCAATAATAGCAACGATGATCTGCTCTCATTGTTTGAGAACAATTGAAGCCACCCCATATGGAACACAGGCATCATGCTCCACCCACCATGTATGCAATCTCTCTCTCTCTCTCTCTGTCACACACACACACATTCACTCACAATCCATCCCGTAGCCTCCCAGGCTCTCACCAAGAGAGAGACCTTGCCTTGTATCCCAGTGGTGGCCATGAAGTCCTGCTAGTGAATCAGCCTGAGGGACTTGGGCCAGGCAGCCATCTCCTTTTGCTAGGATTGCCTCTTGTCTAAAAAAGGGCTCCCATGGGACACTAGGAATGCTTGCTTTACTTGTTTTGGGAAATCCTTCCAGCCCAGGAGAGATGGTGCTGCTGATGATTGGGACGGTTCCTGAAAAATGGGTTTTTATCATGTTGCTCAGGCCAGATCGGCTACAGGGCACTGTCTTATTTCTAATATTCCCCAAGATATCTCCTACAAACCTGCAGCCAGGGAAGGGAGAAATGCATCTGGATAGCCTTCTGAAATTTTAGTAGAACTGAAACTCCCTTCATGTGCATCATTCTTGATATCTTGGGATGAGTCAGTCAGTCTGGTCATCTGAAGCTATGGAATGAAATTAACACCTCACACTTTATCCACTTTCCTCATGGATTTTAAAGAACAAACTCCAAGGAACACCAGAGCTCCGCTACATCTGGAAAAAGTAGATGAGGCTTGCCTGCTCTTACATCTCCCTGGAGCTGGAGCCCTCCTCCCCATGAGCTAGTTCTACCTGTCCATTCTCTTCAGCCTTGATACGGACAGAGCAGCAGTTCATCCTAGCGGCTTCCAGCATCATGGATGTGGCGAGAGCAACCCAAAATCCAGATCAGCAACCCACCCACAGTCTCTCTTCAAAAGGAGATTGTTCCCTGCAGAAGGACCCTGGAAGAGTTCAAGCTAGGAAGTGTTCCCCTTTCTTCCCCATTGACTGCAAAGTGAAGAAATGCATCTCTGACTGAAAGAGCCGACAGTCCCTCAGACACAGCCTGACAGATTGTCTCCATCAGTTGATGGATCCATCTACAAGCACAACAATGTACATAATGTAGAAACACTAAAGGAAAGAAAAAGTGGGGGTGGGAGGAAACGGGTGGGAGGGATGGGAAATGTTTTAAAAACTCATCACTCTTGTTGTATAGTCTCACGGGGCTCCCCAGGCTTGGGGCACAAGTCCTCTGTATAAATGTGCATAAGCTTCCTAGATTGTAATATAGACCATTCCACATGGGACAGAGTGCACCATCCAGAGACGTGATGCATTTAGCCATAGCCGGGGCCTGTCCCTTGCATTTAACATGATGGCATCCCACCAAAGGAGGATCTGGATGCTGAGATTTTACTCATTTTAATCCCGAGCCCCAGAAATTAAGTGGCAACAAGACAAGTCCAAAAACTAAGTTTAAAAGTGTGTGTGTGTTGGCCTTCCATTCCCCTCCATCCTGCCCAGGAACCTACTTTGGTTGAGGTTGCATTTGGGATGGCGGTGAAGAGGTCCCAAATGTGGTCTGTCTGTGAAGAATCAAGCCATTGTTTGTGGCCAGGTTTCCTGAGCCAGGGAGTCCCTGTGTCCAAGTGCTGACAGCTCTGTTGACTTTCGTGTATCTTGTTTCATTATTGCTATATATTAAAGGATTCTTTTTGGTGGGGCTCACCAAATAGCTTGTGGGCCATTGACTTTCAAGTTTTAATGCTTGCAACATCAAGGGTAAATGTGGAGAATAGGACAAATCACACTGTATTTTCTCCTCTTCTGAAGAATGTAGAAACTCATTTCCTGAAGAGTCCAGTCGATGACTAACCCAAGGCCAAAAAATATTGAAATTGACAGGAATTTCATAGAAACGAAGAAGTGACTGGGAGCACGATTTTAAATAGGGCATAACTGTAATAATTTGCCTGGTTGGAGATAATCATTTGTAACGAGAGGCAAAATAACTGAGGGCAATTGAATACAAGTACTGCAGAGATAACAACTTTGGAGTGGGAGAAATGTATTTTGGAGCTGTGCTAGAAGGATAAAAAGATGATGGAGGCTAGAAGGGTGCAGAGAAGGAAAATCTAGAAATAGCTATTAAGAAATCTCTCTCAAACCGAGGGATGTTTCTCCCCTTTGAGAGAACCTGGTATCTCTTGGATCCTCCAGTAAAAACAATCTAATCTCTTCTGGCTCTTCAGAATTCAGTAAACTTTGGCCCATTTTCATTCAAATCTGGGTGTTTGGAGGAATGGAAACACTTGGCTACACACTCCCATTCCCATCATTAGAGTCACCCCAAACCCGCCAAAGGAGCCACCCAAAATCAGCTATTTTCCCACCAAATTGGAGGTGCAAACGTGGCGTGCTCCAGCAGAGCCAGATAGGGTGCTGGGAATTTCATGCATGCCCAAGTTAAGCGCCTCTGTCCTAAGAGGAGCTGCAGGGCTTTGTCCATTTCAAGGAAGTAAACTACTGCAATGTTAGTTGTCCTGGTAGGCCAAGGAGAGCGGAAAGTTAGAATTCCTCAGAGAGAGAGAAGGGAATGCCTTACAGCGCTGTCCCCTTTGTACTACAGAAAGTCCCTAGATCAGTGATACAGCCCAGGTTTTGTCTACTGAAGATCCCAGAAGTTTCCAAAGTCTGCTGCAATTATAGAGATTTTTGCAGTAGCAGGTGTGTTGATCAGCGTGGATGGCACTGGGCTGGCTAGCTACTATGATGGTGCCCAGTGAGCTGGATCTTGATGTATGCTCGCATAGAGACAACTATTAAAATTACTGGGATTTCAGTCATGTCTAGCTAAAGTCCCATTAATTTCAGATATGACTGAATCTGGATCCAGCTTTCTGTGGGTATGCATATTTCTGTGTGTGTACTTGTCCATTTCAAACCCAAGACATCTGCCTTGCAGGTTTCCTTTAAAGTACTCCAAAGAAGCCACCACTGTGAGAAGAGCTTTTAGCAAGGCAAGTCTTGTTCCAAGACAAGAGCCCAGGAGTTCAGCTGTCAGCTGTTTTCAAGTTGCCCTGGTGCCAACGTGCAAGAGTCTGAAGGTGCCCTGCATAATGGCAGACGGGTCAGTGATAGAGCACCGTATCAAGGTTCAATCCCCCCATCTCCAGTTCAGCAGAGTATGTTGCAAAATATATTTGTCGGACATTCCGGGATGTCTCTGCCACTTTTTATAGGCAGTAGTTGGGATAGATGGAATTACAACTGTTCTGGTAGACTACAGGTTCCTGTAACCCAGGAAAAAGAGACCAGGGTTAAATATACTCGAGGCTATTTCTAAGTAAAGGGGAGGCACAGAAAGCAGGCAGTAGACAACCTGAATTCCAAAATCTGGATGAGCGCCAGATTGTCTCCAGGAAATGGAGGAAATTTCGAAAATCCAAAGTTTGGCAGGGGAACGCAGGATGAAATTTTTGCTGGAGTGTTAAGCAGCAAGGGAAGTTTGAAAGGCGCTTGCTTGTGCCCCCCACGTTTCTTGGGAGGGAACAAAAATGAGCTAAAGGCAGTCCTTGCCTATAAAAGTGCCCTACTGCAAAGCTCAAGGAAGGCTTTTAGGTGGAGAAACCATTAAGGACTAAAGAGATCTTGATTGCTTAGAATTTAAATCTGTCTTCCAAAGGGAGGTGTGTGACAGACAGAACAGGATCTGCACAGCATGATATTAATGAGCATGTAGGAAGCACAGTAGAATGCGTAACTCTCACTAAGCACATCATTCTTCCAGATTATTGTGTCTGTTGGGATATTGATGATGTCGGGGTCCTGTGTGCTGAACTTCCCAGAGTACTGGGAAAGGAAGACAGCTAAGATGCCAAATTCTTTTTTTTTAAATAGCAAGTATTGGAAATAAGTTGGTATCTAAATTGAGCCTGCCTCTTGCAGTATATAGAAAATTAATGCTGAGGATGATAAATGCTGACGATATAAGAATTCCCCTACCAGGTTGGAAGCTGATTTCCAGCTTGTTTGATCAGCAGTAACTGAAGGAGAATTACCAGCATTAGGTAGCCTTGCAGATTCTGAGTGTTCCGCCCTCTCGAGTCCCCTGAGCAGTCCCTTATCACCAACACATGCCCAGAGAAATTTCCCATTCAGCACTTTTCCTTTCTTCACGTCCAGACCATGAGCGAAAGCAGCAGGAGATCATTTTGACTGATAACTCATAGCTCATGATTTCAATATCCAGGTAAGATCATTGTTAGGAATCTCATGCATTCAATGATGTAGGCCTACCAGATTGCCATCAATTAATAATGTACTAGATTATAATACATTATTCAGAGTAAGGCTCACTCTTTTTTTCTTCTTTCTGCATTGCCTTGTATTTGTACTGCTGACCATCACTGCCACTCCAGGGGACCTCCCAATGACCATCTTACGGGTTTCCCATGAAGGCATCATTGCTTATCAGCACATCAGCAGCTCTGGGCCCAAAGCAATTATGTTGGTGACAAATGTGCCGTGTCCTCCAAAGTGTATAAAATCATCCCAAGGCTCCTCGGAGCAAGGACCTGCCAAAGGTCCCCATCTTCGGTTTGTTGGGCCAATTTTATCCTAAGAGCCATGCACATATTTTTCTTTTGCAGCTCTGAATTGCCATAAAAACATCTGCATAAAGGACAGCGTTGCTGCATATTGTCATCCTTTTCTCACCAGGTTATAATAAATAGATGGAACTCACTGAAAGGTTATTCCAGGTGAAGAACACAACTCTACCACTGATGTAGAAGCAGGCGGTAATGAAATGTTCAGAAAAAAGTGAAACGGAAAAAAACAGGTCAATCCATTTTTATCTACAGTACTATCAATCCATTTTCACTTATTGCTGATTCTAGTTCTAGTTCATTCTCTCTCTGGAAAGAGATGACTGGGGTCATTTATTACATGCATGTATACAGACACAGGCATGCCCCTCTGGGCATGTGAACAAATCCCATGATGAAGAATTATTTTCTCCTATTCTCTGCATCCAGAAGCTTCTGACAAAGAATACTTAGGTTAGTGAATGGTAGAAAATCTCCCCCCTCATGCTATTCACTTCAATGACATTTCACTGGCAGAAAGAAAAGCATAAAGCAGCCTCTCCCCCTCCCCCCCATGCCCACAAATGTATGCTGGGCAACAACTCTCATAATCTCCATGTATAGCCAATGGGAATTATAATCCAGCACATCTGAAGATCACCAAGCACAGCGATTAAATTCCTGGAGAGGACAATGCAAGAGACCCAGCAGCAGATCACAGTGCACGCTCATCAACACTGCAACTTTCTTCTGAAGTCCTTGATGTTTTAGCCTGCTATTTAATACAAAATTATTAATGTAGAAGAAATTGGCATTCATGCTACCTTATTGGGCAGTGGGCCATAGGGATAAAATTCAGTTCTCTTTCTTCAACCCAGGCATGCTGTCCCACAAACCCATATTTTGCCTTCTGTTTCCCTATTCTCACTTGCCATCCTGGTAGCTGCCACCTAACATGGCACATGTTATCTACTGCGCAAGCTCATCTGGGCATTCATTCATTGGCGATCACTCGTAGCTGAGTAAGATTGTCTTCCAAGTGGCTATAAAGGCCATGGCATCCTGCAAGTATGCAAACGGCTCAGTTCCCTGACCTTCCTAGCACTGAAGAACCGAGGGGCTGCAGATTCAAGTTAAAAACAGGTCTGGTCTAAAAAGATTCGGTTTTCCTTCACCTTTAAGTTTTATTGTTCTGTTTGGACAGAGACTGTAGGGGTGCCTATGGTGAGTAAGGCTTACTTTCAAATATCAATTGCCCAAACAATGGCTGAGTGCACACATTCCACTCAATCCACTGTTTATGTAAGGCAGTTTATTGTATAAGGAGTAGTTGACTGGATTCGCACATCAGACTAAGTCCTAAAACATGATTTAGAAACCGCAATGGTGGTTTTCACACCAAATCACGTTAAAGCTTCACACAGACTGGAAACGGGATTAGACATTTCAAGACTCAGTTTAGGTTGCGGACGTTTTTGTGGATAGTCATTCTGTGTTCTTGAGCATCAACGCACCACAACAGATGGAACTGGGCCCAAATCCAGTCCGAAAGCTTTAAGGAATCCATTTTAACTGCAGAAGGCTGAAAGCTCCTGAAGTTTTCACATAGCCCCACTTGAAAAGTATTCACTAGAGATCTTGTTGAAGCAGTTCCCGTGTCTGTGACTAAGAAACATAATAAAATCTTGGCAGCTGCCGGGTGGATTAAATCAGGAGCTCGTACTTGGCATAGCAGGGCTGCTCAGCGTGCCCGACTGCTGCGCCAAGCGCTCCCCCGGGGAACAGATGGCCCCTGCTCAGCTGCCAGCGACAGGTACAGGGCAGGGACGTCTGCTCTGGAAATGGGAGGGGAAGAAATGAGGGAACAGGTGGGGGCCATATACCCTCAGGGCTAATCCCCAAGGATTATTCTAGAATCCCTCTGAGAAATCCACCGTGCCGGAAGAACATGCAGCTTTGTCCAGTTTTGGACGGGAGCATAACAAGCACCCCGGCACTGTGTTTGCTTGGCTTCATGTATTGCTGCAATCGCAGTGGTGCAGCCTCCTCGGCAGCTGTTTGGAGCATCTCTACGGGCAGCCAAGGAGATGCAGCAGACTGCACTTCCAGTCAGTCAGAACTGCAATCCTACCGGGGAATGGTGGGAATCGTAGGTGGAAGGAAATTTCCACAATGGGGGATTTCATTTGCTCAACTTTATTGTTGGCTTCCAAAAGAAAAACTATATAGATTTTTCACTGGGGGGTGGGGAGCAGTATTTTTCCTTTTCCTGAGTTTAATTTTTTGATTGGCTTAACTTTCCTGGTTTATTTTCTCAGTCCTGACCCCTGGCTTCCAGTTGCTCTTAAACTCAGTCCTGATTTTTTTTTAAAAAAAAAAGCAACCATTAGTATCTCAGGCTTTGTGAAAGCTGTAGTCCAACATATTTGGAGGGCACCAGAGTGGAGAGGGATGGTTAAATGCGTACATTTTTGTTTCAGGAAAGGGGGCTCCAAACCTGTTTACCTATCCACTGATAGTATGAAATCTTTTCAAGCCAATCCCAGGTTTAATGTGTATTACTTGCACGTCCACTTCATCTTGTGGGGTTAGGGTCCTATTGGACTATTTAATTCTACTGAAGTAAAGATGAACCTTCCCACTTTCCCCACTCAAGCCAAATCTATGCAGGTAGCATGGAGGGGGGGGGGACTGGCAGCAGAACGGATAGCCACCCTTCAAGCAGTGGGATAAGTTTTGAAACTTAGATTTAAAAGATTGCAAAGGGGGTGTGTGGTGGTGTGAGTTGTGTTTGCATTACATACAATTCCCTGCGTTTAGAAAACTAGCACAACTCCAAGTCCAGTCTAGCCACCTATTTTCCCTGCTAGGTTTCTTCTGGTATGGAACCGAGATCTTTTTCTGAGAAGGAAAAGGTTCAGAATTACCCCCCCTCTACAGTCTAATTCTGTTGCAAGTGTAGACCAGATCAGCTTTTCTAGATGGTACAGTTTTCTGTGGACTATGTGAGTTTTCTTAGATGAATAATTGACTCATTTATTTGCAAGGATGCTACATCTGTGACTGCACACCGTAGGAGAAGGGCTGGGACTCTAGTCAGAAGTGATACCCTTTTTTCAGGACTGACTTGTCAGTATCTTTTTTAAAAGAACGTAATCTGGGCCAGCAGTACCACTAGGAAGAGCAAAGCAAGACTTGCTCTCAAATGTCATCTACAGTTTGCAGAATGTAAAGATGCAACAACAAAAAGTTGTAGGAGCTGTGTTCAAATATGAAAACTGAATACACACACACACACACAAAGAACTGGTATCTCAACCATCTAGTTTTCCTTTTCCATTCCCTTCTTGTTCTCCTTTTCTGCATGTTTTTACAGTACAAGTCTAACAACAAGAACAGCTTCTTTTTAGCAATCTCAAGACCGTTCCTGGAAGCTTTTTCAGCTGAAGAAGAAATGATTTTTTTATAAAATAATCTGGATTGTGCCTTCCAGACTTAAGTACAGTACGAACTTACACAGAAAACTGCCTTTTGTCACATCAGCTGATGAGAGGATTCACTGCATCACAGCTAGGTATGATTTTGTTCTCCATGGTTCGGTACTTACTGTAACAGAGAGAGGGTTCTGTTGGGCAAATGCTGATCCTATTCCCTGGCAAATAATTCTTTTAACTACGCAGAGAACTGAAGGTGAGGGCCTTTGCACCTATAGCATGTGTGTACACTAATGAAATAGAGCTGCGCAGGTTGCAAGCGTGGTACATGCATTGTTAGGGGAGCAGCAGCAATAAAAAGCTATGCAAGAGGTCTGTACATGCCAGGCTTTTAGTAAGCATGGGCAAATTGATGGACCTTCAAAATGCCCTTTATTTTTTTCTCACACTCTAGGTCCCCCTTCTCACATTTTTAAAAGACAAAATAGAATTTAAACTGCACACTGAATCCCTCCTGCAGATTTCTAATCATCTTCTGCTTGTAAGAAGCCTTGCCATGTGAAATGCTTATTGAAACCACCACTTTGGGTTATCAAACGAAAGCCGTAAGATATACTGTACACAGGAAGCACGACCTGCCAGTTAGCTTCTACAGTGCATCCCAAGGGTCCTTGTGCTGCTGACAAAGGCTTTTAGCATTTCTCACACATCTTGCCACTTTAGCTAATTAAATACAGGCTTCCTGGAGCATGGCCAACCAATGAATGCCCCTGTTCTGTAGCCATGGACCTGCACATGGAGAAGATTAATGCTGATGCTGTTTGTACTAGAGATCGAAAATGCTTTGTGGGCAGACAGAGGCTTCCCTAGCCATAATTATTATACTTCCTTCAAATCTTTAGGGGACCACAAAGCCAAATAGCACTGTGTTGGCTGGCTTCATCCTTAGCATGTCAAGCCAAGACCAACAGAGCAGAGCATGGCTTAGTATGATGACCAGACCTACCACCGTACTACACTCAATGCTCTCACAATGTAGTGTTCTGCTGAGTAAGGGCCAACGATGGCCTCCCCTAAAAGAAGCCTCACTTACTCTGTGATCATCATCTAGTTCCCCTCTGGCCCTTTCTTCTGCCAAGTGCTCTCACATTCACGTCTACCACTTATCTTGCCGGATGTGATGCTACAAAGGTGGAAGGAGGAAGATTTAAAACACCACTGGCATCTATCCTCCAGCTTTCCCCAATAAAAGATACAATAGACTACCATCATCCCGGCTGAACCTCCTGACACCCTTTACTTTGTCCGGCTGGGTAGAAGGCAAACACTTCTCCCCACTGCATCGTTCCTAACTACAGGTTCTGGCTCAGCCTCTATAGGTTGAGAAAAGGAAGATGGGGTTTTAATAGCTATGAAAATATAGGTGTCAAGACAATAAATGTTTTTTTAACATCATGCCAGAGACACAGAGACTAAGTTTCTATGCAACGTTCAGCTTAAAAAAATAGTTCTTGACTACTAAAGCAAGACAATTAATATCCAGCCTAATATTACATATATACTTAAAGATAAAATCCATGCTTTATGGGTTTTTTCCCCATAAACATACATAGAATTGCAGCGTTCTCATGGATTCCTATGCATGCTTACACAGAATTAAGTCTACTTATATAAGACTTAAGGTAAAGGTTCCCCCCGCACATTTGTGCAGTCGTGTTCGACTCTAGGGGCCAGTGCTCATCTCCGTTTGTTAGCCGAAGAGCCAGCGTTGTCCGAAGACGCTTCCACGGTCATGTGGCCGCATGACACACGCGGAACACTGTTACCTACCCACCGAAGTGGTACCTATTCATCTACTTGCATTTGCATGCTTTTGAATTGCTAGGTTGGCAAGCGCTGGGGCAAGTGCGGGAGCTCACTCCGTCACGCAGGACTAGGGATTCGAACCTCCAAACTTGCCATCTTCCGATCGACAAGCCTGGCGTCTTACCCGCTGATCCACCATGCCCCTTGTATAAGACTTACTTCCAGGTAAAAGAAGGTATAGCATGGTAGTTTTCATGTTTTAAAATTATATGAGAGGAGGTCTATATTTTACAACAGAAGAGAGAGCAGATTGCATTCTAGCACTGCCTAAATTCTGGATTAAAATTGTAGGAAAAGATTCAAGAGACTAACCCCTTCAAAAAGCAAATGTTTAGTTCGTACTGTGTGCAAACAGTAAACATGTAGTGACAATTTGCTTCTTTCGCTTATCAATACTTATGGTATTGATGGAATGGAATATGCCCATTGATGCTTCTCATAACATACACAACTAGAAAACAGCTGTCACGAGTTAGCTTTGGGCTAAACTTTAGGACTTTGCATGTCATCTCAACTCATGATGCATAGCAGTTCAGGCCTCAACTAACTAGAAGGCAGCCACAGAACAACCCAGGACAAGACACAGCTGCTTTAAGGCATTCCTAACAAGTGATTTGTGGACACTCACGCGTGTGTGCTCCAGATCACTTTGCCCTTTTGAACTGATGTGACTGTGATGTGAAGCAACCTCACCCATTATCCTTCTGATAAGGGAAGTTCTGACTGACCCCATCCACCGTGGTAACTATTTTGTAAAAATCCCTTGGACATGTTCTCAACATTCCAAATGTGCTCAGCACCCCAAAAACATGGGGACCTCTGCACTAAGCCCTAAATTAATCAGTCACAGCTACTCATTAGCCGTGCTATTCAAAAGAAGGAACACATGAGCATATTGGTATTATTTATGTTTTTATTGAATTTTAAATTGTTTTATTGTGAACCGCCCAGGGTCCCTCCATGTGAGGGAGATGGGCAGTGATGTAAATGTGATATATAAATAAATAAATATTCTGTGGGTAATGTGGTTTTTACAGTGCTCCTTAAATCCCACTTTAATAGCTACTTTACTTGGGAGGTAAACATCAACCACTACAAAATATGCTTGTGATTTGCAACAGAACAGTATTAAAAATTAAGGTGAAATATTTTTACCAGAGCATCAAGCACAAATGGATCTGCTTCTAACAAAGGCGCAGTAGTCTAGCTTGCATGCACAAACACATTTAAGAAAGCAAAAACGGTTCAGAAATCTACCTCATTTGTTCACTGCAAGGGAGCATGGGAAGGTACAAAGCTTTTCGCTTCATGAAATATGCACTTCAAGCAGCAAACTAAAGTACAGTGGAGGTAGTTACATGCATGTGATAGGGCAAAACCTGGAATTATAGGTGTGCATATTAGCATTGATGTAAGCATGAAGACTGCAGTTGTTTACTATAAAAAGTGTGAGAAGCCATACCAATTTATGATTCCTTTCTCCACCATCACATTGTCCTGCTCCAAATAGACAGATGGCATTTTTCAGTATTTCCCCAATTGGTTTCAACTCCCAAAATTCCCAGTCAAGCACAGTGGTATCACAAAGGTCCCATTTACGATAGAGAAACATAGTTCTAAATGTATGTGCTTACAACTGTAAACTTACATGGCTTTACATGAGATTAGTATCTCTAGCTTATATGAAGCAGATAGGTTTACACCACAAAACCAAAAAAGAATTATTATTTCGCAGCTTTAGTCAAAGCTGAACAAGTTATGTTGTTCCCAAATCAATCCCGACAAAGATCTTCATAGCAATTTTTCATCCCACGTTTGTATAGAGAGCATCATTTGACCCATCCTTTTATCCGTAAGTCCTCCAATTGTTACTAATCAAATGGGCTGGGTTTTGTACAGACCAAAGACTGAACCAAGAGTAACACAGGGCAAATTTAGCATGTTGTGTGAATATAACTGCTAAACCTTGAACTTCCCTAGAAATATGAACCCAGCCAAAATGTGCCTATATAATGTATCCTAGTATCTGCACTCAATATGCCAACAAATTTGGAAAACTCAACAGTGGCCACAGGATTGGAAAAGGTCAGTTTACGTTCCAATTCCAAAGAAGGGCAATGCCAAAGAATGTTCACACTACTGTACAATTGCGCTAATTTCACATGCTAGCAAGGTTATGCTCAAAATCCTACAAGCTAGGCTTCAGCAGTATGTGAACCGAGAACTACCAGAAGTGCAAGCTGGGTTTCGAAGAGGCAGAGGAACTAGAGATCAGATTGCCAACATTTGCTGGATCATGGAAAAAGCAAGAGAGTTCCAGAAAAACATCTACTTCTGCTTCATTGACTACGCTAAAGCCTTTGATTGTGTGGATCACAACAAACTGTGGCAAATTCTTAAAGAGATGGGAGTACCAGACCACCTTACCTGTCTCCTGAGAAACCTGTATGCGGGTCAAGAAGCAACAGTTAGAACCGGACATGGAACCACCGACTGGTTCAAAATTGGGAAAGGAGTACGACAAGGCTGTGTATATTATCACCCTGCTTATTTAACTTATATGCAGAGTACATCATGAGAAATGCCGGGCTGGATGAATCACAAGCCGGAGTTAAGATTGCCGGGAGAAATATCAACAACCTCAGATATGCAGACGATACCACCCTAATGGCAGAAAGTGAAGAGGAACTAAAGAGCCTCCTGATGAGGGTGAAAGAGGAGAGTGCAAAAGCTGGCTTGAAACTCAACATTAAAAAAACTCAGATCATGGCATCTGGTCCCATCACTTCCTGGCAAATAGAAGGGGAAGAAATGGAAGCAGTGACAGATTTTATTTTCTTGGGCTCCAAGATCACCGCAGACGGTGACTGCAGCCATGAAATTAAAAGACGCTTGCTCCTTGGGAGGAAAGCTATGGCAAACCTAGACAGCATATTAAAAAGCAGAGACATCACCTTGCCGACAAAGGTCCGTATAGTTAAAGCTATGGTTTTTCCAGTAGTAATGTATGGCTGTGAGAGTTGGACCATAAGGAAGGCTGAGCACCAAAGAATTGATGCTTTCGAGCTGTGGTGCTGGAGAAGACTCTTGAGAGTCCCTTGGACTGCAAGGAGGTCAAACCAGTCAATCCTAAAGGAAATCAACCCTGACTGCTCATTGGAAGGACAGATGCTGAAGCTGAAGCTCAAATACTTTGGCCACCTAATGCGAAGAGAGGACTCACTGGAAAAGACCCTGATGCTGGGAAAGACTGAAGGCAAAAGGAGAAGGGGACGGCAGAGGATGAGATGGTTGGATAGCATCACCAATGTAATGAACATGAACTTGAGTAAACTCCGGGAGGCAGTGGAGGACAGGAAGGCCTGGCGTGCTATGGTCCATGAGGTCACGAAGAGTCGGACACGACTAAACGACTGAACAACAACAACAACAAAAGTAATCTTTACCCTTTCCAAACTTGGCCTTTTTTGACTAGTAGAAATCCGATTCTTTTCTCACAAGGCTTATTCCCAAGTAAATATGTGACCACCATGTTAGTGCCTCATTCTCTTTCCTTAACTCAGTCTTCTCCAATGTGGGCCATTTACATAACTTGGAGAACCACAGGCTGTCCTGGATGGGAATTTTAAGACTAGCAGTCCAACACATCTGGACAGCACCAAGTTGTGCATCCTTGACTTAAAAGTGACCCAATAAACAAACAAACAAACAAACAGTTGTTAAACTCTGATTGAAAAGTTCTCAATCTAAAGCAAATAGCCATAACCCCTGGCAACAATATGAAAATAGAAATCAAAGAACAATCCAGAAAGTCAAGTATAGGGATAGGTACATCTTACCCAGATCTGCTTATACCACATGCCATGACTACCCTCAAGTTACAATAAAACAGGATACAGGATGTAAAGATCCATACAAACAGTGATCAATTAGAGCAATCAATGATATGGGCAGAAAGAAGGGGGAAAGGCTTACACGTTCAGCAGCAAAAGCTTGTAAAACCTCCACTATGTCTGTTCTTGTTTGCTACATGAAAATGGTTATTGTTTAGTTGACAAAGCCATACATGCATGTGGGAAAAAGATACCCCCAAACCTTGTTGCACATATCTGCATCTTGTTTTTCTTACAACTTGGACAACTGAATAGATGGCGGGATAAATCACTGCGCTAGAAGAACAATATGTGAAGGTCAGAGGGGCATCTAAACTGTTGAGACAATAAAAGGGTTTGAATTGTCTCCCCGTAAGAAACTTCATAGGACTGGCTAGTTTCAAAACAAGCTTTTGCATAATTATTAGTCTTCTGGAAAAGTGCCATGATGGGGGACACAATGGACAGCAGACCCAGGCCTAAGGCAGTGGCATTTTAACAGATTTACATGAGAAGGCAGCTTCCAGGACCAGAATCTGGGATCAGTACTGTTGGGCATTTGGGAAGGCCCAGCCTTTAGAAGGGAGGCCACTGTTGACGTTTAGTGTCACTGGTTTTGCTCCTTCTCAGTCTCTTTGTGATGATGGCTTATTCACGTGCCCTACTAAGCACGTGAGCTGCTATATTAGCAACAGCCATCATCTACCTTTTCCTTTCCCACTGGATAGGAGGAGGGTTGGGCCACAGGACATACAAGATCCCTGTGATAAGGGAATCTATTTAGGCTAAGGCTGAAGTGCCATGGGGCTGCAAAGCGCTTTCCCTTAACATCTTGATCCCTCTTCTCAAGTGCACATCTATGTAAGACTATAGGCCACTAGGTCAATGACAGAATTTTGCTAATATTATAGTCCTACTGTCACCTTAAAGAAAATAACTGGTGGAGTGGGTTAATTGTAAGAGTTTGCTTCACTCCAGGAACATTGCAAGGTATCCTGGTGCAGCAGCTAAATCAACCTAAGTGGTATTTATTGTTTATTTGATTGATGCTTACCTATCAAATGACAGAATTTTAGAAATTTTCACACTGAAGTAATGAATCAAGTCCATTACTGCATACTCTATGTCTCAACCCTTTAGCTTATAAGACTAAGAATGTATTTAATTCCTGGGATGGGGAAACCTCATTTCAGAATACAATAGTGTTTACATTTTCAAACAAGGGAGAAAGACGACCATGTTCCTATTGGGGAAAAGACAGTACTTCTGCAATCATATAAGCTCTACCTTCTGCCTTATCTATTGTCCCAGATCAAGTTATAGTTCAGCTTATGGAAGCAGGATCACCTCTTTCCCTGTAAGGCATTCGGTTACCTGTGTTGTTGCTACTGATGCTAAAAAATGCCACAATCTCCTTGTGGAACCTTCTCCCTCCTGAAATTAGGCTCTCTCCTTCCCTGCTATCGTTTCGAAAGTCCCTCAAGACCTGGTTATGTCATCAGGCCTGGGCGGTCTTTGGGAACCAGAGACATTCTTAGATGGCTCCACTGTGATTGATACTCCTGGGGTTTGTATATTTTAAAATTTTTGATAATATTTTTATTTTAACGATTATTTTTATCTTTTTATAATGATTGTTTTTTACCTATTTGCTGTTTTATCTCATTGCTGTATGCTGCCCAGAGTGTTTTGCGTGAGATGGGCAGCCATATAAATATGATTAATAAAATAATTAAAAAATTAGCAAGGCCAGGGGGAAAAAATTAAGGATACTTGAACTGCTAGACCCGTAGCTAAAAGAGCAATGAAGGGGTGGGAGGAGAGAAGGGAAGAAGACAAAAGTACAATTCACAACCACCCAGGAGAGTGTCCAAGTACACCTAGGAGAGTGAATAGATTTCCATTCCCAACAGTATCCTTTTTTTTTTTTTTACCTAGTGCTCTACACAGATGCTGGAATTAGTTAGGCGTGCCATACTGAGGGTTTGGAATAAATATAAACCAATATTGTCTCCTAATGTACCTATGTGGTTGTCCCCTCAAGGTATAAGAAGGCATTTTATCAGTTTTGGGTCTATACTGATGCTAGACACTGTTCCTAGTTCAAGGATCACAAAAGCACCCTTTATTCCACTTTTCCAGTTGAGAACTAGGCAGCTATTTGCCAAAGGCTTTTTCCCAAATGTTTACTTACATTAAGAAGGCTTTCTTAATGTGTTTTGATCCCAAAACACCACCAGAACCTGAGAAGAAAGGCAACATAAGCAAATGAAAGTATGGACAGCAAGTGAGTCTAAAAGGCTTCGGTTCTGATCTAAACCACTTACTCACCTGAATCCATCCTAGTGGTCTGATAATTTGAAGGAAGGACTGTCAGTGCATATCTAGGCAGCACCTCGTAAACAGGAGCTGGAACAGGTATTCAGATTCAGCCACTAGGTTCTCATTAGATTCTCCTGGGTCTGTCACCCACTCAGTCTTACTCAAGCACATGCCTGTCTCACAACTGCAGTTTTAGCTGGTCACACATTTTAAATCTGTGCCTATCTTCACTCCAAACAAGCAGGTAATATGAATTCTGCAGCTTACTTTACTGGAACAGGCTGAAGGACTCTTGACTGTTACTCTCAACATGTTATCTTTTACACAGAATAGGCTTTGCAGAGAGGTGGCAGAATAAATTCAGGAGCAGCTTTTTGTAATTTGGAACAAATGAAGGACACATAGATACTGCCTTATCTACTGCTGTTAGCCACATACCAGTTACTATCAATCAAGCTCAAAGAAACCTACATCTAACACCGTGTATCAGAATACAGATCTGGTACCTTCTGAAAGGGTAGAAAAGATTTTAATAAAGGCACTAACACCAATTCCAAAGATCAACTTGATACACAGCAAATTACCAATTGCAACTGGTGAGGTATTTAAAAAGTTGTTTTTTCTGAGAAATTTGCTCTAAATTGATTCTTTATTAGATTGCAATGCAAAGTTAAAAGATTACACACATATTTTTTAAAAAGAAATGCTAGATGATCAAGCCATAGTGATGCTGTAAAACAGGGGTGGGCAACGTCAGGCCTGCGGGTCGTATAAGGCCCACGGGGCTCCCGCCCGCAAACCCCGCCCCTTACATGCAATTGGCTCCCGCCCACAAACCCCACCCCCCAGTGCTTGTGATTGGCTCCCGCCCGCAAACTCCGGCCCCCGGTAATCCCAGAAACCCCGCCCCCCACCCACGTCACCCGTTATAAATATCCAAATGGCCCTTGGCAGAAAAAAGGTTCCCCACCCCTGCTGTAAAACAGCCATATCCATTGTGAACAGATTTGGGCCACCCTAAGGCTAAAGGGGCGTGGTGGCTCAGCGGGTAAGACGCCAGGCTTGTCGATCGGAAGATCGCAAGTTCGAATCCCTAGCCCTGCGTGCGGAGTGAGCTCCCGCACTAGCTCCAGCTCTTGCCAACCTAGCAATTCGAAAGCATGCAAATGCAAGTAGATTAATAGCTACCACTTCGGTGGGAAGGTAACAGCGTTCCGCGCGCGTCATGCGGCCACATGACCACGGAAGCGTCTTCGGACAACGCTGGCTCTTCGGCTAACGAACGGAGATGAGCACCGGCCCCTAGAGTCGGACACGACTGCACAAATGTGCGGGGGGAACCTTTACCTTTAAGGCTTAATCTATTTTACAGGGCTGTTGCAAGAATAACATTGAAAGGTCACCACATACTGTAACCTTTCACTGCTCCTAGAGAAACGGAGTTAACCACAGGAGAAACAACAAAACCAAACCTCAAATAAAGGAAATGAACCCAGGGAGCGTCAATGTGCTGCAGCAGTCAATCTGGATCAAATCCTGGTTCAGTTATGGGGGGAAAGTTCCCAACTTGAATCCTAGCCTACTCCACAGGGCAGTGTATGGATAAAATTAGTCGTTTGAACCACCTGACGAAAAGTGGGGGGATGTAAAATATAATCAGCAGCAAATCAGCTTTCTCGGCCTGGATTGGGCGGACAGGCTGATTTCCACGGCCTGGCTGCAGATCCCGAATCCCCGCCTGTTCCTCCCCCCCGCGTCTCCTAATTAAAGATTTGCTTTTCACTCCCGCCTCGTCCCCTGCAGGGCATCTCCCCATTTGGGCTGCAACCTCGCGTGGTTTGCGGTTGAGATAGAAGCCCGACCGAGCTCGAGCCAGGCTTCTTTCCGAGCCGATTCCTGTAGGATGGGTGCAATTCCAATTTCTCCGCGCTGAATAAAATAATATTAATTAAAATTAATGGCAAATAAGCGATTCCTTCAAGAATTAATTTTAAAAAGCGCCCCCACCACCACTGGCTGCGGCCCCTCCTTCTTTCAACCATCCTTCCCTTTACTCAACGCAGCCTAATACCGCGCACGCGCTAGATGCCTACCTTTCTTCGGTTCCCGCCTCTCGTTAAGGCCACGCCCCTACATCGAGGCGCGGGACACAGGGAGCCCGCCTTTGCCCGCTGAGGAGAGCCCGGATTAGCCGGCGCTCCCTTCATTCCGCAAACCTCCCCGTATTGTGATTGGCGGAAGGTCGCGTGAGGGAAAGTTCAGGCGGGGGGGGGCTGTCGGATATATAAGGGCTGCGAGCGGCCGCTTTCCTTCCCGCTGCGCCGCGCTCGCTGGTGTGGAGCTGTGGTTGTTGGTTCTTGTCTGTAGCTGGTGCTTTTTTTTTTTAACTTTTAAATTTCGCTCACGCGGTCCGTTCCCCCCGCTATGCCTAACCCTCTCGTTTTTTTCGATATCGCTGCCGACGGACAGCCTCTTGGGCGCATCATCTTCGAGGTACGGAGGCGGGAAAAAGAAAGACTGTCGCGGAGGGAAAAGCCCGGTCTGAGGCTGACGCGCCGCCATTTCCTGCCTGGGTGGGAGCGCGGGGGCCATTTTGGGATTTCTCTGAATGTAGCCGGAGGGGAGGAAGCAGAAACTAGGGCCGGGCGGGGGAAGAAAGGCAGCCGCCTCGCTGCCGCGCCGGAGGGGCTGCGCGCGCACCTGGATGGTGTGGGCGGAGAGAGGGCGAGCGTGCGGGAGCGCGCGCGTCGCTGTCACCTCCACGTGGTCTCCGCCGCCCGCCCCAGGGAAGCGCGAGCCTGTCCGCCCGCTTTTGCAGCCTCAGCAGCCTTCCTCTTCCTTGCTCCGGACTCGGCGGGACTTTTATGGGATCCGTGTAGTCCTCCTCTCCCCCACGTTTGATGTTTTCTTCTTCGCTGCTGCACGATTTCAGCTGCGGTTGTCCGCGCCCCGCCCTTCATGCAACGATGGGGGGAGGGAGTTCCCACAATGCAGGAGGAGAAAATGGCTCCTTTCGTCTCTTAATCGTTTTTTTCCATTTTCCCCTCCAAAATGGGACTGTTTAAAAAGTAGGGCTTGCTCCTTTGCTCTCCCCGTACAAAACCTAGTTATGACAGCGTCTCCAAAGGGCGAGACAAGGCTCTGTAACTATATATCTAGAGATTTATAGAGATATATAGAGCCCAGTCCCGCCTTTTGGAGACGCCCTCGTAGCTAGGTTTTGTATGGGGAGAGCAAAGGAGCAAGCCGTAGATATAGATAAAAGCTGATAGAAGATGACTCACGGTATACCCATCTCTATATAGATATCTATATCTAGATATATGGAGATGGGTTACCTTGAGTTATCCTCTATCAGCTTGGAGGGCTTTCTTTCATAGGGAGAATCCCCAGGGTCAGCCGCTGGAACAGTTCTTGCTTCCTGTTACATTTGTATGATTAAAATGCCATATATGCAGAGGCAAATTCTAGGTAACTTGTAAAGGAAAAGTAGTTGTGAGTACAGCTACATTTAACTTGTGTTTGCCTTCTGTTAAGGGAGTTCTGTTTCAAGCTAATTGCCTTTGATTTGGCTGCTCAGAATAAAATGTGTGCTGAACACATACATTCTCTAAAAATTTATATAGTGGGAAGGACATTTAGGTTTCTCAATACAATTTGCTAAACTGCAGTGCTTTGGGAAAGTGCTTATCTGAGCAAGAGTCAATATATTACTAGGGTTGACAATCTGATTAGTATTCCACTAGTATAGTTTTCTCTTTGTACTTGCCTGATTTCTGGTACATCAAAGAAATGGCTGAATACAATTTGGATTTCTCCTGTATTTGCACTTTTAATAGACTTTCATAGGAACATGCACACAATGATTTTTACTCATGGGCCTATCTTCTGGTGGTGGGCCAGTAAACCACTTTAGAGTATTTCTCAGTCTGACCTCATAAGTGAATTGTGCTAGTATTATATGTTTTGATTGATCACTATTGGCTTGCAAAAACACAATCATTTTCAGAACTCTTATAGCACTTAATGGAGTTCATGTGAATAAATAGGCCTCAGCTGTTGATTTCAGTTCTTGTGTAAAGATTTCAGTTCTTATGTAAAGAGCTATGGGCAGACTTTAGGATGCAGCATGAATTACCTTAAAATGTATGCTTTTAAGTAGTTGTGTGGCATTCATGTGCCTTTTAACCTGAAACAGATTAAATTGTTCTCCCAATGGGGGGAAAATGCATTGTTCAACAAAATCAATACTAAGTACTAGAAACAACATTTTTTTAAGCAAACCCAAACAGTTTCTTGGTGAAAAATATTTAAAATAAATGGAGAAAATACTTTTAGATGATTAGTTGAACAAATATATGCACATTAGTATAGCAATATATTGCATTAACTGTCATCTCACTTTTGTTCTATAGCTGTTTGCAGACACAGTTCCAAAGACAGCAGGTTGGTAAAGTTAGAAACATTTGTTGGCATGTTCGGTTGAATTTATACATTGCCGATCTAAACAAATGCTGTGATCTATTTCTAATTTTAGAAAACTTCCGTTTGTTGAGCACTGGGGATAAAGGTTTCGGTTACAGGGGATCATGCTTTCACAGAGTCATTCCTGGATTCATGTGTCAGGTATATAGCTTCATCAATTTAGTGTGTGTTGTAATCTCTGTATGTTTAGTTGCTTCTTGAAGCCCTAGCATTATTGCTTTGAATCACTACTAAAAGAACCAGTGTACATTAATCTGGTAGCAAGTGGTCTACTCTGTTCTAAAGTCCCTCAGTTGGATTGTTCACCTAGGCTGGAGGTGATGAGAAACAGGATGGGGAAAAGCTTGGCTAAATGGAGGTTTCAGCTGTACATGGGATGTGTTTCTGCAGGGTGGTGACTTTACCCGCCATAATGGAACAGGCGGTAAATCTATTTACGGTGAGAAGTTTGCCGATGAGAACTTCATACTCAAGCACACAGGCCCTGGCATTTTATCTATGGCAAATGCTGGTCCGAATACAAACGGGTCTCAGTTCTTCATCTGCACTGAGAAAACTGAGTGGTAAGTACTACTTGGCTTGAGACTGACTTGATTCATTGAATTTGTTTAAGTAACAGGCCTGGAATAGAGAGCCTTGTCTGAAGTTGCACAAGTAAGATAATTGGTATAATTCCTGCTAATATAACTATTGCCATGCCCTGAATGCAGACAGGGCATTTGTTTGTGGAATTGCAGATTGTATTCACAATAGTATTCATCTCTACTTCCTTAGGTTGGATGGGAAACATGTGGTCTTTGGCCAAGTCAGAGAGGGAATGGACATTGTGAGGAAAATAGAGAGTTTTGGATCAAAGAATGGCAAGCCGAGCAAGAAGATCACCATCTCTGACTGTGGAGATCTGAAATAACATTCTGTTGTCTTAACAAATTGACCATTCCTTCTGTAGCTGGGGTTAGTCCCCTCTAAATCTTTATGCTCCTGACTTACTGCTGCGTTTCTATTGGGTTTCGAATTCTGCTCCCTCACAAGTCCAGCTGGACTGAAGACAAATTTGTTTGCAAAATGAAATAAAACAAGTTAAACCACATGCTGGTTTTGTGTTTTCTTCCTGCAGGGAAAGACTCATTGTATCAAATCTAATCAATTATGCCAAGAGCATAACAAATATTACAAACGTTGGGGATGGACTACAAATTGGGCAATAACAGATAAAATGCAGTTTTTATTCTTGGTAAAGTTCATATTCTAACCACATGACTATAGAGGGGTTAGTGTCAATTTACTAAATTAAGTCCTTGCTCTGCTGATAATTCAAACAAGTTTGTGTGAAAATAATTTGAACTTACTTCAAATACATCAGGCTGGCTAAGCTACATAGCCTTAGTAAGAATCAAAAGAATAATTAAAATAGTGCTGTCCCAAAGGCTTTAGTGTATTGAACAAAAGTAGATGAAAAACTTTACTAGCACAAACAAATGTAATGTGTTCAGGCTTTACCTCATAATCCATTAATGGAATTTCTTGCTGGGTCACAAAGGCAGATCAGTAGCTTAGCAAGTGATTGGCTTCAAATGGTTTTGATTTTTCTGAGGCTGTGGGTGCATATACTGCTGACTTCTTTGGGCCTTCTTTGGTTGAAATGAATATTTCTTCATGACACTTTTTGTCATTCTTCAGTAACTATCAGGTTAACTGCCTACAGCAGGGGTCAGTAACCTAGTACTTTGTGTATTTGCCATGTGCACACACACCCCTAGTCTACAATTTTTTGCCTGGTTGACTTCCCGGGCATGACTTTCTTCCAGAGATCCATTTTTAAGTCAGTCAAGAAGCATAAAAGCATTTCCTTACCCAGTATGCCTTTGTGGTAGGGCAAATTCTATGTAATTACTGGGCTGCTGTTACCAGGAGCTCTTTGTTCCAAGTATACAGTATTGGCAGGAGTAACAACTAACTAGAAAGGTGGTGCAAGCTAGTGTACACTATGGAATAAAATCTGGATTGCTTTGGTATTGCCTTCCAAAAGCTGGTTTCATAACACTGGCCGTCAGCATAAGAGGACTGACTGGCTGTGTTCCACTGAGATCCTCTGGGCTTTGTCAGTACCTTGTAAAATTCATTGGATGGAAACAGATTTTGCTACAACGGGCATGCAAAGAGTTTAGTGTGATGGATAAACTCTTTGATAGGGCAGCATGCCCAGGAACACAATCCTAAGAATAGTGAAAAAGCCAGATGCGTTCCCAGTTAAAAGTCCAAATTAAGATCATCTACATACAACTTTTTTTTCAAGGTCTGAGTTCAAAAAACCCTTCAATCTATAATTTGTAATTAATGTATTTCACATTTTCCATCCTTGCTAATCTTATACAATATTGGTGATGCCCTCTATAGCAGGGCTTTCCAAAGTGCCGCCCCTGGCGACACACCAGGGGCGGGGGGGGCGTGCGGCGGCTGCCACGCGCGCTACTGCTTCCGGGTGGTGTGGCGACACACGTGTCACGACACAGTTTGGAAAGCTCTGCTCTATAGGTAGAGGTTTTGCTAGTGATTTAACAGATTAATGCTTGGATGCGCTAACTTTGTAGAAATGGTTTTCTGTTGAAAAATGCAGGGTTGAGGTTCCTTTATATTTTTTAGTCTTGCATAGCTACAAGGTGTTCAATTCCAGAAAGATGCTTTGGAGCGCATAGGCAAGAATGTAGTATCTACACCCATTGGAGGCAACAGGAATCTTGCATTTCCTTTACTAAGATGTCACTAGAAAAAGGATGCCTTTTCCACAACAGCTGCTTCTACAAGTGAAAAAGTATGTGAATATTAACCCGAGCTGGCAGGTGTTAGCCGTTTCCTACACCTCAACGGATGTGATCAGTACCTACCTAACACACAAGAGAGTTCCTCTCTGTGAAAGCAGAATGAAGCCACTGTTACGGATTACATCATTTGTTGATCATGTTGCCCACAAGAGCCAGGTTCACAGCAGTGCTAGAAACTTTCTTGAGAAACCTTCAGCAATCTCCCTCTTAAGAATACCGCTACTGGTCCTGAAAAGCCCTAATTTGAAAGTACAATGGGATAATCTGCAAAACAATGATTTTTCATTTTCTTTCCAGATTCCTATGATCTCCGTGATCTTGGCTTTAGAAAGCAGCTAAAGAACTTTGTGTAAATGTATGTCAGGTTCCCAAAGTTAACATTTCCTGATCTCCCCCTATAAAACTCACCTAGTTTTAAACCTTATCTAAACCAATACTGAAGTTAAAGTGCAAAGCTGCATATAGTATCACCCAGGCTATTTTAAAGAACAAGCTGGGTATGAACCCTCGTCCCTAATATTGTTTAGCGAGAACAATTCCTGTGAAAGATCTAAGTATCTACGTTCCTTTCCTGTCCAGCTCATTACTGTGAGATTTGAACTGTTTCGACTTCAAACTGGCCTGCCCTCCATTGCCAAATGCTATTCAGAATGCTTGAACATGCCCCTTAAATTCTTGAGCTCAAAGTTTCTGGCTCCTTCCCATAGACAGCTGTGGCTTGTTCCTTCAGCAAGAAAGGAATTTGAATGAGGTAGGCATCCTTTCTCTTTGGATCTGAAGCTTCTCCATCCTCCAGCAGGTCAGCTGTCACAGGCGTAAATTTGTCGACCCAAAACCATGCTGCCCTTGGGTCATTTTAGACTTCTAAGGGGCTCGGGGTGGTGGTGGTAATATTTCCAAACTCTGGTAATCCAGCCTTGCAGTGTTTGGAAGGCCTTTGCATTTAAAGCAAAGGGGTGGAGGGGTCTCGGAGAGAGATCGACCTTTATGTCCATACCCCTCGGGGATCAGCCCATAACTTGAAGATCCCTTGAAAAGGCTGAAGGCTCCGCATTAGCATTGGCGGCAGCATCTGGCAGGGTTATGGTTTTCCAGTAAGACCAGTTCAATCATACCCTTTTCCCATCTCAGCTACTTGCCGGAGTAGAAGAATGAGCAGAAAACATCAGTTACTGTAAGGGGGGAATTCCTCCCTCCCAGCAGAATGTCCTGGTTTTCACCTATTTTGTCAGAGTGGTCAGTACTTGACCCTTGAGATACTGCAATGGCAGCGGTCAGGAGATGATCACGCCAGCAACACTCCCCCACACTTCAAACTGCCTGCCCATACCCCAAATCTTAAAGGAACAATGATCCCCAGCCAGCGTGGCCATGCTGGGAGTTGCAGTCTCAACATGCCAGTTTGAGAGTGATGGAGTTGAAATGGAAGTAGGGGACTGGACCATAGATGGCTCCATCCTCCCTCTCCTCCCACCCCCCGAAAGGGCAGCTTTCCGTGTTGCAAATTGAAAGGGAACTGCTAGAAGGCCTTTCTGGGAGCAGGACGATCGGTCTCCGCAGAGCGGCGAGCCCACCCCAGGGATGCTCTTGCTTTTTGCCATCTTGTTCGGGAGTAGCCCCGGAGTTTTGCGCCCGCGCGGCTGAAACCGCCGCAATGCAACACGGCTGAGCCCGGGAGGGGAGGGCGGGCTCCGTCACCCGTCTCGTCGGAGCCCCAATGGCGGCTTTCGGGCCCTGCCTCGGTTCCGTGCAAGGGCGTGACCGCCGCTTGCCAGGCTAGCAGAGGAGGCCGGGAGGACGGACGCGAAAAATCTCATCCGCAAAACCGGGCGAGCTCTGCAGCACGGCGAAGAGCCGTTCTCGCTTCCATCCTGCAGCAACGCAACACGCCCCTCCTTGCAGAAACCGAGAAAAGCCCTTAGCAAGAAAAGGCAAAGCCGGCGCCCTGCGCTGACTCATTCGACTCCGTGGGCGGGTAAGGCCGAGATAGCTCCGAGGAATAACCCAGCCCGAAATGGGGCAATGGAAATCTACAGCTCCTTTTCTTCCTTTTCCGATCGAGGCTCCGTTCCCGCCCAATGTTAAGTCCCGAGGGCTCTCGCCGCCGCAGCGCCCGCATTAAACGGCTTCGCTCCACGCGCGCCCCCTAGCGGCCCTTGGAGGCTAAAGCAGGCCTTCTGGGAAGCGCCGGGTTTTCTGCAGTTGAAACTTGCGAGTTCAATTCCAAAAATGACATCTTACCCTGCGTTTGTTTACAATGAGGTATCATTCGATTCGCAGTTTGAAAAAATATCTTCCCCTCCCCGCCCTCAAGGTCATTTGGGGAGCGTTGGAACAACTTGCAACCGGCCAGATTAGATTTGATGTAAAATCAATCCCGCACTCATAATGTACTAATAATGCAATCTTCTGGGTTCTGCAGCTAGGTAACAGTGTATAGCAGCGTTTCTCAACCTTGGCAACTTTAAGACGTGTGGACTTCAACTCCCAGAATTCCCCAACCTGCTCTTAAGCCTAAAAAGTTTCCAACAGGGTCTACTTGAACCAGTACAAACAACGAAATGCTAACAATAAACATAGAATGTCAACAGTAGCATGACAATCAAGTCCTGAACGGTTGCTTTGAAATCCAGTGCAAACAATATTAGAAGGTACAAGGAAAGAAAAATATATATTTCCACCAGGAAGTGAAACTAGCATTAAAAATGCTGCTAGATGAAGGGACTATGGGTATAACCTCGAAGAAAGAATTCAAGGGCAGATACATATACATCAGCTTAGCCCTGAAAGAGAGAGGCAGGTGAGAAAGAAACCTAAGATTGCCCTGCCTTAATTCTCTTGGGCAGCCTTTCTTAACCTTTTGACCCCGGAGGAACCCTTGAACTATTTTTCAGGCCTCAGGGAACCCCTGCACATTCAGGCTCAAATATAGGCCAGAAGTGACAAAATTATTACAGGTAGTCCTTGCTTAGCAACCACAACTGAGACTGGAATTTTGGTTGCTAAGCAAAGTGGTCATTAAGCGAATCTGACCCGATTTTAAGACCTTTTTGTGGTGGTCATTAAGCGAATCACTGCGGTCATTAAGTGAACCATGTGGTTGTTAAGCGAACCACACCGTTCCCCATTGATTTTGCTTGCCAGAAGCTGGCTGGGAAGGTTGAAAATGGCAATTATGTGACCATGGGATGCTGCAATGGTCATAAATGCAAACCGGTTGCCAAGTGCCCAAATCGTGATCATGTGACCGTGGGGATGCTGTGACAGTCATAAGTTGAGCACCGGTTGTAAGTCGGGTTTTTTCCAGCACCTTCGTAAGTCTGAACCGTCACTAAATGAATGGTCATTAAGTGAGGACTACCTGTATATTCGTTTCATGCGTAGGCCTGTGTATATGCATTAACAGTGTTCTTAAACTAAAAATAAAGAATGAAACCTCTTTAATGTGAAGTTGCCCGAATTTGAAATATTTTTTTAAATAAATCATGATCTCCCAGGGAACCCCTAGTGACCTCTCACGGAACCCCAGGGTCCACGGAACCCTGGCTGAGAAACCCTGATCTTGGGTGTGACAATGGGGAGAAAGAGATGCTGTCAGGCTTTCAAGATTCGGTTATCTTGAACAGACTACGGCAACAATAGAGTTCCAGTAGTCCTTGTGGGGTCTATTTCCTGGCCTGACCTACCTCGAAGGGCTGCGACTTGTTCAGCCAAAATCTGCCATCTGTGATTTAAGTCCATTCAATCTGCTTCTGATTTCTGGAGCCCCAGAAAAAGTGGGTGCCTGCAGCCCTTGGCTTTGGACCATAATGAAGGAGCTACCTCTCTTGGAAATGTTTATGACCCACTGTGGTTGTCATTTGCATGGGGTGATGCGGTTGGTAGGTGCTGGAGGTGCTTGTCATTTGCATGGGGTGAAGTCAGTCGTAGGTGCTGGAGCTGAACAGGTAAGAGGCAGTTTCTTACATACGTGAAAACATTTTGTGGGCAGGGAAAATGCCTAGCTAATACTTAACTGCAGTTTACCCATCATAGGTAAAGGTAAAGGTTCCCCCCGCACATTTGTGCAGTCGTGTTCGACTCTAGGGGCCAGTGCTCATCTCCGTTTGTTAGCCGAAGAGCCAGCGTTGTCCGAAGATGCTTCCACGGTCATGTGGCCGCATGACACGCGCGGAACACTGTTACCTACCCACCGAAGTGGTACCTATTCATCTACTTGCATTTGCATGCTTTCGAATTGCTAGGTTGGCAAGAGCTGGAGCTAGTGCGGGAGCTCACTCCGCACGCAGGGCTAGGGATTCGAACCTCCGAACTTGCGATCTTCCGATCGACAAGCTTGGCGTCTTACCCGCTGAGCCACCATGCCCCCCCTTACCCTTACCCATCATAAAAAGGTAAAGGTTCCCCCCACACATTTGTGCAGTCGTGTCCGACTCTAGGGGCCGGTGCTCATCTCCGTTTGTTAGCCGAAGAGCCAGCGTTGTCTGAAGACGCTTCCATGTTCGTGTGGCCGGCATGACGCACGCGGAACGCTGTTACCTTCCCACCGAAGTGGTACCTATTCATCTACTTGCAATTGCATGCTTTCGAATTGCTAGGTTGGCAAGAGCTGGGGCGAGTGTGGGAGCTCACTCCGCACGCAGGGCTAGGGATTCGAACCTCCGAACTTGCGATCTTCTGGTCGACAAGCCTGGCGCCTTACCCGCTGAGCCACCATGCCCCATCATACTCTTACTTTAAACCAGATATTGCCAATGTCATTTTTACTTCTCCCCTTTCTCTCCTCCTGTATCAGATGAATAATTATTGGTCCAAGATGATAACAGATAGCTATGTAATTTTTTGTTTAGCTGGTTATTAATCAACAGAGATTAATACTCTAATGGATATTGACCCTGTATCTGCCATTGGCATTAAAGACTTGAGGTCAAACTACAGCCTTGCTTACCCATCATGCAAAGCCACATTGTAATTGCTGTGGCATAGCTTGGTGCTGAAAGCAAACTGTTGTCCATGCATGGTTTTAAAAATTCCCACTGTATGTGATCTTGCCCAAATGTTGCAGGAAGGGACTACCATTCTTTTGAAGAAAGACATCATCCAAGGCTCCAATCTGGGTCTTATCAGAATGCGTTCCTCCAAGCCACCAATAGCATTTGCCCACAAGTTTTATTTTTTATTTTTTATTTATTTATCATGTTTATATTACTGCCCATCTCCCTCACAAGGAGGGACCCTGGGCGGTTCACAATAAAACACTTTAAAATTCAATGGAAGTCATAAATACCAGTAATCAATAAAATATATATATTACAATCAAATCCAAGTAATGGCAGTTGTATTTCATCCCATGAGCAGGTAAGGACCGGTCCAGGGCAGATCTAAGGAACCAGCCAACCCCAAGAATGGCTATTTCTCTCCCCACTCCAAGCCTGGTGACAGAACCAGGTCTTCAGTTTTTTCCTGAAGTCCAGTTATATTTATATTTGTATAAGTTATATTTATATTTTTATAAGTTATATTTATAAGGCACACATCTCAACTAGGAGAAAGGAAACAAAGCATATTCTAGCTTACCAATGGTATGTGAACACACCCAAAAGAATGGGAGAAGTTAATACTAGGTATATACATACTTCTATGCAAAAAGTGTTGCAATCAAGTAAACCAACAGACTGCTTTCCTTATCTGATAATCCCAACAAGCTGGCATTGATTGGATTGGAGGAAGCTTTCAATCTGAGTCAGCCAAAATTGCCCCTTCTGCTCTTCACCTTAAATCTCCTGTCTTTAGGCCAAAGGAAGGAGATAAGGAACAGAGGCAGAGGTTCCTTTTTATCTTTCACTGTATGCATCTGGCAAAGAGAGGGACATTTTTTTGTAATAGTTCCTAGTAGAGTACTGTATACTCAGAGACCATGATGCCATCTGAGAAGAACTCGGGGGATAAAGACAAGCTCCACTTGACAGAAAAAGAGGTTGTATCAAAAGAGGAAGCCTGCAGAAAAGCTCTAAGTCCAAAGTCTAACATTATTTAAGTTCCCCTGGCCAGAGATTTCTCCTATCAAGATTACCGTATTGTTCATGCCCCCTCGTGGCCACCAAGAAAGCAGCTTTCCTCAAGCCTGATGCTTTTTCCATGGGTTGGACTTCAGTTCCCATAATTCCCAGACACAATTTTTTTTGGAAAGAAAACGGAAGTCCAGCGCCTTTGGAGGGCACCAGGTTGGGGACAATTGCAGTACTAAAAACTTCTCAGTGTGACCCACAGTGCCATCTGGTGGCCCAGATGGGAGCATTCTAAATTTTTATGGATCCTGCAGCTTTTGTTTTTCTTCCAATAATGGTGATGCTCCTGTGAGAAGCCGAGTTGCACAAGCCATCTCTTCTCCCTGTGGTGGCACCCAGTGGCTCAGTGGCCTTTCTGTACCGCATTAGAGCTGGGCTGCCAATTATACAGAGGAAAGAAATAAAGCCTTGGCCTGCTCTTTTGTCTTTAGTTTTTAGCATAGGCCCAGATGCATGTTTAATCAGATCCAGCCTTAAATATGCACAGCTCAATTCATATGTCAGATCAAGGTTTAATGTGTTGTGTGGACCTAGCTGTTGTGATTTACCAGCCCTAGTTTCAAGCTGAATGGATTTGGGGAACCAATTTCATTGTCCCTTCCCTTGAAGGCTGCTTCATAAATATTTTAGAGCAGTGTTTCTCAACCTTGGCAACTTTAAGATGGGTGGACTTCAACTCCCAGAATTCCCCAGCCAGCATGGGGAATTCTGGGAGTTGAAGTCCACCCATCTTAAAGTTGCCAAGGTTGAGAAACACTATTTTAGAGGGTGAGATAAACAAAGGGTGGAGCAGTAAGAAAGAGGAAGAACAGTAAGGTTTTGATAACTTCCAGCCTTTAACACTCTGCCTAAAGTTCTCGGAGCTTTTTTTTGCCATGGCTCCTCCTTAATATGGAGGATTATTACAGGAATCAGTGGAGTTGCTGCAAGAGAAGAAAGAGGCTTACAAATCACCTACTGTGCTTCTGATCCAGAAATTGCAGATCTCTGGTAGATCTGGTTTTTCCCCTGTGCAGGAGAGAAGACAAAGTGATAAATACTCTCCATTAATCCAGGAGAGGGCTTTCTGCTTTGGCTCTAAGCCCGGGTGGTAAGTGGCAGTTAAGAAAGGGGAGATTCCTCTCTGCTCCCAGAGGGCGGGTCTCACCACCTGTGAGGTGCCCTCACTGCGAGTCGCCTCCGTTCTCACACATACCACACAGGACACGCGTGTCTGGTAATCAACGGTTTATTGCGCACACAAAAGGAACACTGAGAAAGATTAGGATGGCTTGCTGAGGTGAGCTTGGCTATTTAACCCTTCTGACAGGGCTCCCTCCCCCTCCCCACCGTGGACTTTCCTATGATTGGCTCAGGCATGTATCCATGGGTGCTTAAGTGCCCATCGTCCTTGAGGCGTGATCGGTTGTCGCTTTCCCGCTCTCGCTCCGGGTCTATTGTCTCTTTCTGTCAGTTGCTTTCGTCTCTTTCAATCTTGTGCTTCTCTGCTGTATGGCAGGACTCTGGGGTCATGCCAGAGTTCCAACACCACCCCATTCCTCTCTTTCGATCTTGTAGCCGCAGGCCTCTGACCAGAAACCTCTCAGCCCTGCCAAGTCTCCGGCTATTTCTGGCCTACCCAGGAGAAGAAGGTCTCTATTTTTAACCAGGAAGCCTTAGCCAGAATGGGAGGGCTGTTCTTCCGTCGGCATGAATGGCTCCGAAGATGGAGCTGCTTGGCCAGGAGGGGCGAGGTGGGCAGGGCAGAAGGCCTGTATAAATAGCACGAGCCCGGTCCTTCCGGGCGCGGGTAGCTCAGGGCAGCAGCCAAACTCGGCTTTCAGTGCTGGCTCCTTGTTGAGGCCGACGGTATTTGTGTCCTCCAGAGTAATGCCAACCCACCGGCTTGTGATTGTGCGCCATGGCGAGAGCACCTGGAACCAGGAGAACCGCTTCTGCGGCTGGTTCGACGCCGAGCTGAGTGAAAAGGGGAAGGAGGAGGCCATGCGTGGGGCCCAGGCCATCAAGGCAGCGGGTTACGAGTTTGATTGTTTCTACACCTCGGTGCTGAAGAGAGCCATCCGCACCCTCTGGTACATCATGGACGGCATTGACCAGATGTGGGTGCCCGTGGTGCGCACCTGGCGCCTGAATGAACGCCACTACGGGGGTCTGACGGGCCTCAACAAGGCTGAGACTGCAGCCAAGCACGGGGAGGAGCAGGTCAAAATCTGGAGACGATCCTTTGACATTCCACCACCACCCATGGATGAAAAGCACCCTTATTATAAAGTTATCAGCAAGGTCAGTGGCGGCACAGCTCTTGACAGAGGACTAACGGGGGGTGGTAGTTGGAGCAGTAGATTGGGACTGCAGAGAAGTAGAGTCAAATACCCATTTGGGTAGGAAGTTTGGGGGGTGACCTTGAGACAGCCTGCCTGCCTGCCTGCCTGCCTTCCTCAGTCTAATCTACAATGCAAAGAGGGAAGGGAAGAGTTATTTTGCTGCCTTCAGTTATTGGAGGAAAGGTCCGAAATATGGGTAGCAAAAAGCTCATCCACCGGCTCTTACAACATATTTAGAGGGAAACCTCCTTACGTTCCTGCAGCAAAGATCTCCCATCTGGGCCGAATTCTGTGCAAGAAACATGGAGGCCTCTGGGAGGAGAAGTCCATCTTAAAAAATGGAAAAGTCTAAGGCTTCACATAACCCTCTAATCTAAGCTATAATGTGCTTGGCTTGGTTTTGGCTTGGCCGGCTGTCGGATATGTTAATCTAGGTGAGGTTTATTCAGCAAACCATGGGTTACTATGGCTTACTTGGAAACACGGTTGGGAGTAATCTAACTCAGATTCCTCATCAGTACAGGGTGAGAGATGATCGTGTGATCTCTGTTTCAATGCCCCCAGCAAAGAAGAGGTCAGCGTTTCCTGATATTTTTAAATTAGGAATGAAGAATTGATTGGGGAGGTTGACTGTGGGATTTATTATGCATGGGCTCTTCTACTCAGGCCTCCTCCTCCTCTGTACACCTTTAGTTTCCTAAGGGTGTCTTACTCAACGGTAGCTTCTCTCTTTCTTAACACCTTAAACAACTCTTCGCTATCCCTGTAAAGGTAAGGGCTCTTATATCCCACATCTCTACAGCCGTTTTTTAAAAACTGAACTGAGGCTAGACCACTGGGAATTGTATGGCACCCCTTTAAAAAAAAATACCTGCAAAAATTTAGAGAAAGAGTCCTAGATCACAATGTTAACCCAGAAATTATTTTCAGTCCAGTCGTGGCCCAGAATTTTGACCAGCAACGAAGCGATGGGAGACCACAGGCCAACACTGAATGTTTCACTCATGGCACTAAGACATAATTTGCCTACACTTCAGCATAATTTGCAGTGGTTAGTTGAATGAGCCATAATGCTCTGGGTTCACTCATCACTATAAGCCATCAACCATGTTTTCTAAGCCATAACAGAGAATTAAACAAACCATGGTGTAATTTAATGAAACGCGTAAAGTTAGTCTACAGGCAGTTAAGGATGCTACTTAATTAGCTCTTCAGAGGCTACTTTGCAAAGTCTGATATCCCCTGCCTCCAACTTCAGAGCTAATTGCAAAGAACATGGAAAAAGTGGATAGGAGATAAGAAACTTATTTTCAAAATAGGCAGCATTAAACACCTTTGACCTCATACATGTCGTTTTTATTTAATAATTCAGTATTGAAGATACAGCTTTCCCTTTTTGTAGTGTATGAAAGCTTATGCCACAAGGCATTCGTTCATCTTTAACCTGCCACATTTTAAAGATTAGCCAATTAATCCTTAAAGAATATTTATTCTTTTTGCTACAAAAGACTAACAAAGTAACTGTCTGGAAATTATTCAAATGCTATTAGTCATTTATTTATTTATTTTATTTATTTATCATATTTATACCCCGCCTATCCCCTCCCTATCGGAGGACTCTAGGCGGCTTACAGCGTTACAATTCATATATATATAATTATACAGCAATTCATATAATTATCGTCGCGCGCTCAGGAAGGGGGTTGGGGAACCGACTCTTCTTCCGTAGGTATTGGACTACATGTCCCAGCATACCTCGCTTCTGAGTCGGCTGCTGACGTCCTGGATGTTCGACCAATCGGGTTCCGTCGTCCTCTGTCGTCCTCCGTCGCCATTTTCGGGGTTTCCGGGATCTTCTTTCCGATTCCAAGGGCGACCCCCGAATTACAGGACGTCGGCAAATTGACCCACTTTAACGTGGTACCCAATTATCTACTCGCTTTTGCTTTCAAATTGCTGGGTTGACAGAAGCTGGGGCGAATGGCGAGAGCTCACCTCGTCACGTGGGATTTGAACTGCCGACCATTAGATGCCGGCAGAGTTTACAGCTCAGCGGTTTAACCCGCTGAGCTAACCGCGCCCCTAATAATAATAAAAGAAAGGGAGGGAATCAAGCAGTTTCTATCACACCCCGGAATACATTATTCCAAAATGTCACAAATAGTTTGCTTTTTCTTATATTCAACAGCATTTAACTCAGAACACACACACACACACATACAGGTGCAAACATATCTCCTCCGCCTTCCAAATATGCATTACAAATATCGGAAGAAAAATCATGCTCCCCCACATTAAGACTAGAATCGGAAAATACAGCAGATAGGTGTATTCTCATATACTGCTACTTTATTGTGCTATTTTTCAGCAATGTCCAAAAAATGCCTCCTGTATGCCATATTTGCAAGTACAGGTAGTCCTTGTTTAGCTACTACCTTGTTTAGCAACTGTTACGACGGAGATGAAAAAGTAACTTTATGACCAATCCTCGCATTTACGACCTTCACAGGTCTGTAAAGCAAAGGAAAGCTAAAGTGGCGGTTTCACTTAGTGACCGCTTTGCTTAATGACCAAGTTGCGAGTCCCAATTGTGGTCACTAATCAAGAACTACCTGTACCAGATTAACATTGAGAGAACATGAATTGAAATACATTGGAGTTCCCCAACCTGGCTGGGAAGATCTGGTGAAGGCAGGCTGTAATGCATATGTTGCTCACCGAGACATTTATTCTTTACTCTTGATCCCTCCCTCCCTCCAAGAAGTCATCCCCAAACTCTGAAGTTGACCCAAACCTTTCTAGGCTCCCCTTCCCAGCTCTAACCATTGTCTTTTTTCTTTTGACCCACATAGGAACGAAGGTATGCAGGATTGAAGCCGGGGGAACTGCCAGCCTGTGAGAGCTTGAAAGACACCATCGCCCGGGCCCTGCCCTTCTGGAATGATGAGATTGCACCCAAGATCAAACAGGGCAACAGGGTCCTTATTGCTGCCCATGGCAACAGCCTTCGGGGGATTGTCAAGCACTTGGAAGGTAAGGCCCGCCACGCATCAGCCGTCACCGTGCCTTGGGCACAATCATAATATTCACATATTTTTCCATCCCTCTTGCCTCATACGACGTCTTTCTTTGTTTGGATGGGGAGGGAGAGGTAGAAGCCATCAAGCCAGTTCCATTCATTCTTTTTTCAAGTATTTTCATCAGAGAAAAGCACCTTTGGACCTCACCTCAAGCTCTTTTGCTATGGCCTCCAGATCATAGACATCAGTGTTGAGCCATTAAGTGGTTGGTTGGTTGGTTTGTTTATGGGTTAATGAGTGTGCACATCCAGCTAACTGTAGTTTGTTAAACAAACCATGATTTAGCATGACATGCAAAAGGTCAATCTTTCCCTCGCTCTTCTGGATTTGAGCTGAACCAGGGAGTTACTGCAAAAAAACACATGCTCTGACACACAGCCCCTTTTCGATTGTTGCTCAGTCATACAGGTTAGGTCCCGGCACTCATTTAATGGTATATGCAGTTTTGGTTGCCTGGACTGACCAACCAGGGCTGCTTAGAGAGTTGCTGTAAGGCCAGGGCACCAAAGAACAGCTGAGTCCCGGCCTTCGTCAAGGAGTATATCACTTACAGGTGACCTTTAGATGGGCAGAGTGTCAGATTTGTGGCTTCTCAGATATGTACTCAGGCCCCTTCCTCCTTGAACCTTGATGGCTTCTGTCTGCCTTCTCAGGCAATCCTAACCTTTCTGCAGTATCTTCTGTACGAAGCATCTTCCTAGAGTGCAGGGCCTGTGTAATCCATGTTAACAGAATGAGAATGATGGTTGTACACCATTAGACCCAGCCAGCACATCTGGCTTGGGAGTTCTCACATAATGGTTGCCATGCAGAGTACCATGTCTGCCCTTAAACTGGTTGCCATGGTGGACATGACCAGTTACTAGACTTATTTACCAGAAGGAGGCACAGTGGTAAGCTTGTTGTCTGTCCCCGCTCCTCTAGCAAGTCTCTATTATCCAAACTCTCCTTCCTTCCTTCCTTCCTTCCTTCCTTCCTTCCTTCCTTCCCTCCCTCCCTCCCTCCCTCCCTCCCTCCCTCCCTCCCTCCCTAAAAAGGCACTGGACTGCATCCATCCCACCTTTTTATTTTCGAAGAGCTTCTATGGGCTGTATGTGGGTCCAGAGGCATTGTTGGCCATAAAAATGATACCAGAGCAGCCTTCCCCAGTTCAGTATCCTCAAGGGGGGTGGACCAATACCCAGAATTCTCTAGCCAGGTCATTGCTGAGAATTGGGGTTGAAGACTACACATCTTGAGAGCGCCCAATTTGGAGAAGGCTGGACTAGTCTTTATTACAAGGAGGCTGGGAACACCAGCTGGGCAACAAGATGGGAGTCTAGGTCTCTTTGGTGACCCAAACCTCTCTGCTACCTACTTTTCATATCTTGACACTCTTTCTGTAGCAATGGTCCTGGAAAAGCTGCTCCCAAGCTTCAGCTGCTGGGCTGCCCTCTGAAGGTTGTGTTGCTATTTCCAGTCTGGTGTCACATTACAACAGTTGAGAGGGCCAGGTTGGGAGGTTCGCTCCTACAAGTGGCTTCTTCCGTCTCATTCTTGGGTCTCACTAGTAGCATTTCTGCCTCCCCTACCTCTTCCCCAAGAGCCTATCTCCCTAACATCCCCCAAAGTCATGAGTGTTGCCAGGACACTTCTCACAACTAAAGAGGAAGATAAGACATCCTTTGCTTTGGCTCCAGCAAGTGTTCCAACCCTTTCCAAACCTCTCCTAATGCTCTCCACTGGTAGCTGCTGAGATGCTTCATAAGGGTTCTCGTATCTGAATTGCAGAAATCCTGACCACCGCTAGATAGCACCTAAGAAATACAGAAATATCTAACACCTTGCTTCGATCTGGATAGCAGTTCCAACAGAGGCTGTAAGAGGCTGCTTGCGTTTCCTGGCTGCTTCTGGGTTTGTGACCTCAGCCAATTAGTAGCTACTCCCAAGGCTTTTCTCATCCCTCTTTGAAGCCCCCTGGCCTGGCTTTTGCCTTCTTTGGCTCATAGAATCTAACCCTCGTTGAGTCCTTTTTTAATTGCTTGTAAGATTAATTGCTTTCCATGATTTATAATCTCAAAGCGGTGGAGAGGGATGGAGTTAAAAGCAAACCACATGAAGATGCAATATGTTTAAACACTACGCTAACTGAGCATTTAGCAGTTTAACTAATTGCCCTGGTGATCAAGATTTTCATGAAAGTGTGCGAAGAAGCTGGTGGAAAAGGAAAGATGGATTGGTGGCTATGGGGAAAGGAACTTCATCCATCAGATCATATGAGTAGAGGGCATTTTTGCCTCTTGAGAAGCCTGACTGGCTCCGATGCTGTCTAGTTTTAGATAATAGCAGAAGACATGCTTGTTTATCTTGACATTTGCAGAGGTAACAAGGGGCCTAGGACCAAACTCGCTTCCAATGAGTTATTGCATGAATTAAGACATTTATCATTTTGATAAACGCTTTGAATTGTAAGGTTAAGTGCCACATTTTTCTTGTTTTTATGGTTTGGTCCTGTTGTCTGCTTTAAGTTGTTTTATTGTATGATTTTTTCCCATGCACCAGCCTGGACCCCTTGAGAGAAAGAGCCATGTATAGAGAAAGAACCTTTCTTCATTCAGTCCGCAGAGGAGATGCTTCCCCTTTCCCACAACCTTCTTAGCCTGTAGAATTATAATGGGGGGAGAGGGGTAGTTAATTTTTTTAATCCCACCTTTATTATTTTTTATAAATAACTCAAGGCAACAAACATACCTAGTACTCCTTCCTCCTCCTATTTTCTCCACAACAACAACCAAATGAGATGAGTTGGGCTGAGAGAGAAGGACTGGCCCAAGGTCACCCAGCCAGCTTTCATGCCAAAGGCAGGACTAGAACTCTCAGTCTCCCAGTTTCTAGTCTGGTGCCTTAACCATTACACCAAACTGGCTCTTGGTTTTTATGCTGGCTGCAGTTATTATGCTGGCTGCATGAAAGCTAGTTTGGTGTAGTGGTTAAGGCACCAGACTAGAAACCAGGAGACATGAGTTCTAGACCCACCTTGGGCATAAAAGTCAGCTGGGTGACCTTGGGCCAGTCCCCCTCTCTCAGCCCTAGGAAGGAGGCAATGGCAAAGCACTTCCAAAAACCTTGCCAAGCCAACTGCAGGGCCTGGTCCAGGCAGTCTCTGAGAATTGGACATGATTGAACAGATAAAAAAAAAGGCTGGCTGCAGTATAGAAGACTTCTGTGGATTATTATCTGACCTTGCTCCATTGTCTCTGCACAGGGATGTCTGATGCTGCCATCATGGAGCTCAATCTTCCAACTGGGATTCCCATTGTGTATGAATTGGATGCCAACCTAAAACCTACAAAGCCCATGCAGTTCTTGGGTGATGAAGAGACCGTGCGGAAGGCCATGGAGGCTGTGGCAGCCCAGGGCAAGGTCAAAAAGTGAGAGCAACAGCCAAGGGGCATTGGTGAAATTAAAAAAAATGTGAAAACCCCACTTGTGTGAGTGAGATCTTTGAGTTTGGGAACAGCAAGGACAAAGGGTGAGGACTGTTGGACTTAGAAATGGGGTCCTTCTTGTTTTAGCAATCGCTTTGTTACTCATGGTGGCTTCCATACTGGAGCCCTTGTGCATTGCTGAGACCTGGGTCAGACAGTGCTCTTTCAGCCAGCTGGCACTAAAACAGAAGTTCCCCAGAAACACCAAGGTCTGTGTGACTTAATTGCAGACCTTCTGCAAGCAATCATTAAAAGTAGGAGGCTTCAAGGCACCAAAGTTAGTTTTGCGGGGAGGTACAGATCTCTCTCCCAGCACCAGCCTCCTCTCCCTAACCAAACAGAGGGAAGACACATTTCACAACCACAAAATGCAAAGGGTTCGAAGGTCTTCTCTCCTTGCCAGTCAACTAGGATTTAGCAAACCATGATTACAAAGCAGTTCTTACAGCTCTGGCAGAGGCGGCGATTGGAAACATCATCCAGATTGGCAGCTGTTTCAGAGAAAGCCACCCCTTTGTCTCACTTCCTCTGTGCATATGTGTGGGTATGCATATAGAGCAGAGCTTTCCAAACTTTTCATGTTGGTGACACACTTTTTAGACATGCATCATTTCGCGACACACTCTTACAGCAGGGCACAAGGCAGGCACTAGGACCTGCGTGGAATCCTGGCAGGACTTGGAGGCAGCAGCAGCCACGACACACCCAGACACTGCAGCCGACACACTAACGTGTCCCGACACACAGTTTGGAAAGCTCTGATATAGAGGGTGAATAATGTGCAGGCTGCTCTCTGGAACTGACACAGTTGGTTGGAAGATGCCTCCAGAAAATGTTATGTGGGAAAGAAGAGTCTTTAATTTGCAGCAGGAGTGTGGGTGTTTTGCTATCAGTGATGAATAAGGCTGTACTTTATATACAGTGCTGCATTAGGAAAATGCCTTAGTCATTGTATAAGCTAACTTTATCTTAACCCCACAGGCTTCCTCCGGTCATGAAAGTAAGCATTGAGGAGTAGCCTCATTATTATTTATTTATTTATTTATTATTTAGATTTGTATTACCGCCCATCTCCTCTAATCAGAGGACTCTGGGTGGTTCACAATAAAACAAGTTAAAAATATAAAATTATAATATCAATAAAATATATATAAAATCCAAGTGGAGATGTTAATAATAAGGCGGGGAGACCCAGATTCATGTCCATCCTCAACCATGGAAGGTCAGTGAATGGTCTAGTCGCTACCTTTCAGCCCGACCTGCCTCAAAGGGTTTGTTTTATTGATGGCATTATATTTCTATACGGTCTAACTGCTGACATTTCTTGGGTGCTTCATCAAAATGTTATTCTAGATTACACCAATACTCATTCGATGCCCTTAATGAAAAACCCTTGGAGCAGCCTATGCTATGTCACTTTGGTTATCTGTAGTTGCAGATCATCATGTGCTGAATAAATACAAAAGGAAGACCATAATTGGACAAGAAGACACTTCCCCAGGGAAGTCTATGCAAGGCTGTCCAGGAGAGAATAAACAGGGGAGATGGATGTGACTCACAAAAGGGCTGCTTTTGTTGGACAGCACGTTTTATAGCCCTTCAACCTCTCTCCCTTCCCCCTGGCCTTGCTTAGTTTAGGCATCAGCAAGGGAAGGTTACAGGGGCGTGGTGGCTCAGCGGGTAAGACGCCAGGCTTGTCGATTGGAAGATCGCAAGTCTGGAGGTTCGAATCCCTAGCCCTGCGTGACGGAGTGAGCTCCCGCACTCACCCCAGCTCCTGCCAACCTAGCAATTCGAAAGCATGCAAATGCAAGTAGATGAATAGGTACCACTTCGGTGGGTAGGTGACAGCGTTCCACGCGCGTCATGCCGGCCACATGACCGCAGAAGCGTCTTCGGACAACGCTGGCTCTTCGGCTAACAAACGGAGATGACCACCGGCCCCTAGAGTCGGAGACGACTGCACAACTGTGCGGGGGGAACCTTTACCTTTAAGGGAAGGTTACATAATAATGAGGATTAGCTACATTGCTAAGAGTCTGGCAGGTACTGCCGGCAATGGTCAGATAAAAGAAATCTCAGTCCAGGGCAGAAATGTAATTTGAAAGTGTCTCAGACATGACCTCCCTAGTTCTCATGGAGATAGAGGGAGGCACATTCAGACTTGCAAGATCCTGTTACTGTAACCTTATAATAACGTAGTATTAGCATTCATAACTCTGGCATCCTAGTCTGGTCTACCTTGAAGGGCTGACAGGTTTTGGGCACCTAACTAAGACAAAAGGGGGAAAGAATTATCTAACGAGGGTTAGAGCGGGAAGTTTGCTACTGTGCAGCTCGCAAGAGTAAATAGGAATAGGCGTTAATTAAAAAATGTGGTCAGTCACAGAATAGCATGTTGTGTGACCTTTTCTAATAACTTTCCATTTCAATCATAGTGATTACTTCTAAATGTGAATCTAAGCGCATGTGAATTTTGCACCAAATTTGGGGTGATGTTATTTCTCCTTTGTTAGTGTTGTTGCATCAGAGATGCTGTGGACCAGAAGTTGAGAGCTGGAAACCTTAGGCCAGAGCTTTCCAAACTTTTCATGTTGGTGACACACTTTTTAGACATGCATCATTTCGCGACACACTCTTACAGCAGGGCACAAGGCAGGCACTAGGACCTGCGTGGAATCACAGCAGGTTTGGAGGCAGCAAGGCACAAGGCAGGCACTGGGACCTGCGTGGAATCCTGGCAGGGCTCAGAGGCAGCAGCAGCCCCGACACACCCAGACACTGCAGCCGACACACTAACGTGTCCCGACACACAGTTTGGAAAGCTCTGCCTTAGGCAATGTGCAGCCTTTGAAAATGTGGGCGTGTCTCTTGGACTTCTTCAGAAGTGGTTGACCAATTGGAGATGTTAAAGTGGACAGAAGGTGGAAAGGACTGAATTCATACCCAGAGAGATTGAATACAATACACACCTACATATTTAAATTTAATGAATATGGAAACAGAAATGAAACCAAATTTAATGTTAGTTCTCAATGCTGATATTACATTTTTTTTAAATTAGCTTTGAGAACTGGGAAGCCCTAACTCATGAGCGTTTCAATTGGAGGTCAGCCTTTATTAAAGGCGCTATGGACTTTGAAGAAGCACGAGTACAGGGCGAAAAGGAGAAAAGAGCTAAAAGGAAGGCACGTCAGGCAAACCCTCATCATGACCGTCTCCCACCCGGAAACCTACGCCCTCATTGTGGGAGGTTGTGCGGATCCAGAATTGGTCTTTACAGCCACTTACGGATCCACCGTTAAAATTTTACCTTTGGAAGACAATCTTACTCGGCTACGAGCAATCGCCAATGAAATGAATGTTAGTCCTGCCATTCCCAGTATGTTTTGGAACGTGGCCCTCAAACGTTGTCTATCCTGGCCTTAAGCTAAATGCAGCTCTCCTCTTAATCTTTCACCCCTAATGGTTCTGGAGCAGTTATTACTTTTCAGCAGGCTACTGTATTAACTTATTCCAACTCCTACTTTCCTTCTGTGGACGCAGTTGCACTGTGAAAGTTTTGAAGGCTATTTTGAAAGACCACCTCCGTTTTGTCCATTTATGCAAATGAAGTAGGCTGTTCTACTTTGAGATACCAAGAATATAGAGCCAAAAACAGAAAAGAAGGCAAGTAACAAACGTAGCCATTCAAAGTCCACTCCCGAAGGACCATTATGTCTAGATTTTAAAACTCTACAGAATTACTACACAAACATTCCCCCAATCTGGCTTTGGAAACACAGGAAATTCTGTGTCCCATCTTGTGTGTTGCAATTTTAAAATATCCATAAACCCGTGGAAGAAGCTTTAGACTTTCTATGGTGTCCTTTATTTCTTTATTTTGAATTGTCTTAACTTTGGTGAGGTTCCTTAACCCAGAAAGACAGCCTAGAATTCTCAGTTTCCAAAGGGCAACTCTGCTGGATCTCCATCGAGCACAAAAGCAGCTGCCCAATGTGGCAATTTGGAGTTGTAGCGGAGGAGAGAGACAGTGATGCCTAAGACAATTCTGTGGGAAGATGCAGATCCCGAAATGAGTCATGAAAGTCCATGTTGTCAGCAAAATGGCTGGAATTTAATCTCTGCAATAGCAGGGAACATCATCTGCTGATGATGAAAAGGATTGGAGGAAGAGGGAACAGTAGTCATGTCCTGCAAGGTGGTGGTTTATAAATAGTGCTGAATTTCCATACCTGATAGAGACCATTGCATATCTTTATTCTCAAGGTCCAAATACAAGTAATTTTTTTTCTCTTCTATATTCCAGCACATGTGATATGGAAGGTTTCTCTTATTTAACTTCCTAAAGGGGAGGGGGAACAGAGTCCTTCCCCCACCCCAAAAGGAAGGCTCAGCTATAGATAACATTTGTGCATGATAATATATTTATTTATTTATTAAATTTATATGTTAAATTTATATGACCGCCCAACTCCCCCAACGGGGGACTCTGGGCGGTCTACAATAAAACCAAGGTTAAAATATAAATATAAAATTACAATTTTTTAACATAATATAAATAAATGTAAAATCCAATCTGGTGAGTTGATCATAAATACTAGGAAGGACATTATGGTATTAACCACCCCCAGGAGGAGCTATTACTTTTCCCCTCCCATGCTAGGTGGCAGAACCAGGTTTTCATGTTATATATCTCTAGAGATCCACATTTAGAAATAATTGCAATAATGGAATTACCAATACTACTACTATAGTCATGTGGTGTTATATTAAACACAATAATAAAAATAGGAAAATTCTTCCTCTCGTGGGAAAGTGGGAAATCATCTAAGCAGGGGCAACCTACCCATGCTCTCCAAATGCCGATGTCCAAGTGCTCATCTGTTCTTCAAGTAACACACATAGGCTGCACCCCCCCAAAATCAGTGTGAGGGGAAGGGAAACAAAAATGCCATTTAAGTGAAATGCCATCAATTTTAGTTGCTTTCTGCATATTGAACCATTTCCTGTCACATTAAAAATAATTCAGCATTACTTTTGGGAAGAGCTTGGTGGGAGAGGGCATCGAAAGCTTTGGAAGGCTGCAGGTCCCACCCATCCTGCTCTGCTGCAGACCTTTCCTTCTCGTAGTGCAGGGGTGGGCAGCGTCAGGCCCGCAGACCGTATAAGGCCCGCGGGGCTCCCGCCTAAGGCCTGCGGGTCTCCCACCCGCAAACCCCGCCCCTTCCACGTGATTGGTTCCCACCCGCAAACTCCGGCCCCCAGACCGCGGAAATCCCAGAAACCCCCCACCCACCCCCACCCCCCGGTCCCCCGGTTATAAATATCCAAATGGCCCTTGGCAGAAAAAAGGTTCCCCACCCCTGTCGTAGTGGATGACGATAGGTGAAGCCAGTGTTTCTCAACCTTGCAACTTTAAGATGGGTGGACTTCAACTCCCAGAATTCCCCAGCCAGGCTGAAAGTTGCCGAGGTTGAGAAACACTGGGTTAAGCTTTAAGTTACGCTACTGACTTTCTGGACATGCCCATGTAATCTTCTTGACAACAATATGGCGGTGGTTTGCGGGGCCTCCTTTGGGGATGCTTTTCAACTTCCCAATCCAGCCTATAGAGTGCTTTTCCACTGGAGGGCGACGCTGGTCCAACCCTTGCTCTCCCACACTTTTCTGGAGGGCAGTCCAGTTTTTTCAACTCCAGATTTCTCCAGAATCCGATTCCAGTTCCCCGTTTTGCATCATACTCAACAGGTCTTTCCAAACCACATACAGCCATCCTCTGCTCTTGCATTCGCCTTTATTTTCAACTCTTTGCTTCCAGAAATGCCACCCTTCCAACGGATGATCTTTGCTATTTGTCAAGCAAAGTGAAGGGCTAAGGAAGAAGGCTGCTCTTTCTAGAGCAGCTTTGGTTAATCAAGACGTGGTTTGGCATAATGTCTGATCCCACCCTGATGGTGATGCAGCTGGTCCTCCTTGCTGTTGTAAGAAGAGTTGATGATCAAAGAGGAGGAGCTGTATGGAGGGCAGGGGAGGCTGGGCTGGCCTGTCCTTCCTCCCTCCCCCCCCCCCCAGGGTCCCACATCTGGCCTGCAGAACTCCAGACCAGCTTTAAAGGGCTGCAAAAATAATTCTCTTTGGTGTCCCCTCGTGGCCGCACAGAATTGCGCAGTCCGGATCTAGCAGCCGGGATGCGCAGGGTTGAAGGTGCCGGGGCTCGGCGTGGGGGGGCGGCGAGGCGGCCGCCTCCCCCACTTCCCCCTGTTCACCCCACGTGTTCGAAGGCTGACGTGTCTGACAAAGATGAATAGCCTGCGACTCTTTTTAAAACGAAGCCGAGGGGGTGGAAAGAGAGACGGCGACCTGTATTTAGCAGTTCTTGGGGGTTGGATGATGATGATGATGATGATGATGATGATGATGATGATGATGATTAAAACAACACAAAACAAAGCCAGCCACAGAAGGGTAGTCCCACCTCTCCTGGAAAGAAAGACGGTGGGAGTCAAACATCGGGTGGCAGCGAAGCTCCGCGCGCGAGAGAGATCGCGCGCACAGGCCAAGCAGGGGAACTGGAAGTGGGCTGCGCGTTCCCACGGTCAGCCGCGCATACACGTGTCTTCAGCAGCAGCAGGTGCTGCGACAGCGCGGCGAAGAGCCCGCGGTAAATCATCTGCGATGGGGCCGGGAAGGGGAGAGGGGTCTCGGAGGCCGGACTCGGCTATTGCGGGATATAATTCGTCGCGGGGGTGGGCGCGCTTCTTCCGAAAGGAAAGCGGAGTGAAGCCGCTTTGATGGGTGGGAGTAAGAGGTGGGCTGGGGAGAAGGGACTTTCTTCTGGGGGGGGGGGAGAAGGGACTTTCTTCTGGGCCGCCTTGCTTAGCGTCCGTCTCTTGCCCGGCCCTAGCTCCTCTGCCAGGAGTGGGGTGGGGGGCTTGGAATCACGTGCCCCACCAAGTTGTCTTCACTAGGTGTTGGTAGGGGGTGTGTGTGTGATTTCTTAACCACGGGTAGATGCAGAAATCAGAAGGAAGGAATCTGGTAGCCCTTTTTCAGTCTAACCAATGTTATTCCAAGGCATCAGTTGCGGATTTCAGACTTCAGGGGTGGGGTAATTCAAGCTAGGGAGGGGTTGATGCATTTCAGGATCCAGTCCAGTGGAGGTGAACCCAACAAGGCCTTTTTAACGGGCTGGGATTCCTGGGGAGGAAAGAACGTTTGGTTGTTGAGTTGTGGTTATGTGTTGGACTAGGACTGGGCAGAGGCTCCAGTCTTCCTCTGCCATGGAAGCTCCCTCTGGGACTTTGGGTCCCTCCTTCTCCGCCAGCCCAACATATTTCAAGGGGGTTGTTGTGGGGAAAATGTGGAAGAAAGAGTGCTGCGATTGCCCCTTTGGGTTGTTGGAGGAAAGGTGGGACGTAAAGAGAACATCATCTCGTGCAGTGACGCAAGCATAATCTACAGCAGTGTTTCTCAACCTTGGCAACTTTAAGATGGGTGGACTTCATCTCCCAGAATTCCCCAGGCAGCATGAAATGAAGTCCACCCATCTTAAAGTTGCCAAGGTTGAGAAACACTGACCTAGTGTTTAGATCAGTGTTTCTTAAACTTTTTGCTCTCAGGACCCCTTCCCACTTTTAAAACTTTTGGAGGACCCCCAAAAGAGCTTTTGTTGGTATGGGTTATATTTATCAATATTTACTGAATGAAAAATAAAAATGGACCCATTTGTAGGATATTTATGTATTGAATCATGTAAAAATAACAATATTAAACTCATTAGATATTAACATAAATAAAATATTTTTCATGAAAAAAACCTTTTTTTAACAAATAAAAATAATAAGAGTGATGTAAATTTTTGCAAACATCTTCCATATCTGGCAAATAATTTTGATTTTGCGGACCCCTGAGAGGGTCTTGGGGGATCCTCAGGGGTCCTTGGACTACACTTCAAGAAATACTGGTTTAGATGATTTAGCAGTAGTATGTTGCTTAGTGAAGTTCATCATCTCATGAAGAAGCATAAGAAAAATGAAAAAAATGTGAAGAACTTTGGGAATAGTCATTCAATCAACTGGGGGTGTTGCCAGGAATGAAAAGTATGGATTCACCTGATTGTGTGAAACACTGAGCTCTGTTTTGTCTGGGGCCTTGCCCATGGGTGACATCTGGGGTAACTGCAACCTCAGCATTGAGTGCAAAAGCAGGTTGATGATGATGATGAAGAAGAAGAATATTATCTCCCAGAATAGGATAAGGAGCTGGACAGTTTGAGAAGGACTTAGTGTGGTCTTCTTCTTCAGGGGATGCCCCTATAGATGCATGGGACTACAACTTCCATTGCCCTCAGCCAATGTGGTTGCTGCCTCTGTTGGCTGGAGGGTATGGTGACTGTAGCCCGCACCTCTGAAAGTTATGTGGTTGGGAAAGGCTTGTTCACTTTTTGGAATTGGGAAAGTAATTTACTTCCGGACACGTCTATTCAACCCAATTGCTTTAGCTCCCCTCCTTTCTTCTCCTCTGATGGAAGGACAGTTTCTGGCTGATAAGTTTATGTTTTTATTGTTCATATTTCATGTGGAAGAAACTAACTCAGAGACTTTGATTTGCCCCTAAGGGAGAGCATGTGAGCATAAGGAAGCAAGCAGCATGACAGTCCCTCCTTGAAGAGCTCTAGGTCCTGATCTGGGACAGAGGTACAGGATGGACATCCCAGCATCTGGGACAGTCAAGCTACGCTGAGCATATTCACTTTTTGGACACACATCTTGCTGTTCTTTCAGAAGCTGCGCCTGAGTGACTGTGTGAGAGTTAAGCAGAGATGATGTCCTCTTTGGGGTCCAAAAACTTCTCCTCCTCCCCATGCTCATTTGAATGGCCAGGTTGAAGTTACCTTGGCTGCCAAACAACCCTTGCCATGGATGTTTTGCTAGACAGAATCTGTGACTTTTCTCTTGGGTTCAACGTTTCATCTGGAACCCCTACACCACCTGTAGTCAACCAGTCTCTGGGGGACAGTGAACCTGTGCAGCAATATGCAGAGGGCACCCAGGCTGATGGCAACTCTCTGGGTCCAGCCGTCTCCTTAGTGCTTCCCATCATCTATGCCTTCATCTGTGCCTCTGGTGTCCTGGCCAATGGGCTGGTGATCTCAGTGGTGTTGGGCTGCAAACAGAAGGTTGTATCAGACATCTACATTCTGAACTTGGCTGTGGCTGACCTGCTCTTCCTGCTTGGGATGCCGCTCATCATCCATCAGCTTCTTCAGGAGCGAGGATGGGTCTTTGGGGACTTTCTGTGTTGGGCTGCAACTACTATCGATCTCAATAACCAGTTCAGCAGTGTGGCCATTGTCACTCTGCTCTGCATAGACAGGTAGGGTGTAATCTAGTGCGGGAAGGAAGGAAGAAGGCGGGATGGGTGGGGCCAGGGTTCTTTCCCGGGGGCGGTGGGACAGCTGGAGTCAGCAGCCACAGGAGCAGGGGATGTGAACACCAGGTGCTCTGTGTCTGTGACAGGAGCATCGGATGCTCTGGATACCTTAGGTCAAGTTCCTGCCAGAAGACCTGGTCAATCTTGCAGAGCATTAGCTAACCCTGCTTCCTCTGCTCTTTGGTGGCAACCGAAGGAGGAGACAGGAAATGCCCCTGCTTGTCATAGAAATAGGATTAGGGAACGCCGGCATGTCTTACCAAAAATGTAAATCATGTCTTCCCAAGTTTATGGTCTTGAAGCACTTGAGCATCCTCAGTATGATATGTTTGGGGAAAGTTGGTGAGGGGAAAGTTTCCGGTAGTTTCCAAAGGGGCAGGGTGGTCAGATGGAGGAGGAAAAGGGGCAGTGGCATGTTGAGCTCATAGGAACACAGGGAGCTGGGCTCTGCTAGGTCAGACCATCAGCTCAGATTCATCAGCATGGGCTATTAGCAGCTTTCCAGGTTCCATACAGGCTTTTCCCCAGCCTTACCTGCAAATGTCAGGGATTGAATCTGGAACCAAAGCAGGTACTCTAGGCCAGTCTCTCAGCCTCCGTGCTGTCTTCCGTCTCAAACATCGGCCTCAGTAACTGCCCTGTAGAAAATGCATGTATACATACAAATATCCACAAAGAACGAGTTCTCTTATCCAATATGTACAGTATGTTTTCATTTAGCCATGTTTTCTATAGGAGATGAGCTTTTCTGAATGGCCACATGTCTCTTCCCCAGGTACGTGGCAGTGGTGTACTCATCTACCATCGGCCAGAAGCGGACCTTGCGCTGCACAGCAGTGATCAATGCCGGCATTTGGGCTGGAAGCTTGATCCTGGCTATTCCCGCAATGCTGTACACCCGGATATTTTGGGACAACAAGACTGAGATCTGCCTTATTGACTTGCCGGGTCCCCATAGCATGTACTGGTATACCCTCTACCAATCCTTAGTGGCATTCCTACTGCCTTTGCTGGTGATTACAGTGTTATATTCCTTGACTTTGCACCACCTATTCCGTGCCATGCGCCGCGTGCATCGGAAGGCATCTGCCCGCAGCCGGAAGGTGACTCGCATGGCACTCACGATCATCGCTGCCTTCTTCATCTGCTGGACCCCCTATCACGTGCTGCAGCTGGTCAATCTGACAGCCACTCCTTCGGCAACCTTTTTCTACCTATACCAGGCGACTATTTGCCTCAGCTATGCCCACAGCTGTGTCAGCCCCATTCTTGTTATTTTCTGCACCGAGTTCTTCCAGGAGAGGATGGCCCAGTCCAGGTGGGGGCAAAGAACAGGAGGTGTCCTGGTGGGAGAGCACAACTCACTAGAGCAGTGTTTCTCAACCTTGGCGACTTGAAGATGTGTGGACTTCAACTCCCAGAATTCCCCAGCCAGCATGGGTTGCTGGGAGTTGAAGTCCACACATCTTCAAGTTGCCAAGGTGGAGAAACACTGCACTAGAGGTCTCCAGATCATGATAGGAATGGCTAATCTTCCCTCCAGTTATGAGGGATTACAGCTATCGTCATAATTCCCTCCCAGGGCATCCCTTACTATGCTGGGAATTACGGATGCCATCATCCAGTGTATCTGGAGGCTGCTACATCGGGGAAGGGGCTCCTACCTGGTAACCCTTTATTTGGGGGGAATACTGGCTGTCTGTCATCCAAAGAAACGATGGTAGCAGGAGCAGACCTCTCTCATTTCATGGAGAAACATTAGGAGAAAGGTGTCCCTTGAGATATTCAAGACCCAAATTATTTGGGGTAATTTGCATAGAAACCCACTTTGGCTTAGATGTGGAAAGAAATCAATAATGATGAAAATGTTTTAAAAGAGTAGGGGTATAAGGGACAAAGGGCAATCAAGCTGGGGAAGTTTTGCTCCCCTTGAGAGAGGTCTCCTTCAACTAGCATCCCCCCGATTGTGCTGAACTGTGGCTACCATTATTCCCAGACAATTGTGGATGGCTAATCAGGAGGAAGCCTTTTCAATAGAATGCACCCCCTTTTCTGTGATGGGATACCATATCCTGAAAGTATGAAAAGGTGAAGTCTTCTTCAAAGCAGCTTAAATTCCTGGTGATTTCATGGATATGTCCAAGGTAATTTTTTGACAACCGTATGGAATTGGTTTGTCACTGCCTGTTTGTGGGGTGTCTTTCAACTTCCCAGCCTGGCATACCAGCGCTGAGATTTTTGGGGTGGTCTCCCACCCAAGTGCTAATCAGGCCTAGCCCATTTTTGGGGTAGCAGGCATCGAGTGTTTTGGGTTTTTTTGTTTTTAATTCTCTGGCCTTATTTCTTTACATTTTATCCATTGTGTGGGTGTTTTTATCCCTGTGGTATTTATAGTTTTAGCTCTTTTCACTTGTTTTTAAGCCGATTGTTGTCCTTTTGTATTAGTTTACGTGTGTCTTTATTAAGGATCATCCTAACCTTTTGGCTAGACTGGAAAGGAGATCAATGACCCTCCAGATGTGGCAGCATTATGGCTCCAAGCCTCCCTTTCCATGAATCGTTTTGGATGAAGTTGCTGGAAAAAGTAATTCGGCAACATCTAGGGCAGTGTTTCTCAACCTTGGCAACTTTAAGATGTGTGGACTTCAACTCCCAGCAATCCCCAGCCAGCATGGGGAATTCTGGGAGTTGAAGTCCAGACATCTTAAAGTTGCCAAGCTTGAGAAACACTGATCTAGAGGGCTGCAGGTTGACCAGTCTTTCTAGAAGTTGATTTATGTATATTGGAAAACCACCAAAATAAATGTGGTAAGTCGCTATCATACGGTTTCTTCTTTTTCACAGGTATTGCAAGTGTCTCACCAGGTGGACAACAATACGGGAACATCTTTCTTTTTCTACTGCAGAAATCACAGCTACAATGTATAGCCCGCAAGTGAGCCATTCTGTATCTCCGTGCAGCCATCATCACTTTGGGATAGAAATGCCTTTAAGTTCCATGAATGAGACAACCAGCTGCACTACAGCTGTCAGTGGGCATGGGGATTGTAATGGAGCTTCAGATTGCCCTCTATGATTGTTGCTTATTTGAATGTAACCTAACAGTATTCTTCCTGGGGAAAAAAGTGGTACTTTTCGTATTGTGTTCATATGTGAACACATAATGAAGGAGGTTGACGTTGTGATGAGGGTTTCACATTGTGAAGAGAAAGAGAAATGGACCATAGAATGTTTGAGTTTGCAAGGTGGAGGGGCACTTTGAGAGAATGGACTCCAGTAATTGTATCCCATCAGTATGTTGACTGTCCCACTCACAGAATGCACAATATTCCAATACATCTTTCTAATGCATTCTTCCTCCAAAAGATTTCCCCCTCTCTAAGGGCTTTTCTGACCAGCCTTTCAGGCAATCACTTCTTCCGTGTCTTGCTGAATATGAGTTTTAAAGCGGTGATCATATCCATTTTATTTATATTATTTTTATCCCACTTTTATTATTTTTATAAATAACTCAAAGTGGTGAACATACCTAATACTCCTTCCTCCTCCTATTTTCCCCACAACAACCCTGTGAGGTGAGTTGGGCTGAGAGAGAGTGACTGGCCCAAGGTCACCCAGCCGGCTTTCATGCCTAAGGCGGGACTAGAACTCTCAGTCTCCTGGTTTGCCATTGCCTCCTTCCTAGGGCTGAGAGACAGGGACTGGCCCAAGGTCACCCAGCCGGCTTTCATGCCTAAGGCGGGACTAGAACTCTGTCTCCTGGTTTGCTATTGGCTCCTTCCTAGGGCTGAGAGACAGGGACTGGCCCAAGGTCACCCAGCCAGCTTTCATGCCTAAGGCGGGACTAGAACTCTGTCTCCTGGTTTACCATTGGCTCCTTCCTAGGGCTGAGAGAGAGGGAGTGGCCCAAGGTCACCCAGCCGGCTTTCATGCCTAAGGCGGGACTAGAACTCACAGATTCCTGGTTTCTAGCAAAGCACCTTAACCACTAGACCAAACTGGCTCTTATTTGTATGTTTGTTTGTTTATTTTTCAAATTTCTTCACCGCCCATCACCGACTGGGTAATTTTACTTGTTACCTGAAGAAACACTATTTACATTTGCAGAAGGCTTCTGTCTACATTGTGAAACTGATTAAGGGGTTGTGAAATTGACGTGGTTGAGTTTTCTGCGATTGAGATCAGGTTGGAAAATTGAAGAGAGATTTTTCTACATCTCAGTCCTACTTGGGAGAATTTTGGTTGCAAAACTATATTATGGGCGGTGATAGAAGTTGGATAAAAAATTAATTAATTAATTAATTAATTCCTCTTGGAAAAACCTAATGAGAATATCTGCAGCATGTTACCATGTTGTATTTTAAGAGGAATGAAATGCAGACTTCAGTGGCTTCACTTTTTTTGTTTTTGCTGCTTTGGTTATCATTGTTTAATTAAGAGATCTAAAGAACTTGAAAACTTATATACCATTTTAGTGACTTCAACATGGCTAATAAAGGTGTCCTAAAATAGATCCTGGAATTATTCTTATAATGAATATGGGTATTTTTACTTTGTGTATGTGTGGTGAGGAATGAAATCCTAAGAATATTATACTAGGAAGTAAAGGATCAAACAGTAGGTTAAATACAATCTAAGAAAATGTTAGTTATATATGTACAGATGCCTTTCCTCCATTCCAGATACAGTATACACTCTACCACAGTGTTTGTCAATCTCAGCTATTTTAAGATGGGTGGACTTCAATTCCCCTGCTGGCTGGGGAATTTTGAGAGTTGAAGTCCACCCATCTTAAAGTAGCTGAGGTTGACAAACACTGTGGTAGAGGCTTAAAAATTACAGGATGGGAAAAATGGGTAGTTTTTTTGTTCCCCTCTTCATAACATTGCATTAATTTCATTCAATGATTTGCCAACATCATTGAAATGACAATCTATGAAATTCTGTGATAAGATGCGTGTCTAACTTTGAGGAAAGTGGATACATTTTTTTAAAAAATATAATTTTTATTGAAGTAATTTTTAACAAGATAAAAACAATACAAATATTAGAAAAGAAACAAAGAAATAAGGAAGAACAGTGAAAAAGAAAATAGAAAAAGAAAGAAAAGATTATAAAGAAGAGGCTTCTGACCTTTTGGACAGCAGTTATAATTGCATTTATATTTTACCCTAAGGTTACATCATAATTTCCTTCTTTCCATAAGCTACCCTTGAAAGTAGATATATTCTTGACAGCCTGTCTTTGGTGAAATACAGTAGTTACAAGCAGCGAGCAGCGTCTTCTTGCGCAACTTGGGGGCTTCCCTCTTTCATGACTGCAGCCTGGGGAGGGAGGGAGATGTTGAAACAAACAGTCCTTGGTCTAACGCAGGGTTTCTCAATCTTAGCAACTTTAAGATGTGTGGAGCTCAGCTCCCAGAAGTCCCCTGCCAGTGTGCTTTAACATGGACTTCAACTCCCAGAATTCCCTCGCCAGCGTGCTTTAAGATGTGTGGAGCTCACCTTCCAGAAGTCCCCTGCCAGCATGCTGGCCGGGAAATTCTGGGAGTTGAAGTCCACACACCTTATCAGTCACCAAGGTTGAGAAACACAGGTCTAACCCAGCAAGGCTGTCGTGCACAGGCGCACATCTTCCCCTCCGCCTCTGCACCCACTTCCACGCTTCCGTCGCTCAGCAAAAGCGCAGCCATGCGGATGCCTTTTCCTTGGGTTGCGCCCTCCCGGAAAAATACGCAACTTCGGAAGAGGCGGTGGGCCCGCGCAACGCACCTCGATCCCTTTTCCCCTCGGATCCCTATCGCTGCCCAGCCACCTTTTGAATCACGCTTTGCTCTCCCATTGCTCTACTTTCCAAGTTCTTGCAACTAAACCCCCCCGCCCCGGAACGACTATTTAACAACATTCGCGTGGGGAGGGGGGAAGGACCCTCTAGAGCAGCCCAAGGAGCCTCTTTCTCCCACCCCCAGCGAGTTTTCTTCTAACGCGCAGCGCTCCTGAAAACACTTCCAGCCCAACACGCAGAGAGGCGGTAAAGGAAAACTTTTTAGGGGCAACCGCAGCGCTCGCTCAACCGGAAGCTGCTGGGGGAAACTTGGGGAAAGGACCGGAAAAGGCGGGTCGGTCACGTGACCGTGTTGCCCTTAGGGTTAGGGTTGCCGTGACAGCGGAATAGTCTTGGGTTCCAGAGGATCATTGCCCAGGCAAGCGGGCGGGCGGGCTTGTTGGGGCGTCCAGGCGGCTGTCGCTTAGTTTCCGGGGAAAGGCGAGCGGGCCCTCCGCGTCCGGACGCGCTTTGTCCCCGCCGGCCTCATGGAGCGCGCCGGGGCCATGACGGACATGTACGACCAGGCATTGCTGGGGATTTTGCAGCATGTGGGCAACGTCCAGGAGTTCCTGAACATCCTCTTCGGCTTCCTGTATCGCAAGACGGACTTCTACCGGCTGTTGCTGGAGCCGTCGGACCGGCTGGGCTTCCCGCCCGGCGTGGCGAAGAACATGGCCGTTCGGGTAAGCTTGGCTGGGTCCCCCTCCTCCCCAGCGCCGACCGGTTCCCTTATGGATGCCCGAATTGTCCTCCCCCGCCGGGTGGTTTAGGCAGAGCTCTTTCGGCAGCCCTTCAAATCAAATCCCCAGAACGGCCCCGTGAAGTAGGCCAGGCAAAGAGAGCGAACGGGGGTGCGGAAGTTGGTGGTTCAACAGGTGGGAACCAGGCGGCTAAACCATGAAATGATTGATTGGTTTGAATGCGGCGCTTTATATGAAGACAGTCATGGTGCTTTGTTTACCGAGATTCAGGGCAGAGTACTGTATAGGTGTTTACCTTTTTTTTTTATAGTGTTAGCAGCCCAGAGTGTTGTATTTGAGATGGGCAGCCATGTAAATCTAATAAATAAATGTTGTGTGACCTGCTAGTAAGTTTTGCTGGGCTCATAAACTGTGGTATGTGAAAATGGAGTTTAGGCTTAGTGTATAGAGCAAACTGAGCCAGTTATGACTTAAGGAAGGACAGACCATGGCTTATTTATTTATTTGTCAGATTTCTCTGCCGCCCATCTCGTATACAACGATAGCAAATCTATGTGTCTCTCTCTGTGAAAAAGAATTGAGGTCACCCAATGAGGTTCTTAGCTTTGAACCCATTTTTTCCCTGATCTTAGATGAACACAGATCAAGTGCACTAAAGTCTAAAGTGAAATTCCTTCATTTGCTGCCTTCCTGATGAGCTGGACTTCAGTTCTCTAATTTCTGTTTGTGTGCTAGTCTTCCACACCTTTATCCAGTTATACCTGAAAAAACTTTCAGGTTACCTGGTGTATGAAGAGTGAACTTTGATAGATACTGTATTTCTGTCTACAGTATTGATTCTCATCCACCCTTTACCCATTACCGATGCTAACATTTCAGAACATACCATCTTGATATTCAGGCACTGAAAACATATTCCTGTCCTATGTCTAGTTCTTTCCATTTTCAGCACCCTGCTTTTTAATTTTCAGTGCATTTATACCATTTGGAGGGGGTACTATTTTTTGTGTCTCTGTAAAATCTAATAAAAATATGTATTGTACCTAATGTTCAACAGATGAGCATTGCATACAAAGAAAACTTTATTTTTAAAGATGGTGGAGTGAGGGAGAAAGAAAGGTCCACACTTTTCCCCTGAACCTTCTTAGATCTTATTAACTGTTAGTAACTATAGCTATTTTCTAGGATTGTTATGCTGCACAAAATTCGAGTTGTCCTTGCATGTAATCTGGAGATACTACAGCAGGCAGTGCCCTTTTCATTGGATACTGTGGATTGCCTTTTGATGTTGGATTAAATTATCTCCCCATAAAAATTCCTCCTTTTTATATGCCTACAGTGATGCTCTTTTAGACAAAGTCTGGCCTTCAGATTAATATCTGTTCCAGCCTGATTTCTGCATATCTCCTATTTATTTTTAGAACAATTCACTGCTTGATAATTGTTACTGAATTATTTTTGCCAGCTGCTTTATAAAAACTGGCTGTTGTCAGCATGAGTAGAGTAAATACTTGGATCCAAGTATGTTTATGAAATAGCTGTATGTAGTTACGAGTAGCAGGAGATTCTTCAGCTATATGTCTTATTTGGGTAAAGGATGAAAAATACAGTTAAAGAGGTAGGCTAATTTGGCGCATGGGGAGTGCAGCTGTTTTTATTTAGTTTCATACCTGCAGTACAGTAGCAGACCTTCATTAACCTCTTAATCTGCAGTTTTCTTTAAATCCAAATAGGAACACTGTCAATTAATTTTCTTTATACGCAAGGGACTTTGCCTTTTCTTTAAGGTAAAGGTAAAGGTTCCCCCCGTTTTCTTTACACTCTCCATAAAATGCAGTGGATTCACTGCTTATGGCTATCAGGCACGTACTGTAGATAAATAACTTGTTCTTGGGGCTGAGCTGATGCAAAAAGCAATACTATTATCTCCTTGAAATGTGGTGTTCGCTATTCTCTATTGATGGTCTGTAGGTTAACGATTGGGTTGTTGCTTGATTGCTGTTTTATTTTCAGGCATTCAAAACCTTTGAACATCTGGCCCGTCAAGATGATGAGAGAAGACAGCAAGAAATTGAGGAGAAGTTGAAGAAAAGAGAGGAGGACATGGTGGCTGCAGGAGAGAGAACAAAGGTGCCTTTTGCAGTTGAGGAGGTTGAGATCACCTCAGCAGTGGGGCATGACTCTGGATTGGAAGGTGGAAAGCCTGCAGATTTGGAAGAGCCTGTGACAGTAGAAGAAACAGTAGGAGCACAAGTCGCTAATACAACAGCAGAGCTGCGGGTATCTGTTGCTGCCCCTGTAGAAACTGAGCAAACAGAATCCCCCAGGTTAGTGGCTCTAGTGCTCTGACCATGTCAAACAGTTAGTGACAAAGTGCAGCCATTGTGACCTAGTAAACTTGGGATAGGTTTGCCTTTGTTAAAGAGGAAAGACTCTTAGGGAAACATGTATTGGTGTGAACAAGGGATAATCTTGCTGCTTCAAGGGACTGATTATGCACTGTTGTTCTAGTTGCATATCAAAATGTGCAGTACTTCCTACGTTTGGCTTGCTTTGACCAGGTGGCTTTTGCGGGACCTCTAGTAATGGTTGGAGCTTAATCTATGCAGCAGTAGTCTCTGAATGGCTAAAACAGATTGCATCAGTCAGGAACTTGGAAATCTGCCTTATATCTACAGTAGTCAGACTCTGTCCACCTAATCCAGAATAGTCTATTCTCTTGCCATGCCTTTCTTTCAGAAGGCTTTCTAATCACCTGCTGTCTGTTCTATTTTAGATACAGATGTTGGGAACTGATTCTGGAACCAACAAAGTAAATTACTGATATTTTATCAATTATTTGTGGACTGTGTCCTTTTCCAAGTGGAATAATTACATTTTTGTTTTTCCAATAAAAGTCCTAACAAATCGAAAGCTAATGTACCGGCAAAGGGATGGGCCTGACTACTGTTCCTGACAGTAATACAAATGTTCTTTAAAAATAAATCCCTTCTACACAACATGTAAATAAGAGGCTGCCACTATCTTAGATTTATGTACAGTGATGTACTTGACAAACTTCTTAGAGCAATATAACAATGACCTGGGCTGCCCAGGTCTAGTGGCCTGGAGAGAGATCTTGCCTAAGCCCAACCTATATAACTTATTATGCACTGGTTATAGGTAAGGAACGGGCATTTAAAGCTAACTCTTTCACTGTGTTTCAATATAGGTTAAGCTCAAAAGCTAAATATTTACTGAAATTTGTTTGTTTGTTTTTCAGTAGTCCATTTAATTTTTGTTTTGCTATCTGATTTTCAAAGGCTTCCACTTGTCTTAACATCCATTCCTAGTTTCTGAGATACCACTAAAGTATTGGGCTTTCGTTTTTACAAATACATAGTAATGAAGCTGGAAAGCTGTTGTACACATTTAAAGGCAATATAAAATAGATATGTCAGTAATAATGTGGGCTGTTACAGCATTTAGAACCCAAAATGTGACAATTATGCCTGCCTGGTAACTGTTTAAAGTTGCTGTCCGAACCATGCATATATGTGGTGGATTTCGAGGCTGCCGCTGGTTCTCAGGAAGGAGGGAGCGCATTCCAAGGAGATAAGAGGACTGGCAGTCTAGAGAGCCTTGGCAGGGAGTCAAAGAGTCAGAGTAGCCCCGCCCTAGGCTCTCCTAGGTTATTTCCCCTTAGGTTAGTTAGGATAGCTTTAGTCTGGCAAGATTCTGTCTGTATGGTGGGAGCAATAAAGAACTGGAGATTTGGAATACACTGACTGTATTTTTTTTGTTGTTCTTTATGTTGTTCTTGGGCTGACCCTGACAGTATAGTAAAGTTAGCCTCTCTGAAAGTCAACAAATGTGTTCGTAAGTATTGAATCCTAAAACTGTAAATCATGTTGTGATTTGGTATCTATGTAATTATTCCACAATTCACTGGACTCACAACCACTTTAGACATGTTTAGTCAACTGAATCGCAGTCACTTTGCTTTCCCTAGCCTGCAGGTCTGTAGCTTGAATCATGTCAACTGGATTTCTGTTTTCTCAGTGGAAACGTTTCGCTCCTTATCCAAGAAGCTTCTTCAGTCTTCTTCAGCTTCTTGGATAAGGAGCGAAACGTTTCCACTGAGAAAATAGAAATCCAGTTGACATGATTCAAGCTACAGACAATTCCACCTGGATGACTGAGAACCTTCATCGACCTAGCCTGCAGGCTTTTTGGGAAGTATTGAGAGAGAAGTAGATATCATCTACAGTGGCTATTGGTACAACAAACCCCATTATCATGTGGCTGAGATTTTATGGGAATATCGTTCTCAAGTGCTGGACTCAGAGCAAAAGGCTTGAAAAATCAAAGTCACTACTTTGCTGGGAAATTATCACTTACATCCAGTTGTTCAACACCTTTATGTAATCTGATGCTTACTCGTAACCTGGCTCTGTCATGATTTTTAAAAACTAATAAAATATGTATAATAATGCTATATTAATAAATAATAAAGGGAACATTGGCTTTAATGGCAGTGTTTAATTTGTGGTGTTAATACCACTGTACTAGCTTACAGTTATTATCAGACTCAAATTGAAGTAATGAGTGAGACATTCTGATGTCTGGAATGATTCCTTGGATATGTACCCTCACTCTCCCCTGCTTATGGATATTAGCAAGTAATGTCTATAGAACTTCAGATTGACTTTTAAAAATCCAAGTTCCAAACGGGTAGTCTAGTTTACATTGTGATGTCACTTTATAAATGTCTTGCTATTTGACAGGTAGAAGTATGTCTTTCTGGCCAGTATATAATAAGTATCAGTTTGGTAGCATTTTATTGGATGTGCATAAAGCTTTTCTGAAGTGTTGTGCAGATTTCTTAGAACACTGATATTTAAAACAGCTATTTCACTAATTAAGTTGGAAAACACAGCTGGCTGAAAGCCTGAAATTCCATTCTTTAGCATCCAAGCACTACTCTATGCTAGAGATGTTTAAAAGTGTTGTGTGATTGTGGTGTTGGACTAAGTGTGGTGAGGAATGGATGGGGAATTCTGGGAGTTGAAGTCCACATATCTGCAAATTGCCAAGGTTGAGAAACACTGGGCTAGTGTGTGAGTACCTGTTGCCAAAGCACTCATGGCCAGGATTTTTTGAGAACCATACACAAAGTGATCTTTGTTGCACATATGTCAGAATTATAGTAACTTTTCTATGCTTCCACAGGGTGGTGTCAGTGTCCACTGAATGCATCCTCAAATGCATATTAAAGTATTATCTTTGAACTCTTCTTAAGCTTCCCTCTAGACAAAATTCAGTCTAAAAGCTTGGTTGATAAGATGCTATGAATAATGTATTTTTAGCCACAGATTGATGAAAACTGAGATACAGTGTGATTTCCGTCTGTTTACCTGAAGGTATTAAGTATCGGTGATGAAAAACAGGAAATAGTTAATAAATGGAGGATGAAATCTTGCCTCTTCCAAATTTCTTCTTCTGATTTTAGAAGTGTTAAACAAAATTACTCATTCATACTTTCTGTACAAGTCCAATTCTAGTTCAGATCAAGTCTATATTCAGTGAAAAATAAATTATGCATGATTACCTGTAAGTAAGTGCCATTCAGCTTGGAGGTACATGGGCATCAGGTTCAGTTCATGTCTCAGAAAAAGTTTTGCCTTTTTCAGTATTTGAGATATAAACATTTATCTTTTGAGATGTAACCAAATATATGAATATGTTGCAGTTGGCTAGAGTAAAGCTTGATGAATTTCTACCTTTCTACTGCAGATGAGATATTTATGAATTTTCCCCCAACATTTTTATGACTTTAAGAAGGGTAATGAATATCTATTTTTGTGGAATATTCCACCTTCAAAATAATCGCAAATGTTTGTGTTGTATCAGGTGACATTCTGGTGGGCAGGATGGCAAAGTTTGTACTCTGTCATAGAGTGTGGGCTTTGCATGCAAAAGCCCAACACATATTTCAAACCCTGGAGAGCTGCTGCGGCTTAGTATAAGCTGTACTTAGCTAGATGGATCCAATGGTCTGATTTGATAGCTTTTGAAAACTAAATACTTTTTTCTTCTTTCTGGTTCTGCTTCGGACAGCTAGCTTCAATCTCAAAAGGCAGCTTCGTTTTTCACTTCATTTACTGTTCCAACCCTGTATGCCAACTTTGGCAGCTGCATTACAGCTCTTTAATATAGAATCAATAAAATTCCAATCGAAGAGAATATTTGTAGCTCAGGTTTGAACTATGGAGTCCTTGCTGCTCTCTGAGCCTTGTTGTTTTCTTGCAGACGTTTCATTGCCAGACTAGGCAACATCCTCAGTGCGAAAAGGGAGTGGTTGCTCTCAGTTTATGTACAGTGGTTTGCCCTCCTTGTGTTGGTGGGGGGGGTGTTCTCTCCTTGGGAGTTCCTTGATTGGGCTGTTGTTTGCTTCTTGGTTATTCTTTCTACTCTTTCTGTTCTTAGACTATGATGTAATACTTCACACCCTTGAGCACTTCTGTTAAGTAATGCTGAGGGTTACAGAATCCAATGTGATAATAGATATATTTCAGTTGCTGAGCCCTATTAATTTGGCTTAACTGTCTAAACAATCCCGCATGGGAACAGACACCCAATGGTCGTCATGTCTCCAAGTTCTGAACAATGAGAGGGAAGAGTTGCCTATTTCATTACCATCTGGGTAGTGCAGAGCTGTTCTTTACACCCCTTTTCTGTGCTCAGACATTTCCATCTGTTTTGACAAGTAGTTATCTTCATTCTCAATGTCTGAGCTCATCTGCTTTTTATTTTGAGTGCCCGCCTTCTCACTTGGCCCACTTATAGACTTGATTCTGCATACATTGGCCTGGCAGTATTTAAAATAAAGTTGCATGTGCCGCTGAGCAGCCTGCCTTCTGATTTCTATTTATGTTCCTTGACACGGATTCTAAATTCTTTTTTTTTATATTTAATATACATAAATGCATTCCTCTGCTTGTTCTTTTTGTTGGCATAGCCAATGCTTGGGAAGAAAGCCCTCTTACTTGAAAATTAGACCTGGCCTGGAAGGAATAGGTTGTGAGGAAATCCATAACAGGTAGAAGGCAGTAATGGTCAAATAAATTTGTATTTAATTTAGAAAATCGGATTTTATTTGGTATTAAAATGAAAAGATTTTTAAAAAGCTTCCAAAGACACATAGCTAATGGTTTTGGTCTAGATGGAAGTATCTTCAATATGCCTAATTTACAGAAATCAATCCTATTTATCAAAATGGGCTTTGGATCATGTTCTTCTCAGAGCAGGTGAAGGAAGTGAAATAACATTTATGTATTGCCTTATTTTATTTTATTTTATTTTATTTTATTTTATTTTATTTTATTTATTTATTTTTTATTTTATTTTATTTTTTTATTTTATTTTATTTTATTTTATTTTTTTATTATTATTTTATTATTATTTTATCATTTTCTTTTAATTTTCTATCCCGCCTTTATTATTTTTATCAATAACTCAAGGCGGTGAACATACCTAATACTCCTTCCTCCTCCTATTTTCCCCACAACAACAACCCTGTGAGGTGAGTTGGGCTGAGAGAGAGTGACTGGTCCAAGGTCACCCAGCCGGCTTTCATGCCTAAGGTGGGACTAGAACTCTCAGTCTCCTGGTTGGCCATTGGCTCCTTCCTAGGGCTGAGAGACGGGGACTGGCCCAAGGTCACCCAGCTGGCTTTCATGCCTAAGGCGGGACTAGAACTCTCAGTCTCCTGGTTTGCCATTGGCTCCTTCCTAGGGCTGAGAGAGTGTGACTGGCCCAAGGTCACCCAGCTGGCTTTCATGCCTAAGGCGGGATTAGAACTCTCAGTCTCCTGGTTTGCCATTGGCTCCTTCCTAGGGCTGAGAGACAGGGACTGGCCCAAGGTTACCCAGCCGGCTCTCATGCCTAAGGTGGGACTAGAACTCTCAGTCTCCTGGTTTCTAGCCCGTTGCCTTAACCACTAGACCAAACTGGCTCTCTTTTAATCTTAATCTTCTATTAGAAGGATTCTCAGAATGGATTCTATACTATTAATAGAAAAAAGGTACTGTAGTCCTTACCTGTGGGGTTACAAGCTAAAACAAAGTGATGGGCACTGAAGAAAAAGAAATTTTAGCACTAATTCTTCAAGTTAAACTATTGGGCCTTAAATAACTGGCAGTATATACATTTGGGGAGAGGAAGAGCCTAATGGAGCTGGTCTTTCAGGAGGGCAGATTGAAAGGTTCACATCTCTATCACATCTTCCCTTGCTGCTGCTTTTTCATCAGTATGTCACAGGAGTGGAGAATTATTTATTGGTTTGAAACAATGAAAGAGATGACTTGTCTGCCAAACATAGGCTATGAAACTGTAGCAGCTAACCTCCCTTTTTTTGCTAATCAGCCACCTATTCTGCATGACCTGCAAATGCACATCTGGCTTTCTATGAAAGATGAAACCATATTGTGTTTAATCAAGGTTTGTTAAATAAATAACAGTTGTCTAGATCCATGCAATACACTATCCAAAAAGACACTACATTTTAGCTTACTGTAATGCAATGTACAAATAAGGCTAAGGTTTATCCACAGGAATGAGCACATACACCAGTTGGTAACCAGCCTGGTTCACACAATTGGGTAAGCTATAATGAGATTTATTTGGTTTGAGCTTAATGCAATATATTAACCAAACAAACATGATTTGTAGCATTGAAATGCTAAAGTAAGGCTAGACATGGAAGTATTTAGCTCTTATGAGGCAAAAGACTCCCATTTGCAGCCATGTGTGCGTGCATGTGTATGTGCCTTCAAGTCAGTGTTGACTCCTGTCAACTGCCTGGACTAGTCCCTGCAGTTTTCTTGGCAAGGTTTCAGAAGTGGTTTGCCATTGCCTCCTTCCTAGGGCTGAGAGAGAGTGACTGGCTCAAGGTCACCCAGCCATAAACCATCCCAAAAACTGCTCCTTCCAATATAGAAATTAAAGCTTGGCTGAACATTTTCATCCCCTTATGTTTCTGCAGCTTCCAGTCAGTCAGAAAGATAAGTTGCAGCCCCCAGGCCAAAAAATATTGTCTGTCCTTGGCTCAGTGCAATATGCAAATCAGGCTGCAACTAACAATTGGAGGGCAAAGAAACTTGGCTTCTGGAAAAGAATGCATTTGCTGGTGCCCAATTTTGTCAATTCATCTTATTTATTTCCCAAGATTGTATTAGGAGGAAGAGAGTTGGAAGAACAAGACTCTCTTGAAGTTCTTGGAAATAAAGACTAAAATGCAGCACTAAATGTGGCATGGTAGAAGTAGTAGATGTCTCTGAAGGAAAGCAAGGGCTAATGATAGCAATCATCATTATAACCACAAGGGATTGTTTGCAAGTAGAGCTCATTTGAGCTCTTCTCTGTGGTAGGAAAGAATAAAGAGGAGTTGATATACTGTATATTGAGCAAAAGTAGGTTACATTGGAAGTGTAGAATTAATACACCTGTGAGGCCCATTTATTCCCCAAAGGTTTGCCTGCCTTGAAGCTTTCTGTGACCCAGAACTTAATGTTGTTTTTTCCCTCCCTCTCTGGCTGCTTGAATTCAAGGACATAGTTCCAGTATTATAGAAGGTTCTCGGATTCAAGAGAAACAATTGAGTTGAATTCTTTCTGTTTTGTGGACATATGTGGATACACTTTTTCTATTACATTTTGCTTAGCTCTTCCTGTTAAGTCTTGCACATCTCTTAGAAACATGATAGTAAGACGCATTTCTGTAACACATATTTCATGTTGTGTTGAAATATGCATGCTCCATGGTTCGTTATGCTTTCAAATGCTATATGTGGATTCCAGTCTGTAAGCTTCGTATGGTTGGTACTTTGTACAGGTAGACCCCATTGCTCTAAGGCAGTGTTTCTCAATCTTAGCAACTTTAAGATGTGTGGACTTCAATTCCCAGAATTCCGCAGGCAGCATGCCCTAAGGTATGGGAATGGATCTGTCAGCAGATTTGAATATTTCACTTGTCCCAGTAAAATGCAATTGCACAGCATGGCAACTTTAGACCTGTCTACCATTTTTCATGGATTATTTTGGCAGTTGCTCTTATGTTACATTTGTAATAATGAGACCTTTATAATTGTTGCAGAATCACAACCAGGTCTCAGTTGTCAAAGGATGGAACTTCAGCCAGATGCCAGAATTAAAAATGCAATTGTAATCATTTCTTTCATCTCACTGTTATGTTATTTGGTTTGGGAGTTGGGTGCCTGACTTCGGAAATGAGGACATGAAGTTCAACTGAAGCACAGGTTGAACTTGCATTTATATTTCTCTTGCTTGCTGCTTCGTTTAACTGAGACACACTTTCTGTGCTGTAGGCAAGAGGACAGTGTGTGAATGACTTAAATAAAACATGACTTCTTTACTTACAATTGGCACTCATTTAAATGGAGAAACTTATAAAATCCTCACCAGAAGAGCCCCAATCCTGTCAATGCGGTATTGTGGCTTTAGAAGGGGTAATTCAAGTTACTTCCTGTTGTGCACAGTTTAGGCTTGTCTAGGCTTGAAAAGGCTTGCCTTGAAATCAGAGCTGGCAGAAAATAAATGTCTTCCTTAGGCATTCAAAGCTCATTTTCATTCCAATATATTTTGCACAATTCTCCCCAACAGCTTTTGCATGTAGATATTGTGTGCTCCATTAAGTTCTCAAGGGCTGCTTCCTGAAAGCAGCAGGTCTTTCTGCTTTTAGCCTTAATTTCTTAAGAGAAGTAAAGCTCAATTTCCTGGCAGTGATCTTCTGGAGCTGCTTTGCCCACTAGGAGTTGCATGTTAACTCCTTTGGTATCAGAAGAGTTGTCTTGCTGCAAGCTGTACCATAAACAACTCCATGAACTTTCATTTGTCTGACTGAAATGATAAAGGACATGCATGTCTTCTGTCCAGAAGTTTGTTTATTTAAAGCAATCATTTGAAACATACAAAGGAGTTTGTGCAAATATTGTGCTTCCCTGTATGTAGGAGATGTTAGTAAATAGGTCCATCCGTGTGCTTTATAGGTCTGACCTGGCTGGTTGTGTAATGCAGTGCAGCATTTATTCCACGTTCTGGAAACTTTTCTCAGTTGTGGGTTGGTTGTTCCGAGAATTCTAATCCCAATATTTTTGAAGGGCACTGGGTTGGGGAAGGCTGCTAAAGGATTATAATGTTTCTGCCTTTTGAACTGGAGACCTATACATCATGCTATGTTATACTTTGTTAATCATGACTTATTGAATAAACTCCAGTTAGAAGTGTTTGTCCAATATAGTAAGCCGTAAGCTATGGTTTATAGACCACTGCAACCAGATTTATACAAACTACATTATGATTTAATGTGTTATATGAACCTAGCCATTTAGTCACTAATCAGTATTAGACTGAGAAATTGGGTGATGATTTACAGTTATGTTATCCATTTTTTCTTGGAAGTTACTCCATTTCCCTGAAGTAATGTCTGCAATGTAACAAATGCTTCACCTTAAATTGTTCAAGGTATCTATTTAAGCTGGAAATTTAATACAGTCTAAAGCTTGAAGTTTTGTTTGGAATAAAAAGCAAAATCAGTCATATTTGGTGGAAAAATCACATTAGTTCATACATTTATTAGGCCAATTGAAGGTGTATGAAATAGCATATAAATTATTGACTTCCCAAGAATTCTGGCAGATAAAGAGTTCATGGAAGCTCAAAAGTTTGCATAAAGCTTGTAAACCTTTGGTCTTAATCTGGAATTTAATTTGTGTGAAATACAGTACTTGTTTGGGAAAGTGGAGCCCTGAAATGTAGGACTTCAGCCAAATGTAATTGATGCTGAAATGCTCCTAAAACCCAAGCACTTTGGGTTCATTAATATTTATGAGGAGGCTATTGGGTGTACCCAACTTTATAATGAAATCTAGGTTGCTGCCTTATGCAGCTGGTGGTGACAGTATCTCAAGTGCCATACTAGGCATGCTTGGTGGATATGCCAGTTCTGCAGTGGAGGAGACTTTGTGTTTGGAAGAACAGTTAGGAAATAACTAAGGAAACATCTCATGATTTGTTAGATTTTGATCTTGAGGTTGCTCCAGTATGAAGGAGAAAAAAAGTGATTAGTGGGATACTGGTCAATGAATAAGAGACAATATTTAGCAGGGAAAACTTGCTAACCAGCTAGCAGAAGACCTTCCTAGATTCCTTTCTTTTAGAACAGGGGTGGGCAACGTCAGGCCTGTGGGCTGTATAAGGCCCGTGGGGCTCACTCCCACAAACCCCGCCCCTTCCACGCGATTGGCTCCCACCCGCAAACCCCGCCCCCCAGTGCTTGTGATTGGCTCCTGCCCGCAAACTTTGGCCCCTTCCACGCGATTGGCTCCCGCCTGCAAACCCCGCCCCCCAGTGCTTGTGATTGGCTCCTGCCCGCAAACTTCGGCCCGCAGTCTGCGGAAATCCCAGAAACCCCACCCCCCGGTCCCCGGTTATAAATATTCAAATGGCCCTTGGCAGAAAAAAGGTTCCCCACCCCTGTTTTAGAAGAAATCATTTTAATTGTATAAGTTGTCTATAACCAGCTCATCCCAATGTGTTCTGTGCCATGCAATGAGCAAATCTAATTCCTTTTTAAAGAGATAAAGCTAGTTGCCAACTTGTAGCATTTTAATAAATTAATGATGTACTACTTTTTGTGCTGCCTTGAATCTCTTTCTATTTTAACATGAGGCAGGAAAACATCATCCACTTTCTTTACACGGGGTGTAGTTTTGCTAAATGTATGTGTTTATTTTACAGTGTTTATAACCTGTCCCAGTTCTAGCAGAATCTGTGCGGGGTACAACTACAGTCAATTTCTATCACATTTTCCCCCCAAAACTATTCCGTCCAAAATATTTAAGCTTTCCTTGAAGAGATGGTGCTTTCTTGCTCATTTTGATAACTTTTTTTTTAGAAAAGCCAGTTTGTTCTGGTGGTTAAGGCACCAGGCTAGAAAACAAGGAGACTGAGAGTTCTAGTCCTGCCTTAGGCATGAAAGCTGGGGGACCTTGGGCCAGTCACTCTCTCTCAGCCCAACTCACCTCACAGGGTTGCTGTTGTGGGGAAAATAGGAGGAGGAAGGAGTATTAGGTATGTTCGCTACCTTGAGTTATTTATAAAAATAAAAAAGGAAGGATTTAAAAAATCTAAAAACTACTTTTCCAGTTCTACAATAATCTGTTTTGAAATGCAGTAAGATCATAAATGGAGCTGCATTGTAAACTTGATTAGGTTGCTTTAGGACTAGCATGTTGAAACCTCAGCTAGATTTTACTCAGGACTTGTGGCTCTGATATGGTTTCTAGGTCAGATCACCACCGAGTGGAATCTAGTTTTGAGCCAAAAATCAACTAAATAATGTTGGGATTTCTGCTTGGTTCAAGGCTTTCAGTTTATGAGTTATTTTTCTTGTGTGTTGCACAAAGTGCACTTATTGAAAATGTGCAATGGTGGAAATGTTATGGCACAACCGTTATGCCTCTGCTCTCCTTCTGGAGGGTGAGGGCCTTTGTTTTCTTTTCCAGTGTTTCAGAGGGACTTGCATGATTTTCTGGATGGATCATGGTAGAATAAGGTTTTTTTCCCGTTCTGCTTCTTCTGATCACCAGTAGATGGTGGTAGCATATGCTTCTGTGCTATCTTAATTTGCAGCTCACTGCTTCTAAAGTGACTCAGATTTCAAAGATCAGCAGTGTTTACCCTAACATACATAAGCTTTTATGGACCAGAGCCCCTTTAGCAAATACATAAAATACCTATGTAATTAGTTGTGTACATAGAAAAGAAACAGATTAGAACAAACAAAATAAATTGAGTCCTAGCAGTAGACAAATGGTTATGTTACTCTGTGGTGTATATTTCCTTTCAAATTGAATCATGGATTTATGCATGTAAGTGGGCTTTGGTACTTTGATATCTGTGAGATAAAATAGAAAAGAATCACATCCACAAGAGGAGAGTTTGGTTCAGAACCTTTTTAGATAGACTTTACATGAGTACAGTTATTTCTGTATTTAGGGAGAGGTGACGTGTCTAAAAGTAATGCAAGAATAAGAGAAACTTGCTGAGGAATATAACTTTAAAATACTTTTTAATTGGAGGCTGAAATTACATAGCACAGCTTCACCAACCAGGAGTCTTCTAGATGTATATGGACTGCGGTTCCCAGATTCCTAGCTAGCATAATCTTTTTGGCTATGTAGGAGAATCAGGAGTTGCAATACCTATGCAAATGTGTACTGCCAGATTGAGGATAGCTTTTCAGGGAGGGGAGGCAAACCTTTTGCTATTTTATCCTGAAGCTATGTTGTATGTGGTTCAAAATCCCAATTTCAACAGTCTGAGAAATCTCAACTTTTAATATTCTGCCTATGTAACCATAGAAAATGGTGCTAAAAATTCCAGTGATTTTGCATCAGCATGATTGGCCATTGTTTTATTTAAGAGGGTCATATGCCCAGGTTTGGGAATTCTTTCCTAGTGTAAAGAAAAAGAAGGAAAGGGATTTGATGTTAAATTTTGGATGATAGGTTGTGCAGGAGGAAAGGATATTTGGTGATATAAGATGGAGTGGCAAAAGTTGTCTTTTCCTCTGATTACTGAAAAGCACTCTTAGGACTCTTATCAGATTCTCAGGATGTACACTCATACATTTTAAAAGCTTGATCCCATGACAGCTATAAATATGATTTAAAAAAAAGATGTGAAGGATGAAATTGTGAGGAATCGGCTAGACAAATGAATCTATCTGTACAAGGTTAGCTCTGGGATTTGCAATACGATCTTCTCTTCAGTCAGATAAGAACTCAGTGGACATGTTACCTTTCCTGTACGTATAGACGGGAATTCTCCTGCAGGCAGAATTTGCATGTAGACCTGTACTTGGATATTCATGCAGACTAGTGTGTAGTCTGGCAGAGACAGGATGGAGCTAATTGCTCCTCCTGTTCCCAGCATGGTGGGGGGACAGGACACCCATCCTCAAAGCCTTGCATAGAAATTAAATCTTCCTTCCAGCTAGTACATTTTTTGTAGGCTAGTAATTGTGAACCCTTCTGCCCAGGTAGAGGCATAGCCTCATGCAAAAAAATTAGGTGTTTTATACTTATAGCATCCCTATCTTGAACTCAATTTGGGAGAGGAATCTTCTTGTTTGAGATACTTGTTATTACTATTCATCTGTCAATATGAGTGTTGCCTATAAAATCATCATATCTTCACTGTATTGCCCAGTTGTTGCATTGTATTTAAGTGATGATCTTGAAGGGTAACTTAATCTTGGACCTCTTTTCAGCCATGGACAACAGTTAAGCTAATGCTAAAATTCAAGAGGGGCACAGTGTGCAGAAGGTCCCTGATTCAATTTCTGCCACCTCTTGCTAAAACCATTTAGTATCAGGTACTAGGAGAGGCTCTAATGCTGGGGAAAGTGGAAGGAAAGAGGACCAGCAGCAGCAGGGTGGATGGACTCGGTTACAGTGGCAATGAATGCACTGTTGGAAGACCTGAAAGATCAGGTTAGGGACAGATCGTCATAGAGAAAATCTACATGGTCACTAGGAGTCAAAAATTACTTGATGGCACATAATCACTAAGGGAGATGTTTTTGAGACCCTGAAGAACAAGTGACAGAATAGTTAGAATAGCTTAGTTAGCTGGCAAATGTTGGGTTCTGTCACAGTCATCTCCTTTTTTCTTTTTTAAAAAATTAAGGGTTAAGTTACAGGACTATTTAAAAAAAACCAAGCAGAACCTCTCTGTCCTAAAATGCTGGTGATTACAAACAATCAGTTGGAAGTACTTTTGTATATAAGTATCAAATAAATATCAAATGAGAGTATTACATAGCTTTTTTTAAAAAAGTAAGAATTCTTAGATGTTTTCTATCACATATCAGATCTCGCATTGAATTATACATTATTACATTAAGGCAAATTAAGCCCCAGACTTTAATTTTGAATCTTGATAGCCAGGCAATATTTGCATGTTCCAGTTCTTCTCCTTACAAAGGAAAGGAGATAGTTGTCCATGCTCGAGGCCAAGGCAAACATCAGGGAATGAGTTGTTGAATCTCTTCTTAGAGTTTGACCAGCATTCAGAAAACTGCAAGAAATTGTATTGCTCTCTGAACATGTAAAGACCGAGCAGACTCCCTGGAAAAATGTGCCCACTCTTTTCCAGGTTCAGTGTGGCAACTTTTCCTAGATTTATTAAGTTAAGAGACAAGCTCTCTAGTGGTGAGCTGAGTAGCCTATTTGCAGATCCTTGCCTTTGAGAAGAAATAGGAATACAGGGATGTACAGCAGCATTGCTGTTGATAGGAATGGATTTGTTGATGCTTATGTTTTTAAAGATTTCACTTTCCCCTTAATGACACACTGGTGTGAAAATAGAACAAGGCAGAATAGAGGGATCCTCCCGTCAGCTAAGCATGAGCAAATACTCACCCCTTTATATAAAGCTAATGTTTTCTTCCACTGTCTCCCACAATGTCAACGCTAAGGGGTTATAGCTACTGCTGCACTGCTCTGTTCCCATTTAGCTGACCTGTGTTGCTAATACTTCAAGTGCTGTGATCTAACTTGGTTACTATGACTTTTCTTCTTTGAATCTTTATCTTTTGAGTCTCCCTAAACTCCAAGGCTTTTGTATCAAACAGATTTGTGCTCCAGGGAAAAAAAACCTCAACAAGCTGATATCTGCTTATGTCTATAAACAATGGTGAGAAAAGAAAATTAGATTTACCCTTCTGGCTTGGTTTTTGCTAGTCCATCATTTTTTCAGTTAACTGACAGGAAAAGAATGCAGCCCATGTTGAAAAACCAACATTGCGTTATGAAGAAACAAAATGACTGAAACTGAAGATAAAACTGAGTATGTTTGGTTTCTAAGAGACCTCATCTCAGAGTTAACATTGTCTACAGCCATAAATAAAACATAACATTTAGGTGAACTGAAAAATGAAATACTGATCATAGTCTAGAAAAATATTCCCTAATCTGATCTCTTCCTGATATGTTGGGATTATACCTTCCAGAATTCCCCAGTCAACACAATTTGCTGCCCAGCATTGGTAATGCCATACTCAGAAAGCCACAACCAGTCATATTAATTTTTTAATCAAGATTCACAGTCAGCCAATAGCAGCTTTCAAATAACTATTTGGGGGTACATGTTATTTATTTATGGGACTTACAGTGGGGCAAAAAAGTATTTAGTCAGCCACCAGTTGTGCAAGTTCTCCCACTTAAAATGATGAGAGAGGCCTGTAATTGACATCATAGGTAGACCTCAACTATGAGAGACAAAATGAGAAAACAAATCCAGACAATCACATTGTCTGATTCGGAAAGAATTTATTTGCAAATTATGGTGGAAAATAAGTATTTGGTCAATATCAAAAGTTCATCTCAATACTTTGTTATATATCCTTTGTTGGCAGTAACAGAGGTCAAACGTTTTCTGTAAGTCTTCACAAGGTTGGCACACACTGTTGCTGGTATGTTGGCCCATTCCTCCATGCAGATCTCCTCTAGAGCAGTGATGTTTTGGGGCTGTCGCTGGGCAACACGGACTTTCAACTCCCTCCAAAGGTTTTCTATGGGGTTGAGATCTGGAGACTGGCTAGGCCACTCCAGGACCTTGAAATGCTTCTTACGAAGCCACTCCTTCGTTGCCCGGGCGGTGTGTTTGGGATCATTGTCATGCTGAAAGACCCAGCCACGTTTCATCTTCAATGCCCTTGCTGATGGAAGGAGGTTTGCACTCAAAATCTCACGATACATGGCCCCATTCATTCTTTCCTGTACACGGAACAGTCGTCCTGGTCCCTTTGCAGAGAAACAGCCCCAAAGCATGATGTTGCCACCCCCATGCTTCACAGTAGGTATGGTGTTCTTTGGATGCAACTCAGCATTCTCTCTCCTCCAAACACGACGAGTTGTGTTTCTACCAAACAGTTCTACTTTGGTTTCATCTGACCATATGACATTCTCCCAGTCCTCTTCTGGATCATCCAAATGCTCTCTAGCAAACTTCAGACGGGCCCGGACATGTACTGGCTTAAGCAGGGGGACACGTCTGGCACTGCAGGATCTGAGTCCCTGGCGGCGTAGTGTGTTACTGATGGTAGCCTTTGTTACGTTGGTCCCAGCTCTCTGCAGGTCATTCACTAGGTCCCCCCCGTGTGGTTCTGGGATTTTTGCTCACCGTTCTTGTGATCATTTTGACCCCACGGGGTGAGATCTTGCGTGGAGCCCCAGATCAAGGGAGATTATCAGTGGTCTTGTATGTCTTCCATTTTCTAATTATTGCTCCCACAGTTGATTTCTTCACACCAAGCTGCTTGCCTATTGCAGATTCAGTCTTCCCAGCCTGGTGCAGGTCTACAATTTTGTTTCTGGTGTCCTTCGACAGCTCTTTGGTCTTCACCATAGTGGAGTTTGGAGTGTGACTGTTTGAGGTTGTGGACAGGTGTCTTTTATACTGATAACAAGTTCAAACAGGTGCCATTACTACAGGTAATGAGTGGAGGACAGAGGAGCCTCTTGAAGAAGAAGTTACAGGTCTGTGAGAGCCAGAAATCTTGCTTGTTTGTAGGTGACCAAATACTTATTTTCCACCATAATTTGCAAATAAATTCTTTCCAAATCAGACAATGTGATTGTCTGGATTTGTTTTCTCATTTTGTCTCTCATAGTTGAGGTATACCTATGATGTCAATTACAGGCCTCTCTCATCTTTTTAAGTGGGAGAACTTGCACAATTGGTGGCTGACTAAATACTTTTTTGCCCCACTGTATATGGCTGCCCATCTTATACGTCATAATCCTAGGTGGCTCACAACAGCAGCCAATAAAAACAGAAAGATAAAACAACAGTCCAACCTTACCAGGAAAACAAAACATACCCTACCATGGCGCCACAACGTCCCATCAACTGCACATTTGCTGAGCTCACTCCCATCCTAGCCCAACGCTTGGGGGAAGAACCAGCTCTTCACGGCCTTCTGGATGGCTAAGAGGGTGGGGGCCCTCCTTATGAATCAGAAGATAATGTTTTAAAAGGCCAAACAAACCCGGGACTCAGTGTTGCCACCATGGAGTCATTCGTGTTTCAGCCTTGTAAATTGTCTTTTCCAAAGGGATATTGAACCATGCTGGGATAAATATGAAACCTGGAGGTGGAATCCGCAGCTCCTGTGAGACAGACCAGACTTTCCATTAGGACATTCTAGAAATTGGCCTCAAATTATTTCAGTTTTCTGCCTTCCTTCCTTCCTTGTACAGATGAGAAAGCCTTCTCTTTTAAGCTTTTGAGAAGGAATGAAAGTTATTTTATTTATTTCTCACATTTATATGGCCGCCCATCTCACACAAGGAGACTCTGGGCAGCGTACAACAATAAGATAATAAGTTAATTGCTTCAGTGGTGGGTGAGCCTGTAATAAGAATTTTATTTATTTATTTATTTGTCACATTTATATCACTGCCCATCTCCCCCACAAGGAGGGACCCTTTTCCATTTCAAAGGGCATGGGCATGTCCAATGTACCCCCTATATACCAGAAAATAGCATTTTGGGGCCATTTCATTGTTTATGAATCAAAACTATCAGAATTGTGCCTGAAAATCTAGAGCAGGCAGATATTAAGGACAGATCCAACCCAAGCCCTGTCAGCAGAGAAATTGCGATGTTTAACATTGCTGAAGTTTCTCCATTATTCAGGCTATAAGAACATTAACCAGTTCATGCTCTTGAAGTCAATCTATATTTACTGGGGACGGGGGTTGGGGGAGGAGAAAAAGAGTTGTATTTATTGGAAGCCTAATACCTTCCCCCTGCTTTCCTGTTTTATTTGTCTTCCAATCTGTTTGGTTCCTGAAATCTCTAAGCATTTTAGGAAGCTGGGATCAGCAAGGTTTGTTCTGTGTTGCCATAACAACTGTCTCCATGGAGATGATGATCCAATGAGATAACTTTTGTAGAGTCAGTTATGGCCCCCTCTTTATTTTTGCACCAGTACAGAACCTGCTTTTTTGTTTGTTTGTTTGATTGTTTTGATAAATGTTGATAGCCAGCAGCAAGACTTCTAGTCCAAGTCATTCACTTCTGTTTCTTCTTCCCCACTTGGAATTGCATTAGACAACTAAATGTGAAGTACCACATTGGAGTATATTCCTAAGCATGAACGGCAGTGTTGCCGATAGCGCCATACCTCCTGCAAGCCAGGAAGAGAGTGGGAGATGCTGCATAATCTGGCACCCTGCCTTGGACAGCTTTGGAAAGCTAGAGATCAGCCGTCTGTCTTGCAAGGCTATCTGAGGCTTGATGCTGGCAAGGAATACTTTCCTGTACTTGTTTCAAGCCAGAAACAGGGAGAATGTGCCAGATTTGATTTCACAACTGAAAAGTAACGTGCAAGCTTGCACATGCATTTTGTCCTCCTGCTACTAGCGTTCCACAAGAAAATATTGCATTGTGCATGTTGCACAACTATTTTATGTGTGCCTAGTATTTAGCAACCTTCTTTTTGGGTGTGGATGGCCTTGTTTTTCATCCATAATTCTTATTGTGAGAATCCCACTTACTGAAGGTCAGTTCTGTTCCATGTTTTACTTACCTTTACATTTTGCGATGAAAGTTATGTATATATGTTTTAATTTTTTTAAACAAACATACATTTTTTCACAAGTGTCTAAGTCCGCCACATATTTTGGACAATGTATTCCAAAATCCATAGACATTACTATGTTGATTTTGACTGGTAAGCATTGAAGCCTCAAACATTTGAAGGACAAGAAGTTCCTGTAGCTGGTAGAAACCCAAGACTCCGTGGTGTAACTTTGTGCCGTCTATTAATATATTTTAAACAAAACTGGGCTCACAGAATTTTTAATCTGGCAATATCATATAAACATCTGCATCATAAGGAAGTATTAGAATTTTTTAGTTTATAGTGCTGTGATATTTCATCTCAGCTGCAGTGAGCTGTGTGTGGTAGTACGGATTGGAAAACAAATAATTTTGTATAGAGTGTGAGTCCCTCCATGAAATCTTCATAATCAGCAACTTCATTAAGAAGATAGTCAATTTGTCTTGTCTCATAGATAATATAAAAACTCTTTACCCACCTGCAAAACAAAACATGCTCATTTTTCACTACAATGTACCTCTCTGGTATTACTTAAATAGCTCATCTGGTAGACACTGCAATTGTAAATTATTACTACTTCTGACGTGAAAAATAATGAATTGGTCCTTTTATATTATGTGGCCATAATTACTTAATATGTAACCATTTTCTTAATAATTAATATGCTTAAATGTTCTCTTTAAAATACAACAAACATAGATGCTGGATCAGGCTCATCATTTGTATGTTAAAAGCTTACGTAGTTCAAGACAGTATTTGCTTTGACTCTTAACAGTAGAAAGAAGAAATATATGGATTTGAAAAGAAAGGGGATTGTGGATTATAATGTACACCATTATATATATCCAGATTTCTAACTATTGCACTGGACTATTTTCAGAATCCCTTTGATTTTTTTTTTATCATGAAGCTGACACTGAAATATTGTACCTAGACTATTTTAAGTAAGTGTGTCATTGTTGAGAGATTTGGGGTTTTTCTTTTTTAATCAATAGAGCCTTAAAAACAAATTTTACATCCGAAAATATTAAATATTTGCATACTGGACCATTTGAAAGGCCCTGTAACCCAGAATTCGGTCTCCATCTGAGGTTTGTTAACTCTTCTGGATAGCTCACAAGCAAGTCATGATGGAGAGGCTACCTCCTAGTGCTCTTAGCATTGGTTCATTGGAGTAATGCTGCCTTTGAGCTAGTAGCTCCTTTGCCAACCATGTTTGAGGTGGTAAATAATTTGACATTTTCTAGATTGACCTTACATGACTCTGCATCAGTCTGAATATATCTGAAAAGTGCCAGATTGGGGAAGCTGCTATATAAGTGCATAATCAAAAGTCATCTTATTCTCAGTGTTCAGAAGTGTGTCATTACTTCTGGAGCAAAAAAGGCACCAACCCACAGGGTAGAATTGGCTTATTTAGAGGAATTAAAAGTTTATAGGAAGTTTTTAATTTTCTTTTTTAGTTAGTCTTTGGTATACCAGAGGTGGGAGAACGGTGGAAGGTACGATCCAAAGAAGAATGAGCTTGCTCCTTGGACAGGGTCTGGGTCTTTGGTCCTGCAGGATAGAATGGAGTATCTTGAATCCTGAACAAGAGTTCTGTGCGCTGCAACATTTTACTGTTGTCCTTTTTTTAATAAGTGGTACTTCTCATCACAACATCTAGTGATCATGTATTCTATGCTAGAAGCTCTTCATTTTAATACTGTAAGAGAGGAAAATAAACCTCCCCCTATTTATTTGATTCCCCCTAAATTGAAAGGGCTTGGTCTCTTTAGCCTTTCCTCATAGGGATGATGATTAAACTGTGATAATTTTAGTTGCCCTTCTCAAGCTACAATTTTTTTATTTTTGAGATGAGGTTATCCCAAATTGTACACAATATTCTAATGGTGTTTGAACCATCATGGAAAGACCATTGATGCTATTTTCTCCTCCTTTTCCTATTCCTGACAATAAATCTATCCTTTCAGTTGTGCAGCAAAATGAATTGAATTTTTAATGAATTTTTAATAAGCTTACTCCTGTAACAAAGAACTCTCCTGGGCATTAGGAGCCAATTAAGTTTGGTCAGTATATAGATGTGACCTGTGAGTTCTGCACTTCACATTAACTTCAGCCTGTCACTGGAAGGCTGAGTTAACTGTTTGGAGCAGATTGCTTGAACATCTTCATCATCTACTTGAGTTTTCAGTGTCCTGAAACCCAGATCATTTTAGGGGTAAGCAATGCCTAAAAATTTCTTCTGGCTTAGTATTTACTTATAAATGTGAAGTCCTCTCCCCAGTGACTACTATGAAAAACTGGAGGATTGATCTAGTTCTTATGCATCTTCAGTTCTTTTTATTTAAGCTCTTGGTATGTATTTCTGTACAAACATGACTACGTGATAACTTTAATTCCATTTTGTTTGTTTCTCTTTGAAGCAACAAAGCAAAAGACTTGCTTGAAATTTTCATTAAATTGGGCTGGACTTCTTGGTAATTTAATCTTCATGTTGAACTTTGGTGACAATTGGAATATTGTTTCCAACTAGCGTTCTGGCTACTGTCTAGAATGAAACCAAAGTATTTCTAGTGAATTCCATTATCAAGTATCTTGAAGTATATTCCTGTATTTTATCCAGAACCCTTGCCACCAGTGGAATTTGCCATCCTTGGCCTGGTGCCATTTGGTGGTTTTGAAGTAGTTGAAGATGCACACTAATGCATTTTGCACTTCAGTATTGTTTTAATACACAGTTTTATTTGAAATGTTATTCTTTGGGCATGGATTTTTTTATCCACAATAAATCTGCAGTGGCTAAGGTTTTTTCAATACTTCTAATGTAATAAGAGTCCCCCTTTTGGGGAATATGGGCGGTGATAGAAATATGAAAACTAACTAAATAAATAAATAACGTGCACAGAATAACTGCACTTCAGGTACTGTTTTGCTCTGTACATGCATCCTTTTTTCCCATTTTCTTTTTCTGATATTTCACAAATTCTCATCACTGGGTATGCATGAAAGTACATGATGAATCAGTCTTGCAAACACTATTTGGTAGCCAAGGCATGCTCAATCCTTGAATTTGGAGACCACTTGAGAACCCATGGGATATAAATGTAATTTTTTTTATTAAAAATATATAATAGGATAATAAACAGATGTGCTAACTTATATTTGGTTTCCAGTGAGAATTGACATATAAGGACGGTAGCCCCCGCCCTTTGGAACACTCTACCTCCTGAAATAAGATCGGCCCCCTCTCTCCTGGGCTTTAGAAAAAATCTAAAAACCTGGTTATGTCACCATGCTTGGGGAGGGGAGGGGAACAGCCAGTCTTGGAGTTGGCTGGCCCCTTAGATCTGCCGTATCCAGCCTTATTGACCGGTGCGATGAAACCTACCATTCTGGATCAAATTGTGTAATATATATATGTACATTTTGTTTTTATTGATATTTATAGTTTTTATTGATTTTAAATTTTTGCTGTGAACCGCCCAGGGTCCCTCCTTGTGGGGGAGATGGGCGGGATACAAATATGATAGATAGATGATAGATAGATAGATAGATAGATAGATAGATAGATAGATAGATAGATAGATAGATAGAGGACACCAGTCCCTGTAGCAAGACAGAAACAAAAGGAAATTCCCACTTTAAATACTTTGTTCAGGTATAATTTACATAAGTGGCTTATTTTTTCTGAGCAGTTCACCACACACAGTTATTTGCATAACCAAGCTAATTTATTTTCAAAAGTGTTTGACATTTTAGTTTTGGTGAGCTGAAAGTCTGGTATATACTTTTCTGATTGCTTAGTGAATTTTGCTTTTTGCTCTTTTATCCTGAAGAGTTACATTATGCTGTCACTGAAAGTACTTTATAAGCTTGAGACATTATTTTGAGTTGTTCTTTTTTTATATAAATGATCCATAGCTCTAAAAGTCTTTTGTTTCTCAGCAACATTCATTCTTTCATCGAAACCAAACAATGAGTTGCAAAATACAATTTCAAATCTGGTAAACCCAACCCTCTTCTTTCCTTTGCATCTTGTAACACTTTATATTTAACTCGTGGTTTTTTCCCTTGCCATATAAATTTATATATATATATCTTTTTGCCATTGCTTAAATAGTACATCAGTTGTCTAGACAATGAAGACAGGATGCTTAAATAGTACATCAGTTGTCAAGACAATGAAGACTCCTTAATCTCACAACACATGGACAGACTCAACCATAGTTTTAGCTGGGAAACTGTGACCATCCTAGACCAAGCTAAATCCAAAAACGCTAGGGAATTCCTGGAAGCTTGACATTCAGACAACTCAGCCATCAATAGAGACATAAAGATAAACCACATTTACACACCATTCAAAAGAGACATAAAAAAGCTAAGAAGGAAACAAAAAGACCAGAACATGTCCTTTCCAGCAGCCAACACCCAGATAGGCAGGGATTAACACTACACAAACAAGCTGAAAACAATACCCTAATCAAGGAACTACCAAGGAAAAAACCACACCCCCACCAACACAGGCAGGGCAAGCTAATGTATATAAACAGGGAGCAAACCCCACACTCACTAGCAGTGATGATGTTACCTAGTCAGGTCTGCAAGCAAACAACCAAGCTCAGAGAGCACCAAGGAGGCCATATGGTATAAAATAACCTGCAAGAGAATGAGGCTTTTGGATTTCCACACTGCTGTTTTTAGCTGTTTGTGCAGATGCCATCTTGCTTTAGAGTTATTGTTTAGACACTTCCTTGTTGGCTGCTGGAGGTTGGTGAAGAGATTCTCATTCTGTGGAAGCTTCTGTATCCTGGCCCTGGATGACACCAGACCAAGGAGAATGTGCCTCGATTTTCCAGTGGCTCAGAAAGGGCAGCACCAAATGCCTGCCATTCCTGTGTTGTCTTCTGCCACTGTGGTCATATGTCACCAATTCAGCAAACTTAAATGGTAGAAGTAAATCCAGATGTCATTTAAAGGAAAAAGAAGAAAACCGAGTGCCAAGTTAGCTTTCTGCTCAAACCTTTTGTAGGTTCCCTGTGCTCCATTGTCTCTGTCTTTTGGGAAGATTCTGTCTTTTGGGAAGAAGGGATTTGTCTCCCATATTACCAAGTCTGACTGCACTTACCCTTTTGTTTTGCTATTTTTAACTTTTTCTTTTGTCTTGGAGGCTGCCCAGAACTAGATAGATTTCTATATGTGGAGGGATGGGAGTTAGTGTGATTGAGTAAAACATAGGGAGATATAGCCGCCTTCTGAATACAGATAATTACTCTTTTCTAGCATGGTCAATTTCTGTTATTTGTTGTTTTCCGCCACAGAAGAGTATCAACTTGTCTTATTTCTGGGAAAGCTCCATAGTCCAGTTTAAGCTGGCAGGTCTGCCAGCCTTATGGAACTTGATGATGTAGACTAGCTTCTTCAGCTTGGATATATTGGACTTCAACGTTCTAAATTTCTATCTGTAGCCAATATAATTCTGCTGCCTAAAGATACTGGGAGTGAAAAGCCAATACATCTGAATGTTGCAGGACTGGAGAAAGCTGATGTAAACTGTCATGTAAGCTCTAAAGGTGATGTGGGAGTGAGAGTTGTATCTTGGGAAGGGTTTGATGAAGGTGGACTTATGGACTGGTGCCCTTCTAGAATGGTATATTCCTTATATGGATTATTGCTGTTCTTATGTCAATCCAATTGATAGTCTCTTTTCTTTTCTTTTTTCTCAGGAAACAGGAACAATTCCAGGCAAATCCTGAGAGTTACAATGGAGCTGTGCGAGAGAACTACACTTGGTCTCAAGACTATAGTGACCTGGAAATTAAAGTTCCAGTGCCCAAGCATATTCTGAAAGGCAGACAGGTAATGAAGATATGAGAAGTTATTTGGGACATTTGGCTGATAGATTCCCCACCTCCTAGTAAAATGTCTACCGTAACACTGTTTGGCATTCTGCCCTCACTTTCTCCATGGTTGAGCGCAATGATTCTGTCCTATAGCAATCCAAACTTGTTTAATGCTGCAGCTGTTTCAAACCACCCTCCAATCCTTAAACAAGTTTGGATTGCCACCAGCCAGATCAAAATATAAAGGGAGAACTGCAGTGTAACGATTGCAGAATATCCCAGGTCCAATTCCTGGTGTCTTCAGTTAGAACAGGCCTAGGCAGTTCCTGGGATGCATGCAGCTCTCCAATCTCGCCAGATTGTGGAGATTGTGTTGTCAAAATTTGGTGGCAAATGTTAATTTTTAGCTTCCCTCCCCCTCACTTTTAAATTAAAACAGCAATGAAAATAGGAGGCCCTGATGAGCTTAATGCTGTGCTAGTTGCTATTGAAGTGCTCTGAAGTTCCTCAAAACATTAAAAAATGGGTCAAAACTGCCCCCTCCAGTGTCAGCCCTTCAAAGTAGGCCAGGTCAAGAAACAGGCATAGCAGGGATTCCAAGAATTCTCTTTATTGTAGTAAGTAGGTGTAGAGCACTGTTTCTCAACCTTAGCAACTTGAAGATGCATGGACTTCAATTCCCAGAATCCCCCAGCCAGCAAGCTGGCTGGGGAATTCTGGAAATTGAGGTCCACACATCTTCAGGTTGCCAAGGTTGAGAAACACTGATGTAGAGAGTCGTGGAGATGTCCTCAAAGGGAATATCCAGAAACTGTTACAGAAACAAGGGCAGAAGCATTCCTTAAGCCCTGGGAAAGGAGGTAGTATTAGAAAGAGCCTTAGGTTGGCTCCTCCCTGACTTAAAGGGGTATAAAAAGAAGGAAAGGTAAAACACAAGCAGACCTGCAAGATTCTGTTACTATAGCCCAGTGTTTCTCAACCGTGGCAACTTTAAGATGTGTGGACTTCAACTCCCAGAATTCTGCAGCCAGCCATGCTGGCTGGGGAATTCAGGGAGTTGAAGTCCACACATCTTAAAGTTGCCAAGGTTGAGAAACGCTGCTATAGCCTATCTCAATAGAGTTCTAGTCTTCCTCTGGAGTTGGTTTCCTGATCTGGTCCACCTTGTAAGGTTGGCAGTAGAATAGCATAATCTTTAAAGTCAAGTTCTTCTCTATCCCATCTTATACCAAATAAAATTAAGGCGGGATTATGGTTAGTTTGAGTTTCATTCTCACCCTTCCCTCTGCTTACGGTATGCAGAAAAAACTTCATATGCCGATTAATAATGGTCTCAAAAAGAAACCAGGGGAAGGTATCTTTAGGAGTTATTTTCCCTGGCATAATTACACAGTAATTTATTTACCTTTCTGACTTCACTCAGATGCAGTCTTTTAATGTGTAGAGTCTTTATTTTGATTTGCTACTTTTATTCATGAAAAAGTAGTAGAATGAACATCTCTGCTTGGGTGGAGACTGTTTGTACAGAAACATCAACCAATGCTGCTTTTGCAATGATTATTGCCCAGCACTGTTAAGCTGACATAACCAACCAGCACAGGCCAACCATTGTGTAAACAACCTCATTGATTTTGACTAGATTTTCCTGAGGGATGTGATTTACCAGGATTCCTTTTCCACTCGGTGCCCTGGGACTATGCTTGGTAGAGTGTGAAGTATTTTTAAATGTTGGTGGCTAGATCTGCTTCTTCTGCAAACAAAGTGGCTCAAAAAGAGGATTTTAAGATGGTTGGTGTCTGTTCATAAAGCATCTAACAGAGGTGGGTGTCCAGTTCAGGCTTCCCTGGATCAGTGACTCAAAAGAAAGAGGAGTTAGACTGGATTTGGATGACTCCTACTCTGGAGGGATCATTTGATTCCTCATGGGGTTACTTTGCCCTCAGGCTTCTGCTCCGGGGCTGTCAGCAATCTTCCTGTGATGACCTTGCGATGAGAGAAGGCAGCAGGCTTAGCTTGGGAGATCTCTGGGAAGGAGACCTGCTTTCCCTGGAGTCTTTCTCATGTTTGCTTAATAGCTAAGCAGGGTTGGATCCGGTTTGTACTTTCTGGGAGTCACTGGAAAATCCAAGGGAATAGGCTGGAGTGGGAACTTGAAGAAAAAAAAACATCCCCAAGAAGGCAGGGTCAACCTACTTTCCTATTTTTGCCAAGGGAATTACACCAGTGTGCGTGAAGTCACCAGGAGACACACTTAGCTTGAGGGAGCCTTCCCCCCCCCCCCCCGCCAGTTTGCGCTACCTCTCCTCGCCCCTCTCCATCTTCATACCATTTTCCTTGACTTTCTTTTCTGGGCAGAAGAGTAATGCAGTGTATTCCGTCAGTATTAGATCGGCAGAGCTCTATTACGGTCCTCGTACAGAGGGGGAGATGGACACAGGCAGAGGCAATGTACTGGCTGAAGTGGTTAGAGTATAGGCTTTTTTTTTTTTAATTTCCTGATATCAGAAACACTATTAGAACAAGAAAGCTGTGTGATTTTTTTCCCATTTGTTTTTCTTCTCTTGTGAATTCAGGGCAGCTGAATCAAGCATTCCCATTTGGTACATCTGCTTCAGCTCGCATTAGCTCTGCATCAGAACTGCAAGAGCATTAGCTGACACAGGCAGGGTAATAAGGCTGTTTAGCAGGTGCTCTGAAATCAGCAGAGGAAGCAGTACCTACAAGGGTGTCCGCAGCAACACTCACTGGCTTCAAAAGGGTGGGTGTGGCAGGGCCAGCAAAGCCCTGCACCTTTTTACAGGCACGCAGTGCCCATTAAGGGGCAGGTCTTTGATCACCCAGTCATGCTCGCCATTTTGAGGCCGCTGGCTGTTGCTGTGGATGCCTCTGCTACATACTGATGAAGAAGAAGAAATAAACGTCTTATAGCCACACTTCCTGTCCTGCACATCATATGTACAAGTAGCAGAAAGCCTTGTATTGTGTCCTCCAACCTCCCTTTCACCTCCAGCATAACTGAAGAAATAATTGAAGAAACTTTTGCTTCCATTTTTAACAAGCTACCTTTTCTTGTTAGATCTGAATGGACAAAGTAGGGTTATTAGGAGAGCCAGTTTGGTGTAGTGGTTAAGGCATCAGGCTAGAAACCGGGAGGCTGTGAGTTCTAGTCCCGCCTTAGGCCCAAAGCCAGCTGGGTGACCTTGGGCCAGTCACTTTCTCTCAGCCCTAGGAAGGAGGCAATGGCAAACCACTTCCAAAAATCTTGCCAAGAAAATTGCAGGGACTTGTCCAGGCAGTTGCCAGGAGTCAACACTGACTTGGAGGCACCAAAATAAATAAATAAATAATGGGGGTGGTGGTAGTATCTTACATATGGCTTAAGGAAACAAATCAACTTTAAGCCATGATTAAAGTACTTGGCTTTTCCTAAACTGCAATTAACCACAGTTTTGTTTCATATGTACAAAGCAACCATACTTAATTGAAAGCAGAACCTAAGACTTCCAAATCAGTTATGGCTGTGCCAGAAGAGAAGAGGGAAAGGGGGAGAACATAAACCCAAAGTTATACATTGAACTGTGGTTAAGTTTTAGTGTTATATCTGAGCTAGAACAGATTATCCTAGGGTCAGCATCCTGTGTATCAAGCTGAAGATCAAGTGTTTCCAGGAAATTCTCAATAGTCGTCAATTGGTTGTTCCCACTTAGTGGCATATTGCCTCTGAACTTGAAGGCTTCATTAAACTGTCTTAGGCAATACCTATTTATAACCCTCCCTCTATAAATTTGTCTACTCTTGAAATTTAAAGCAGTCTAAACAATTGGTCTTCTTGTGGCAGAAGATGCCATAAATTGTGTACTGTATGAAAAACTGTTTTCTTTAAAGCATTCAGGAGAACCTTAGCCAAGAAAACCGAAAAAGGGCTGCTCCCTCCCCACACGAAGCAAGGCAGGAGCCTTTTCTTTGATCACAGATTTAGAACAGTGGAAGGAAATGCTCTGCTGTCCACAGCTTGGAGGGCTGCCCACTGCATCATGACCACGTTCAGTTCCTCACACTGGGGATCTTGGGCCTTGACCTCCTTACTGTTCCACAGTCACACTGGCCACATTTTTTCCCACTATAGTATGGAAGAAGTGGCAGTTTCTTCTTCCTTGGGTAGTGCCGCATCTTGTGCTAGCCCTTGTGAGCATTCAGTTGGATTCAGAAAATGGGAAGCAATAAATCAGGGTTGGGGGTGGGTGGGTTGTGCTTTGTTTTTCAACCTCAACTTTTTTAATGAACAGCCCAACGAAAGCAGTGAGGACACCTACTGTCCCTGCAGTCTACCGCCGGACAACTGTTGGAGTCACTTAATGTTATTTTCTTAATTTACTGTTTGTTTCCCTGAATATAAATCCATCTGCCAAACCGCAGTGCAGTTTTGCTAAGAAAGACTAATCCTTGTAATCAGGAAACAAAAGTGGCAAAAGTGGTTTTTGTATGACCGATGTACGATACTGAAACTAAATTGATTTAGCACTGACCACATTTACATGTGGCTTGTTCTGAGAGGAGCGTGTTTAGAGTCCCTAGTTCACTATAACTGATTCTCCTTCACCTGCTCAGTGACAAATTGGCGAGCTGAAAAAAATGCTGTGAGCTCCCTCTTCCTGTTTCTTCTATGTCTAGGTTAACCTGTTGAAATCTTGGGCTCCTCGGTTTCTGGGGATATGTCGAATTATTAGTATATAAAAAGCAGCAACCTGTACAATTCATTATTTCCATTTGCATCCACTCTTTATAATAGCTCTCTCAGGACAAGTAATACCAATAGTGCAGGGGGAGGGAATCTTTGGTTCTAAGGATGTGGTGGACTCCCCAGCCCTATAAGCATCAGATAGTATTGTTGCTGAGCAGGGAAGGTGATGGTCAATGATAGGTTACTACTCCAGACTTAATGGAATAATACTATGTGGATTTATAACTCTTATCTGCCCGGCATTAGGATGGAGTGATACAAGCAGGATAGCATTAATAACTCCGGCAAGGGACTTGTACTTTGAACATGTTGATCTGGGTTATGCAGTTGTATTGTGCATTACGTACCTTCAGAAAATGCAGTCCTTATTTGTCTGTATCTTAGACCAGAAAAAAAGGTTTCTTAATGTAGTATTTATAGTTGTAGGACTGCGTATATTCTATATCTTAGCACATAGCTTTCCAAACTGTGTGTCACGACACATTAGTGTGTCGCGACAAAACCCGGAAGTGCTGATGCCATCAGCGCTTCTGGGTTTTAGCGAGACAAATGAGGCCGCCACCGTGCGCGTCGCCGCCGTGCCGCCACCGTTGGTGTGTCGCCAGTGGCGGGACTTTGGAAAGCACTGTCTTAGCAAGATGACAAGGTTGTAACCCTTATGACTGAACCCAGGCATGGCCATTGTCACGAATTTTCTAACCCAATGAAATGCTGATCACACTTCAGAGCTACTTGTTTGTTCTGTCCGTGATTCCTTTTATTAAATCAGCTATCTTTCTAGAAAGCAGTGACCATTCAAAATACCTTTTCTATTTACTACTAAACCCGGGCAGTCCTAAATACCAGAGATAGGAAACCCATGACCCTCCAGGAACTGTTGAACTATAACTCCTCAATCCTATTCAGCTCAACTAGTGTAAAATGAAGGTGGGAGTTGGTAGTTCAGCATAATCTGGAGGGTTCTATTATCTGAATCCCATTGGACTTAATAGCACTTACTTCAGAGTAAACATGCATACAATTAAACTGTAAAATAACATTTAAATAATGAATTATGCAGGAGCACTTACAATGAGAACCTCAAAGACAATGCTAAGGGGAAAAAACATGGATGATTCAATTGCTAGATGTCTGCTTTTAAACGCTTGTTTGTTTTAAGATGAGGACCAGATCTGAGGAAATGGCTCAGTAAGGCCAATTTCTTGTTGAGTTACTCCCAGTTTTAGTACAAAAAAGGAATAATATTTAATGCTGCTGATACTACACCTGCCTCCTGGAAGCAGTGAGGCACCTGTACCATACAAGGTGCATACAAGGGGCGTGGTGGCTCAGCGGGTAAGACTTGTCAATCGGAAGATCGCAAGTTCGGAGGTTCGAATCCCTAGCCCTGCGTGACGGAGTGAGCTCCCGCACTAGCCCCAGCTTTTGCCAACCTAGCAATTCGAAAGCATGCAAATGCAAGTAGATGAATAGGTACCACTTTGGTGGGTAGGCAACAGCGTTCCGTGTGTGTCATGCTGGCCACGTGACCACGGAAGCATCTTCGGACAGCGCTGGCTCTTAGGCTAAGAAACGGAGATGAGCACCGGTCCCTAGAGTCAGACACGACTGCACAAATGTGCGGGGGGAACCTTTAACCTTTACCATATACTTAACTGTATATGTCATATAGTTGCCATTGCTGTTTTGTATGAGGAACCTGACTTCCCCGTGGAGGGAGCTGCTTACAATAAAAGGATTAGCCTCCCACCTTTTCCCCTTGCAATTCCGGGCTGTGTTCTATGAAAGAACAGCTTCCCTACTGCTTGTTTTTATTTTCCAGTCAACCTGGCTTTGCAAACTGCTACTTTAAATGGGTCCTACCCTGAGCACGTGTGTTTCTTTCTGTCTTCTGTTAAACAAAGCACAAGTCACTCCCACGCAACTTGACCCATTCGTCAGTCGTTTATGAATAATCCTTTTATATCTTGTGGAACCTGTGGACTTGGTAAGATAACAAATGCTAGAAGTCTATATATTGGAAATTCAAAAGTGTGTTGTTTCCTTTGTACTGCATTGCAATTTTATTCCAATCTTCTACTGTAACCCTGAAAGGAGTACTAAGGGATGAGTCACCTTGCTAATTCATTTTTCTATGTTTTTTCAGGTTTCCGTGGACATCAGCAGCGGTTCAATCCATGTGGCAGTGGTAGAGGGAGGTGGACGCCGTGTGCTCATGGAAGGCACCCTTACCCACAAGATCAACACAGAGAACTCTGTCTGGAGTCTAGAACCTGGAAAATGTATTCTAGTAAGGACTACCTCATCATTTCATTTCAATGTGTGTGCGTGTGCATGTATATACGCTCGCACGTGCGCACACACAGTTATATATTTATTTTTTTAAAACAACTGCTTTTAGCTTAATATGGTAGGAAGATCATTCTTTTTGAAGAACATAATGGAGGCTTTGCTAATCTTTGCTGCAAAAATGTCAAGCGTAACTGCATATATGACTCCACAGTTTCGTTTTTTATGTCTGATACTCTTCTCTGCTATCATAGAACTCAAGGCTTTTGCATGTGCTCTGTCATCAAGACACTAACCAGACCTGAAATGTTACCCTTTAACAGAAGTGCTTCATCTTGAGATTTCAGATCATGTTCTTCCTTTTACTTTAAAAGACTGGCACAGTCTTTTAACTTCTGCTTCTTATGTCAAATTTTTTATTACGGGTCTGCTTCTCCTTCCCTTTCTTTTCTCTAAGGCCTTGTAGCTCTTTAAATGGCCTCAGGCTTCTCTGTCCCTTATCCTTACTGTTCTGTTGGATGGCTGAATATAAAATGGGAGTTGGACCATGAATCCACTCTGGAATCCTTGGAGAAGGAGTTATAAAATAATAGAGAATCTTCAGATGTCCAAAAGAGGAGGGGATAGAAAAATTAACTCTTTCCAATGTGCAAAGACTTCTCTGCTTGGATATAGTTTATTAGGATCACAGGGAGTTGCTGTATCCTAAGTCAAACAAATGGTCTAAGTAAACAGCCATATCAGAAGTGGACATTCTGAACCCCCATGTCTAGATTGCAACCCTCAGTCCCCACTTATTTTTGTTGCAATCCTTGGAACTTCTTCAGACTACAGTTGCCAAAAGTAGCAGCATTTTGAAATGGGAAACATATTAAAATGGTAGTGTGAGCCCCAAAATAGACATAATGTTAGAAAGAAAAATGTTCCCAAACAGAAGAAAAATCTGGCTCTTCCCACAGATGTGATATGTTCCCATCAACTTTGCTTCATTGTTATGCCCATTTCAACCTTCACCCTTCCAAAAAAATATTGAGGTGGCAAGGCATTAAAAAGTAGCTGGTGGTTTCCAGATGATAAAACCTTAAGCCAAGGGCAGTGTAAATATGCTTGTTGACTAATACCAAGAAGACATATCCCTAATCAAATGGGCGCAGTTTTAGAGAAATTTATATATAGGGAAGAATTAGGAGAAAGAGAAGCACAACTAAACCAAGTAGCTAATCAGTTCAGTTGCACAGCCTTCATTTGGGTATGGATTGAGAGGTGTGATATTGGGCAGTGGAGTTCATGGATAAGGTTGTCTTGGGCAAGAGGGTTTGAAGGAGTAGACAAAGATTTGTGGCCTTATGAAAGTTGTTTTTGGAGTTCCTGGCATAACGGACATTGACAGAGAGCAAAGTTGCTTCTACTTTGCATTTAGGCTCATCTTACCTTCCTTTAGATCTGGATGCCATGGCTTGGCTAAACCTTGCATGACATCGGAATTTGGACTAGAAACAAATAATGGTTAAGGCAGAGTGGTTTGTGGAAGGCTGGCCTACTTTTTTATTTTATTTTTTAATTTTAAATTGAATAGTAACAGAAAAAGAACAAAACCCAAAGGCTGGCCTACTTTAATCATAGCTCTGTGACCAGATTTCTGACCAGATTTGGGGATGGGTAATACTAGCCTAAAATTATCTTACCTTTTCAGTCTCTGGACATAAGGATGGGAGTCAGGAGTAGCTGCAGAATGAAGCTGTTCCAGTCATAGCATCTCTTTTGCTCCAATTATTATTATTATTATTATTATTATTATTATTATTATTATTATTTTGCAGACAAGGGTGTAGAGCCTCAGCCTTCTCTGCCTGGGGACTGCGACCTCAGTTGGATTGTTGGAGATCAACCAACAAACTGGCTGATCATATTTAGCTTCAGCATGTCATAAACATATACTCTTGGAGTTCTGGGTATGCTCTGATATTTCTTATACTTATTGCAGCTCACTGCTGCAAATTTTGCTGGAGGAGAAAGCTTTCATGGCTGTGCTGTATTAATAAATTTAGATTTAATCAGCAATAGTTGATGCTGAAGGCAATTTTAATCAGCTGTTGTGAGTTGTGTGTGTATGTGTGTGTGTGTGTGTGATAATGAGGCAAAGCCTTAGCCAACTGGCATTTGATTTCTTATCCTGCTCAAATGAAAGTCTTCAGTGTGATAAAAATGATATGGAGACCTGAACATTAGTCATTACAGATTTTGTCTACATTTGCTTGTGTGGTTTCTAGATCAAATTTGCTCAGCTTTCAGAATGATCTCAGGTAGTATGGATTAGGTTTCAAGTGCTAGTTTATGTCAAAAAAGGAAAATAATATTTCTGACTAATTACTTTTGAAAGACTCTTTGTTCTAGGGCATCTTTAAAACCTTGCCCTTTAAACTTATTTTCAGATATAGGCATTTAACAGTTTGTTTCAGTGAAATGAACAGATTTTAGCAAAGCATTGTAGAAGGATGAGGGGATCCTTCTGCCCTGGGGAAGGATTTCATCTAATTATATGTAGCAGTGCATTAACAAGATGATATGTTCCAGTGAAGTTACCCATGTATTATTGGTGACTGCTCAAGCGTACTTGTGATGTGCTGGTAGCGTTATACTCTGCCAGTGAGTATGTGCCTGCCATGCATTTGAATTACAAATGAAACTTCCCGGAAGACAGGTAAGTATCCAGAAGTTGGCTTCTAATGCAGATTCTTCACTTCTGGATCACTGTAGGGGTTGAACATAGGAAATACAGTAAAATCTTTGGATATATCTTTGGAAGAAGGGATACTTCTACCAACATTTCTAGGCGGCTACGACCTGTGCGAAAGAAATGTCACAAAGGTGTTTATATGTGATAATATAAAGCAGTGGCTGAAATGTCTGCATTCCTGTGGACATCCTAAACATTTCTTTGTGTTGTTTAAATCAAGTGATTAAAGTTTGCAGTTGATCTTTAGGGAGCTCTTGCTAACATCGATCTGTAGGTTCCAGGACTTCTAGAGAAGCAACATTTTTTAGTACAGCCTTCCCCAACTTGGGTATTCCTCAAATGCTTTGGACTTCAACTATTATAATTTCCAGCAAATTTGGTGAACATCAAGTTGAGGAAAGCTGATTTACTATCATAACTATCTATTGCCTTTATCTTACCTTGTTACAACTGTCCTTTGATCTTAGAGGGCTGTCATGCTCCTGCTTGGTTGGGAGATCACTTATCATTTATTTTATTGCTGGATTATCAAAAAAGCAATTGGTTATTTACCTCCCAGATGTGTTAGGGCTAGAAGCCATCTCTTAGTTTTGTTTTGGCCTTCTCAATGATGTGTACACATTTCCACATTTTTTCTCTGTATTTCTGTGTGTGTGCTTTAAAAGTGCAATTTTTATTGTGAATCTGATGTTTACTTTTTGACTGAAGCTCACTATTTTGATAGCACTTCAAGAATATTCTAAAAACATGTTTAAAGCAAAATAAAATGAAAACCAGCTCAGTGACACATGCTGGTGCTCTCCTTGTCAATCCACCTCCTTCCTCCATCTAATGGATTCCTTTATCAAGGACTAATTGTTGGAAAAACAGACCATCCTGCCAGGCCAGAAACAATCCTGTGACTCTATTCACCCATCTCCCTCTCCTGGGTTCTAAGATGAGATTTGAAGTGACAAATTCTGCACCAGGTACTAGAGGTCATGAGTGACCCTGTTACTAGTTGGAATATCTTTATGCCTGATTTTTATTGCATTTGCTAATTAAAAATTATGTCAGTAGTAAGACTTTCTGTGCAGAAAACAGCTAAGCAACCAAAGAGCAGGACGTTTTTGTCTTGCGGGTGATTTCCAAATCATTTGTTCATTGGCTTTAGAGTTCGGAAATTCATGATCAGGCAGTTCCTAGAACTGATTGCCATGCTTTAAATCTTATTTTTCCCCGTTGTAAAATAGTCCTGGTGCTGCTTTCTGATATGGTGAAAACTCTATGGGGAAGGAAGCGTTAATACAAATCAAGCATATCTCAAGAGGAAATTGTACTTTTGAATTCTTTAATTCAATTTAAGTCAGCCACTTGGAAGAGTAGTATTACTTCTGTCTCTCGCTCACATGCACTTCCCCAAACTCCTGGCCTCATAAGTAATATTTCTCTATGTGACCCTTCTCCATTACCCTAGTTTGTGTGTTGGAGAGCAGGATTAAAATAGATTCACCGGAGCTCTTTTTAGAACTCGTTCTGGGTGTTGGGCACAACCATTTTTGTTTCTGCTTTTACTAGCTCACAGTAACAAGCTGCTTGGCTTCTTTCGATAAACCTGTTTAGAAACACTCTTTTGTTGCCTTTTGGTACATGGACAATTCTAACCCATTTATGTTTTTGGAGAGAAACTCCAAAAGCAAAAATGGTGAGAATATCCATAATCACAATGGACTGAATGAATAATTGATTTTTAGTGGAAAATATAAGGTTGGAATCTTTCCAAGCAGTTGTCTTGGAAATTCATAAACGGTGTGTCACATTACTGTCATCTTTAGGAAATCGTCTAATGCTTACTATATGTCTGCTTCAAAGGAGTTGATTTGACAGGATGATTAGGGACAGGATTTGTGAACAAAAACACATTATGTGCATTTTTGCAGGGAAGAAGTTATACTATAGGATCATAAGTATACTATCCTATGAACTGAGGAATCTAAAACCACACGTTTGATAAAACATCTACAGAGCCTTTTGGTTGAAATTGGCCTGGTTTGCATGTAATCTTGGGTTTGTGTATTCTTCTTCCTTGGTGTTTGCAGGATCCAATTCAATTGACTTCTTCCTCTCGTGCAATTCATAGTTTGGTTTGCAAGAGTTGTGTGTGTGTGTGTGTGCGTGTGTGTTGGCTTGTTTGTAATAGCAAATAATGATATGCATTACAGAGGAGAAAACAACCCAGTCCTCACATTAGAGTAATACCGCTATTAAAATGATCAAAGATGTCAAGAGAAAAATAAGTTCTCTAGAATGTCTTTTTTAAAGAAAATGTTAAGCCAAATGGAGTGGGCAGGGGAGGGAGGCAAAAAAAACATTGAGTGGTCTTAGCTACTTGAACTAAGAAGCCACCATGTCTTCCTCCCCCCCACCTCCCCCCCTTTTGAAAGAGAAGACTTAGTATTTGATCAGAACTGTATTCCAGTACAAACTGTAACACACAGATCTCTATTCAGACAGAGATCTTTATTAGGGTGGGGCTTATATTTTACATAGTGTATTAGAAATAGAAATTGAGGGATTATTAATCTATAATAATAATTAAACTAAGAAATAATTTATGTTCTTTCTGTGTCAGTTATGTATGTATTTTATCCTAAATATGTTTCATTCAGCTTTAGAATAAATCTCTGAATTTCTTTTTTCAGGGCATTAGAAAAATTTGCATGTCCACTTGCATGCAGCTTTTCTGAGCATAACCCGCGCTTGTGCAAATTTTGAGCCGAACACTGCAAAATTCAAAGAAGTGTGTCAACTAAAAAAATGACTGGGTCTGTTTGGACTGGGAAGTGCAGATTAAGGCAATTGGTTTACAGATTTTCATCCATTCCTAATTAGAAGTCAAATTTGAATATTAGCTAGTTGGTGGAGACCAGCTCCAGGTCCCTTCTATTAAACATTGTTATCTTGTTGGACATGGGGAAGCATGCCTTCTCTGTTGCTGCCCCTGTCCTTTGGAACAGCATCCCCCCCGAGATAGGGATGGCAGCCACTCTCCTAGGGTTCCAGAAAGCCCTTAAAACCTATGTCTGTTTCCAGGCCTGGGGTTAATATGCTCAGGGGGCACCTGTTAGTCTGGGCTGTCTCGTTCTGTATTACGTTTTTAACTGTTTTAATCATGTATTGAATTTTGTAAGCCACCCAGAGTCTACTGGAGTGGGCAGCCTAAATAAATAAATAAGAAAGCAAGCCTATACTTCTGCACCTGCTTCTTCAGGTGTTTGAAGAATATCTTCTTAAACGTTTTAAACTGAGTTTTGAGATAGTTGTAAGAAAAGAAGTAGTTAACTGAATCTAAGTGTATGAGATGAAAAGGGAAGAGTTTGCAGAAATGCGGCTGGTTTGCATAGTGCCAAACTGCACAATGCCATCTTGTGCTGCAGATGGGATGGTGTATTATTTGATTGGAATGGTAAGAATACCAGCCTAACTTTTTCACAGTATGGCATTGCCAACTTCTGCTCTTGACAGTTACCCCAGCATTATTAGTGGCTCAGTTATTGGGTGCTTTAATAATTTTGAAACTATTGTAAGATTTTGAGGGTAAAGGAAAAATAGGCTCAAGCCTCTTTTAAGGTAAATTGTTTTCATTCTAGGTGCAGAACTGACTTGCAGACATGCAGTCTGATAGTGTATAAATCAGGTGAATACTTAGGTGAAAAATATTGTGACAACTCACATTTGAGGAGTCAGCTAGCACTTCTTTGCTTGTGTGGAGTCTGAATTTTGAAAAAAAAATGCTCTACCAAATTAAGTAGAACACAGCATTGCGACTATTTATCTATAAGTTCTATATGTTGTCTCTCTACCAGGTTATTTAGAACCTCCTTTTGTCCCTTACCTATATCCATTTTTGCTCTTTCTTCTTGCTCCACAACTTTTCTGCTGTTCAGTAGACTACTATTTCTGCTGTGTGGGTATCTCCCTCTTGTTTTCATGAAGATCTGCATTCAGTTCAGCTCTGCAAGTGAATTGAATGTGAATTCATGTTGCTTTCATCTGCTTCCTCTTTCTTTACCGCAGTCTTTACCGCAGATAATCTGGTACTTTCAGAATTTTGCAGAGGCTACTATATTGGTGGTTTTCCTTCTTCTCTGACATGGAATGCAAGGGTTAGAAGCTTCCACTCTTGTTCGGTTCAAATATTGTATTAGGCTACTATTTGTTTACCCATAGTGTGTTGAATAAGCCACCAGTGGCTGAATTCATATGATATACTAAGCCATAAATCGTGGTTTACTAATCACAGTGTCTGAGTTCACACCATGCATAACTTTCTAAACTTCTGGTGTGTTCCCCTTCTCTTTTTGACAGCTGAAAAGTCTTCAATGCTTTAGCATTTTTGTTAAGATGAAGGTCCTTATTTGATTTTTGTGTTATGGGATGGATCAAGCTGTGCACAATTGTGGTCTCACCTTCATTTATGTGGGGAAAAATGGTAATAATGGCAGTTTTATAGAGTTCTTCAAGTCTGAATACTTTTAAAGAAAAGTGTAAATTTGTGGGATTACACCAGGAACATTCTGGAGATGATTGCTGATGCTTTGAGAAACAAACCATAGCTCTAGTTCGCATGAGAAACAGTGCTCCTTCAATTTGCATCTCCCCTTACATTTTTTTTTCTTTTAGGTTCCATAGAAGTATGGTTCTGTTATGCATTAAGCTCTCTGAAACCTGCAGTTTCAGTTTGGCAATTGACAAAAGTTATCATCTTTTCTGTTGTTAATTAAACAATGTACTCATCAATAATTTCTCCTTCTTGCAGCATATGGTATTGGTGACTTCTTGGTTTCCCCCAACAGCCTCCCAAAGAGCAGCTCTCTCTTTCCTGCCAGATTACTGTTTCTTAAACAACTGTACTGGTGGTCATAGAACAGGATCCTCTCTCTATAGGTGCCCTTTAACCATACAGTCTTGCTGCACATGAGGAGTGGCGACTAAATTTATAGCCCCCTTCAAGCATCATTCCCTCCTACTCGTTTGCTTTAATGAATCCTATGCATGTTTAACCACAGTTTTTTTTCTATATTATGGATATGTGAAGCTCCTTTCTTGGTATATGCCAATTGATTCACTTCATGAGTATGGTTTATTTTAATTTTCCGTTCAATGTGTGTTTGTTTAGAAGAACCACCTAATTCAGCCTTCCTCCAACTTTTGTCCTACAGAAGCATTGGTCATGCTGGCTAGGATTGATATAAATTATAAAATAATATATCTAGAAGTCACAAGGATGGGGAAAAAGAAGGCAATAGCTCTTCTTTATGTTTTACTTCAGCACATGGGAAATATGTCCTCTAGATACTGAAGTTTTTTTTAATTAGTCTTACATCACACATCCATTAATTTTACTAACCCTTTTTTGAAAGCTACCCTGTAGCTTGAGTAATATAAGGAAATTATTTTCCCGCTCTTTATTATTTTGTAAACATTTCTATGATTTTGGTATCTCGCCTGCCCCAGCTGAAAAAAAGGTGCTTCAAAAATTCTTAGATTTCTTAATAGGAAAGACATTTCAATTATAGATCCCTTTGAGGAAACCTCTTTTATATTGAGGACTGCATTCTTTTGGAAGTACTCTATAAAAGGCTGCATGTCAATTGTGATGGGGCATAAGAGCTTGGCAATTCATTGAATCTATTATTTTTAAAATAACCTTCCCTAACCTGTGAAATTCATAACATCCAACTAGGATGGCCAGTGGCAAAGGACTGTAGGAACTGTACTACAAGACAAGACTTCCGGAGGGCACCAGGTTGAGGAAAGCTGTTTCACGATCCCAGGCTGTAATAGCTGCAGCTCCAAGGATGACCTCCTCTTTGGTTGTCACTAGCTACTTCAGTCCCAGCTAATGTTGCTTCTGTCTTGTCCTAGATTAACCTGAGCAAAGTAGGTGAATACTGGTGGAGTGCCATTTTGGAAGGCGAAGAACAGATTGACATTGATAAAATCAATAAGGAGCGTTCCATGGCCACAGTGGATGAAGAAGAGCATGCAGTGCTGGACAGACTGTCTTTTGATTATCATCAGAAGCTTCAGGGCAAGCCCCAGAGCCATGAGATGGTATGTTTTATATACACTGTCCTCTGTTAAAGTGGGAAAATAATTATGGTTTTTGCTGACTGTTCCTTGCTGCCATTGGTGATGGTTCTTTTCTTTTTTAAAAAAAACATGCTTAATATTGGGTATTACCATTCTGGGTTTTTTTAGCTGAACTGCTAAATAAAAAGGATGTTTGGTGGTGTTCTTTCTCAAAGGGCAATTAGAGGGTAAACTCAAGACTGCAGCTCTTTGTGTGAACTATGTAGAAAATACCAGGATGTAGCTAGCCTCCACCCTGCATCAGAATGTATTTACTTTTGTAAATACAACAAGACCTTCTGTAGGAACTAAAAATCTTTTCATCTTGATTAATTAAAAGATGGAAACCACGGTTTAAAAAACAACAACCTGTAAATGTTGAAACACTCCTGAACATAACATACAGATAAAAAATACAAAACAAATCAGAAGCATTACATTTCCTACAAAACACAACCATATCATGCTTGGCATTTAATGCCCACTTCAAATGAAGAGATACAAGCACCTCTGCATTTGAATCTAAACAATGATTAATCTTAATACTTTATTGAAACAGTTGAATAAATCATGGTTTAAAGATGGCATTGAAGTTGATATAAGTTCGCAAATCTGGTGAACTTAAACAACTGTTCCACAAATGCAGGCTGGCAAGAAACAAGAACAGTGTGAACTTAGAAAGAGGCAGCATACACAGCAAAGACTGATTGCTTTGGCTTCCAGTTATCAAGGTCTGTATAGATACAGGATCTGTTTAGACATATATGTATGTTTTCTAGCATAAACATTGATGACACTGTAAACCAAGATCTCATTCATATTATGTACCCAAAGTAACATAATGTCCTGTTGGAACTTCATCCTAAATCATGTGATGGGAATAAATGTTATGTCTTTTCCTGGTTTCCTTTATGCTCTGCTCTTCCTGGCGTAGCTGCAAATTCATACCCAGATGTTTTTGGTTCCATTAGCTGTGGCTTGCTGTATTGGCCAGTCTGTACTATTCAACTTCAAGCCATGATTTATGAAACTCTTGCCATCAAGTATTAAGAATAATCACAGTTTAGAATTGAAGGGGGAGGAATAAATTGTCTATCCCAACCTGCACTTTCTAAACTTACTGGAGCTGCAACTTCCAAAATTCCCAGCCGTCATGATCAAAACCATCTTCAAAGTATTGTCCCGTTTTAGCTGAAAATTCTGGGAAATGCAGCTATCAGGAACCTCTGGAGGGTTCCAGGTAGGGAAGGTTGCACTAAACTGTTGAAAGCTCTTGAGCTCCTCACCAGATAGAAGGCTGAACTAATGAGTTTGGTAGTGCTATTCATGGCTCTTACCCATCAGAATAAACCATGGGCTGAACGCAGCCTGAGCCATTCTTGGTTTCCTCGAATACTTTAAATATCTGGCTGCGATCTGTTGAAAATGCCTGACCAATCATTTAAACTGTGGGCCGCCCTCACGAGGGTGAATTCTTCTAGTGAGCTTTTGAATCTTGCCCAGCCCCATCATGACTCTGCCCTGCTTTCAGAAAGTCCACGAGATGCTGAAGAAGGGCTGGGATGCTGAAGGCTCTCCATTCCGAGGGCAGAAGTTTGACCCCTCCATGTTCAACATCTCTCCGGGGGCCGTGCATTTTTGATGGTAGCGAGCGAGGAGGGGGACATCGCCTTCGTCCTTGGGATGAACCTGCTGCGACTGCCAGACTCTTCCATCCGGTGACATCGAAGGGTCCCTTTTTGTCCCTGCTTGTTCTTTGGGCTTGTTTGTAAAACGACAGACTGTTAAAATGGTTGGCATGTGTGGGCTTGGTTTTGGGGAGGGGGCAGAGAGGGAACTGAAGTGTGAACGTGGGTGTAAGTCCTTCCCTCCAGCGCCAGGTTGGTGCTTTTGATATTTATGTGGGGGAAGCCTAGCAAAAGCAGCATTACGTACTGTGTCACCAAGGCAACCAGCAGCTGCTGGTAGCATTTCCTCTTCTCCTTAATGGATTCATTTGTTGTTTGGGGTTGGGGGGGAAGAGAGGAGAGGTTGGTTGAAGGTATTCCTCCTCCCCTTTTCAGAAATAGATACAGCTGGATGAAATGTTGACAGCTTCTCTCTGGCTTCCTCGGAACCGCCTTCTGCTTTAGGGAACCCGAATTCCTCATGGCGTTGGGCAGCGACAGCCCTCTCTAAGCCCTGACAATCTGCAATCAGTGTCATTTGAGCACGATCTAAATTGTTAGCTTTGGTCCTTGAGTCCCAAGGAGTGGGAGGTGAACATTGGAGGCTCAGGCAAGTCCCTGAAAAGGAGCCAGCGCAGAAGGTGGCACTTGCTCCAGTGTTTCTGTGATGGTCTGCGAAGCCCAGCCATAAGATAACCCAGTACAAAAGAGCACACGAGTTCTCCATGCTGTGGTTTTGCTTTTCCTTTTGTTTTTGTGATTCAGTTATTTAATGCTCAGAAAACTGCAGGGTTTTTCTCTTTCTCTCTCTCTCTCTTTGGTTTTACCCAAATGCTCTTTCCAGGAAGCTTTCTTAGCTCATGCCCCCATTTTCCTCATTTCCCCACCTATAGTTATATGAAGTGCATAATTGTATTTTATGCATTACTGGGATTTTTATCAACAGGAGATGGGGGTAATCAGGACCCTCTGGCAGAGATTTTAAGAACCCTTTTTGTGTATAGCGGTCCCAACAAAATTGGCCTCCCCTCCCCCAGCTGCTATTTACCCAGAAAGAAAACTGCTATTAAGGCTAATAGTCATTTTCTTCCTAGGTCAAAGCAATTTCCATATGTGTGTATGCATGTGGCCATTGTGATTATATTAAAAAAAAGAGCTAGAGAAGGTAAAGAGTATCATACAAGGAAAAGATGTGAAGTGCAGTCTCACATTTTACTAGTGATCTGGTTTGTTTCTTAAAGGCATACATACAATTTTCTTTGAATCCAGGCTACCAGCTTTGAGGAAGCAAAGACAGCTGCTCCTGAGGAGGACTGTCCTCCTATGGCTGGGCAGGCTAGATCTTTTTAGGGATCTTTTAACCCTCCCCACACTTGTAGCACTATATAAGAACCCTCTTGGTATAAATTGTGTAAGTAATAAGAAATAGCTATACACAAAAAGGAAATGAACAACAACATTTCCATTTGTCCATCTATAACAAAAGGCCCACCCTGTCAAAATATTAAAAAACACATTATAGGTGAGTTGTATCTGCAAATAGGCTACTCGGAGACTAAAAGACTTCTCTCCTCTATTCTGTACTGAAGAGGGGGTCTGCTGATAGAACACATACTGCTTGGGAGCTCGGTTTCCCTGAGGGAATTATAATTTTGACCACAAAGCTCATCAAATAACTATAGAGTCTAATTTCGCTGAGGAGGTATCCTTCCAGAAGGTGTTCCACCCTGTGACAGCTGGGAAAAGAATTGACAAAAAGATTTGCTTATTCAGAGGCGATCTTTTCATCTTCTAGCAAGCTGAAAGCAAATTGAAGAATTATTTCCAATATGGGATGTCAGCTGGTTCCTTATTGCTGCAACTGACTGATCAGTAGGAGAGAAAACAGAATGAAGATGTCATGTAAGGAACCAGAAAGCAGCATATAATGTCAAAGAATATGGATCTAGAGAACTTTGTTTGACTTGGAAACATGTTGGTTGTTATCTGCGTCATTTTAGACTATGTGAAATATTGGGCTGCACAAAACATCCTATTAAAACATAAGATTGGCTTAGAGGCAAATGCATTCACTTGGTCTTTCTGAGTAGGTTGGCTAATGAGCCATCTATGGTTTGATTAGCCAAGCTTAGTTGACATGCAACTGCAGGATTCTAGAAAGAAATGGGAGAAGATAGCCATGGTTTATTTTTAGTTTGATGACAGCATCATTCCTGAATTCTTCTAGGCAGATGAAGCCAGGGTCAGCTTGTTGGCCATACCTGCTGGACAGCGCAGAGAGTGAGCTGTTGAACCAACTCTTACGGCTTACAGGCATGTGCAAAAGTTGAATCACTCTGTAGTTGATGTAGGAAGAATATTGGTCCTTGGATTGCTTCGATTTTCATAGTGGGGAAGCACCTCATCTCTTTTTTGAGAAATATAGCTAACTGCTCCCCATCACAGAAGGCTGCACAATGTGAGTTTTGGGAAGTGTCCTAGACAAGAGTTCAGCAATCCATTCCGAAGAGAGACAGTGCTGTGGCCATTGTGGCAAGATAGCACACAAGAACCATTACCTTCTGTTATGTGCTTTCTGGCGTATTACATGCCCCCGGGGCAGCAGCTGAAGCAGGCAAAAGTTCAGCTGTGATTTGACGGGCAGGGCTGGAATTCCAACCCCACCCACGCAAGGCGAGGGCTCCTTTGATGTGGGCCTGCACTTGCTTCAGAAGATGGTGGCATCAGCTGCCACTGGAAACAGATAATGCAGTTTATTCAGCAGTAGCCATTCCTGCACAGTCCAGTTTCTGAGGAAAGGACAGTGGTATGTTGGCTGTGGAAAGTAGGCCTGGGCAGTCTTGCACACTCTGGATTTTTAAATATTTTTTCTCCTGCAAGAGACCAGCACTTAACATTATAGCCATCCTCTGCTAAGGGGTGAGTCTTTACTCACATAGTCTTTACTCACATACGCCATCATTTGCATGCCATAGCCCTTTTATGTTGCACAGATGAACGCCTGTGTCCCAAACAGCACTTTGTGTTAGACCAGCTTCCTTTAAGCAATCAGCCTCTAATAAAGTGTAGGTAATAGTATTTTGTTATTCTAGTATCTAATCTTTTTCCTTAAAGGAAAAGAGCTAAAGAGTTGAGAGCTCAACTGCCAGTAAGTGCTTCTCTGTTTTACATAATTTATTATTTCTAAAGCACCTAAAATCAACCAGGCAAGGACTTTGTGGTTTGTCTAAAGAGCTGTGGGTGGTTCCTAGGAGTACGTTGTTCTGAAGAACTTCACAAGACCTGCAACCGACTTGTATTTTGTCCCCTGTCCACCCACACATTCATGGTTGAAAAAGGCCTTGGATCTTAGAAACACATTTGTGGGCATTTCTGAGTTTGCGTTTCGGTAGAAATGAAGCGCTTCTAGTTCCAGTGTGCTTGAGGGTGGCTCGCTTAACAAGTCTCAAGTAGGATAATTCAAAAGGGGGGTGGCTCTCTGGAGGAGAAATGCATCCTCTGTTTCTAGAACTAAAAGAGCCTGTTAGTTCACTAAACAAAGCAGTCCAGTGGTTTGGTTAAGTTTCCAGCTAAGAAAAAAACCAGGAGTGCGCTGTGTTGATCATTTCGGTGAGTCTATATAATGGCTGTTAACAGAAAGTAAATTACCAAAACTTTACCAAGAATAGCTTGCTACCATATAGGTTTGTAGCAGCACATTTTGGCAAAATAGGAATGGGAAAGAACATGCTAAAAAACTCAGTGATTATATCAACTTGATTGTAGTCCTACAAGTACTCTGGGAAGCAGACAATACAAAGTATTTGCCATTATTGTCCCACAGAATATCTTCTGCCCAAATAATACACAATTATTGAATTGGAACTGGGGTGGGGAGGTGGGAGGAATTGAAGCTATCCTACAAAACTGGGGCCACCTGGAGAAATGTTTTACCTTTAATATCTAATCTTCAACCCAACTATTGTATAGAGCCAGGTCATTCAGCGTTTGGTTGGTTGGAGATTACCCTGCACTGTGGCCTAGCTTTCTGCTAGCAGAAGATAGCCACCAGGATGCTTAGTTTCTAGGAGAAATGCCTCTGCTTATTCTGTATCCATTCTGTGTTTCGCTTTCTCTTCAAGTCAAGAATCCAAAGGGACATCCAGACCAATTCTGCATGGGGTGACTCTTTCCAGCTTTATACAGCCCTCCAGTTCTCTACTGCAGCCTTTGTTAAACTCAGTTCTGCTTTCTCACTGAAAACATGATGTGGAAGGAGGGTTGTTAAGCACTTAGTAAGCCTACAGTTCAAAAATGCCACAAATTCTGTATGCTTGGAGCAAGCTTATTTCTGGTTTTATTTTTTCTTCTTCTTATTATTATTCCCTGGAAAATGGATGATGTTTCTAGCTGCTGTTGAGGGCACCCTGTTACATTTTGATCCTTCTAAGAACTGCAGTGCTGCTGTTGCCATCCAAGGCTAACAAAAGAGATGTGGTGCTTCAAACATTCAGTTAGCAGAATGTTCTCTCCATCTACGTGCTTGCAATAAAAAGTTTTTTTATGCAAGGGATCATGTGTCAGAAACTTAATTCAAAAGAACCTATTCTGTCATTTGGGCAGTGTACACTCCATGCCTGTCTGTCTCTGTCTCTCAGCCGGGTTTTTTTTCCCTAGTTTCTCATTGTAGCACTCAGAAAAATTACTGTGTTAGAACTTTTACTGGTGGGCCAATGTTAAATTTGCTTGGCGCTCAAGTTCAAAGAGGTCTCACAGAACAGAATACTCCGTGATGTTCAAAGATGAATCAAGGTGCCTGAAATGCATCTGTTTCTCAAGCACAGCCACTGTTCTTCATCTATTCAAGCTCAGAAGATAAAACTTTAAAAAATTATATCAGACATTATTCTGTTGAACTTGGGGCTGGCTATTTGGACGATAGCAGGTAGGTAGAGGTCGAGAGAGATCTTGCTTCATGCCACCTGATATTTTAATAATTGGAGACATTGAGGTTAAAATCTAGGATGTTCTGCTTTGTCCCTGATCTATGGAATCCAATCCTGCCACTGTTTGGCTGCATAAGATCCAGTATGTGAAGAACTGAGATCTCTAATAAACATTTATGAGAAAATAAAGTTTTACAGGCCTTACGTCATTTACAAAGATGCAGTACATCAAACAATTGCTATTTACTTCTCTCCCTCCCTCGCCAGCTTTGATGATGGACTTTCATAATCCAATTAAATACTTCAACAACTCTATTAGAGAAGCTGTTTTTGAGATGCTTGTAATCTATTTTTCCACAGTTGTTGATAGAATTTGTGATTGTTTTTACCAAGGCCTATCCATCCAAATGCAAAAACAATAGCATAAATCAACAATTCCAAAACACAGCAATCTCTTGTCAAAAGCAACAAAACACAATACTGGAAGACTTCAAAACATTGGGGGGGCCAATTGCTTGACTTGTGTGAATAACATTTCCATTATTACAACAAATTCTCTGGGTATTGTATTAATGTCATAAGTACTTTACAGAGTAATTAGTTTTACTGACATGATCTCTCTACAGCTCAGTCAAAAATGCTGATAATACTGTTAAATTAATCTTAAACAGCTTCAACAAAACTTTTCTAACTATATTTAGGATGGGGGAAAAGTGACATAACATTTTTGAGGCTATTTAGATTTGATCTTCACAACACATAAGCCATAGTTCATTTAACCAGAGTTTACTGAGGGAATAAAAGTGACAGGGCTTGCCCAACTTGCAAATCCATAAGCCATGGTTTGCAAGGTGTATATTTTTATTTCTAATTTCAGTTTCTAAGGCCACCCACTCACCAACGACTCTGAGCGACTCACAGAAGATTAAAAACATTGAAAATACATTTTGGTTTAATGCAACATGTGAGCCAGGCTCTTGGATCATCTCTCAGTTCAGAAGAAGTGTTAGAAATATTAGGGAAGGACAAGTGTTGCAGCTCTAGTGAGAAACTCGGCGAACACATCTGTTTTGTGTCAAAAGAAATACAAAGGCCTGTGGCTGATGTATGAAAGTGGTTCGAAAAGAGCCTCTCTTAAGGGAAAAGGCCTGGGATAATGGGTCTGAACCATGAGATGAACACATGTATCATTTATATTTCTGCTAATATGAATACACTCTGTACTGTATTAACAACATAATATAACCATCTAGAAAAACAAATTCTGTCATGGTTGTAAAACTCAAATTACAAAGATGCACAACTCAAACAATTCCTGTTCGCAGGTTATATCACCTTTCTGCCAGGATCATCTTAAAACCTACTAATTTAAATGGTTATAGCAGACCTTTCCAAACTTTTCATGTTGGTGACACATTTTTTAGACATGCATCATTTCGCGACACAGCAGGGCACAAGGCAGGCACTAGGACCTGCGCGGAAGCCAGGAGGCAGCAGCAGCCCCGACACACACAGACACTGCAGCCGACACACTAACGTGTCCCAACACACAGTTTGGAAAGCTCTGGGTTATAGTAATGATAGGACAACCTACCCTGTGTATAGAAAGACTTAGGATTTTTCCTAAAAATGCAGAGATTCATATTTAAATCAACCTAATAATGAAAGAAGGGGCGTGGTGGCTCAGCGGGTAAGACGCCAGGCTTGTCGATCAGAAGATTGCAAGTTTGGAGGTTCGAATCCCTAGCCCCGCGTGACGGAGTGAGCTCCCACACTTGCCAACCTAGCAATTCGAAAGCATGCAAATGCAAGTAGATTAATAGGTACCACTTCGATGGGTAGGTAACCGTTCCGCGTGCGTCATGCCGGCCACATGACCGTGGAAGCGTCTTCGGACAGCGCTGGCTCTTTGGCTAACAAATGGAGATGAGCACCGGCCCCTAGAGTCCGACACGACTGCACAAATGTGCGGGGGGAACCTTTACCTTTAATAATGAAAGAAAGGGAATCAAATTATTCTATCTGCCTGATAGCTGGGGAAGTTGCTGCTGTAGACTGTGTTGGGCTAAGGGAACCCCTGTGCTAACATCTTTCATTTTGGTATAAACACCAGAAAGGACCTATTGCAGACCAATCTTGACCCAACTTTCCAGAAGGCTTTATTCTAAAGCTACCCCAACAAGTTTGATTGCACCCCAAAGCATACATGGAAGAAAATTATGCTTTTGATTCTAGGGTTAGTTTCATTGGGCATTGAAAGAATGATCTACTCTCTAAAATGGGATACCATAAAAACAGCATCCTGAATTAAGGTAAGTATATACTGGGAGAGAAAAAGATCTGGCCTGGGTGACAGAATATATTAAGGTATGGTTTAAGCATGTTTAATAAATAACTAAACCACAACTGACAGGGTTTATATCATTCACTAAGCCCTTAAACATGACTTGCAAAAAATAGTGCTGGGTTTTGCCCAAACCAAACCACATTATGGCTTAGCATGCTATGTGAATTAGACATTGAATTCAAGGAAGTGGTCCTTCAAAACACCAAAACGTAGACAAGTTGGAAGCATTTGGTTTGCTTTGGAAAGCAGGTGGGATGGGCAGGTAAAGGACAGGGTCGTTTCTTTAACTGACTGAGGAGAAAAAAAAATGTTCCCACCCGTTTCTCCCCCACCAAATAAAACATTTGGGGAATGGATCATTTCTCACATTCAGCCTGTGCCTTGCCACCCTAGTTTGCTTGTACCCAGCTGCACTGCTACTTCCCAGAAACTTAAGTGATGATAATTCCTTTATGGTTAGAATAAAAATATCTGTTAGCAACATGCAGCCCCCACATACGCCCACGGTGCCCATGGCAACAGGTAGACATGGGCAGGCAAGGATGCTGGGGGACTTACGTTTGCTTGGGCTCAGAGGGTGCCATCATCTGCTCTGAAGGAGTCTAAAACTTGGGAATCCATTCTCTCTCCCTGCTTTATGCTCTGCAAGCCAGGTTCAAAGAGAATTGACTCGGCTTTCTCAGATACCGCTCGGTCTGACCAGTGTAATGTTCAACTTACAATTTCTAGCCCTTTGCCTTATACAGCGTGTCACCTCTGAGCATCGACGAGGAGATGTATTCGCAGGAGTGAGGACCCAGGCTTCTGCCTCCTTGTGCAATGCCTTCGTTTCCTGGCTTCCTCGTGGAAACTGCAGCAAGGCAATGGCAGAGCTTGGTCTCCCAGTGACCACCTTAGCAAGCCAAGCCAAGCGGCAGTGCTGATGTGCTGGATAGTTTTCCATCATAGCTCTTGGCGTATTTGAAGGCTGCATTGATTTTGTTCAGTGAATGAATGGTCCAGAACTGTTGGCTCTGTAAACACCTTTCAACCATTTGTGTGTGGTCCAGATTGTACTAAAAGAACTTAAGCTGCCTTAGAAAGATCAGGCTATTCGTCCAACTACGCTAATGTTGACCACTGACTAGCAGCAGCTGCGCAGGGATTCAGGTGGAGATCCTTCTATCATCTGATACCTGGTCTGTTCAACTGAAGATGCTGCAGATTGCATTTGGCACCTTCTATGCATAATGCTAATGTTCTATAGCTGGATGCGTTCCCAATCCTGCTGCTGAAATCCATGAGAACCAGCCGGGGCATGATTTATGCTCGTATCAATAATCTCTGCCACATGCTAATTTATTTTCTTGGTTTGTTTCAGAGCCTCTTATGCAAATCACTCTTAAGAATTTAGCTCCTCCTCAAGGGCAGGTACATTTCACGGAATCCGAAAAATCAGCCCTTTGCTTGGGGGTATGCAGTAGATCATAGCTCTGGTAGTAATTTCTAGGTCTGGTTCACACCACCTGCCAAACCATGATGCAGTTTGTGGTCTGGTTGTGTTTGGGAATGTGATTTGTGTTAGCAAGTTATGTTTATGGCTTAGGGGGGAACCTGTAACCCTTGCAACTCACACCATGGTTGGAGAAAACTGGCAGCGCACTTCACTGCATTTGAAGGTGAAACACGCAAACGATAGCGTAAGCCCTAAAGTAGGTGTGTCACAGCTAAAAAAACAAGAACTTCTTGGTGGAGTTAGGTGTGGTTCTTGGCTGCCTGAAGATTGCTTGTTTCTGGCTTAGCTTGTGGTGCAAACTCACCTTCTTCACTTCTTGTAGACTTGAGCTGTGAAGTGAGTGAGCAAGTATCACCGTCAGTTGCCCTGAACCTCAAAGTCACCATTTTGCTCAGCAACCATATGCATGTTGTGCTCTGGTTCTTTTGATTGTATGAAATATGGTAATTGAACAAGCAACAAAATACTGAAGCGTGGACTTCTGCTTCAAGTTCCGGTCAGTCAGAAATGCTGTCATCTTGGGTCTATCAGTTTGGGAGTAGGTGATCTTGCTTGGCTGCCGAGTCCACTTGGAATGTTGGAAAACATGGTGCCCGCATTTTCACAAAATGGCTGCCAAACAGTTGCTTTTCAGGAGGTGTGAAATTGCTCTCTGCCACCTTAGGGGCACCCATGGGTGGGGTGGGGGTTCAAAGAAGTTAAGATGGCACCCACAACCATCTGATGGAAGCCCTGTCAATTGCATGTTTGTGAATTCCATCATAATGTGTGGGTTGAGGCTCCTGGTGGTGGTGGTGGGGCTTCAATCATATGACTGTACCTGCCATCTTGACTTTTTTGACTGCCCCTGCGGGCACCCCTGCCTGCCTGCAGTCCCTTTTCAAGACAAGGGCAAAAAAGTATGCTTTTCCATTTCAATTTACTTTTGTCTTTTTAAAAATTTTCCCTAGGCAGGTGGGAACACTTCCAACCAAGTGCTAGGCTGTAAAAAATAGTTCTTCTTAGAACATGAGACTATCAGGTCTCTATGCGGCCTGACAAACTCTTGGGAATAAAAGTGTTGCTGAAGGCATCTGCTTTGCTTTGAAGCAAATCAGCTCCCATTTAACATTATTTTCATGAAAAGAATATTTTCTTCAGGATGAGAACACTTCACGGCAACCCCTCCCTCCCTGATCCATTTCCTGCCTGAACTCAAAATGTCAGTGGGCTCCCTGTTGTCATGAAGTTTTACAATTCCTTCTTGGACTGTTGGAACCTCCTCCCAGTTCGCTTTTTCTAAAATATTTTTGTACTTTCACAAACTTTGGGTTCTTCCTGTCTACAGATAACTTTCCTCATTCTGAAGGTGTTTTGGCATAACAGAAGCGATCCTCGAGGAATGGTTGGGTTGATGTAATACTTGAGGCTAAAATACCGTTGGCTAGCTTGTGGTGGTGTCTTGTGGGATCCCGCCCAGCGTCGTTAATGCATGGTTCCAAGTACTGTGCGAGGGGCGTGGTGGCTCAGCGGGTAAGACGCCAGGCTTGTCGATCGGAAGATCGCAAGTTCGGAGGTGCGAATCCCTAGCCCTGTGTGCGGAGTGAGCTCCCGCACTAGCCCCAGCTCTTGCCAACCTAGCAATTCGAAAGCATGCAAATGCAAGTAGATGAATAGGTACCACTTTGGTGGGAAGGTAACAGCGTTCCATGCGCGTCATGTGGCCACATGACCGTGGAAGTGCCTTCGGACAACGCTGGCTCTTCGGCTAACAAACGGAGATGAGCACCGGCCCCTAGTGTCCGACATGACTGCACAAATGTGCGGGGGGAACCTTTACCTTTTTTAAAGTACTGTGCAATCCCAATGATTGAATAAACTATGTTTCACTTATGCCTGAATATAGCCAATGCGTTGGCTGTTCTATGGAAGCACCCCAGGAGCTGCTGAAATCTAACCTTGTGCCTCTCTGCTTTTGTTCTGCCTTCCAAAGGTATTGGGGTAGTATCACTTGCATTAATAAGTACACTCACACACAGAGAGACATGTACTGTATACACATTGCACTTACATCACATTGCATGATTAGAACCTTTTGGATTCCGTTCCAAGAAAGATTGTCTCTATATGTCAACTCAGAATCCCATTGCCTGGAACAGGACAGGAGCATCTGCAGGGTGTGGTCAAAATGTCAAGATGGTGGCCATGATGGAGCAATTGTACTTTTATGTGCAAACTACGTTTAAAAAATGGGCAAAGCTTTGATTGTACCATCGTAACCGACATCTTGATTTTTTTTACCACATCCTGTGGACATCCCTACAAAGGACATGCTGGCTGGCTTTACATAATAAAAAGGTAAAGGTTCCCCCCGCACATTTGTGCAGTCGTGTCCGACTCTAGGGGCCGGTGCTCATCTCCGTTTGTTAGCCGAAGAGCCAGCATTGTCCGAAGACGCTTCCACGGTCATGTGGCCGCATGACACGCGCGGAACACTGTTACCTACCCACCGAAGTGGTACCTATTCATCTACTTGCATTTGCATGCTTTCGAATTGCTAGGTTGGCAAGAGCTGGAGCTAGTGCGGGAGCTCACTATGCCAAAAATTAGCTAATTACATTCTCTCTCTCTCTCTCTGATTTGTCTGGACGCTCATCTTGGAACACAACTCTGGGCAGCTAACAGCAACAAAAACCATACAACCAAGGGTGTGCGTGAATTCAGATCATGTGGATAGTTTAAGGTTCAGGGCTTATGCAAACCTAGAATATGGACTGAGTAAATGATGGTTAATTTAATGATGGGTAAGCAGGTTGTGCAACAAACCAGCATGCTGCAGGAAACGTGGAGAATCGGATATCCCTGAATAACAACTGCTGGTGTATTTGACCATTAGCTGTGCTTTTGTGACAGCCTGGCACTGAAGTCCAATACATCTGGTGAGCCGCACCTGAGGAAGGCAGCCTGAAGAACCGAGACCAGAATAGTTGAGCAATGGAAGACCTGAAGGAACGTCTCTGTGCCTACCAGGCTGGGTTAACAATCTCGAGTCATGCTCCAGATCATGTAATGATCCACATATGGAAAATGAGGACCAGCAGCTATGCTGGGATTTGATTAATGTATTGATAAGGTCTAACCTGTATTCTTTAAAACCACAGGCCTCTAAAAAATTTGTTACAACTAACAACTCTTGCCTACCTTCCAGAATAGAAGTATGAAAAAGCTCTAGGAGCTGATCCCAACCTGATGCCTTGCAGATAGATCAGCCTGTAAATCCCATCATCCCCACTCAACATGACATGGTTCAGGAAGGGGATAAATTTCCCAGGAGGGACCCCGTCTTACCAAGGGTTTGTGGAATTCTGGGCCTTTTGCAGATGCTTCCCTTCAGCCTATCTGGGAAGCAGGGAAAATAAAAAAAGAAAGGCGGTTTGGATTTTCTTCTCCATCTCTCGGAAGCACCAAACTGGATTAAACACTTTGTAAAATCAAAAGAATGCAAAGGGTAAGCTGAGGCCGTGTCACCAGGCAGCGCTGCAGATGAAGGATCTGGGCTAGCTCATTGTATAAATCCAGCCCTTTAAACCACTTCCTTCAATCAGGCTAAAAGTATTTTGTGGTGGGTCTCAGTAGGTAATGAACTATAGCAGAGCTTTCCAAACTCTGTGTCGCGACACAAAAGTGTGTCGCCACACACAGTCTGGTGTGTCGCCACACAACCCGGAAGCGCTGATCATCAGCGCTTTCGGGTTTTCCCGCGGCGACACACCAATGGCGGCGTGCAAAAACCGAAAGCGGCAGCAGCGCTTCTGGGTTTTTGCACGCTGCTGCAACGGCGGCACTTCCGGGTTTTCCCGCGGTGACACACCAATGGCGGTTGGTGTGTCGCCACGGGAAAACTTTGGAAAGCCCTGAACTATAGGATCATGGTGACAATGGTCAAAGTTATGGTGGTATGGCAGCAAGCATGGTATGTCCCAATTGCTAAGCTGGAAAGGCTTTGGTTTCTATCTGCATGGGTGACTACATGTGAGCGCTGTCTGCTATGGAGTATTTACAAAAGGGGGGGGACAACTACGTTCCATGGAGAGCCAGTTTGGTCTAGTGGTTAAGGTGCTGGGCTAGAAATCAGGAGACTGAGAGTTCTAGTCCCACCTTAGGCGTGAAAGCCGACTGGGTGACCTTGGGGCAGTCACTCTCTCTCAGCCCAACTCACCTCACAGGGTTGCTGTTGTGGAGAAAATAGGAGGAGGAAGGAGTATTTGGTATGTTCACCACCTTCAGTTATTTATAAAAACAATAAAGGTGGGATAAAAATAAAATAAATAAAATAAAAATAAATAAAATGGTGGGAATCCTGCCATGGTTCTTATGCATCTTAGAGGAGCTTCTCTACAAATGTGCTTCCCACAACTAGGCTGTATTTGCACCCTTGCACCTAGCCAACCCTGCTTGAATCTAGGTGTAACCCCAACGCATATGGTTAATTAACGGTTCCTGTCCTGGGTGAACCCAGGAAATTGGGCCAGTTGCAGAAACCATGGCTCTATTATCCATCAGCCAAACTAAATCAGTGAAATAAATCATGCCAACCCAGGGCCACTTTGGCAAAGCAAGCTTGTGTCAATTTCCTTGCAAGTAAGCCCCACCTTAGTCGGGGTCTGGTTTACGGTTGCAGCTCTAACTTCCCTCCTTCGGTGCTGACCAAGCACCTGAACTCTCCTGAGCTGCAAAATGCCGGAGTCAGCATCTGGGAGCGGCGGGCAGCAAGCGCAGGGGAGGAGAAGCGACAGGTCAACAGCTGGCGCTCGGTGGCTCTTGAGGGCGACCTGTGGTGCCTGCAGTGGCGGAGAGGGAAAAGCCTACCTGGATTTCCATCGGTGGATGATGGAAGCGGCTCCGGGTAAAAGAGGCAGGAATATTAGTATCTTGGCAGGGAAAAGGTTCTAGGAAATAGAGACATTTCTCCAACTGATGCCGGCCTGGTTAGGAATTCTGGGAGCTGCGAGCGAGAGGGAAAGTTGTTGGGCGGACTCGGGTTCACCTGGAGAAGGGAGGGTGTGGAGTCCCGGGCCCATGACACGTCTGAACCACGCATTGCAAACTCAGCACATGGGGAGGGAGGCTGACCAGGTCTGCAACCCAGCGCAGCCCGGAGGAGGGGGCTTGCTGGAGCTGGACGAAGGGAGCAGGTGGGACGCCGCGATCCCCCGCCCGACGGCCGCACGAATCGCGAGGGGGCGGCAGCCGCTCCCGGCGGGGTGGTGGGCGAAGCGGTCCCTCGCCCCGTCGAAGTTGAGACGCGCCCACCCGCAGGCGGGGCGGGGCGGGGCGGGGCGGGGGGCTGGTGCACGGGAGGCTCGTCGCCCCCGCCCCCCGGAGCTGGCACGGCGGCGACCCTCCCCTGGCAGCTCTCGCGGGCTCTGCCCAGTGCCGGGCTCGCTGCTCGCTGGCTCTGCAGGGGCCGCGCTCCGCCGCACGCATCCAGGAGCGGCTCTTCCGCGGGCCCCGTTGCTCGGCGCTTGCCTCGCCCCTTCCTCCTCCTCCTCCCCGCCCCTTCTCCCCTCCCCCCCGCTGCCAGCCGGAGCGGAGCCCGGGCGGCTCATTGCGGAGCGAAGCTGCAGCCGCGATGGCCACTACCGTGACCTGCACCCGCTTCACCGACGAGTATCAGCTTTACGAGGAAATTGGCAAGTAAGGAGCCGAGGCCGCGGGTCGGCGGGCGCGAGAGGAGCGGGGGGCGGTCTGGGCAAGTCCGGGTCCCCTTTCCAAGCTCGCCGCAAAGCCTCCCCAAGACCGGCCGCGGGGAGCGCGGGGCCTGGACTCCTGCAGCTGAGGAGGGCGCCGCGCGGCCGGCAGCCCCCTCCGGCCCGCCCGCAGAGAGGTCGTCCAGGCCCCGCGTGCCCCGACCCGCCAACGCGGGGGGATCCTGCCTGGCGCTGCGCAGCCATGACGCACGTTGCAGAGCTGTGGCCGGCGACCGGGGGACCCGCGGGAAGGCGAGAGCGCGGCCGCGCAGCCCCCCGCCGCTCCCCCTCGGAGGAGTCGCCGCCGCCGCCTCCTGCTCCTGCTCCCTCCGGCAGCGCCGCCTGCCCCGCTCCCCCGGTCGGAGCCTGAGCCGGGGGGAGCGCTGGAGCCAGCGCTGGACCCGCAGCTCGGCGGCTGCTGTTGCTGCAGTGGCGGCCCCCGTCGCCGCCTAGCCCCCGAGCGGCTCCCTGGCGGGCAGAGCGAGCACGTGGCCCGGCGCTCGGGCCGGAGGGATGCCTGACCCGGCGCTGGGGGCTGCGCGGCGCTGTGCTCCGGCCCCTCGCCCAGGCGTTGCTGAGGGCGGCGGTTGCTGCCGCTGCCGCTTGTTGCGCGCCGGGGGGGGGGCAGAGGAAGCCCGGTGCTAGCGGATTGCTCGGCTCCCTCGGCAAAGCGGGGGTGGCTGTCACTGCTTGGCGATGGAAGGGGGGGAAGAGGAGAGCTGCTGGGGAGGGGCGGCCCTTGGAGTAAAGCGCCGGGGGGCGAGGGAGGTAAAGCGCCTCGGAGCGAGGGGGAGAACGAGGAAGGGGTTAATCCTTTGCCTTTCGATCCGAGCCCAGCAGGGGAGGGGCTCGGCTCGGGAAGCGCCCTGGAGCCGGGCGTATTGCGTAACGCTGGGGAGGGGTCCGGGAGTCCGCCGCTCGCCCATTGGTGGGGCTGCGCTTGCTGCCTTCCAGAGGGAAAAGCGCCCGCGAGGCGATCTGACTCCCGGGATTGCGGAGATAGATTCGGGGGGCCTTCTCGGCAATGGAGTGGAAGGACTTTGACATCTCCCCCCCCCAACTTAAGTATCTGCGGCTTGGCTGTAGCTGCTCATTAATGGGCAGGCGCTCTGCACCTGCTCAGAGGCGCTTCGGGCGGCCTGGGGAGGCTCCGCGTGCGCTCGTGGCACCGGAGAGCGGGACAGGTGCTGAAACGAACCCAGCCAGGATTCTGCTCCGACGACCGCCTTGCTGGCTTGGGCTTGAGCCAAACCAGGGTCGGGGGGCTCCGGAGCTGATTGGCCAGGCGCTGGGAGCGCTTCTCCCCAGCACGTGGCTAAGGATAGCCCGACCACCCTTTAACTGGGGCAGTTCGGTCCCAAAGCAGGGCTGCCCTTCTTCCTGGCTGCTTCCCACTCTTGCTCCCTATTGTGGTTCCTCAGCAGCTGGTGGCCAGAGCCACCCTGCACTTTGAGTAGGGAGGGAGTAGCTGGAAACCATCCGTTCCCTTTTTCAGCCCAAACTCCTTGCCTCCTCTTGCATCTCGATCTCCTCTTTATTAAGGGAAACAACGGAAGTCCGCTTTCTGGATCTCCTTCCAAGTCAGCTTCTCATGGTCTGAGCACGATGTGTAGATGAGGAGATTTCTCTCTGCTTTCCTTTGCACCAAGTATACATTTCGAAATTTCAAGAGTTATAAGCAGACTTACTAGATCAGTGTTTCTCAACCTTGGCAAGTTTAAGATGGGTGGACTTCAACTCCTAGAATCCTGAGAGAATTCTGCATTTGAAGTCCTAGAATTCTGGGAGTTGAAGTCCACCCATCTTCAAGTTGCCAAGGTTGAGAAACATGGTACTAGATCCTTGGGGAAGAAGGTCTCCCAGCCCATTGGGTAGACCTGGGCTTGAATGCATGAGACAGAAGCTTCTCTCGGCTGCCTCTTCCACACTAGGCACCAGTTTAGACATCCCAGTCATTCCTTTTCCCCATTAGCTGCTGCCTCCACTTCTCCTCCCCCAGAAATGTGAAGCCTCCTGGGGTGACACAGGCAGGTTTGTGGCTAAGTAATGCATGGAGCAAATCTCAAAGATCCCAGCCGTGGTGCACCCACATTGTGAGCTGACCTCTTCACTGTGCTGAATGAGTAGTTTGGGTGTGTGTGTGTGTGTGTCTGTGTAAATGTATATTATATAATACATTGTGACAGTCTTAAAAACAGCTGCTGGCAAAAGCCATAGAAACAGGCTAAGCAATGCTTTTCTCGGTGAATAATTGCAGGGAAAACCAGAACCGGAGGCATCTAAACTAGATGTAGTGTTAATTGGCTGTTTACTCTTTCAAGGGACACAAGAAGCTTTGGGTTTTTTCCTGCAACTTTGTTTGTTTGTTTGTTTGGCTTGCCCATTAAGACCTCTGAAGGGGAAGGGAAGATAAAAAGTATGATTAAGCATGTATGAAATGCTTCTCTCTCATCAGTAGCCGAGTAAACGCACTCAATCCCCCCCCCCCCATGGTAGGATTCAGATGGCTATTGTGTCAGAGTGGCAGGCCAGCAGTAGCCTTGGCTCATGTGGCATTGCAATTCTTGCATTGTGGTCATAAATAAGAAGTTTTCAAAAGCTGACAGGCTGTTTTTCCAAGATCAGCCTCTGTCCAGCACACTTGCTTTTCAGCAAAATGAAAGAGGAAGAGTTATGACTCTGGATGCAACCCAGATCTGTCTTTTCGCGTCTCCTGCAGCTCCTCTTCTCTTTCTCCTCCTGATGGTGATCTGCATCCATCCATTTTTTACCTCATTTGAAGGATTCTCAGAACCAAATCTAAGGAGGAAGAGAGAACAAAGGAAAAAACCTTCAGGAGATAAGATGCACCTCCCAAAATGAAATCTTTGCCCACTGGGGATTTCTTCCCACCCAGAATTGTTCTGTGGCTTTGCTCAATAGAAAGCCCAACAGAATTAGTATTGCATATGTATATCCCTTCTTGTGTTATTAAGAGTTGTAAGGTTCTTCCTTTGTACAGTTGTGTAATATGCTAATACGTACACTTCTGTACATGAGTGTATGGCAAGGGCTGGTCCTTTCAGGCAGTATTTTTTCAGTGCCACAATTTTTGCACTGGCAGCATGAGTGTAAAATTTATGTCATGGTTAAGCTCTTTTTTGGCTGAGAATCACGCCTAGTGTTTGAGTGCCATGTAGAGGGAATTGGGTGATATGGTAGGTAAATACCCAGGTTCAGTTCCACCAACAGCCAATATTGGCTCAAAATCACTGGATGAATCACTATTTTTTCAACCTAACCTACTTTACAGGGTCATTTTGGGGATAAAAGAGAGATCCTCTTGTAAACTGCTTTAACCTTCTGGAAAAAAAAGGTGGGATATAGATCTCAACAAATAATAATTCCAAAAAGAGAACAGGGCAAAGAAGTGGATGGAACCAAGGCGAAAACAAAATGTGATTGAATTAAAATTAATTGAAATGACAGATTACAGGACGGCTCCCCATACATTGAATTATTTTCTCTTTTCCCATTAAAAGCCATAATTCAGTGTGTTAACTCTTGAAGAGACCTCTGGGTGACCACCGTGTGCAGCCCAAACTGGAAGCCTCCAGCTGTGCAGTCCTGCGTTTTATGGCACACGGCTGACTGTGGAGCCCGTTTCCATGATTGGCTTCATTTCAGGGTCCATGAACGTATCTTCTGCTTGTCAGGGATGTGGAATGCTGCCCCACTAACAGTCCCCAGCTGCTAACAGCCTCCTAGCCAGATTGGTCAGTTGCGCGTTAGTCAGTTTGCTGCAACTCTAGAAAGAGATGTGCAGCATCTTGGATCCCTGAGGCCTTTTCCACCCTGTATCTTCCAAAGGTCTTGGACTTCACCTTGCCTGTCATTCTTGGTCAGCTTGGCTGAGGGAATGATGGACTTTGAAGTCCAGTTCTTCTGAAGGAGCCCAAGCTGAGAAGACTGGATCAGGAGATATATTGAGGTAGTGGTGGACTAGAGCCCATTTTATGAAATATGTACCACGACTTCCTTGTTAGAACACTGCTGATTTAGCGGCTTTGCTCTTTTCCTTTGTCTTAAAATCAGTCTTACTCTCCTTGATTATTTTGCCATAACTATCTCTGTTTCTTAGCTAGTTTTTTTTTTGGGGGGGGCAGGTGGTGTCTGCAATTATAGTCTGTTAGCTATTACCAAGTACAAAGCTCTGGTGGATTTCTCCAGAGGTCTGTGTCTCCACTCCCAACGATGCCCCTTTTCTCAAATCCAGAAGAAAGTAGAGTTGGTTTGCATCTTCTCAACAATGTGCCTTTACATAATGTTAGGGCTTGGATTTAATGGGTTTATGAGATTCTCATGTACATCGCTTAGGAAGAGGCACTGTTTTGTTGAAGTGATAAAATGACATCTGTAGTGATCTCCTTATCCATCCATCCTCTGACTATTGTTGCTGGATGGGATTGTCCTGTCCTCTCTAAATGGCTGTTTGTTCCTGGGCCCAGCTGGGATTTGAAATGACAGCAGGGCTGTTCCTGAGACATTTTGCTCCTGGAGGTGAAGACGGTGTTCCTGCTATCATCGTTCCCAGGGCTGGTCCTGCCATAAGACGGAGGGAGGCAGTGGGCCCAGGGAGCAGATGTGGAGGACAGGAAGATGGCAATGTTGTGTGTGCTACACTGCTAGCATTGTACCCCTGAGCTAAGTTGCTCCCCATCAGTGCAGTGGAAGACATGATTCTTTAGCCAGTGTTGCCACTCCTCTTCCAGCTGTTTCATGTGGAAGGGCATCAAAGTAGGCCTTTGCAGGCTTTTCTTCCAAATGATTTGTGTTAGTGTCAAAACTTGGAGCATGGTGCAACCTAAGTTAAACTCTCTGGATGTCAGCTGAGTTTAACAGGGACAAGTAAAAACTTGCGTAACTCTTTCAATGATTATCAGTAGGGGTTCTTCATGGGCTGCCAAAGTTTAGCTGGATTTTCCCATTGTCCCCACATGTGCCAGCTCTGTTCCCCCCAAAGCTGAGCAGAGTTGATACTTGTGTGACAGATCCTCAGGAATCCCAGGGCTAAAACTGATAAACGTGACCAGTGTTTCTCAACCTCAGCAACTTTAAGATGTGTGGACTTTAACTTCCAGAATGCTGGCTGGGGAATTCTAGAAGTTGAAGTCCACACATTTTAAAGCTGCTGAGGTTGAGAAACACTGAGTTAGACAAAAACATAGCTGAAGAAGGCTGTGGCAAAGCATTTCTATATGATTGTTAAAATCTACATAGATATGTCCATGTGCTCACCAGGAGCTGAATTTGATTTGAGGGAATCTTTACAGACTTTCCTGCTATCCATAGGGAAGAAAGCAAGAGGTGGAATTTAGAATCTTGATTGCTGTCACGTGAATTTACTAGATGAAGAAGGATATGTCAGAGGAATTGCTTTTGTTGTTTTCGATGGTTTATATCCCAGAGTTTATTGGCTTTCCATACTATAACTGAAGAATATCCTTTTTGGAAATGATAGAATGAGGGGGAAAAGGAACAACCATTTGTTTTAAAGGCACGCTTACAAGTGAAAATAATTGAACGCACCTCCAGATCAGTATGTCATATACTGTGTATATTGCTATAAAATATATTGTAGAGACACTTCTACTGGATGTCGCCTTTCACTTTGCCCCAAGTAAGGGGGGGTGAGATAATGCATTCATTGTGTCCTTGAAGAATGTAGTCTGAAGATGGCTGGCTTATTCATCTCTGTCTATGCCATCATTATGCAAGCTACCAAACAGCTTATTTTCAAATATATAGAGAACATCTCCGACCTCCATATATAAACAAGATGGAATGCATTAGATTTGTCTCTCTTAAGAGACGGATATATAAATATACATGCTGTCTGTAGCATCAAGAAATAAGATGCGCCCACAACTGGTAAAGGACATGAGTAAGAAGATCTGCATACTGTAAGTGAGGGTCTCCTAAAAGGACAAGAATGATCAAGGAATAGTTATGATATATTTCTGTGCAACCTAATTTTGATTTTTTTTCTGATATTCCTCATGAGTGATGCTTTTCATTTTGTTTGCTGTTTAACTGAGTTGGGCCAGGCAGACTTTCCACGAGAGGCATCTCCAAGTTGGGGGGCCAGAGTTGAAAAGGCCTGTTTTATATAGCCACCCACCCCGTTTCTGCTGGTTAGAAAATCAAAGTTGGGCAGCAAAAGAGTAATCGAATCTGGAGCAGACTCACATGGATGGAGACAGCTTTTTAGAAGTTTTGATCCTGGACTAGCAAGACCTCAGAGGGACAAGATTTGTGTAATAGGACTTCAGCCAAGACTCCGGCAGATTTGTTTCGGGTTGTTAGAATTTTCTAGACTCTGTTTGGGACTGTTCCCACTACAGAGTTCATTATAATACAGGTATAATACAGTATAATACAGGTAGTCCTCGATGGACGCGCGATGGCTCAGCGGTTAAGACACCAGGCTTATCGATCGGAAGGTTGCACATTCGGAGGTTTGAGACCCAAGCACTACGTGACGGAGTGAGCTCCCACACTCGCCCCAGCTCTTGCCAACCTAGCAATTCGAAAGCATGCAAATGCAAGTAGATAAATAGGTACCACTTTGGTGGGATGGTAACAGCGTTCCGCACGCGTCATGCCGGCCACATGACTGCAGAAGCATCTTCGGACAATGCTGGCTCTTCAGCTAACAAACGGAGATGAGCACCGGCCCCTAGAGTCGGACACGACTGTGTGGGGGAACTTTTACCTTTACTTAGTCCTTGACTTACGACCACAATTGGGACCGGAACCTCCGTCGCTAAGTGATGCGATCATAGAGTGAGTCATGCCCAATTTTTCGACCTTTTTTACTGGGGTGGTTAAGCGAATCACTGGTCATTAAGTGAATCACATGGTCATTAATTGAATCTGGCTTCCCCCATTGACTTTGCTTGTTGGAAGCCCCCTGGGAAGGTCGCAAATGGCAATCACATGACCCTGGGACGCTGCAACTGTTGTGAATACATGCTGGTTGCCCAGCGCCCAAATTTTGTTCACGTGAGTGAGGGGAACACTGTGATGGCCCTAAGTGCGAGGACCGGTCGCAAGTCACTTTTTCCAGTGCTGTTGTAACTTCGAACAGTCATTAAATGAATGGTCGTAAGTCAAGGACTACCTGTAGTATATGTGACTTGGGGCAGTGAAGGCCAGTAGTGGCATGTTGGAGGGAGGTGATAAAAAAAGGCATGACAATAGTTGCTTCTGTTACTTTTCATTCATTGACATAGGATGTAAATACTTTAAATGCATGAAGGTAAAGTAAAGGTAAAGGTTCCCCCCGCACATTTGTGCAGTCGTGTCCGACTCTAGGGGCCAGTGCTCATCTCCGTTTGTTAGCCGAAGAGCCAGCGTTGTCCAAAGACGCTTCCATGATCATGTGGCCACATGACGCGCGCGGAACGCTGTTACCATCCCACCGAAGTGGTACCTATTCATCTACTTGCATTTGCATGCTTTCAAATTGCTAGGTTGGCAAGAGCTGGGGCGAGTGCAGGAGCTCACTCCGCACGCAGGGCTAGGGATTCGAACCTCCGAACTTGTGATCTTCCGATCGACAAGCCTGGTGTCTTACCCGCTGAGCCACCACGCCCCTTAAATGCATGAAGACAGTATGGTTTTTGGCGATTGTGTGCGATTGGCTGGCAGCGACAGTATATTTAATTGCAATGTATTTCTGTTGTCTTGGGACTATTATTGGACTTAGTGCTTTGTCCTTTGAGTGAGCTCCCGCACTCGCCCCAGCTCAAATGCAAGTAGATTAATAGGTACCACTTCGGTGGGATGGTAACAGTGTTCCATGTGTGTCATGCCGGCCACATGACCACGGAAGCGTCTTCGGACAGCGCTGGCTCTTCGGCTAACAAACAGAGATGAGCACCGGCCCCTAGAGTTGGACACGACTGCACAAATGTGCGGGGGGAACCTTTACCTTTACCTGCTTTGTCCTTGGTGCCTTCCATGATTGGTAATGTAGGATAGTTAACTTCAGAGGCCTCATGGTGGTCCAGGGAATTCCCCCATCCATTCAGTGCTGGGGATATGAAAATTGTCTTCTGTATTACCAGTTTGATGTCTGCCAGGAACTCTTAGGCATCATGACAAAGAAGACTGCCTTCGCAACAGTTTTGTTTTAATCGTGTTTGTTGTTTAAGCCACAGTGACTTTACATATAACTCTGAATCTTAAACTGTGGCTGGCATATCACAGTGCCTGGGTTCACACATCATGTCATGGCAAAACCAAACCACATTATGGCTTAGCACCAACCAGTGTTCCTGTAAAAAAGAGAGCATGTTCACTTTGGCAAAGTTTATTTCCTTATATGGTTTTGATGGACCTCCCAGATGTTAGGTTCAGCTGTTCTTGCAGTTGGAACACATGAAGTGTGTTCATGAAACACATTTATCCATGCGTGACCTAACCAGAATACTCACTTAACCCAACTTTGGAGTTCTAATTACACACTGAACCATAAATTAGCCAAGCAGCCTGAGTTCGAACAACATGTTACACTGAAATGTGGTTGGCAGTTTGTGGTTGAACATCTCTTGGTCCACCATGTGTCTTGCTCCGAAGTGCCATGTGTACTGAAGGCTGCCTCTTAAGCGTAAAAGCTGCATTGCGCTATTCTAAGAGAACTCTTGCTTTAAAACACATGTCTAGGGTTATATGTATAAACCTAATACCAAAATAAATATGTAGCTACTGGTAGATGATGCCAATCATCTTTTGCAGCCTGAGAACATGGTAACCATCTGCCTCTACGTGCAGTACATTCTGCCTGATTTATGTAGGGTGTCATTTCAGTCTTTTCTGTCTCCTAGTGTGTGTGTGTGTATCTGTGTGCAATTCTTTGGGCTGATATAATTAATAAGGAAGCTGAACCAATGAAGTGTGAAAGGCTGAGAAAGTGGACAGATTGGGTCTATTTTGCAGAATGTGGTTATCTCTCCCTTTTCTGTTAGGGGAGTATTTGCGTGAGTGGGAAGTTCTGTTGGGATCAGTTGCTTCAAGTGCCATTCAAATTAGCAATCCTTAGTTCATGCTTGGATGTAATGCAGCAAAGAATTTTACTGACAACCTGATGAAGGGCCCATGAAGCCAGTGGTCATGTGTTTCTTGAGAAATACTGCATTCAGAGTTGGTCAGAATTGAAGAAAAACTGCAAAAAGCCAGAGATTAATGAGAAACAAGGAATATGAAGTGCGGAAAGAGAATCTAGTATTTGAGACTGGAAAAACAAAAATAAATAAATAAATCAAAAGAAGACAGGAGGGGAAAAATGCTAGTTTCTATCTTAATGCATGAACAGATGGAAACTGACGCTAAAGGAAATCACATATTTCACCCCCATTCTTAACAATGTGGATAATTAACTATTAAAGCCTTCTTTAAGAATGTAATACATTCAGAGGTGGGTTTTTTTTAATGCACATACTGAGATTAAGATTGCTGCTTTAAGAATGCTCATTAGGAAGTAAGGAAATGGGACTTGAATAAACATGCTTAGGGTTGCTATACTTACCTTTCAGAGAAACATGGATTAATTGTATGGCCTATATCAGAGCTTTCCAAACTGTGTGTCGTGACACGTTAGTGTGTTGGCTGCAGTGTCTGGGTGTGTTGCGGCTGCTGCCGCCTCCGAGCCCTGCCAGGATTCCACGCAGGTCCTAGTGCCTGCCTTTTGCCCTGCTGTAAGAGTGTGTCGCGAAATGATGCCCTGCTGTAAGAGTGTGTCGCGAAATGATGCATATTTAAAAAGTGTGTCACCAACGTGAAAAGTTTGGAAAGCTCTGGCCTATATAGATGGCAGCCAAATGGTAGGCTTTAAGGAGAGGCCATCTCCATCGCATGTATAAGTTAAAAGTAGCATTTCTGGCATTTCAGAAGCCAGGTAATGGGAATGACCTCCATCACAGAACCTAGAAAGCTCCTGCCAAAATAGAAAATTGGCTGAGTTTGCTTACATTCTAAACCAGTGATTCTCACCCTTGGCAACTCTGTGTAGACTTCAACTCCCAGAATTCCCCAGCCAGTGTATGCTGGCTGGGGAATTCTGGGAGTTGAAGTCCACACATCTTAGAGTTGCCAAGGTTGAGAAACGTTCTAAACTATGGGCTGTTCTAACTGTTACTGGTGGAACAAACCCTAGTGAAGGCATACATCGTGGTGTATTGAACTATCCTGCCTGGGGTCACACACATTATTAAGCCGCATGGGTTCTTTGCAAGGAAAGGTTGGCTTAGCAAGATATGTGAGTGCAATACTATTCCAGTTGGATCAAGAAGCTGACTTTGGATAAAGGAGCTTCCTGTTCATGGCCGGGATGGAACTCGGATGACCTCCGGATGCTTTTGAGTATTGCTACCACAGTCCCTTGCCATTGGCAAAGTTGGCTAGGAGCTAATATGTACAATATCTGGAGGCCACCATGTTGCATGCATCTTTCTCTGCTGGGACAGACAACCTTTGACATACCAGGCGAAGGTGGCATGATCAGTGATGAAGCATGCTGGGAGTTGTAGTTCAGCAACATAGGGAGTGCCACAGATTGCCAATTCCATTCTGTACCTTAAGAGTGTATTAAAAGACCATAGGCTTGTTTTCTTGGCTTTTGTTCACGGATCCTGAACAAATATCTCTAGAGCTGGTCCAAGATATCTTGAAATAGCTACTTTGATTTAGATATTTCCTTTTTTTAAAAAAAAACTGAGCCAGTTTTATTTGGTACAAGATTTGCCAATGGGCGCACTCCTAATTCAAACTAGTGGTCAAAGTCAAAACCTCAATAAAAAGGGATGAAATGAGCCCAAATCTCAATGATTTGGGGCTGGTCTTAGGGGGAGAAAGTTGCAAGGTTAAAGGATGAGGGTTGCCTTCTGCCCCCACTTCTGCCCTCAGTTGGGGAGGAGGGGAAGATGAAAAAGAATTGCATTGCCAAAATACAATCCTCCTTGTCATTTGATTTTGGTGCCACAATCTTGGGCTGCTGGATGGGGCACAAACGGAGCGATAAAGAGTTTTTCTCTGCTTCTCCTGGTTTATTACATCATTTTAGAGGGGGGGAAAAAGCGGTAGTCTGAACAACATGTTTAAAGATCTCCCTGTTTTGGAAAGATACTCTTGTAGGCCAGGCCGTCTTGATGCAGCAATCCAGGCCCATTGCAACCAAAATTATTGAGGGCACGTTGTTCTGCAGCTTCCTGTTTAGTTCATTCTTGAATTTGTTCCATCAAAGGAGGGGTGTGGGAATGAGGAAGAGGTGGAGGGTTTATTTGAGATTAAATAATTTGGAATGTAAAATCACAATACTGTGAATGTGCCTTAATTTACACACTTTCATTAAGATTTAATTGCTGCTTAGTTCTGTATCCAAATATGCAGTTTGCACATTAAGAGATGGTTAATCTGCTTTAAGAGAGCCAGTTTGGGGTAGCGGTTAAGGCATCAGGCTAGAAACCGGGAGACTGTGAGTTCTAGTCCCAGCTTAGGCACAAAGCCAGCTGGGTGACCTTGGGCCAGTCACTTTCCCTCAGCCCTAGGAAGGAGGCAGTGGTAACCACCTGAAAAACCTTGCCAAGAAAACTGCAAGGACTTGTCCAAGCAGTCTCTGAGAATTGGACCCAATTGAACGGATTGAAGAAAAACTGCTTTAAGGGATGTTGAATGTTCACCTTTTACTATGCCTTTAAGGGAGCCGTCCTCTTCTGCTCTTACCTTGAAGGTAGCCTGACCAAATATAAGAACGGAACCTTGCTTAGCAGTGCATATCTGTGCTCCTTTCTGTAAAGTCGTATGTTGCTTCCGGCACAGGTAAGTGAAGATTTTGTTCTAAGAGAAATAGAAGCCCCTGTGGTATAGGATGCTTTTGATTATTGAGACAATGGGAATAACGTTGGGGGCTCTGTGTCTGTATGTGCATACCTGTTTTAATTTCTCTCTGTATTTTATTACTTTTTATTACATTCCACAATTTACTCAAGTAAGAATAGCAACTGAACTGTGAGTTGTGGCAGTTTTGCTTGCTCTGGCAAGGATGAATTTTATAATTGTTACCATGATGTGGTTTTTATTTACTTCTGGAAAACAATCTCCCCCTCCTCCTCCTCCTCCATCAATCCACTGTAGGATGAAAGTCTTTTCCTTGAAGTTATGGGCTGTAATCTATCACTGTGGTCCAGTGTGGGCTGGTAGATAGGTGTTTTTTGACTTCCTAGTCTTGGGCTGAGACAAAGTGATAGGCCCAAAGTCACCAGCTGGCTTCTGTATCTAAGGCAGAACTACAACCTGGGTCCTCATGCTCCTAGTCCAGCACCTTAATCACAACACCACACTGGCTCCCAACCTGTTTTAGCTTATAAAACTAAGAGTGGCTTGCTGCAAAACAAATGCCAAATCAAACAGACTCAAGACCCTTATCCTGGCAGGGTATGGTGCCCCTGTGGTTATGAACAATCATTTCATATTCATTAGTAGTCATGACTACGGATAATGGTTAGGTCTGTATAAAACATGCCTCCATTTAATAGCAACAGTCTGATATCTTCAGTGTTCGTAAATAGTGTAAAAATGCTTGTGAAGCTTGAGAGCCCACTGGTGCAGAATTTCTGAGATAGTTTATGAGATAATTATTTGGGAGACTGCAAAAGTATTTGCTTGGTGTCCAGATAGAGAGAGTGCTATTCCGTGCCCAAACTAAAAAAAAAACATTACAGTTTAGCTGAAAGGATGAGCCAAGTCAGTATTGGGATCTTAATCTTCGGCCAACGGTCTAACTGCTACATTGTCCTGATTCCGTAGTCACTATCTTCTTAACAGGCTGAATTTAGGTAACCTGCTTAAGTAGATCAGTGCAAGATCCAGCAGCTGTATTCACACAACATGCAAAGTGTTGCGACTTAGCGTGTTGCATAAATTGGTTGGCTGGCTGATGACTCCAAGTATTGGACAAATCCAGACAATGAGTTCATTCAGGATCACGTTAAACATGTTGTGAACACAGTCTATAACTTATAAATGCCTGTATCCATGACTCATTTATAAAAGGAAGTCAGATGTAAAAAGTTTCAGTGTTTTGATTTTTCTGGGTCATATTGACCTTGCACACTTCGTTTGAAGCCACTGTCCTCGTTTTAGTCATCCTTTCCTGGGAAAACAAGTTGCATAGCATCATTCAACAGTGGGATTGGTGGGGGTCGTATGGTAAGTTAAATGACAAGTAGCAAGCATATAGGCATCACATATTTTTGGAGTATTCCATATTTATGGAATACTCTCCCCCTAGAAGTTTGTGCAGCCCCCACCTTGCTGCAGTTTCATAAACAAGCGACAGCTGTTTTATCCCAATGTGCTTCCAGTCCCAGCTGGCTGACTGTGGGCATCTATCTCAGGCTTTATCTTTGCTTTTGTTTTTATATTAGTTATTACTATGTTTTTCTTTTTGCTTGATCTTCTATGCCGCCCAGGATCCTTTGGGATTGGGGTGGGTTATATAAGTATTGTTAGTTAGCAGATAAATAAATGTAAGGACTAAAACTAATGCGCAAATTCTCCCTTTAAAAAAAGAAAGTGACTTTGTTCCATTTCTGAGTAAATCAATAGGGGGCTGTAAAAGAGAGTGCAGGTCTTGTAGTGAATCTCGGTTCTTCTGTAAACTTAAGGCTCTTTCTTAGCGCTCTCTATCCCAGCATGATGTTGCAGTAATAATACAGTACACAGGATTGTTATAAGGGTTACAGCTAGGTTGTGCATTGGACAAAGTGCTGCGAACACTCCGAAATGCTACATAAGCATTATTGTTGTTAAAGAAATCTCTGGCTTTATCACAATTCCCAGCAGCCCAGTTAGCCTGACCAATTCCAAGGGGTGCTAGAAGATGTAGCTGAGCAACACCTCAGGGTGCTACAGGTTTCCACCCCCACCTAATGCATTGAAAAATCCTGTTGGCCCAAATGAGATTGCATTCTTGCTCATAGGCCCAGTTAACGTGGAACATTGCTTCTCATTTGTAGCTGTCCCTAATGGCGAGGCTCACCTGGTGCTTGGATGTTCTCTTCAAATCCATGCTCTTGTCAGACCTTTCTTGGATAGGAATGCTAGCTGGACCCTCTGTCAAGTGCCCATCTTCTTTTGATGTGTGTTGTGCCAGCTCCATGACAGATGGCTTCCTCTAGTCATCTCTTCCCTTTACATCTCTCTGAAGGGGGTTTTTGGGGAGAAGAAGTTCTTTCTCTCCTTGTCTTCCTTTGATGGCTGTTGGAGGTGCTGCTTGATGGAACCTTGTTCTCCCATTCAGTATTGAAACTGAGCCCTGTTTCAACAGTATTTGACCCTGTGTATGTGCTGGAAAGTTCTCTTCCTCATCTCTCCCCCCACTTTTTTTTTGTTCATCTAGAAGGTGGACTCTTGTTTTCAGGGGAAGCCTGACTGAAGAGCCTAGAACCATCTCTTCTTCCAGCTGAGTTTTTGATGTGCCTTTGACAAACATATTGATTATATGTTTTCTGCATTTGATCCTGCTTTTCAGACCCAAATCAGCTCACATCACTTAAAAAAGAGAGACTGAGATAAAGCCTCTATCGTTGGAGAGTGCATCTTCAGAGTCAGAAAAAAGTAGTGGGTGTGATGCTGGCATTCAATGGAATCAAGGCTAGGTTGATTATTCTTCTTGGAGCTTTTGCTTGAACTACAGTTTTGAGTGCTCGTTCCTTTGGCTAATTTGGTGGGGCTGATGAATGAAACCAGAACTTGCTACTCCTCAGCTCCTTGGTTCCAAAACAACTCTCAGTAGGAACAGAGAATTCTATCTGGTGTAAAGCAAGTTCTGGGCAGTTACTCCTTCTCTGGTTGATCTCAGGGACCAGGTTGATTTGCTCCTCTTGTGATGCCCTTCCTGTAAGAGAGATTCATGTTCTCCTGGCCAACAGTGAACCAGAGCATGCTGCCTCTTTGCTCTCCGATCAAACTCCAGTCATAACAGAGAAAAGAGGCAGAGTTACATAGAGGTAAAGAAACAAGAGGATGCTAAAAAAAACTTGCCTTTAGTTTTGCAACCATTGTTTGGATTTTTAACCCCCAAGTGTGTTGAGGTTCTGTGTAGGTAAACAGCTAACTTCCCACTGCAGTGGACTCTGCATTCAAAGCATCCCACTTTGGAATCTACTGCAGCAATTGTTAAGCTTAGATACTTGACTTCAGGCTGATCTTTCCTCATCAAAAAGGAAAGATTGTGCTTGTTTTAAATTATTCTCTGTTATCTGAATTGGGGGGGGGGGGGGAGTAAAAATCCATTCCAACCTGGAAGTTATTTTCCAAGGTGGTATCTTAGTCTAGAATGCCCAAGAAATAGCACCACCCAGGAAACGCAAAACATCAGGAGACTGGTAGTACCTTTTCTGATTAACAAATTTTATTAAAAGCCAAAAACTTTGGATGAAATTTGTTAGTCGGAAAACGTGCTACCAGGCTCATGATTTTTTGCCACCATAGAATAAGTAATTGACCGTGAGAGCTGTATGCAAAAATGTCTGAAAGACACCAAGCTGCCTTTCTCTGTGCTAGAGCTTTTTTTAGTTCTTCTGTACTAGATTTTTAAAAGCTTTCCTTTCTTACAACAGAAGAGAAAGAATTGCAGAAAAAAAAACCTAGAGTTTACTGCCAATGTCAGATGTATCCATGCTGGGACTTGGAAAGTGTTTAAGTGTTAACTGCAATTGTTCATATTCAGCTCCTTAGGGTCGTGATTGTGAGCAATAGCATTCAAGTAACAGTTTTGCAGTACCTTAAATATACTACAGTTGAAACTTTCCATAGACTAGAATTGCCCTCAACAGATTCTTTGCTTTTTTGTTCATTGCAGCAAAGCTGCTCCTGGAAAGTATTCAGACCATCCATTAGGTTCTTCAAAGTACGCTCTGTGTGTATAGGATGTTTTGCGGAATACATTAGTCTTGTAAAAATTAACTTTGGAGTTTAAAATTCAGCAGTAATTTAGATTTGACATGTTGTGTTTGATGGGTTTGACTTAGCATATTGAATGAATGAATCCAGTTAGTGTGATTTGTAAAGCATGCATTACAGTTTAGCACATTGTGTGAATCAAACGGTGGCTTATTTAGCAACCAGAATGCAGTGTCTGGACTTCTCTGAAAGTGTTTCAGTGTTTACTGACATGCTGCAAATACAACTGCTTTGTAAAGTGTAACCTGGCCTGCAGACAGGGAGGACATTCTGTACGTAAATTAACGGAGAAGCATCCTAGCCAAATCATGGTAGGTTCCAAATCTTGATATTTGTTTACAGTTGAATACAGATGCCATGCTGGATGGTCTTCTGGACAGATCTGTGTGATATGACAAGTTTGGTGGACAATGCAGAATTAACCGTTCATTGGTGTGGCAGTAAGGGGAGCTGGGCAGTGTATGCTTTCACTCCCCAGGCAAATGCTGCAGTCTGTACTTGACCTATTCATCTGGACTGGGCTGCAAAGCCAAGTTGTTGGCGAGGGCTGCAGAACTTCCATATATGGCTTCTGGACATACATTTGGCTCCTTCTGAAGAGTCACTTTCTGCAGCTTCGGTATGTTTGCATGACTCGAGTGGGAGTACCAAAGCTGCCCAGATTGACAGGCCTCGCCAGTTTTAACATGCACCCCCTGGCCCACTTCCCTAGATCCGATTAGCCTGAGAATGCTGGAATGGCTGGACATGTTTGCAAGGAAGCCTCATTGGAACTGCATTTCATAAATGCAGGGAGTGGGATCCTGCCCTTATTTCCTGGGAGGCAACCTCTACGTTTTTCACTTGAGGTGCTATTGAGTGAAAGTGTTGACATGAAGTTGACAGTATTCACTTGCTGACTTCAGAAGGATGTGCTGACCCTGAAGATGGTCATATTGTGCTTTTGACTAGACCAGTGTTTCTCAACCTCAGCAACTTTAAGATGTGTGGACTTCAACTCCCAGAATTCCCCAACCAACTCCCAATTCTGGGAGTTGAAGTCCACACATCTTAAAGTTGCCAAGGTTGAGACACACTGGACTAGACTGAGGAACAGGTTGAGGGAAAGCAAAAATAGGAGGTTTGTATCTAATGTGGAACATCATTTTCTTCTCTTGTCTTTCTGCTTCATATGAAAAAAATGGGAACCTGGGGAGGGAAATAAAAGACAATCTGTTACATGAAGTATTTTCCTCACGCACTTTCTCTAAAAACCTAAATTTCCTTTGCCTGTGCCTTAGAATGCTAGGCCTCAAATAAATGAAGATACAGGTATGTATTTTTCCTGAGCTAAAAAGATGTATCTCTATTTTTTATCAGAACCTGTGTACATGTTACAGGTTCACAATTGCTTAGCAATTACTGTTTATGTTTGGGAAAAGGAAAAAGAAAGAAAGCCTTTTTTTTTTGCCTATGTCCTGGAAATATGATGCCACGGGCAGGAGTGAAATCAAACTGGGACTCCATCGATCATAAAAAAAAAAAAAAGAGTTGCTAAAGAATAGTCAAACCCGCAGCTTCCAAAACTGGTGCTGGGGATTATGGCCAAGATTCTGAACTGCTAGCAGTAAATGAAGGTAAGATGCTTGGCTGTTTCTTTAGCCTAGCATGGTCTTCCCCAACACGGTGTCCTGCCGAATGCTTGCTGGGAATTCTGGAACTTACAGTGCCAACCTTTGGGAAGCAGCCAAGTTGAAGAAAGCCAGTTTAGCAGTTCTGCTGTCCAACTTTTTGCAACTCTTTGCTGTAACATTTATCCTTGTAAAGCACTCTGCAATCGAGTGTTGAGCTGAGGGATGGTCGTGGCACGTGGTTCACCGAGTGAACCTCCGCGGCAGGGATTCGTTTTGCTATTTGTGTTTATTTTATTTTAAAATGGGTAGGTGCCCTTCAGAACAAAAGAGTTTCCCAAACAGCTTGTATCATTTTGCTACAATTACTTAAAATGTTAAATCAAGCGAAGAGCAAAACATGCTCACATATAAGTAGTAAACTGTGGAAATACATTAATTAAGAATAGGCATGGTGATTTGAAATCGGTTCTCTTCCAAGTCAAGATCCGTTGCCATATTATTATTTATCGTATGGCACATTCACATCGCGTTACAATAAAAAACATAGAGCATAATAAATATGAAATATAAAATATAGACAGGAAAATTACAAATGTATGTCTAGGTTACAAATATAGTTTTTTGCTTCAGTTGTCACAGCCAGGAAATCAGCAAAATCTCCATTGTAGGCTCGTTTTTGACACTCTGTCACTATATGTTGGATAGTTTGTTTTTTGGCCCCACAGTCACAATTCAATGATGTTGTTTTGCCCCATTTATAAAGGGCATCTGCACATCTACCATGACCCGTGCGAATTCGGTTCAAGGTTGTCCATATCACACGGGGCTGGTCAAATCCAGGTGGTTTTTCCAAGATGCAGGGCAAGCCTCGGCATTGTGGAGGGCAGTTTCCTAGCCAATGTTGTTTCCACGTGTTGTGGATACTGAAATCATCTTCTAGAAGAGCTTTAGTGGTAGGAATGGCTGGATGTCTCGATCTCAGCCTGTTTCGCTCCAAGCAGGCTACGTCATTTAGTATTGGTAGCTGGGGATTACCAATAATCTTCCGATATTCTTGAAGAAGGGCGCTCTTTCGTCTTGCATCCGGAGGTGGTATATGGCTCAAAACAGGCAGCCAGTAGCCTTTGCCATAGCCTTTGTCTTGCAGATAAGGTAGAGATCCTGATGTACTTGTGTTTCAAAACAGTGTGTTCTGTTTATTCACACCTCTCCCAACTAATTTTGGTGTTTCTTTTTGCGTGATCCCCAACCACCCTTTATGTTTCTCTGTGGTTTCCATTTGCATTGCTCCACCACATTGCTTTTCATTTATGACCTGGCAGGAAACCTTAAAAGCTTCCTGTTCTGCATGATGGCAAACCACCAATTGTACCTTTTGCAGCCTACCTAACCTCAGTGGAGGCACTTGGATGGATGGGGCTAAAGAATGAACTCCTGTGCCGTTTGCCAGCCAGCCAGGGAATGCCTGGTGGACAAGGGCCAAAATTGCCGTTAAAAGGTTTGGCTGCACCCTTCCTGTGTGGTTTGAGGGCTCCATGTTGCCACCTGCTGAAGGGCATGCTTTGTCTCAGGATATGAAACCGTGGCTCATCCGGACAGCCTGTGAAGTTGGATCAATATGATAGCCTTTTTCCCCCCAAGGAGTGCTTCCATCTCCTTTCATCTTGTTCTCTCGAGGCATTGTTCTGGCATTGTTCTGGCTTCTGTAATCTTCTTCTTTGCAGTGTCTTCTGGCAACGCGGAGGTTTCTGGATGCTGAAACTGCAGTTCCTAGATTGCAAATAAGTTTTGAAAGCTCAACAGACTCCCTGTCCTCCTCCTCCTCCGCTTTTAACCCATGCTCCCTGTTGCCCTCCTCCTCTGTTTATCTTCTCTAGGGTGGCTTTGTCCCTTGATCTCACCCTGGAATCATCATCTCCTATTATCAATCCAAGATACTGATGGTTTCCATGGCAACAGCTGGCGATGTCAAACAAGGACCATGACTTTGCCGTTTGTGTAGGAAAAATCTCTCCTGGGAGGCAGATGGGACTTAGCCCTCCATAATTTCTGTGGTGGTCCCAAAGTATCTCAAGGGGCGTGGGGAGGGGGGAGGGAAGGACATTGCCCCTCTCCATCCCAGCTGCCTGCCAGTTCATCATAAAGGGACTGTGGGTTAGGGGAGTAATTCATAGTGGTTTCTCAGACACAATCCACAGCAGAAAGCGTCGACTCTTTTCCTGTTCTGAATCGTATTGGAAGGGACTCTGGAGATCATGTAGTCTGACCGCTGCCCAACATTGGATAGCCCAGCTTAACAAGCCTAGGAAGTTGTCATATGACCACATGTGCAGGTTGTGTAAGCCATGGTGACTATAACCATGATTTGTTGAATAAATCATAGTTGGCTAGCTTTGCTCAGTGCACTAAGCCACAATCAGATAAGCATTATGGCTTAGCCCGAAGTGCCAATTCCAAGCTTGATGTGTTCCTGATGTGCTGGACAATGATTGCCATAACTCCTTGCTGTCATGATGTGAAGGAGAGGGTCCTCGAGAGTCAAGGTTTGATTGGGAACAGAGCTCTACTCACAAGGAGAAGTTAGACTTACAGGCAATGGGAAAAGGACAAGATCAACCTTTTTACCCTGGAGGAACCCCTGAAATAATTTTCAGGTCTCAGGGAACCCCTGCATAAACATTAATATATCCACAACTCATGATACAATGTCTTTTTTTTTTAATCACAATCTCTTGCGGAACCCCAGTTGAGAAAGCCTGTTCTAGTTATATAATTGTTCATTTCTGAACAACCAGGGCTGAAAGAAGGACTGTGTTCACACAGTGGACTTACACACACTGTAAATTGTGTGTAAATTGTGTAAATTGTGTGTAAGACAGAGATTTTGCTTCTATCTGTGCTCCTGCCCTCTGAAGATGCTGGCCACAGATGCTGGCGAAACGTTAGGAACCACAACTTCCAGAACACGGCCACACAGCCCGGAAGACCCACAACAGCCATCGACACTGTAAATTGTTTGTTTTAGTTTGGCACAGTGTGTGAACTCAACCTTATGACTTGGTATTCTGAGCAAACTAGGCGTTTATGGATTATTCAACGATATTCAGCTATTAAAAGACCTCTAAGTTTAATGTATGAATGCAGCCAATTACACTTTGCTCTAAGACATTATGAGGTTTGTTTGGTTTTGGCTTAGCTTTATACTCAAATCCAGACACTCTGATTTGGAAAACCTGGTTTCTGGCATGACATTATTGGAACCAGACCGTAAAGGTTTATTCAGTAATCCAAGGCTTTAATAAACCGTGGCTATGTATGGTATATGAACTGAGCTACTGAAAGTTAGTGCATTACTCATTAAATCACATCTAATGACATTGCCTTAATTCTTCACTATTAGAGTAAGCAGTATAACCAAGGCACACAAAGGTTGCTGTTAATTAATCACAATTCCATTTTATAATTGTTGATTCTGCCGAGTTTCCACAATTGTTCCAACTAATTGAAACTGTACGAGAGACATTGTTACCAACATGCTTTCTCTCTCTCTCCACCCTCTCTGAGTTGTCTGTCAATTACATTTGATAATTCAGAGGAATGCTGCCTCCATGTGATGGAATGTCTCTCTGAAGGAGAAGGTAGTGTTATGGAGATTGCTGGACAAGAAGGAGGGGGCGCTTTCGAGGGGGAGAAGCGCTTCCATAGCATGGAAGACCTTGGGCACGCATCCAAGAGAATCGAGCCAGGCCCACCTTAGCGTGCTTGGGGTTTTTCCCTGTGAACTGTTCTGGTAGCTTAGTTTGGTAAGATTCTGTGTAAGGTAGAGAATAAAGATCTAGAGCTTATCTCTTGGGGTTCAGCGTCGTTCTTCACTTAGCCATGACACTCCATGTTGAAATGGATCTAGGGCAGTGTTTTTCAAGCTTGACAACTTGATGAGTGGACTTCCAAGTCCCAGAATTCCCAGAATTCCCCAGCCAGCATTCCCTAAATTCTGAACAAGACGTATGGACATCTTTGCACTGATGGGAATTTTTAGACAGATACAATGGCACCATTTTCACTGGCATTGGGCCAAGGCTATTGTAAAATGGTGAATTACCATTTGTTTTATTGTTCTTATTTACATAGTTACTTTTCATTCAAACCAGTTCAGTTGCACAGTGTCGCTTACCTAACTGTAACCACAAGAACCATGTCTCTGTTACGCTGCTTGACCAAACGATGGCTTTTTCAGAAATAATTTGTTGTTCAACCGTTTCTAACTCTTCATGAACTGAGGGACATCATTTTACTAGGATTGTCAGTGTTGGCTTCTTTGAGTTCTTGTGTCATCGGTGATAGTCTCTAGCTGCCATGTCGTCTTTGGCCTCCTTTTCTATTGCCCTCGATTTTCCCAAGATTTTTCAAGGCCTTTTAGAACTCCCTTGCTTTATATTTTGTATGGTAATAATGTGGTTTCAGGGGGGGCTGATTTATACATCTGGCAGCTCTCGTTCTATCTATGATTGCAGAAATTTGAGCATTATCTTGCATGTGAGATAAGCTCAAGTGCCTGGTTGTTTGAGCATTCCTTTTTTTAAAAAATCTGTTCAGTCGTGTCCGATTCTCGAAGACTGCCTGGACAAGTCCCTGTGTTTTCTTGGCAAGATTTTTCAGGAGTGGTTTGCCATTGCCTCCTTCCTAGGGCTGAGAGAGAGGGACTGGCCCAAGGTCACCCAGCTGGCTTCGTGCCTAAGGCAAGTCTAGAACTCACGGTCTCCCAGTTTCTTTGGCACTGGCCTTTTTGAGTTTTTGAATATAATTTGATCTTTTCCAGTTCCTTGGCCTACTGCTGTGTTTTCCATACCTCCTTACAAATTGCAAGTAGCACTTTAATTGCTACTTAGACTGCTGTTTGTAAGATTTTAAGATTTTAAACAGTTCTGCTGATATTTCATCAACTCCTGCAGCTTCGTTGTTAATGTTAGTTTTCTTAGGACCCATTTAACTTCGTTTCCCCAGAAGTCTCTGGGTATAGGTCAGTGATCAAACCTTTATATCTATTATTGATTTGGGGATCTTTTTTGTACAGTTCTTTCATATCTTTGAGCCATGTCTGCTTTATATCCTTATTGTCCAGAAGATCTTTGCCTTCTTTGCCTTTTATTATGTCCATCTTCAGTCATAAAGTTTTGTTTTGTTTTGTAGGGAAAAATGGGAAGAGGGAATGCTATATATATTACCTTGACCTCCTGAAATGGTAGGATATGTATTTAACACATCAACAAGTTCCTTTGACATGTACAATTTAATTTTCTTAAATTGTCCTTGCCATTCAATTGTTATTTTCAATTCCTTTTCTTTGGTTATTTAGATACAATTCCTTGGTATTTTTCTTGTTTTTCTCTGGAACTCAATCTTTACTCGGGCAAATTTTCCCTGTTCACTGTTGCATTTTGCTTTTCATCTTTCTTCAGCTATTTTCAATGTATCAGCAGGCAGCCATTTCATTGCCTTTTGCTTTTTGCATTTTGGAATAGTTTTATTTGCTTCACCTTTAATGATGTAATGAATTTCAGTCCAGAGTTCTTCAGGCACTCTGTTTATCAAATCTAATCCATTAAAGGTGTTCTTCTCTTTCACTCTATAATCTTATGGGATACTGCAGAGGTTGTATGCTGAGGTTGTATGCTATTGGTTCGATGATTTTATTTGTCGTCTTTAATTTAAGTTGTAATTTTGCAAGGAGAAATTCATGTTCTCAGCCTGCAGTCACCACCAGGTGGTTGTGGTTGAATAGAACTTCTCCATCTTTGCTTGAAGAGTAGATAGTCATTTTGATTTTGGCATTATTCATGCGGTGATGTCTTTTAGGTTGTTGGAAAAATGTGTTATAGGCACTGAATTTTCATAGCCAAATTTTAGTAATCTGCCTCCTGCTTCATTTTGTGCACCAACTCCAAATTTTCCCATTATTCCAGGTGTTCTTTTACTTTTGGTTTTAGCATTCCAGGCTCCCATAGTAAGCATGATTATTAATTATGGTGTTGTGTCAATAAGGAGTTGCAGGTTGCCACAAAAGTGCCCAACTTCCATTTTGTCTGCATTTGGTAAATGTGGGCTGTGATTATTGCTGTTTTATGCCGGTTCTTCCTGCTGTATTTCATTTTGTTGACAGCTGTCTTCCTTGTTGTCATTTTATTATATTTTGGGGTTTATTTGCTTTTCATTCATGTTAGCCATTGTTTAAATATTAGCACTCTTTATTAGAAGATCACTTTATTTTTTTTAAAAATAAATAAATGTCTGGATGTGATGGCTAGGAAGTTGGGACATTGATGGTCCTGGATCAAGACAAAGAGCAGAACTCAACCTATGGAAGTGGAGTGAAAGGGGATTGGCCAGTTTGAGAGAATATGGCTATTGAAATCTGGAGTGCAGAGAAGTCTGTTGTTTTGGGAGAACTTTAACCATCTAGGAATCCAAGGGCAGCAGGGCATGGCTGAATACTTGGCAGGCAAAGACACTATGTGCTTATTATTAGAATGAAGTGGCAAAAGCTAATGCACTAGATCAGGCTGATTCTCTTGCCAAAAATACTAACACAGAATGAAAGGCAAAAGGGATCCTGCCTCCATGGCTAATGCAGCATTCTTAACACTGTACAACAAACCCCATAAATTACTCATTAATTGGATGCCACAGTGTAGGTACATCAGTGATTAAACTACTTCTCCTTCCCTTTATCATCAGAAAATATTGATTGCATTGATTTTAACTGAAATTAGGACATCTTTTTACATTTCTGTTGTCTGGGGATGCTTAAGCTGATACTCTTGTAAGAACATGGACTAAGTTTTCATTTTTTATTAAGGCAGAGCAAACTCAATAGCTACTGTGGAGGCTGCTGAAAACACAATGTGTAGCAGTCCCCCCCCCCCCCCCCCGGCTGTAGTTTTGTACTGTGTGCTGCGCTAGCCAAGTCCGCAATATGAGGCAATGCCTCTAGAATGCGCTCCTGTGCATGTTAAAGCTTTGATCGGCTTTGCCTTTAGCTTATTGGGGTTGTTCCCGCATGCAGAGTCCGCCCGGAAATCAGAAGGAGTCTGCTGATTGCCTTTACTAACACATTTTATTAAATGGCATAAGGTTTCATAAGCTGTAGTTCACTTCATCAGATGCATTGAGTGGCTAGACTGATGTGGGATTTAAACTCGAGTGAGGTAGGGAAAAGGAGAAGAAGACAGAAGACAGGTTGGTTGTACAGATGTAGGTTACATGTGAGACAGATTGCAAGTACATTATGAATTATTAGTTGTATTGTGTTAAAAATCTTTTAACACTTTTGGAGATAACCTGAAACCTTTCGATGTATGTGAGTTCAGCAATTTCTCACTCAAGAGTGCTGGAGATGGCTACTTTGAGATCTGTAATGGGGTGTCTTGGAACTTTGAAATGCTCTGATAATAGCTCAGGAAGGCTTATGCTTTTTGATCAAATCTGTCAGTCTGTAAAGGTGCTATCCGACTCCTGGTTTTGAGCTACCTGTGGACTTACATGTCTCTCCTATATGAGATACCCGAGAGGAGCTTTGTCAGGTAGCATCATACAGTACTGGCATTGCAGTACCTTGGACAGCTCCAAGCAGGCGATTCTCTCCGGGGTCTTCCTGATCCTTCAGAGAAATAAAACATGGTCCTGTCCTGCTGTTTTAGTGGTCGCTGCCCGATGGCCTCATTGGGATCAGGGGCATGACATGCTGGGGGAAAAAAGGCTGATCTTTCCATCTTCCTGTTTCTCCTCCATTTTTTTCAAAATGATTTATCTCTGACACGTTGTCTTTTCCCAATACGGTTGTCCCAAAGTTCTTTTTCAAAGAATCACAAGCAGCGTGATTTTTCTCAAAAGGGGTTGGGCAAGGGAAGTATTAGGCATTCCTCTCCTGAACATGGTAGCGTGGTCCTGATTAGTCCACCTGTGCTTAAAGTGAAGCCATAATTAGAGCAGAAAGATGATTGCTTCTCAAACAGAACGCGACCATGGTGAACATAAGGCCCTGGTGCAAATGGGACTGGTTCCCCAGAAAAATCTGGCTCAAGGCTCCCATCTCTTTATGCATGTGTGTGCATGCACATGTATGTGTTTGCTTTGGGTGAGTGTTGTGCTCTTTCGTTTTTCATTCTGACAAGCAAGGTAGCTTTAGGTCACTGCTTCCATACTGCAAAGCAAGCAAATAGTTTGTTCTCTAAGGCTGTTGTTTCCCTTGGGTTTTCTCTCCCTCCACCCCCACCCCTTTATGGGACAAGTCTATTTTATTCTGGGCATCAGGTGTTACAGCTATGTGTGGGGCCACATGTTCCACAACGTTCTTGCCAACCCCTTAAATAAAAGATAAAAGAAAAAGAAAGCAAACAATTAGCAAAATGGCACTTGCTGACCCTGTGTCTCATGTAACATTGCAGCACTGCTTGGACTTCAGAAGCGGGGAGCTTTTTCTTTGCAATTGGCATCATCCTCATTCATGAGAGAACTTCTTCGCTGGGGATGAAATCACTGAAATGCAGGCAGGAACACTCTGTTTCCTAACCCATAGTTTTCTTCCCACTCTTAAAAATTGCCTGAGGGTCATAGGGAAATGGAAGCAGTGACAGATTTTATTTTCTTGGGCTCCAAGATCACCGCAGACGGTGACTGCAGCCATGAAATTAAAAGATGCTTGCTCCTTGGGAGGAAAGCTATGGCAAACCTAGACAGCATATTAAAAAGCAGAGACATCACCTTGCCGACAAAGGTCCGTATAGTTAAAGCTATGGTTTTTCCAGTAGTAATGTATGGCTGTGAGAGTTGGACCATAAGGAAGGCTGAGCGCCGAAGAATTGATGCTTTCAAACTGTGGTGCTGGAGAAGACTCTTGAGAGTCCCTTGGACTGCAAGGAGGTCAAACCAGTCAATCCTAAAGGAAATCAACCCTGACTGCTCATTGGAAGGACAGATGCTGAAGCTGAAGCTCAAATACTTTGGCCACCTAATGTGAAGAGAGGACTCACTGGAAAAGACCCTGATGCTGGGAAAGACTGAAGGCAAAAGGAGAAGGGGACGGCAGAGGATGAGATGGTTAGATAGCATCACCGATGTAATGAACATGAATTTGAGTAAGCTCCGAGAGACAGTGGAGGACAGGAAGGCCTGGCGTGCTATGGTCCATGAGGTCACGAAGAGTCGGACACGACTAAACGACTGAACAACAACAACATCATAGGGAGGCATTTTGGAAAAAGCAGTAGGGAGGGTTTCTTTCCTGCCATACTAGTGGGAAGAAGACCCCTTTCATCATGCATTCGTGTTTAGGGAGGCCTTTCCTCAGCTCCTGTACTGCTTGCTGCCTTGTAGCCTGGTTGCTTAGCAACCATCTAACTCTTCATTCCTTGTTCTCCTTCATTGTTGTAGGCCTCATGCTGCCTGTTGTCTTATCTGCAGTTATTTGAAGCAGCAGCAATAGCAGCGCCTCAAAGGCTATTTCAGCTGGGCCAGGAGTGACCGTTCACAAACTAGTTACCAATTTTGCAGTGAGAATGTGCCCTGGCCAACCTATGCCCTAATGTTGTTGGGAGACCTCTTGGGTTACACTAAGGTTGCTGCTGCTAAAAGCTTCTCCTCTCCCTGGAGTACTTCCTGTGCCCCAGTCTGTGCATCTTCATGGTGTTCCTGCACAGCATTAAAACATTGCTACAAGCCACTGAAAACTACTTGGAGAGCCACATATAGCTCATGATTTGAGACCCCTGGTTTAAAGCAAGCTAGGATTAACCATGGTTTGATATTCCAATTGGCTCCCCCAAAATAAATGTTCCGGCTTTGTTTTCTCTTGGATTCCATTTAGTTTAATGTCATGGTAAGTGAGAAATGAAGAAGCCATATTACAGCCTTGCATTGTGTGTGAATCAAGCCACTGATTGGGTGCTGTATAATGTGTTAAACCATAATTGGTTTGGTTAGTTTTGTTTTCATCTGCCCTGCAAACTGGCTTAGTGTGTTATAGGAATCATCTGCAATCTGTTTAATGAAGGAGGAGTTAATTAGACTTCGCTCTAGGTGCATATTTTGACTTCTTCACACTAGCCATGATCACTGCAAGGAGAAGAGTTGGTAATGCTTTCTTTCCTGGATGATGAATCTGTTCTTTTGCTTGAAATGTTTGTGTGCAGGGGTGAAACTCAGAGGAAAGCTTATACTGTAAACCTGATACAGAAATCCTTTTCTCGGCTAAGGCTACATGCTGAATTCTACATTAGCAGAACGCTCGTGATGCCGTTAACATTAAAGGTCCCTTGACAGCATGAGACTGAGTCATGTGGCTTCCAGGTGCAGCCCTGGCATAAAGTTTCAGGCTTTTATTTTTCATATTTCTGTCACTGTTGGTTCTCAGGGAAAGTTTGGAGGGCTGGAAAAAAAATGACAAAACAAAACAAAAAACGTTCTGAAATCAGCTTCAAAGGTGCAATCTTTAACTTTCTTTTTGTTTTACAGGGATATTATAGAGTTAATTTTTTGTGTAAGTTGCACTGCATATTTTGATAGACTTAAAAAAAAGTAATAAAGAACCACAGGTCAGAACACATGCTGGGGATTCTTTGCGCTTCTGCTGCGAAATCCATTATTTGGCTCCAGATTCAGTGTCTTTTGTTGGGTTCCATTCCTACTTTCCTTGGCGAACATAACATGATATCCTGTTCCTACACTGATAAAGCTGCAGGTCCTTGATGGCCTTTCCCAGGATTAAGCCAGCTCATTTTCATGGCAGTCATATTCCTGGGAATCAGGGCTGGATAACTGTTACTGTAATTGCAGTGGGTTTCCGCCACATTACGTTCTCCATGCGGCATATCCCTTGGGAAGTTGAGACCTACTGAGACCTTGTGAACTCTTAATTAAACTGAATTACTGTACACCACAAACAGATTTGGAAGAACTAGAGTGTGCAGGTGGCAGGTGAAGCTCTAGAACAAGGATCAACACGTGCTTGAAGGCATAAGGGCAGATCACTAGATGGGAAGCTTTTTTAGAATGGCTCCTTACGTGCTTTGCTATGAATCAGTCGGTGCCTCAGGGTAAGAGTAACAGTGATTCAAAGTTGCAGTAACAGGAACTCATCCACATCAGATCTGATTAGACTTTGTTTGATGTCAGTGTAATGTTCCTGTATTGGGGAAAAAGCACTTCCTATTTCACTCCTTATAAAATTGCATTTAAGAAACAAAGACCCATCTTCAAATTCATCCAAACAATCCACTCTTTCCCACCTGTGTGATGTGGCCTTGCCCACTTTGCAGGGTTCTACACCCCCAAATTGTTAAATCCAGTCTTTGAACTCAAAGTTCACCCACTTTGAGCAAGATGCTTCATATACTAGTTCCTCCATTAATTGGGTAACTAAGTATGTGCATGGGCTCATGTATTCTTACTCTTCCTTCCCACTTAGACTATTTGTTCCAGGTTCCAAGTTCAACCAGCAGAATGGAAATTGATGGTTCCAAGTCCAGTCAGCAAGTTCAAGGATGTCTCTTGTGATTAGAAGAGAAATCAACTCAAAGAAAAAATATATGCATAAAGCTGTCAAAGGAATAATTACATAGCTATCAGGAAAAAAATAGAATAAGTACATGAAGCTGACTGGTTTGCTTTTGGCTTAGTTTGAAGTGTGGTGCTATTGTGGTTTGTAAAGAATGGCTTGCCTTAGGTCTTAAGGCTAATTCAACAAATTATAGTTAACATAAAGCAGGTGAAAACCCAGATAATTCATACAATCCAAGCCAAAGAAAGCACATTATAGTTTAGCACAGTGTTGAACCCAGGCCAGTGATTAGTATTGTATATCACACAAAACAAAATGGGGTGGCATTGTTTTGACTTATGATGGATGAACCAGCAGTTGTAGCTTCCAAGCCATGGCTTATAACTTAGAATGATGAGAAATCAACCAATTGTGATTTAGAAGACAGTGGCATATGTAGTGGGTTTGTAAGCTGTGACCGACAGTTAGTGCAGTGGGTGAATTTACTTGTTTGTGGCTTATTCAGAAAATAAGCACCCGTGGTTTAAGAGGACATATAAATAATATCCCTGAATATATGCTTTGCATGCAGAACACCCAAGAATCAGTCCCTCAAATCAAATCTGGAAATAATTTTTTCCCTTGCAATGCTGCAGAGCTGCTACCAGCCAATCAGAGTAAACAACACTGAGCTAGATAGCTCTATTTGATACAAAGCATCTTCCTAAATCTAGTAATTGCGGAATAATGGATCATTTGAACTACTTCTTTGGAAGTAGTTTGTGGAGCAGAATTTCTAGTATTGTTGGTACCCCTCCTCAACCTCCTTCCGTGATTATAAAATTATGATCAATCTGTAGGACAAAAGGAGTTGGTGAAAGTGACAGATAACTTCATTTTGAAGGTTTTCAAATTAAAATGAAAAAGTTGGCCTTTTTAAAAGGTCAGAGATTTATATCCAATTGAGTAGAGCTTTAGAAATGTAGCTGCTATGAATGGTAAGCACAGATGTAATTTTGGTGGCTTGCAAAGAAGCTTCCTCTTCCCTCCAATGCTCTGCTAAAGAAGTTCACTAAGAAAAAATGGATTGGGCAAGATAGGGAAGCAGAGAAGGCTTTCAAACCAATGGATCAGATGAAAAAGCAAGTGTTCCTGCAAGTGCAGTATCAACTTGGCCTCAGATGGTGGTGAGGGAGATGGATATGAAGCCCCACAGATCAGAAGGGTCAACCTGGAGGGCTGGATCAGGCCCACAGACCTGAAGTTCTCCATGCATGTTCTCAGAGGTGGGTTCTTACTGCTGCCTTTTGCTTGAAGGAGTTCCACAGCAACGTTTTCCAGGCAATATAAAATCTTCTGCAGCTCAGTTTTATTGAACATGTTTATATGGTGGTAATATGTAGTATGCTCTCCATGGTTCTTAATGATATTTTCCAGAAAGCCACATGGCACCCCCTCTTTGCTATTTTAAGGTAAGGAGCAATTTTAAATATTGAAATAAATGGAATCTTTTGATTTTCAATAGTTCCAAAACCTGAAGCGTGGTTGGTTTCATGCATTAATCATTTCATTTCCCTTTGGAATAATGTTAATTATGCTATTCTAACTAATTTTTCTAATCTGAATTCTAATATGTGGTGAGAGGAAGAAACACACACATTGGGGAAAAAAGAAGATAAAAATTAGAACGTTCACTGGTATACAGTGAGAAAATGGATGCAGATCATTGCATCGCTGCGAGTGACTTATCTAGTGACCAAAGGTAGTTAGAGATATTTGGGTGGCTTATTTTGGAGCTAGGATTTCAGATGAGGGCTGAAGACCATTGCCAAGGGAACTACCTTAAACTAGGCCAGGATGTTTTGTCCAATTAGGCTGCTCTTGATTGCTCTGACTCCTGTTTTTTTCTCAGTCTCAAGGAAGAAAAAATATTTCCCATTATCTGCTATCTGATCTTGTTGTCTAGTAATGCCAGATACTGAACATGCAACCTTTTTTTATATAATGCTGTTACTGAGGCCAATCAATCAATATTTTATTACGGTCACAGACCAGAATTAAATGTTCCTGAGGTATGGTTTCTTCCAAAGTTTCATGGCTTATCTAGTACTGAAGGATGTATAGCACTGCAGCCTTAATCTCCTGCTAAGTAATTGCTACATTTTCAGATTTAAAATATTAGTAAGTAGCCCAGCACCCTCTTGCCACCATAATGCTACCATAATCTCTGCTCATTGAGGGTTTAAGGTTTATGGAGATGGTTGAAAAGCTCAAGAAGACATATCTCTTTTATATCAGATTAGCCTTCAGGGGTGATAAGTAGCTTCTTCTTTGCTACTATTCCATTTGTTTGAGAGATTGCAAAACTTAGTACTAGATGTGTAAACTTGTGGTGATTAGTTTTTCATATAGGCAGTGTGAGGTATTTCAATCACTAGGTTGGGTGAGTATCCAACAGCAAATGCTTTGCATCTTGAAGAGTGGGACTCCTCTTCTGTGGGATTTAGTCTAGTCTAGTCTAGCTAGTGTTAGGAAGGGCACCACAGATATTTAGCCTAATTGAGCTGTCAACAGTCAGAAAAAGAAAAAATTAACATCTCATTTTCATTTTGTAAAATTTTATTATTTTTTAGAACAAAGATAAAAAACTACAAAAAAAGGGAAAAACACTACATACAAAAAGAATAACATTAGAAGTGCAAAAACAAAAAAGAAAAAAACTTCTAAAAAGTTACATATAAACAGGTGGCTTTTCACAGCAAGAATATATAGCAATTTCCACAAACAAGCCCTTCCTCTAAGTCAAACCTTAATCACATTATTTCTATAAATCCTTCCAATATATAAGTCTCTAATAAATTTGCTCCTTCCCCTTCAATCCCTTCCTTTTAAAAATAATCCATTTAATAATTTCCCCCCCACTTCTACTGCTATTCTATATATTTCTGTCTGCACAATACACATCAAATTATAAAAACAAATAAATTTTCTGCCTTTGTAATAAACAATCTTAACTCTATTAGATCTCTAAAACAGTATAAAACATATCTATCAATATCCTTTAAGTTTTACAAAACCCTATAAAACAATCATATACTCTCTTAATCAATCCAACTATATATTAGTTTTTATAAATTGTCTACTTATTAACAATCTTAACCCTAATTATATTTAAAAACCAATATCTTTTAAGTCTTAGAAATCAAAAATCCTGTAAGTCAGATTAACCTCATTAACATCTTATGTGGGACCTGCAAGATTTCAACATTCGTGTGCCATTAGGTAAAGGTTCCCCCCGCACATTTGTGCAGTCGTGTCCGACTCTAGGGGCTGGTGCTCATCTCCAACACTAGCCGAAGAGCCAGTGTTGTCCAAAGACACTTCCACGGTCATGTGGCCGGCATGATGCGCACGGAATGCTGTTACCATCCCACCGAAGTGGTACCTATTAATCTACTTGCATTTGCATGCTTTCGAACTGCTAGGTTGGCAAGAGCTGGGACTAGTGCGGGAGCTCACTCCGTCATGCGGGACTATGGTTTTGAACCTTTGAACTTGCGATCTTCCGATCGACAAGCCTGGCGTCTTACCTGCTGAGCCACCACGCCCCCCTATATTATAATTAAAATATAATGTATTGTCGAAGGCTTTCACGGCCGGAGTTCGATGGCTGTTGTGGGTCTTCCGGGCTGTGTGGCCGTATTCTGGAAGTTGTGGTTCCTAACGTTTCGCCAGCGAAACGTTAGGAACCACAACTTCCAGAACACGGCCACACAGCCCGGAAGACCCACAACAGCCATAAAATATAATGTTTCATTAAAAGGGCAGGGCCCCCTCTTGGGTATCTGGTGTGTGACAGACACAGTGCTGAGCCCCAGCCTATTTCATGCAGCATGTAATCTAATTTTTAAAGTTGCCTGCAAGCAATCAGTTCAAATCTTTGACAAAAGTTATCTGTACCACTCCAAACAGGCTGCTGGATCAGAAAGAGAAATGAAGGAGGTGGGAAAAAGAGGTGATCCCATTTAATTGTGGCTATGTCACCAATCTTTGCTAGTATGGTGTGTGATTTTCAACAGTCAAATGTATATTCTGATTAGCGCACAGATACCTTGACAGTCAATACAGTCAAATTCACCACTCCAATGTTCCAACTGGAGCAAAAAACTTCAATTTACAAAGAAAACGAATCAGAGAAGTTTTCCCCCTTCTTTACGGTTTGATAACACACCTGCATAATCAAAAAGCCATTGATGCAGATGTTGACAAGCACTGTTAATAGTGATAAGTGATAAGGTTGGTCTTTAATGCCACAGAGCAAACAGTCAGTGCTGAGGAGCTCAGAAGGTTTCCATGCCATGTTGCAGTGCCCCATCAGCTGTGGCCATTTGTGTAGAGCAGAGCTTTCCAAACTCTTCATGTTGGTGACACACTTTTTAGACATGCATCATTTCGCAACACACTCTTACAGCAGGGCAGAAGTCAGGCACTAGAACCTGCACGGAATCACAGCAGGTTTGGAGGCAGCAGGGCACAAGGCAAGCACTAGGACCTGCGTGGAATCCTGGCAGGGCAGGTTTGGAGGCAGCAGCAGCCGCAACACACCCAGACACTGCAGCTGACGCACTAATGTGCTGCGACACACAGTTTGGAAAGCTCTGGTGTAGAGCCTTGTGAAGTGACTTGGAAAGATCTATATAACTCTGAAAATGCTGGCTTCTTGGGTGGGTGGGGTTCAATTTCAGAGATATCAATTGAAGCAGAAATACCTATTGTGGTAGGAACTTTGATCTTCCAGATTTGGACTTTGTGCCATTGAAAGGCCTTAAAGGATCCTTGATCACCTTGAGCATTTTCCCACAAAACAAAATGTCCCTGTCAACTGGTGTAACTCTGTGGAAATGACACTTAGACATGAGTCAGATAATTTGACATCTGTGGGCTCTTCTAACTTGATATTTATGTATTTATTGGATGTTCTGACTTCATTTTCAAATATAGATGCCTTTTTTTATTTGTTTGTAGAGAAGCTTTCTTTGAAGCCTAGCTTTTTCCTGTAGCAGTCATGTAGCAATATGAACATGGAATTTTATTTTATTATAATTAATAAAATAATGTTGAGCTCTTTTTTCTCTTCTTTTTCTCTGTACCAAGTCTGGCTACAACCCTGTGCACGCAGTTACAAGAAAGTAAATCTCATTGAATATAATGGGAGTGCCTTTTGAATCTCTCTCTCTCTCTCTCTCTCTCTATCTATCTGTATCTGTATCTGTATCTGTATCTGTATCTGTATCTATATCTATATCTATATCTATATCTATATCTATATCTATCTATCTATCTATCTATCTATCTATCTATCTATCTATCTATCTACAGTATATATCTATATATCTATATCTATATCTATATCTATAATATGTATTGTATATTTTCATCCATTTAGTAACTCATTCACATCTATTTTGTTTACATGTGATGGAGTTAAACTTTCTTTGACCTGATTCTTTCTTTATATTTGATGACTTTTCTGTCTTCCAAGATCCAGAGAGGACAAAAAGTTTGCCTGTAATTAGGTTGGAAAAACCTATAATTTAATTATAGGTTAAAGAATTTAAATCTATAGTAAAAACACTGACTGTCTTATTTGGTCAGTTAAGATTATTAATACAAATAACAGTTTTTTTAGCCTGGGAGGCTGTAAACTTGTGGGGGCAGTGCACCAATAATTGCTGCTGTAAACCTCCTCTAATTCAGAGAAAGATGGTCAGTTAGGCATTTATATAACTTGAAGGAAGGAAAGACAAAGAACATAAACAGCACATGTTCCTTCATCACACAATTAATTGCAAATTGGCACACAGTGCAAAAAACAGCCTGCAGTTTCATGCAAATTGCATTGTCACAGAAATGACACACAATTGCCCCGCACAAAACTCACTTAATAATGAACAAGGCTAGTTTCTCCATCTTATTTCTTGGGAAACAATTAGGGGTGAATTGTATTCTGCAATTCAGTAAATAAATAGAATTGGTCATACAAGATTAACGGAGGCACGGAATTATGTAGGATTATTAGACTGGTGTCTTTCAGATTGCATGAGAGCATTTTTACAACCATGAAACTACCCTCTTTTTCTCGGATTAAGCAGAGAATTCAAGTTTCTTAATCCCTGGTGAGCTTCCTACTTTACAGCATGCAGGCATATGATTCTTTTCAAAATGATGGATAACAGTCCCTATCCTTTTCAAAGCAAGGAGGTCCCATGACTAAACAGATGTGAAGCTATGAACCCAGTTAAATTAAACTAGCTAGTTCAGAGCTAGTGCTTTAATCAGGCACATGTTATTCCATTGGTTCTACAGCAAATTTGGCAATTACTAAAGAAAGCACAGGTTGGGCTCATTCATTGCCCTAAGCTAAGATGTCTGTTTGGCTTGGGCTTGGCACATATGCTCAACCTAGCCATAGTGATTTGTTAATCATGGTTTTTGACTTACGTTGTGTGAACTTAGCTAGCTGTGGTTTATGCAATAAGCATACTTTGGCTCAATGTATAACTCCAGTCATCTAAATGTAATGTAACCTTTCCCAACCAGGAACCCTCCAAATGTGCTGGAAATGCAACTTCCAGCGTAACCCAAGAGCAGAGCTTTCCAAACTTTTCATGTTGGTGACACACTTTTTAGACACGCATGATTTCGTGACACACTCTTACAGCAGGGCATCATTTTGCAACACACTCTTACAGCAGGGCACAAGGCAGGCACTAGGACCTGCGTGGAATCACAGCAGGTTTGGAGGCAGCCAGGCACAAGGCAGGCACTAGGACCTGCGCGGAATCCTGGCAGGGTTCGGAGGCAGCAGCAGCCGCCGCGACACACCCAGACACTGCAGCCGACACACTAACGTGTCCCGACACACAGTTTGGAAAGCTCTGCCCAAGAGTCTGCTGCTGAGAATCCTGGGAGTTTTAGTCCCATCATATTTGGTGGGTGCCTGGTGGGCAAAAGCTGATATCATTCTACTTGGTTGCATTTGATTTAAAACAGCCAACAGAATCCAGTCCAGTGAAGTTATTCCCAGTGAAATTGTATTTGCATGCTAGCATTTCCTTTGAGGAATTAAATATTGATCAAAATACTTTGCTTTTTTTCCTTAACAATTTTTTTTTTGCTTTTGCTTTATTATTTTGTAATATTTTCTGTCTTGTGCACTATAGGATGAGAAGCACCCAAATCCTCTCTTGATAAGAATAGCATTGGGACTCTCTAGATTTCAGCTATTCCAAACCAAAATAACATAGAAAATAAAAAAGTGGATACTCTTTTTTATTTTTATACCTGAGCCATGTTATCAGCATATCTTTTGCACATCAGTCGGGGTTTTGTTTATGGAATCTCTGTGTTATGAACTGAAACAAACTCTTTGTGCACTTATCAATGGCTGTTAAATGGGATGGCTAGATGGAACCATTCTTGACAGGGACCATAGTTGCTATGTTTTACATATGTGAACTTCCCTTCATCAAAATTCAGACATAGTTAATAATAACAACTCCAAGTGATTTGCAACATCATTTTAAAAAACAAACTGTTGATAAAATATGTGTTGGATAGGCTCAGTGAGGTCAATGGAAATAATACCTGTCATGTCTAACTTCAGTCTTATTTATTTTGGTGGGTCTTCTTTAAGCATGGCTGCTGAATGTGGACCACGTCAATTCCCAGATATCGCTCTGATAAAAAAGAGCAGGAACTGTGGACGATGGGTATTGCCTTTATAGGCTTGGTACACCTCCCATCAGAATCCAGTTGTCCACCATTAAAACAGCATCCTGGATCCCCTCTTATCCACCAAACAATTATCAGGTTCTCTAAGATTCTCACTTGGAGGCAGCTAGTGAAGAACAAAAAGCCTCATGCTTTTGGCGTTAAATGTGTCATCAACATGGTTCTAATCCTACAGTTTTCCTACTGGTTGGAATTGTGGCATGAGGAAGAGACAGCTGTTAGGAGTTGTTGACAGGAGAGCATCTGAGGTCACGGGCTAATACTGTATACCACTCTGAGAATCAGAAAAGGTTATAGAATGATATTTCCAGAAGCTCATTGTCCCACAATAGAACAGGATTAATTAGTTTAACAATCCCTGAGAGATGTTTATGCGGCCTATTTTTAAAGCACCTCAGTTGTGAGAAAAATAAAGGTAATTTTTAATGTGAAAGCCAAATGTTAAAGATAGTATTAGAAGAGTTTCCAGATAAAAGCCAATTTAGTCTAGAAGATAAACTGTTTGACTGGAAAGACCTACTGTATGTTAAATCCCTTTTGAGCCTTGAAGGTTTCTTGATGATTCAATATTAATAAATACTTTTCAGATCTAAAAGTAGAAGCTGCCTAACATATTAGGCATATCAGATGAGCTCTGCCAGGTCAGACCAAAGATTTATCTACTCCCAACATTTTGATCTGTTCACCCAGCACATGAAATCAAAATTTGCTTTGTTTCATTTTAGTTTAAGCTGTCGTATAAATCCGGCTATTGTGGTTCTACCTGTAGTTGATGGATTAGGATTTTGTCTGAACAAAACCACTATGTCTTGTTTGTTTGGTAAACCACAATTAAAACAAACCCTGATTTAGGGTGATGTGTGAGCCCGTTATTAATCTAGTCTGGTGAATAAGCCCCTGGAGTAATGACTTCAAAACCTGTTTTGGTGGGTTGTTTTGGTGGGTTGCACAGTACACTAAAGCCATAAACTAACAGCACAGTCTGGGTTTTTTACTACATAATTGCTAAAATTTGGTTGGCTAGTTTATGGTTCAGAATCTTGTGCAAGTACAGCCTCTCGCATTGTTTCACAAGCTGAAAGTTCATATTTCTGCATCAAAACCATGGTTTTGGCAGAGTGAGATGGATGTAGCTAAGCCATCACCTTCATGCCATGGGATACCTTTATTTCACCCTGTACCAGGAGGATGAATCACCTGTCCTTTCATTCTGTGCACTTTCTGGCTGTTAAAATCTCCTATCTTAATGCATGGCATGATCACCTTGGTGGATGTCTTCTGTCCGAGTATGGGACAGAGGAGTGGAACAGTGACATTTGCCTTCTGTCCCTTTCTGGATTTCAGTGACATTAATTCTGTGGTACTGAGGGGGGGGGGGAACACGCATTACTATGGTTCTAATCTACCTTGGACAAGAGAACCCAGAAGGTGGGGGCTGAGGACTTCTCTCTATGGCCTTTGTCTCGTTGAGTGCTCAGACTTCATCCTGTTCCTCGGTTAATATCTACTGGGAATCATTGGGAGAAATCATCTGTAGGGTTGGGTTTATGAACGCCAGGAACAACATTGCTGTATTCCACTTACTAGAGTATCTATGAAGCCTAGAGGAGCTGTGGAACCATTTAACAGATCTGGAGGCAGATCAGAGATGGGTGAGGCTAATACAATGAAGCTTAATTCAGAGAGAGATTCTGTTGGTGGAGATTCTGCCAATCTGAACAAAGAGTCATACTTATATGTGGAAAAGTATATTGGGAAACGATGAATCCCTTTGATTCCAGCTGGTTGCAATCTGAATTGTAAGCTTAAGTGCTGGTGACTGAGTTTGCTCTTTTCCTTCCCCATCACCTTCTTCTTGTCTGTCACATCTATTAGGGTGTGAGCATGGGCTATAGGTATTTGTAAAGTGTTAACTAGACAGTAGGATAAAAATAGTTTAAATTCCACCATGCTAATCAAATGGGTACAAAGTCATACCTGTTTCTAAAAAAAGATGAATTAGGAATTTTGCAGTGAGTGTGTCAATGAACTTCTCCCACAATGCAGCCATTAATCTCTCTTTCCTCCTCTCCTTCTTTAGGGGGGCTTTTTCAGTTGTGCGGCGCTGTGTCAAACTTTGCACTGGACATGAGTACGCAGCGAAGATTATCAACACCAAGAAGCTCTCAGCAAGAGGTAGGGTAGGTCGTCGTCTTTGTGCAAAGTGGCTGTGCTTTTTATATTTCTGCTCTAGGAGAATTCTCTGTTTCTACCCTGTTGTTTGGGTCCCTGGAACCGCTGCAGTGTTTAAAGAGACAAACCCAACATGTGGAATGATGAGAAAATAGGTTGGTAGTCCTTGCAAACCACACAAAGCTGCCAGAGATAACAAGTGCCGAAATTACTGCTTATCCACAGGAGAAAATGGAAGGGCTCTTGAAGAATAAAGAGTTCTTTCTGCATGTTATTTTCAAAACTGGTTTGTATCCCTTTCTTTCCTTCTGTTACTATGGAAAGGATTTTGCCATTTCCCAACCATCACTTTCACCCTTGGAGTCTTGAAATTTATGACGAGCTCAAAGGGACTGAATATTTATATTTTATAGACTGGAACGAACAAGTTGGCAGTGGAAATTTATGTGTGGAAAGGAATGTCTGTGGGAATAATGAAGGCAAAATGAAGGAAATTGAGTTTGCTGAAGATATGGTATTGTGAGCGATTGACCTGGGCCTTGTGATAGTAGAACCGGGCAGTAGGTGAAGATGAGAATCACTAAGCCATGAAGTACTAATTTTAGGGATCTCTTAAGCAGCCATGAGAGAGAGTTCATTTACCTAGTACTTGGTTCACACATCACTTTTAGTCCTTTTGTGGCAGGAAGCACGTCACACTAGATCTTCAGAATTTCACATCATAATCTATTCTAGTCCCACTTGGAAATACCGAGATGGTGGCTGAATTCTACATGCAGAGCATCTGCTGTGCTCTACCATGATAGCTGGGAGTGTAAGGCTGCAACTCTCTGTTCATTGCATTGGTCTGCTTAGAAGGACTTTTTCCCCCCAGTAACTAAACAGGGTTGGGTTGCAAGTGGATTGTTCACAAGGGGTTCACTTGCTTTTTAGGAAGATGGGAGGATAGCAAACACTTTAGAGATTAAGACAGGCACTATAAATATTAAGAGGACCTTGGCAAGCTGCAACGTTGGGCAGAAACCAGCAAGATGAACTTCAGCTGGAACAAATTTGAAGTCATCTTTTTGGGAAGGAAAAACCAGAGGCACGAGTTTAGGATGGAGGGCATTATACTGAGTGGCAGGACATGTGAAAAGATCTGGCTGTCTTGGTGGATCTCAAGCTGAACATGAACCAACAGTATCATGAGGCTGGCAAAAGAGCAAACACAATCCTAGGCTGCAACAACCATAGTGCCAAAGTCAAGAGAAGTTATTGCTCCTCTCTATTCTGAGTTGGTTAAATTATACACAGAATATTGCGTCCACATATGTACACTGTATTTTAGGAAGGCATTGACAAATTGGGAAGATGTCCAGGGTAGGACTCTCAAAATGATAAGGGTCCTGGAATGAAAAACACGCGAAGAATGGTTGGAGATCTTGGGCATATTCAGCCTGGAGAAGAGAAGAGGGAGGGTGGGAGATATCATAAGTATCTTCATATATCTGAAGGGCTGTCATGTGGAAGAAGGGGCATAATCATTTAGGGTTGTTTCAGAAGACAGATCAAGAAACAGTATGTTTAAACTGCAAAGAAGTAGATGCTGTTTGTGCATCAGGAACAATCTCTAAATGCTATGACTGTTCAGCATTGCAACAGGATGCTTTGGGAAGTTGTAGACAAGGTTTTAAACTCGAAATATTTTGCACACTATGGAGCATGTTTTGTCTTTCAATAGGAAGACATTCATGTAAGGAATTCTGCTCTTTAGAAACACATTGTCCTCAAATGGATGTCTTCCTATCAGAATACTATTTTGCACATATTCAGAGAACAGTACCCTTAATTTGAGTTAAGTATCAAGTATGATGTATATACAGATTAGACATTAGGAAGAACTTCTTGACAGTAAGTGCTGACAATCAGTGGAATAGATTGCCGCATGGAGTGGTTTCTTCCCTTTCACTGGAGGTTTTCTAACAGAGGCTGGATAGTCATCTATTGGGGATGGTACAGTGAATCCTGCAGTGTTCAGGGGATTGGACTTTTCCTCTTATGTCCCTTCCAACTCTATGATTCTATGGTCAAATCCACAGGAGAAGATAGAGTTTCTTATACAAAGGAAGAGATCACACTTAGATGCCTCTGTTCAGGGTTGAAGGGTTTTGATAGGGTAGATCTAAGATTCTGCCTGGTTCAGCATCCCTTTTCGAGGTTGTGAAGGCAGCAGCATCTCTGTGTCCATTTCCACATGAATAGCTGGCATTTCCCATAATTTAATTTCAAGCCATAATGTATGATCCCAGAGGGAAACATGCCTTGCTTTTTGACGATGATGGCTTAAAGATAAATTCCAGGCGCGGCCTAGGCAGGGTAACTAACTTACTAATTGGATTACTAAAGTTTAGATGCAAGGGAGAGGCTGAGGTTGAGATATTGGAGTTTAGAGAGAAGCTGATTAGTGGCAGTACTGAAGTGTTTAAAAGGAGCTCATGATTATTAGTGGATTAACTCTATGTGAGGCCATGGAGAGAGGTATATGAGCCGTATAGTGCTTCTAAGTAGTAGTTATGAAACGGGTTTTTTGGCCAGACTGCAGAATAGCTGTAAAAGGGTGATAGGTAAAGTATTGGAACCAAGTACTTAAGCTAAGACACTTAAGTTAAAGTAGAAATATGGGAATTGACAGTTAAATTTGCAGTGTATTTACATCCATGTGGGCCTGTTTAGGATCAAGAAGTATTTCATTCTTCTTATGGGAATTACAGAGGCTCCACAGATTACATAAGACTAGATTGACTGAAATACAGCTTTACACAAATATTTCCATAGTGCCTGTAAATGGATGTACTTGAGAAAGAAGAAAAGCAGTGGCTTTACGCAACATGCTAAGCTGTAAGGTGATTTTGATTTTGCCCAGAGGAAACACAGCCATTGTTGGATTTAAGCTGTTGTTTGTGCCTATGTGCTATGTGCAAAGCAGGCACTATGGATTGTCCAGCAGATCATCTTTATACATGACTAATTACAACATCTGAAACCAACCCTAGCCATCCATGTTCAGACCAATATCCATATTCCATTTTTCTTCTCACCTTGCTGCAGACCTGTGTTAGAATCCGGCTAGGGAGCTGTAGGGTCCCCTGTTAAACTCAGTTGTAGATTGCTTGTCTGGGTCACTTAATGGGAAAATCACAATTTATGATTGGAATATCTGCTGATAATCTGGAGGATTAACACTAGGTGCCACATAGGGTACAGGAGGCAGCTTGAAAGAATGTGTGCAACTGACTCACTCTCAGTATCTGCACATATGCGGAGGTGTTGTTGTTAAGGGATGCTGTGAAATCTCCCCTCCATCACGTTTGAGAATAAGGAGACCAGTCTCCTCCAACACCAGTGCTTTTCAGTGGGACAGAGAGAGACGTGTAGGGCATTGTATAATATTTTATTGTAGATATTCCCCAAAAGATATAGGTAACATAGGGAGTTCCGGTAAGGGCCTTATGGTGGTGAAATAATCTTTTATAGCTCCCATTGTTTTTAAATTTAAATAAAAAACAGTTAGTTAACTTTGGCTATGTTTTTTTCTAAGCCCAGCATGAGTAAAGTGTGGGCTGAGAGTCTGCAGTGAGCCAAGGAGGAGAATGACCAGTCCAGGTGAGTGGGAATGGGGACTCAGACGCTGGAGTCTCATTTGGGCCTCCAATGAGGCACAACCAAGCTCTAGCTGGATGAAAATGTTTGGAACGAAAATGTTTTGTATTTTTAATAGCTTTTCTATGTTCTTCCTGTGAGCTGCATTAAGAATGGTTTTCTGCCTGGAAAAGTGAAATAAAATAATTACATCCACTTTAAAAAAAATAGCACTGTTCAGTTAGCAAGAACTCCATAGACTCTGAATTCCTAACCTGTGTTCCGCATCCATATTGCTGGCATGATCCCTACGTTTGATCTTGTGGGCCTCAGATATTTTTGTAGCTGTGTATGAGGATGGGGAATGGGAAATTGGAAATTGGATGGGGAATTGGAAATGGAAGAAATAGATACATGACTCTGTTGTACACATAGGATGTGGGGTGAGCTTGATGTGTCTGTCTTTAAGAATAAAATGAATAAATGAGCTGTAGGACTTTCTTGCTTTGCAGAGCTACTGAAGCTTCTTGCAGTCTTTCAGTTGAAGCCTGAAAACAGGTTAATAGCTTCTATGCTAGAATGTCCCATATTTCTTACAGAGTTCCAAGTTGCTCTTTTGGATTCCTGGGGTGGGCGGGGTAAAGGGAGAGAACGAGAAAGACAGATTAGAATAACAGGATTGGAAAAACAACAGATTCTAATAGACTGCTCAGGTTTTTGGCTAAGTTCAAATATAATGTGCATAATAACAACCTCCCCACTACCAAGAAAAAGTAGTGCATTTTAAGAGCATTTCTTGGGGCTCCTGTGAATTACAATAGCTGGAAAGACCGAGAAAAATGCTACTTGCAAATATAAATATGTAATCTCATAACAGGAACATTTCAATCATGGCTTAAATAAACAAATATAGAATACAGGACCTTCATTGACATCTCGTTGGCTTCTTAGGAAGAGAATGCTAGACAATACCGGCTTTACATCTGGTAAAAAAAGGTAAAGGTTCCCCCTGCACATTTGTGCAGTCGTGTCCGACTCTAGGGGCCGGTGCTCATCTCCGTTTCTTAGCCGAAGGGCCAGCATTGTCCGAAGACACTTCCACGGTCATGTGGCCAGCATGACGCATGCGGAACGCTGTTACCTACCCACCGAAATGGTACCTATTCATCTACTTGCATTTGCATGCTTTCGAATTGCTAGGTTGGCAAGAGCTGGGGCTCGTGCGGGAGCTCACTCCATCACACGGGGCTAGGGATTCAAACCTCTGAACTTCCGATCAACAAGCCTGGCGTCTTACCCGCTGAGCCACCGTGTCCCCCTTGCATCTGGTAGGGCTCCCCTATGTTTTTCTGATACACAGCACACCCCCATGTCTCATTGTGTAATTTGTATTTAGATTCATTTTGTTAAGCTCTCTCACCATTTGGTGTGTGTAGCTTTTAACCTGCCAGTTGGGACTTGGTTTTATCTCCTTAAGATGCTAACTGGTTTCTTATTATAACTGTGTTTTAGTTATGTTTTAACTGTCTTTCTGTTTTTCAATCCTATAAGTTGCTTTGGAAAGAAAGCAGGATGAAAATGATAAATCTTTGTTTTTTTTAAGTGTCAAATTCCTACAGAAAAAGCTTACTAAGAAAAAAGCGGAAGTCTGGAAATTATTAGCTGTGCACCTTTTTAAAGTTAGGTTGGCTAGTTAAAAAGAGGCTGCTGAGAAAGATCATAATATTTGATAGCTTCACCTATAAATTTGCTTTTTTTAAAAAAAAAAAATTAGCCTCATTTTTGTCCTTTTGAGCTCCTGGATTTATTCAGTATAGATTAGTGAATAGCTGTTAAGAAAGCTTCTCCAAAATTCACAAAGAACAAAAAGAAGCTGAAGAGTTTTGTGAAGCTTGTTTCTATTTGGGTGAACATTCATAAAACATCTATGGCCAAAATGCAAGGATGAATGTTCTTATGATTTCAAGAGCTCTATGTTAATCATAGATCTACTTTTTGGTCTATAACAGTAAACCAGTGTTTCTCAACCTTGGCAACTTTAAGATGTCTGGACTTCAACTCCCAGAATTAGGAGTTGACTGGGGAATTCTGGGAGCTGAAGTCCAGACATCTTAAAATTGCTAACGTTGAGAAACACTGCTGCAAGCTATTTAATTAAAAAAAAACATAGCTTTTGCATGCATTGGCTGGGTTTACACATTGTATCACTCTGTAACCTGAGTTGAGCTAGCCATTGGGGCTTAGAGTGTGCCAGGCAAGTATGGCTTGTTCAGTGTACCATTGTTTATAAATGGCTTAGTGAATGTTGTCCTTGTGTGTGTATATGGTGCATTTTTACTTTTGGTATGCATAGAAAATATAAACGCACAATTTTATGCAATGCAGGCACTTTTCTTTGGTGTCTGAATGCCTTGGAGTAGACCTATAGGAAGAGGTAAAGCATACAATGTTTTGAGGTTGAAATGTTATAATCTGAAATGTTCTGTTCTGAACGTAGGAGAAGAGGGAGGTGTTCCAACCTCACCAGAAGTGTTCATATGCTGTCTTGACCTTCATGGAATTATTTTGACCTTAGAGTGTTCCATCCTTTATTTCATGGTTCAAACAGCCCACTTCTAGGTGGGAACACTTCTGGTAAGGTTGGACCAATGTTGGAATACTTCCGGTGAGGTTAGAAGAGAGTATTTTGGCTTTTGAACATTTCAGCCTTGAATTGTTTTACATAGGTATAATGCAAAAGGTCCTGGGCATCTTCCACAGGGAAAACCCTTTTGACTCCTTGAAGACCCACAGTGATAATATTGAGCTAAATGGTGTGCAGTCTGATGGGGGGGAAAGCAGCTTCTGTTGGAGATAAGAAGTGACGCTCATGTAGAAAGTACTTTTGCAAAGTATTGTGGGTGTCTATTAGGTAGTATCTGTTCCTCACCCAAGATAAATCTTCATGGTATCCATGATACCTTGTGCATTGTACTCCCATGCATGCATCTTATGTTAGCACAGCACCCTCCGTTCTGCTTTAGCACTTTCACAGATGTGCGTCTTAGCCTTTCAAACAGACAGAAATGAGCACAAATATAGGCAAGACTATGAGGAGTTCTGGAGAATTGGTTCCAAGCTTGTGACAGTTTAATTGGCTGTATTAAAGGGATGGACACACTGCCATTTAGGCAATTTAATGTATTGACCTTAAGGCAGGTTTTCTGAACAAAAGGTAGTTTTTTCTTTTGCTGCTTGTTTCAGCTGTAATTTACCCTTTTATGATAATTCCTTGTAAGGACTCTGTATTCGTCTGTTTTTTGACTCTTCCCACTGACCTTTCATTCGTCTTTGGGTTGAGTAATTGCAACTGTTAAAAAATCTCTGCTGTGGTCCATGGTGGTTTCTAGATGGACAGCTCCTGGTGCTGCCAATCATTGCTTTTCTGCTGTAAGTTAAATGCAGAATTCCAGTGGAGGGTCCAAACTTCTGAAACTCTAGTTGTCCTAGATCAGCCTTCCTCAACCTTCTGACCCTGGAGGAACCCTTGAACCCCTGCACAATCAAACTCAAATATAGTTACAAAATTATTATATTCATTTCATGGGTAGGCCTGTATAGATGCATTAACAGTGTTCTTAAACTGAAAATAAAGAATGAAACTTACCTCTTTAATGTGAAGCTGCCCGAATTTGAAATACTTTTTTAAATAAATCGTGATCTCCCAGGGAATCCCTAGTGACCTCTCATGGAACCCCAGGGCTCCACGGAACCCTGGATGAGAAACCCTGTCCTAGATATACAGTGAGTGTCTCCTTCCCTTTTGCAGCTCCTCATGTCATCCCAACAGTTTGTCATGCATCACATTAATCTAACAGTGATTTGTTTGCTTTGAATTTAATGTGATGCTTGAACCCCACCATTGTGGGATGCAAAATACGATTTCTGTCATTTACAGCAGTGTGCTGGCTGGGGAATTCTGGGAGTTGAAGTCCACACATCTTAAAGTTACCAAGGTTGAGAAACACTGATTTACAGCTTAGCCTGAAATGTGGACCTAACTGTTTTGGCATCTGATCATGTGTTCATTTGAATAAACTATGATTTGAGCCCAGTGGGTAAACATAGCCATACTCTTCTCCCCACATGTTCAAACAAGTGTTTAGCATCATTGCTACACCCTGTCAAATGAAGTATGCACTTACTTCTGGAACAACTTCAAGACAGCTTTATGTCCAAGTAAACCTGTTTACCACTGAACTGTAAAACCTACTGTATTTTAATGGTTGTATTCTAACTAGGAAATCCAGCCACTTAATTTGTCCTTTTCCCCCCTAATCATCTTCAACATGATGTACATCATCATTTTCAAAAGCCCCCTGGGGAATTTGCCTGGGTGATTTGCTAATCAATTTCAAATTCTCTCCACCCCTCCTCTCCCCCTGCCCTTTAAATTTCCCAGTCAGTTTAAAACCAGGTTAGAAAGCTGCAGAATCTCCTTAGAGGTTCATTCCTTCTTTCTTCCAATCCTTGAAGAGCCCCCTTTGATGAGTGATTCCAAGTTCTGGATCTTCAAAGGGACAGGGGAGTAGGCAGTTGAAATTAGCAAGCTGTGTCAAGTTTTGCCTGTCTTCTTTTTAAAAATAATGAAAGGAGATAGCTCTTACATGATTACAGAGTGATTCCTGCATGGTGATTATTATTATTATTATTATTATTATTATTATTATTATTTCTTCTTCTTCTTCTTCTTCTTCTTCTTCTTCTTCTTCTTCTTCTTCTTCTTCTTCTTCTTCTTCTTCTTATTATTATTATTATTATTATAATTATTATTTTCAATCTCATAGCTGTACCCTCTACATCATCCTTTCTCATCCTTTTGACCCTGGAGGAACCCTTGAAATATTTTTCAGGCCTTGGGGAACCTCTGCACATTCAGGCTCAAATATAGGGCAGAAGTTACAAAATTATTATATTTGTTTCATGTGTAGGCCTGTATATATGCATTAACAGTGTTCTTAAACTAAAAATAATGAAACTTATCCCTTTAATGTGAAGTTGCCTGAATTTGAAATAATTTTTTTAATAATCTGTGATCTCCCAGGGAACCTGAGGTGCCACGGAACCCTGGTTGAGAAACCCTGCTCTACATATTTGCTCAGAAATAAATGTACAGTATCTGTGTTCGAGACAATCTCTGCATGTAAGCTCAAAGAACCTTTGGAGGATGGGAAATGACATAGCTTGCAGAATACAAAATATCTCTGCAGCTGCCAAGACTGGGCAAGCAATAAAGGAGGGATATCCCCAACATGTCATACACCCCCTCCCCTTCCCTCTCATTTATAAATATTTGCTGAGCCATTTTCCTGGAATTAGGAAAGAATGGTAGGAAAAGCCATGGGAAAAGACAGGCTAAGTAAAGATGGATAATTCTATTGGGAGTTTCTGGCTATGTTGCCTTTCTCTCTGAAAGGAAGTTTTGCAATCTGGGGATTGTCCTAGATCCATGTTTATTCCTGGAAACTCGGTTGATCTTTGTGCCAGGAGAAGCTGCTCCCTGCTGAGGCTAATACATCACCTGCTCTGTTCCTGGACAGGGATAGTTTGGCTGTGCTGATTCATTATTGGTAACCTCAAGATTGGATTGCTGCTAATGCATTAGGCTGTAGCTGTCCTGGGGAGAGGTCCAGATGCTGCAAAATGTGGTGTCTAGATTATTGCTTGGGCTTTTGGACTGCTGCCATTTAGATTCAAGGCATTGGTGTTAGGATGCAGCCCCTTCAATAAGCCAGAGCCAAGTTGCATTAAAATATGTCTCCAGTGATAGTTTCCTCCCAAGCATCCATGATCTCCAAGAATCCTTCTGTTCTCCATGCACTCCCTTGCAAATTGCCGCTTGATGGTGACACAGAGGTGGGTCTTCTATGCAGTGGCATCTGTGCTGCGTAGAATGACCTCCCATCTGCTTTGTGACATCATGGATGGTGACAGGAGTTTCTTAAAAACCCACCTTTTAATGCCAGTTTTCATCCTCATCTACCTCCTCTTTACAGTTCTGTTTTAATGGATTGTTTTGATCTCGCGTATCCCCCCCCCCTTATTTTTATTCTGTTCCGAAATAATTTTACAGGTAGTCGTAAATCATTCCAGGATGTTCTCTAATGAGAAGCTGTCTGGAAAGGCTTTCAATAAATAAACCTCAGCTCTTCTTTAAACTTCTGTGAAGGTTGATTGCATAGTAAAAGCCTTGTTTGGACATGCCCCAAATAACTTCTTGAGCACAAGTTAAATTGTCCTTGACGATTAAGGTATATTTCCAGCACTGAAACAGTCCATTTAAATATTGTGTGGATCTTTACCAGATGTACTTTTCTTTTTCCGAAACTTGGGCTTAAAATTTTTCAAGAAAGTTGACTTAGTTCATTGGTATAGCTTAGCAGGAAACCCTGGTATAATTTGAAAGCATTTGAAAGGAAAAACCAATGTTCTAGCAAACCCTTTTGAAACAGCAAGCGGGATCATCCTGGTAATTACAGGCCAATTAGCAAGTCTATTGATTCTCTTCGAAACTGTTGGAGAAGAAACTGATACAATGTTCAGGCAATTAAAAAATGTTTATAAAGAACACACAACACATATATAACAAGGTCCAGCCAAAAGTATTTTGGGAAAAATTGATTTCATCAACTGATTCTGATTGTACATAAACACAAATACACAAGTACACACACACACACACACACACAAGAAGCTAGTTGAGGGGTTTTTTCTGGTTGAGCTAACATCTCATGTTCACCTTAGTGCAGTGTTTCTCAAGCTTGGCAACTTTAAGAGATGTGGACTTCAACTCCCAGAATTCCCCAGCCAGCAAGCTGGCTGGGGATTTCTGGGAGTTGAAGTCCACATCTCTTAAAGTTGCCAAGCTTGAGAAACACTGCCTTAGTGATTAGGGCCTCAAGGGAAGGCAGGAACCAGTGCTGCACAGAGCCTACCTCATGGGATTGTTGTGTGAAAAACAGGAGGAGGGGGCACTCTGTATGCCACCTTGAGCTCCTGAAGAAAAGGCAGGAGAGACATCCAACAAACACCTGGCTTCCAGGACCATCAAGAAAAAGATCAAGAATCTGTTGGGAAGGCAGGAAGAAGAAGCTTAGAATGTAAACCCTGGAGCACAGACCTTAATACCAGCTTTGACTCCATCAGCCTGTCAATCTTCATTTCAGTCAATGACCAGCAGAATGGCCTTTTTATCACGTTGGACTCCCGTATGCTGCAGGAGGCAAATCTGCCGGGTGTGCTCTGTATGTGATGCCATTCTTGTCTGCAGTAAAATAACTAAACTCTTCTTATGTCTATAAGGCTTCTGCTGATTAAGCCAATTCTTAAACAATGGGGTTAGTGGCTGAAGAGTTGAGACTTTTAGTCATGCCTGCATGAAGCCTAAGGCAGAAATGAGCATCTTTCAAGATTTTAAATCGGAACTTTCATATTGATGCTCTTTTCTCTTCAGACTTGAATGCTTGGCTTATTTTTCTCACGACAGGTCTCGCATATTAAAGTTGGAAGGAGTTTCTAACCCAGTTTTACACTCCCACTCACAATTACACCTTGATCAGCCAGCTGTGAAAGATATTTGAATCACTGCTTTTTCCTGAATTTGGAGGACTCTTTCACCTGTTTGGTTTTTATGAAAAATCAACATGATTTTATCCAATTAATATTTAATTCCTCTATTCCTCTTTCCTGCTTCTGATTCCGTTGCAAATGCTGACCGTCCACGGGATGAGAACTGACTACAGTCCTGTTATCCCAGCCAGCACAGAAAAGAGGATAGTGATACGCTAGGTGATAGTGTATACTAATAATAATAAACTTTATTATGACTTATGACCAAGAAGCAGCATCAAAAAAATACAAAATGCAAAAAATTAACAAACTGTATACTCTAAAGTAACATTACAGGTAGTCCTCACTTAACAAAAGTAATTGGGACTGGAATTTCCATTGCTAAGCAACACGGTTGTAAAGCGTGATGTCACGTGACTATGCCGCTTAGCAACAGCAGTTTTGGCACTTCCGATTGCCATTGTTAAGCATCATTAAATGCGACGTCACGTGGTCACCAATTGTGATGAAATGTGAAGGTCGCAAATGGCGTTCACGTGACCATGGGATGCTGCGACATTGTAATTGGCAGCTGAGCGCCCAGATCACGATCACGTTGTCCATGGGGATGCTGTGACTGTCATAAGTACGAGGACTGGTCGTAAGTATTACTTGTTCAGTGCCGTCGTGTGAACAGTTGCTGGATGACTGGTTATTAAGCGAGGACCACCTGTACTGCATTAACATAGCTGTAAAACTTTGCAACTGCATTGAGGCCACATTAAATTGCACTAATAGTAGATGCGCAACATAGAACAACACTCAGCCAGATTAAAGAACGTATCGTGTGTTGTAGTTTGCTTTCTGTGGCGAACAAGACAGTAAAACTAGACTATCTGACTCTATTTCTTCTGTACCCCAAGGCACATCAAGTCATGGATGAGTGTACTACAATGTTTCCCACTTTTAAGTGCTGAGGTTAGGACATGAAAACAATATAGGATACAGAGTCTTCTATCATTAATGTGAATAATGTTAGACAGCTGTCGAGCAGCGCACATCCACATTTAGGTCCTCCAGGAATGGAGTGAGCAAGAATCCCACGGTGATCCTTTGGCAGCTCTCAACAAGTACCTGCTGCATAAAACAAGATTTCATCCTGTCAAGTCCCAGTGACAATAAGGATCGAAAACTCACATTTAAGCAAATCGGGCTCAGTGACAAGCTTATCTGAAAGTTAACCAAAAGGGTTAAAAGTATTAGGGACCCTGAGCAAATACCAACTTGAGCCAATATTTGATCTGATAAATTTACACTCTCGCCTGAATTAATATCATCCCCATTCCTGAATGAACGATTGCGTTGAGTATGCAGAGCAAAACCCTAGAGTTGGTTCAAAGGAATTTAGATTGGGCATTCGTCTTCTAAGGGCAGACCTGAGACATATTGTGTTAATATAAAAGTTGAACAGTATGGGGATGAGATACAACCTTGCTTCACCCATTTCTTCGTGGATATATCTGCTGATAATTCCGATTCTCTTGCTAAGCTGCACAATCCAAGAGGTGGTCGTGTTGTTTTTATGCATTCTATAGCGTAGGCATAGGCATTGCCAAGAGAAAGAATACTTGCAAGTCAATGTAGCATGGCACTCTGAAGTTCCAGGGAACACAGAAGGACCTTCCTGTACAATCTCAGCAATTAAACAGGTCTGTGACAATGGAGGTGGTTTATCAAGCACCTTGATCCCACATTTTTAAGGTTTTCTATAGCATAAAAGGCTGCTGGGCGAAGTCATTTATTGGTGTAGTGGGATGAGGGAATGGCCTTGTGGGTCAGGAGGAAGTGCCCCTACGAAGACAAGAGTCAGATAAAGGAAACTTGAGTCTGGGGCAGAAGTGTAACCTGAGAAGACATCTCAGACAAGACCCTCCCTAGTTCTCACAAAAATAAAGCTGTTGGCGATGTAGCATAAGGAGTATAAAGCTCTAGCTGCTCAAATAAGACACTGTTAACTTGCTTCACTTCTAAATTCTGGTTCAAAATATTTTAATGCTAAGTAGGGAGCAGATTTCCCCCCACATGAATGACATTAAGATGTTGGGTGAACAAACAGGGAAGAAGTTGTTAATGTTTTATACAGGTCTAGACTGGAAATATGCCCTCATAGTCCTCATATTTATTTATGGCCTTTTAATCATTTTATTAAAGTTTAGATGTCTTTCCTGCTTTTATATAGGTTATAATCTTGTAATATAACTGGTATACAAACCTGCAATCAGAAGGTGAACAGAACTGAAGTTGAAATGAAATATGGCAGAGGTGAATTGTAGAACGAATTTAACAGTAATATACCTTTTCAGTAGATTAAAATATTTTTTTTAAAATGAGAAAGCTTCAGAACAAATGTTCCCGCAGTTTAAAAGTGGACATTAACTATGTTTCACTGTATTTTTCTAAATATATGTGAGACTGGTTTCTTCATGTATTATACTAGCCACAAACTATAGTTTGTGAGTTAATGTGTTGTGTGCATCCAGCCAGTTGATCATATGTAATAAAACATGATAAAACAAGCAACTGCTTAGCATAATACTCAAATTAATCTGAACTATGAGGTTTGCTTTGATTTCCCCATGCTATTATTCATTTGCATTTTTTGGAGAGGCATGGTAGCACATATGCAGAAGAGCCTTGGTTTAGTCGCTTGCAAAACGGCAAAGACTGGATTAGAGATACCATAACTGGACTGTTGGAATACTAGATGGCAGCAAAGAGACCTTTTGCCCAGAGTTTTGCAATTCTGATATGTGCTGCAATGCATTCCACCTAGACCTTTGAAGAGTAAGCAGAAATTAAAATTGGCCCAGGATGCTCCTGTCTGTTTCTTAGTGGAAGCTTCAGATAAGGGGCATATGACCCCATGTAATGGTATGTGGGAATGATCTTGGGAGACAGGAGGAAGAGCCGCAGACTAGGCAACGGTCAGATAAGAGGCAGATGAGCCTGCAGAAGGAATGTGGGAGTGGCAAACGTCTCAGAAGGGACCCTCCCTAGTTTCTGGGCTGTGAAGGGGGAGAGATGTACTTTCAGACTTGCAGATTCTGTTAATGTAACCTTACAATAAAGTTAGAGCTAGTACTCCTAGGTGTGCTGCTGCTGCTGTGATTTCCAGTTTGTACCATTTAAAATACTTGTGGTGTCCTTGAAAATCCTGAATGGTTTAGGAGCTGGATCTCTAAAGGATCATTATCTTCCCTGTGAGTCTGCCCTTCCTTGGTTAGGACTAGAGAGAGAAGCTTTGGGTTGGTTGCATCTCATAGGTGTAATCGGAGCAGATCCAGATTTCTCAACACGGCTGGAAAGTTTGGGAGTTGTAGTTCTAGCATATTGGTGGTTGGGCCCATCGAGGTTAGGAAACATCTGCTCTAAGTTTATATTGACCCTAACAAGTAGAGATTTTATGCAGATCTAAATAGGAATTCAGAATAAATTATGGGATTTAGCTATACAACAGACCTATGACTCATACTGTTATTTACTCCCCCCTTTAGTTTTGTTACATAAAAGAGCCATATAATTTTGAGAGTTATTTTCATGAGCTGACATTATGTTCATTGGGAATGGTGTTTATCGCACTCAGGTTTGAAAGCCTTCTTAATAGCTAGCTAGCCATGGCTACCTGGGAATCAAAGTCCATGTAAATGTGATTCACAACAGGTGGAAGATTTCTGGCCTATGTTGTATGCTTGTAGATACATCACTTTGACCTGTCTTCTCTCTGGACTATTAAATGTGAGAAAAATCTGATAGAGATTGACTTTGAGTATGGTATGGGGAATTAACAGCCACTTTGCAAAAATGGTTAACCCTCCCCCAAACCCTGCTTTCCTCAGCCAGAGATAGAGATGGGTTAGAAGAAATTTCAGTTTTTTTAAAAAAAAATGTTTAAGCTGTTTTGGGGATAAGATGGTTGTAACCTAGAATGTGCATTTTATAGATTAATAGATTAATTCACTATTTTCCTGAAAAAGTTTACTGTATTCAAAACTTGGAAAGCAAAAACATTTCCCAGATTCTGTTCTGAAATCCAATTCTTTACAAAATGGCATCTAAGAAATTAATTTTACCCTGAGTAATCTTTTGTTAATTACTTGCTTTCACTTCACATTATTTTCTTTCTTTATATTCTCCAGCATCACTTTGTATGTTTAACTGTCAGACATTCTTTTGGAATTTCTGCTCCCCAAAACCTGAGATTTTTAAATAAGTATCTTAATTTCTCTCTCCCTCCACTCCTCGCTTTGTCATAAAACCTTAACTTGATACGTCAGCTTTTCTTTTATTAACACTTTGAGATTTTATTTGGGGCTTTTACAGGTATTTATAATTGGCTGATTCTAGATTCGCAGATCTTTTTACCTGCTACAAGCTGTGTGAAATCAGAAGTTAGCTGAATTAAAGAGTTTTTCACAGTTCAGATGGGGCAGAAATAGTCCAAAGCAGAAACCGAACATAGCAGTAACCAAAATTATGCATGGCTCCAACCAGGCATAAGATCTACTCTTTAAGCTGAAGGCTTTCCTTTCTCCGAATATTGATAGAGCATTTAATTTGAAAGAGAAAAGAGAACCGTGCTTTGGAAACAGGGATGTTAACTGGTACTTTAGAAAGGGCTACGTTTGAATAGCTAGTGGGGTTGCTAGAGTGCAACCAGACCGCCCCCCCCCCCCCACTTAGCATTCAAGGGAAAAGAAAATTGGTAGTGGTTTTATTCTGCTCCTATAAACCAGGGATGGATATGATTTTGATGGCCAAGGAGAGAGAGGTCGATGGTTGGGTGAGACGGTGATGCAAGTGGTTGGGAGTACAGCCCTGCGTGTAAGTAGATCAGCCTTTCTCAACCTTTTGACCCTTGAGGAACCCTTGAAATATTTTGCAGGCCTCGGGGAACCCCTGCACATTCAGGCTCAAATATAGTCCAGAAGCTTCAAAATTATTATATTCATTTCATATGTAGGCCGGTATATATGCATTAACAGTATGTCTATGAAGGTTCTCAGTCATCCAGGTGGAACAGTCTGTGGCTTGAATCATGTCAACTGGATTTCTATTTTCTTAGTGGAAACGTTTCACTCCTTATCCAAGGAGCTTCTTCAGTCTGAGTAAAGTTAGTAAGGGAATCCTTAAATATGTTTCTAGGCTGGCTGTGTGACCTTGCACCTGGGGCTAGGTCATGGTTATTTTTGAGATGTTGTTTCTAAGTCCCTTTATCATCTAAAGGAGGATCGTTAAGATTACCCTGCTGCTGTTGAGCTTGTGAAATGGTCTTAATCTTCCTAGGCACAGAAGACAAAGCAGGAAGGAAGATAGGGGAAAGGTTATGCCTGAGGCCCCCACCTCTATTCAAGGAAGGATTTTCCAAGTTGGCATGAATGGATTCCTTGACCCCTCTCTCAAACCACCTATCTTCTCTGTCTAAAATGTGAACATTAATGTCCTCAAATGAGTGTCCTTTTTCCTTTAGATGAAGATAAACTGCTGACTCTGGTCCTGTGGTGTTACTTCTCCTGTGTTGGGCCATCCTCCTGTACAAAGGTTGTTTGGTTTCTCCAATGTAGAGTTCAGAGCACTCCTCACTGCACTGGATTGCATACACTACATTGCTTTCCTTGTGTTTTGGAGTTTGATCTTTGGGGTGTACAAGCCTCTGTCTCAGTGTGTTGGTGGGTTTGAAATATACAGGTATGTGGTGTTTGCCAAATATCCGTTTGATCTTTTCAGACACGCCAGCCATGTAAGGAATGACCAGGTTCTTCCGTTTACTCTGAGTCTCAGCCCTATCTGTCGCTGTTTTAGGTCTGGTAGACTTAGATTTGGTGAAGGCCCAATTTGGATATCCACAGGCCTGCAGAGCTGTTCTCAGATGCTGCTTTTCATTCTTTTTGGAATCCATGGAGGTGGGGATGGTTTCTGCTCTGTGTGACAATGTTCTGATGACTCCTAGTTTGTGCTGCAGTGGATGGTGGGAGTCAAACATCAGGTATTGATCTGTGTGTGTGGGTTTCCTGTAGATCCCTATTTCTAGCTTGCCACCGGTCCCAATGAGGACTTCACAGTCTAGGAATGCCAGTCTGTTGTCCTTGGTGTCTTCTCTGGTGAAGCTAATGTTGGCATCTATAGTGTTTATATGGTCCGTGAAGGCCTGTACTTCCTGGGCCTTGATTTTGACCCAGGTGTCATCCACATACCTAAACCAGTGGGTGGGCACCGTTCCCTGGAATGTGTTGAGTGCTTTCTTCTCCACTTCTTCCATGTATAAATTGGCCACAATGGGTGACACAGGAGAACCCATGGCACAGCCGTGTTTTTGTCTGTAAAAGTCACCTCTGTATGTGAAATAAGTGGTGTTAAGACACAGGTCCAGAAGATGGCAGATCTGGTTTGGGTTGAGATGGCTTCTCCTTTCCAGGGTGCTGTCCTCTTCTAGTCTCTTCCTGACAGCGGATAGAGCATGAGTGGTGGGGATGCTGGTGAAAAGGGAGGACACATCAAAGGAGACCATAGTTTCATCTGTATCCAGTTTCAGGATCTTTGCTTTGGAAACAAATTCTTCCGAATTATGGATGTGGTGTTCAGAGTGTCCAACTAGAGGTGCTAGTATGGTAGAGAGGTGTTTGGCAATGTTGTATGTTACCGAATTGATGCTGCTGACTATGGGTCGGAGGGGTGTTCCTTCCTTGTGGATCTTAGTCCTTGTGGAGAGAAGAAAGCACTCAACACATTCCAGGGAACGGTGCCCACCCACTGGTTTAGGTATGTGGATGACACCTGGGTCAAAATCAAGGCCCAGGAAGTACAGGCCTTCACGGACCATATAAACACTATAGATGCCAACATTAGCTTCACCAGAGAAGACACCAAGGACAACAGACTGGCATTCCTAGACTGTGAAGTCCTCATTGGGACCGGTGGCAAGCTAGAAATAGGGATCTACAGGAAACCCACACACACAGATCAATACCTGATGTTTGACTCCCACCATCCACTGCAGCACAAACTAGGAGTCATCAGAACATTGTCACACAGAGCAGAAACCATCCCCACCTCCATGGATTCCAAAAAGAATGAAAAGCAGCATCTGAGAACAGCTCTGCAGGCCTGTGGATATCCAAATTGGGCCTTCACCAAATCTAAGTCTACCAGACCTAAAACAGCGACAGATAGGGCTGAGACTCAGAGTAAACGGAAGAACCTGGTCATTCCTTACATGGCTGGCGTGTCTGAAAAGATCAAACGGATATTTGGCAAACACCACATACCTGTATATTTCAAACCCACCAACACACTGAGACAGAGGCTTGTACACCCCAAAGATCAAACTCCAAAACACAAGGAAAGCAATGTAGTGTATGCAATCCAGTGCAGTGAGGAGTGCTCTGAACTCTACATTGGAGAAACCAAACAACCTTTGTACAGGAGGATGGCCCAACACAGGAGAAGTAACACCACAGGACCAGAGTCAGCAGTTTATCTTCATCTAAAGGAAAAAGGACACTCATTTGAGGACATTAATGTTCACATTTTAGACAGAGAAGATAGGTGGTTTGAGAGAGGGGTCAAGGAATCCATTCATGCCAACTTGGAAAATCCTTCCTTGAATAGAGGTGGGGGCCTCAGGCATAACCTTTCCCCTATCTTCCTTCCTGCTTTGTCTTCTGTGCCTAGGAAGATTAAGACCATTTCACAAGCTCAACAGCAGCAGGGTAATCTTAACGATCCTCCTTTAGATGATAAAGGGACTTAGAAACAACATCTCAAAAATAACCATGACCTAGCCCCAGGTGCAAGGTCACACAGCCAGCCTAGAAACATATTTAAGGATTCCCTTACTAACTTTACTCAGACTGAAGAAGCTCCTTGGATAAGGAGTGAAACGTTTCCACTAAGAAAATAGAAATCCAGTTGACATGATTCAAGCCACAGAATGCATTAACAGTGTTCTTAAACTAAAAATAAAGAATGAAACTTTAATGTGAAGTTGCCCGAATTTGAAGTAATTTTTTAAATAAATCATGATCTCCCTGGGAACCCCTAGGGACCTTTTGCGGAACCCTAGGGTGCCACGGAACCCTGGTTGAGAAACCCTGAAGTAGAGCCTGAAGTTTCTTGGTCTGAATATAAACATGCTGGTGCACTTCTGGAGCATCTGGGAAGGTCTCCCTCTTCCTCCTCCTCCTCCTCGCCTGTTTTAAGGCTTTTGCTGAGGTTCTCATACATTTCCTGGCTGAAGAAGATGGGGAGCATTTTTGCTGATTTTCAACATTAAGGATCCAAAGGCAGGTCCAGCAGGTCTCTGTGGGGCTTCAGCGTGTCTACTCCTGCTGTAGCCCTTTTGGAGAAATGAAGAAGCCAGTCCCTGAGCCGGGGCAGTGCTTTGCCTAGGTAGAAGCCGTGCTTTGTGTTTTTAATTCAGATTCCTGCACAGAGAAGGGGGCCTGGCCTCAATAGCTCCTTCTGTGACTGCAAGTTTGCTGCTGCGGCCAAACGTCTTTAAAAAGGGAAGGGGAAAGAAGGAGAGGGTTGTGTGTGTTGTGCTCTGGGGAAGGAGATGAGGAAAAAACAGTGTGCACCAGGTGGAGGGGGGAATGGGGGATCATAGACTGAGGCAACCAAGGTGTGTGTTGGAGAAGGGGCAAGTGGCATCTTAAGTTTCTGACAACTCTGGTAGCATCCTGTAAAATGGGTCAAAAGCTTGTTTGGGGGTAGATGGTTCTCCACATTCTGCATCCCTCTCGGAAGAGCATCTTACTGCTGTATCCATAATCTAATTGAGGGTCACAACCGCTCAACTTTCCATTTCTGTAGTTCCATGTATTATCCTTTCCCCAGTATTTCTATTTGTTCTCACCATCATAGGAGGTCCTTGTCCCTGTGGGAACCTCAGATGTTCCGTTTCCTCAGTTCAGTTCATGTTAATTCAAACTAAGAACACAACAAAGGCAGCTTTGAACCCTTTCCAGTCCTTTTCATTTGAGCAGGAGGGTGTGTTTCTTAAGCACATGCTCCTTGTACGTTTTGATTAGAAGTGTTAATTAGAGGGGACAAATCTGTCAATTTCTCTCAGTTTTTCCCCATTTTTCCTTCCCCCAATTATTTTTTTTATTCCCACATTAGTTTGCGATGGGGAAAAAGGGCTCCTGAAAATTTCAGTGCTTTATTATATTTCCCAAATATATGCAGTTTTTCTTCATTTCCTTCATTTCCTATGCTGTTTTTCACTAAGATTTTGGGCAGGTTTTCCCTTGATATGCACATTTTGGTCCCTGGTATGCAGATTAAAAAAAAAATTGGAGAACCACATCACAAAATTCTGAACTTTTTGAATTGTTTTTATGTACTTCATGTTCTGGTTTAGGAAGAATGAATTCTAATATAAACTTGACCAATTCACTTTCTTCTCAGTTTTAGTGTTAAGGAAATACATTGCTGCTATATATACTGTATATGTATGTGTGTGTGTCTATGAGAATTACTTTCATTAAGGACAGAAGCCCTTTCAAATCCCATACTATAACACTCTAGTAAAAATAACATATAAAATTAAAATAAATACCTAACACAGAGCTTTCCAAACTTTCCATGTTGGTGACACACTTTTTAGACATGCATCATTTCGCGACACACTCTTACAGCAGGGCACAAGGCAGGCACTAGGACCTGCGCGGAATCACAGCAGGTTTGGAGGCAGCCAGGCACAAGGCAGGCACTGGGACCTGCGTGGAATCCTGGCAGGGCTCAGAGGCAGCAGCAGCCGAGACACACCCAGACACTGCAGCCGACACACGTCGGGACACACAGTTTGGAAAGCTCTGACCTAACAGATGCCTAGTTCATGGTGCTTATGGGTGCAAGTCTTCCACAGCATTTCTGCCATTGATGGGAAGAGATAGACTTCTCATGCTATGTCAGCTCAAATAGGGATGGGGAACAGAATCTCAGTCCTTCCAGTGTTCCAGGTCTCTCTAACATGGGAGAATTAAAAAAAGAAAACCTTTCTACACTTCCAATCTGGCAGCTTTTGAGCAACAGGGCTTAATTATTGGGCCATTCCAAAGTCAGATCACTCTACTTGGGCGGTAAGATTGATTTGTAAATTTGTAATGTGCCATAGCAACCCTTGTTTTCTTTGTAAAATCTTTGGTTAACTTTAGATTGGCGCAGATGCAGCTGAACGCAACAGATTGGCCTGAATCCAAGCTGATTGATCTCCCTACATAGTTTTCGAGAACATAGCTTTGGCCATGAATATATTAACTTATGGGATGGTGGTGGAATAACTGGTTTAATGAAGCAGCAATGCCTCTCCGTCCTTAACTCTCTGTTGACAAGCTGAGTAACAAGATATTTTATACTATTTTAAAGTAAAATTGTCTGAGAGGAAGAATTGTACTTTTTCATTTGGTTCTTTTCTTTTTCCTTTTCTTCTTAAATGACCTTTCAAAAGAGGCTGTTTTTCCACAAGAAAGGGTACTGGCTGCTTCATGATTAATGATTTTCCGATGGGGCTGCTGCTTCCTTGTAGAAAAACTGTATGCACATCTGGTATGTGCTACACCATGTCCCAAAAAGTGGGGAACACATAAGCAAATGGCTGCTTTGAAAGAGAAAGAAACTATTTGGTTATTTAGTCATATAAAATATGTACACGGTTCCCCTCATCAAAATATTTACAAGGCAGCATACACACACACATATACATACACGTACACATACACCCACATACATACCTTAAAAGCAGCTTCTGGAAAGGGCTGTAACTCAGTGGGAGAGCCCTGCACGCAGATGGTCTCGGGTTTAGTTCCTGGCATATCCAGTTAAAATGATTAGAAACCATGGAGAGCAGCTGGCAGTTGGCATAGACAGAACTAAGCAAGATGGAGCATTGGGCCTAAAGCCGAGATGGACAAATATGTAGCATCAGAGAAGTTCAGTCAACTTTCCCCCAGGGCTGAGGACTTTGGTGGTCAGGAGGATGGTACAAAGTGAATGGGGCAGCAGCAAAAATACGTGGTTCAGGGTGGGATTTCCCATTTTCAGCTGGAATTTCAGGAGTGTTTTGGAGGTTATCCTTATTAGTTTCAGCTCCGTTGTGTTTGGTTGGGAGACTATCAGAAAGTCCCATGGTTGATAAATTAGACTGGGAAGTCAAAAATACCTTGGAAGTTGGGTTTTGATGATTAAATTGTTATAGCTTATAGAAATAATGTTTACTATGGTTTGATTTAGAGTAAGATATTAATGTATTATTTTGTATTTGTATCTGTGCTGGAGAAGATTGGAAGTCACTTCTTTTGTATTTCTAACTATTTCTGCACTTTTTAGTTTGTCTTTTTTCTTTTAGTCTTTTCTTCAATCTTTTCTATATTTCATATTTTATCTGTACTTTGAAACTTTAATAAAGTCTTATTTAAAAAAAAACATCCTGGAAAAAGGGCAGAAGCAATCACTTTAGTATTGCTGCCAAGAAAACTATGTGGACATGTTCATGAAGTCACCAGAAGTCAAGTTTGGCTGGAAAGAGGGATTAACTTTTCCTCTTACGCCTATTGTAAGGCTTTCATCAGTCACATCCAGGAAGGTCTCAAAGCCAGCAAAGACATTGGGTTGTAGGTTGTCTGGAAGAACAAGCCAAGAAACAACAATGGTAGTTGGAAGGTGATGATCGGCCCCATACTGGGAGCATCTCACCCTGGTGGCATTGTGCTGCCCTACAAAAAGCTAGAGCCAGCACCGCATGCAAAGAAGGTAAGTTCAGGCAGGATGTTAGTAGCAGCTGTGGGGCCAGAGCTGACCATCAAACTATCTGCCAATTATTGACAGCAAAGCAAAAGCTGGGCAATTTTAAGGGTCTGAGAAGCATTAGGTATTAAGAGATTAAGACCTGCTGGCTTCTCTGTAGACCCCTTTGCTTCTGGAGTTTAACTGCTTCCTTTATTATATTTGGTTTCTATCTATTAATGATCTGGTATTTGCAGTATGCTCAGAGGTGTCTAATGAGCACACTTGCAGCGTTTCGCTGTGTGTGCAGCTTTTATCATTTGCCCAGAGTAAAGGCACATTACAGGCTGTTCACCTCAAACACCACCAGAGCTTCACCACCCCGCATTAAACTGCTTCTTCCCTTTGAATGTGTGAACTTCCATGGGGTGTTTCCATGGAGACGTGTTCTAGCTGAACGGACGACCCTCTCCTGCTGTTTCCATCTTCCGTCCATCAGACTCGGTGTGTTCTGCTTCTTTGGTCGTCTTGCTCTTCTTGGCAGCCCTTTTCACCTTGAGTTCAGATGTGGTAGATGGGGCCATGGGCAGTTATTGCTGGCCTCCAGTCAGTTCTGTGTTTTGAGCAGCAGCTGTTAAAATCATACCCTTTCTGCAAAGGTTTGGTCGTGATGAGCATCAGGACATGAATGTTGCCAGGATTTTGCTTACAATTTAGGCCCATTTGGAACTTTTTGAACTTAGAGAAATTAATACAGTCTGGGAAGTGGCATGATGTCACGTGCAAGTGGCCATTCAGGTAATCTGATTGATTTCCAATAGTGTTGCTCTGTTGACAACATTCTGTGTTTGTTTTAAAGCATTTTCAGTCTTTTCAGACAATAAGGCTCATAGTACATCTTATTTAAGGGCAGTCCCTTCCTTTTGGAAAACGGTTTTTAAAAAGCAAAGCATAGCACAAAAGGAAAGAGAGAGAAGAAGGGAAAAGGAAATCAAACAATTTTAAGCATCATTTGTTAAAGGTAAGTATCAAGCATTTCTTAAAAAGAGCAATTGGCATGAGAACAGATGGAAAGGGGGAGGAGCAAAATCGACCTGGTCTTTTTTCTGAAGATCAATCTTGTATAAGAGAGCTGGACAAGGAGGATAACAGTTTGCAAAATGTTACAGCAGAGCTTTCCAAACTGTGTGTCGCGACACAAAAGTGTGTCGCCACACACAGTCTGGTGTGTCACCACACAACCCAGAAGCGCTGATCATCATCAGCACTTCCGGGTTTTCCCACGGTGACACACCAACGGCGGCGCGCAAAAACTGAAAGCGGCAGCAGCGCTTCCGGGTTTTTGCGCGCTGCTGCAATGGCGGCACTTCCAGGTTTTCCCGCGGCGACACACCAACGGCGGTTGGTGTGTCGCCGCGGGAAAACTTTGGAAAGCCCTGCGTTACAGGTTCAGAACATTTATACATTCCTCCTTTATCAGGAAAACGGGCAGCTACCTCCCCACTGCATCAGCAGGTGGTTAGAAAGAAGATCAAGGAATCCCTTGCCTAAAGAACTTTAGTGATAAATGTATAGGTTTAGATGTATAGGTTTTAATTGTTTTTATAATATTATTGTAAACCGCCCAGAGTCTACTGTTGTAGAGATGGGCGGTGATAAATTCGATAAATAAATAAATAAACAAACAAACAAATAAATAAATAAATAAATAAAATGGGGTGCTAATGTAATGTCAAGTTTACGTTACCAAGAGTCTGTAAACTAACCCCCTTTTTTCTTTTCAACAAATGAGGTTAATAAGACTGCGAGAATCTAGCTTTCTTGGTGGGTGGGTGGCTGCAAGGAACTTGACATCCTGCTTCTACATTTCCCTCTGTTACTGTGCAGTGGCTGTCCGGCGAAGGCTGAAGGAGAAGAGGTTCCAAATGGAAGTGACCTCCCAACCAAGCAGTGAATGGGCCCTGCTTCCCATCACTTCCCTCCAGTATTATCTCCTCATTTAGTGGCAATAGGTAGACAGCTGTACAGCCTTTCAAATACACTTCCACGCTAGCTGATAAAGGACCTTCTCCCTGGCACCAATCTTGTGATCTTCTCAGTCTCAAAGGCAACTTTCGTGGATGCCAGGAAGATGGATACTTTGGACAGTGAGTTTCCACCAGGTTTTCCAAGGCTCTGGTGACATTTGTTTGAAGCCCCCTAATCCTTTCTTTTGCTGTCCAAGTAAGAAGGTCATTTAGATGCTGATGGTGATGAGCAGGAGGCGGCCGATGGTGGTGATGATGATAATAGCAAGACACTTATGCTTGATCTGTTACAGAGATGGATCTGTTCCTCCCCCTCCCCTCTTTTCTCTCTCTCTCTCTCCCCGTCTGTGCCCCTCCTTGCTCAGTCCCCCACCCTCCTGTATTCAGAGCAAAAGGTCCCTCCTCTGGCTCTGCTGCTGTGTTAATAAGTGTCCTGGGTGGGCATGATGGGATTAGCATACAGCCGGGTTAATAGAGGACATTTTGAGCCACTGCAATGCAGGTAGATTGGAGCATGCTCAATCGCACGGCTCCGCTCCTCTGCCAGTGAGAGCACAGCTTTGCACATTTGACTGACAGCACCCAGCCTAGGCAGCCTTGCCATGCCTGGCCCATGTTCCGCTGCTTTGGAGTTTGCCTATCAGCTGCTTGACCCATATGCTCCTGAGCCTTTAATTTGTCTATGCTGCTGCGGGGTTCCCTAGACTAGCACCAGATTCTCTCTCTCTCTCTCACTTTTCCTGATGAAAGATAGTAGAGGGGTGGAGAGCAACACAACAATGCAAAGCAACAGCAGGAGTTTTGGATTTCCTTTCCCTCCCCTTACTTGCTGGCCAACCGTATGGGAAGAAATAAGGGGCTTTTATTGTGACTCCATCTCCCTTGAGCTATTGCAGGACATGCTGAGCAAGACTTCCTTGTATGTATGTATGTATGTACGTATGTATGTATATAATTTTATTAAAAGTTTTAAAGACGAAGGTAAAAACTAATACAAGCTAATGTAGAATAAGGGAGAAAAAAGAAAAAGAAAAGGAAATCAAAGAGAGAGCTAAAAGTGCCAGAAAGAAAGTAAAAGAAAAAAAGAAAAGAGAAAAAAGATACAAAGAAGTGGCTTCTGATCTCCTTTATAGCAGTTATAAGTACAATTATAAATTTGCCTCTTTCCCTAAAGTTAAATCATGACGTTCTTCTTTCTATAATCTATCCTATCTAATCATCAAAACCATAAACCATAAGTTCATTTTTTTCTGTTTTACGCAAAAAGTCCATAAGGGGTTTCCAGTCAGCAATGAACGTAGATATTGTCTTTTCTCTGATCAAACAAGTCAATTTGGCCATCTCAGCAAGTTCTGTCATCTTCACCAACCATTCCTCCATTGTAGGTATTGCCAAATCTTTCCATCTTTGTGCATATAATAATCTCACTGCGATTATCATATACAAAAACACAGTTCCACGACTTTTTTTTCCAACTGTTCATCCATCAGTCTCAAGAGGAAGGCTGGTAGTCTCAATTGTATATTAATCTTTAAAATCCTCTGAATCTCTGTATGTATTTGAATCCAAAATTTTCTGGCTTTTTTACAAGTCCATCAAGAATGATAAAATGACCCTTCTTGATGTTCACATTCCCAGCATAAATTTGAAGTGCCTTTATACATTCTAGACAATTTCTCTGGTGTCATATACCAACAGTACATCATTTTATAAAAGTTCTCTTTAAAATTATAATATATATAAATTTCAATCCTTTCAACCACATATTTTCCCATTGTTCGATCTGTATATTATAACCAAAATTTTAGCCCACTTTATCATACATTCTTTCACTTGTCCTCCTGTTTCAAATTTCAATAAAAATGTGTACATTTTAGCAATCACGTGTTCATCATCTGTACACAATTCTATTTCAAAATCACTCTTACAGTGTTCAACACCATAAACTCTTTTGTCTACTGTAAATCTTTCTGATAACTGTAAATAAGAAAACCATTGGCAACTGAGCAAGACTTCCCAGGAGAGATTACAGATGGGTCTAACCTCGCTTGAACATCAAATTTCCAATCCAGATTGGACCAGCTTCTTCTGAATGGGCCTTTCTCTTGGGCTGTGGAGATTGTAGAATTCCTTGAGCTGGAGAGAGGTGTCATAAAGTGCTATTAGACTCTCCCTTCTCTGGAAAATGAATAGAAGATCAGGAGAGTAGATATTTTTGAGAAATAGGTATCACAAATACTAGAACTTCTTGGCTCCTGTCCAGAATTCCAGATGCCTAATTTCAGATTAACAAACTGATTATTTTAGGAGGCCCCAAGCTGCAGTGTCCTTGATGGCTTTCTGCAGGATGGAGAGCTTCAGTAATTTTTACGCATGAATGTAAGAACTGGGGAATCTATAGCTTTTGGATGTATCCCTTAATGTTGGCCATGATGACAGAAATTGCTGGAAGTTGTAGTTTAGTAGCATACCAAGAGCCCACAAGTTCCCTCCCCTGCATTGTTGTTGTTGTTGTTCAGTCGTTTAGTCGTGTCCGACTCTTCGTGACCTCATGGACCATAGCACGCCAGGCCTTCCTGTCCTCCACTGTCTCTCGGAGTTTACTCAAATTCATGTTCATTACATCGGTGATGCTATCTAACCATCTCATCCTCTGCCGTCCCCTTATCCTTTGGCCTTCAGTCTTTCCCAGCATCAGGGTCTTTTCCAGTGAGTCCTCTCTTCGCATTAGGTGGCCAAAGTATTTGAGCTTCAGCTTCAGCATCTGTCCTTCCAATGAGCAGTCAGGGTTGATTTCCTTTAGGATTGACTGGTTTGACCTCCTTGCAGTCCAAGGGACTCTCAAGAGTCTTCTCCAGCACCACAGTTCGAAAGCATCAATTCTTCGGCGCTCAGCCTTCCTTATGGTCCAACTCTCACAGCCATACATTACTACTGGAAAAACCATAGCTTTAACTATACGGACCTTTGTCAGCAAGGTGATGTCTCTGCTTTTTAATATGCTGTCTAGGTTTGCCATAGCTTTCCTCTCAAGGAGCAAGCGTCTTTTAATTTCATGGCTGCAGTCACCGTCTATGGTGATCTTGGAGCCCAAGAAAATAAAATCTGTCACTGCTTCCATTTCCTCCCCTTCTATTTGCCAGGATGTGATGGGACCAGATGCCATGATCTGGGTTTTTTTAATGTTGAGTTTCAAGCCAGCTTTTGCACTCTCTCCTTTCACCCTCATCAAGAGGCTCTTTAGTTCCTCTTCACTTTCTGCCATTAGGGTGGTATCGTCTGCATATCTGAGGTTGTTGATATTTCTCCCGGCAATCTTAACTCCGGCTTGTGATTCATCCAGCCCGGCATTTCTCATGATGTACTCTGCATATAAGTTAAATAAGCAGGGTGATAATATACAGCCTTGTCGTACTCCTTTCCCAATTTTGAACCAGTCGGTTGTTCCATGTCCGGTTCTAACTGTTGCTTCTTGACCCACATACAGGTTTCTCAGGAGACAGGTAAGGTGGTCTGGTACTCCCATCTCTTTAAGACTTTGCCACAGTTTGTTGTGATCCACACAATCAAAGGCTTTAGCGTAGTCAATGAAGCAGAAGTAGATGTTTTTCTCGAACTCTCTTGCTTTTTCCATGATCCAGCGAATGTTGGCAATCTGATCTCTAGTTCCTCTGCCTCTTCGAAACCCAGCTTGCACTTCTGGTAGTTCTCGGTTCACATACTGCTGAAGCCTAGCTTGTAGGATTTTGAGCATAACCTTGCTAGCATGTGAAATGAGCGCAATTGTACGGTAGTTTGAACATTCTTTGGCATTGCCTTTCTTTGGAATTGGAACGTAAACTGACCTTTTCCAATCCTGTGGCCACTGTTGAGTTTTCCAAATTTGTTGGCATATTGAGTGCAGCACTTTAACAGCATCATCTTTTAGGATTTTAAATAGCTCAGCTGGGATACTGTCTTCTCCGCTAGCTTTGTTGTTAGTAATGCTTCCTAAGGCCCACTTGACTTCACTCTCTAGGATGTCCGGCTCAAGGTCAGTGACCACACCATCATATTTATCAGGGATATTAAGATCTTTCTTGTATAGTTCTTCTGTGTATTCTTGCCACCTCTTCTTAATCTCTTCTGCTTCTGTTAGGTCCCTGCCTTTTTTGTCCTTTATCATGCCCATCTTTGCACAAAACGTTCCCTTGATATCTCCGATTTTCTTGAAGAGATCTCTAGTCTTCCCCATTCTATTGTTTTCCTCAATTTCTTTGCATTGTTCATTTAAGAAGGCCTTCTTATCTCTCCTTGCTATTCTCTGGAATTCTGCATTCAGTTGTTTATATCTTTCCCTTTCTCCCTTGCCTTTTGCTTTCTTGCATTTCTTTTTCTTTGGGATGGTTTCAGTTGCTGCCTCCTGTACAACGTTACGAACCTCCATCCATAGTTCTTCAGGCACTCTGTCTACCAGATCTAATCCTTTAAATCTATTCCTCACCTCAACTGTATATTCATAAGGGATATGATTTAGGTCATACCTGATTGGTCTAGTGGTTTTCTCTACGTTCTTCAATTTAAGCCTAAATTTTGCGATAAGAAGCTCATGATCTGAGCCACAGTCAGCTCCAGGTCTTGTTTTTGCTGATTGTATAGAGCTTCTCCATCTTTGGCTGCAAAGTATATAATCAATCTGATGAGATGAAGCAAATGATGATACGTAAACTCTTCCAAAGGTGATGACATGGTCCGTTAGGTTGCAAATGTATATATGAAAATTCTGGCACTAAAGATTGGATTTCTTTCCTTCCAACTTTCTTTTCCAGCATTTTATGCCAGATAATTGGACCTCGTGGTCCTGGTCAGGCAGAGAGCGCTTCTCCTCTGGGAAAGAAATATTTCATTGTTTCCTCTCTCATGCTGTGGAATCTCACTTCCTGGGCTGTAGACTTATGGATGCTCTGCTACCAGTGAGATGGGAAAGCAATATGCCTGTGGTTGGACTGGGAAAGATTGGGACAATGATTTGGGAGGCAGATATGCTTACCCACAGACTCACCTTTGGTAAGGGGTGTACTTTTTTGTCTATCAGGGAATGTGAGTGAGTTGGCCTTCACAATGAGTGCCTTCTGAGCTGCACCCTGAGGCACAACATGCTACCAATGGAGGCATTCCCTTCCCCAGAGTGAAACCTCGTCATGCAATTACCTCTCCTTTGAAAGATTCAGTCTCTGGCTTTGCAGCCCCCAGTTCTAGCACTGGCCATATGATCATAAGGAGAGCCTTGCTGAATCAAAACACCACCTAGTCCTCATCTAGTTCTGTGGTGACTCACAGCAAAACATGAGTACAAGGTAATGTGACTGGTGGATGTTGACAGCATTGTCCTTTAGTAACGTGTGTAATTTTATTTTAGAGGTTTCTAGTTGGGGAATGTCAGCTGAATATTACGATAACAAATTCCACAGTTTAATGTGGGGCCATTTTGGCTGGGTAACAGCAGTCTGGTTAAAGGAAACATCCTTTGCCCAATCAATAGGGTCTACATTGTAAGCTAAAGCTCTAGTAATGTGTCTGCCTAGCTAGAAAAGCTAAGCAGGGTTATATATATGAATGAATGAATGAATGAATGAATGAATGAATGAATGAATGAATGAATATATATATATATATATATATATATATATATATATATATATATCATTCATTCATTCATTCATTCATTCATTCATTCATTCATTCATTCATTCATTCATTCTCTATCCCACCTTTATTATTTTTATAAATAACTCAAGGCGGCAAATATACCTAATACTCCTTCCTCCTCCTATTTTCCCCACAACAACAACCCTGTGAGGTGAGTTGGGCTGAGAGAGAGTGACTGGCCCAAGGTCACCCAGCCGGCTTTCACGCCTAAGGCGGGACTAGAACTCTCAGTCTCCTGGTTTGCCATTGGCTCCTTCCTAGGGCTGAGAGACAGGGACTGGCCCAAGGTCACCCAGCCGGCTTTCATGCCTAAGGCGGGACTAGAACTCTCAGTCTCCTGGTTTGCCATTGGTTCCTTCCTAGGGCTGAGAGACAGGGACTGGCCCCAGGTCATCCAGCCGGCTGTCATGCCTAAGGTGGGACTAGAACTCTCAGTCTCCTGGTTTCTAGCCCGTTGCCTTAACCACTAGAACAAACTGGCTATACCTGGTTAGTACTCAGGATAAGAGACTACAAGGGAATCCCTGGTGTGTAGGTAGACTGGGAAGTTGAAAAATCATTCCTGCAGAATGCAGTGGCAGATCATTTGATGCAAATGCCCAGGTAATCATCAGGAGTTGAGCTTGACTTGAGGGAGTTTCTACTTTTAGAAAATCTCAGTTTTGCTCAGGACTTTGCAGGTGTGGTTCTGAGTGGCTAGGACAGAGAAACAGATGTGACATAATGGGTTTGCAAGAAGGACAAGCAGGAACAGGATCATAGTTTTTTTATGAAACCAGTCACCGGCTGAAAATGCAACAATGCACTTAGAATCATATATAAGAACTAGGGAGGCTGGACAGACTTCGGAGAAAGATATGTGTGGTAACTGAGCTTATGGGATGGAAGAAGAAGCTAAGAGGATGCAGGCTTGCAATTGCCTTAAAAACCCAAGTAAAGATGCTACAGTAAAGATTCCTGATTTATTTCATGTCTCCAAAGATACAATTTCACAGCCTGTGGAAGTGGCCTGTGTTGTACGACACTGAATATCGCTGGGTTGAGACAGGTATTCCTGAAACAATACCATCGCTTTTTTATGGAGTCCCAGTCTCTCTTTATAATTGGCAGGTCTTTTCCATTTAATTGCTGCGTTATTATTATTTTTAGCACTTTGTTGGTCAAAAATAAATAAACGTTTTCTTCTGCATCACTAAATCAATATTGGAATGAGTCCAGTGGGCAGTTCAGGATAATGAGTACAACAGACATTCTGAAGTAGAGAATGCCTCTGGAAGCGAGAGAGTGTATAACTTTGCCTGTATCCGAATTCTTGCCCTAAGCTCCAGCTGATCGAGCACTGTAACCTAAATGTAAGTGTGCATGTGATGGAGGGAACTGCTAGAAGAAGTGCCAACTCTTGCAGGATTTTTGTGTTGCCGTTGTTATTTTGGGCTGTTCCACATCCTGCTAGATGAGATGAGTAGCATCCGGGATCCAGACTGCTCCAGACCACTGTGATTTTGGGAGGAGGTCAGGTACTTACGTAAATGAACTGAAAACAGAGAAACTCTTCATGTAAACTTAGATGCTGAAATACCTGATGCTCTAAAAATGTGTAGAGCTGAAACAAGAATCTTCCTGATGTCTTAAGAACATAACTTTGAGGATGGGCATTATATTTCTTGCTAACTGAAAACTTGGTTCTTCCGCCTTGCTTGGGGCCAAGGAAGAAGTAGTCACTCTTGGGGATGGCTAATACCTTAGAGAGCCCCTCTCCTACATTGGATTGAGTTAGATGTTTTTACTACTCTTGGATTTTAATCTTGTTTTATAACTTAGTATTTTATATTGTATGTGTATTTTATATCTCTTGTTTTTTGTTATCTTGTTGTAAACCGCCCAGAGTCCCTCCGGTGGAGGGAGATGGGCGGTGATATAAGTTTGATTACTAACTAACTAACTAACTAACTGGCCTATCGTCACTAATTCCACAAATTTATTCTAAAGCACGTGCCACAATTTTGCTTTCTTTTAGATACGGGATACTTTCCAGGATTCCAGCTCTCTATAAAGCAACAAATATTCTTGCTCTCTCATTTGTGAAAAAAGAATCATGTAAATTGTTTTTTGTTTTTTCATTTGCCTACCGAAATTTTTTTTGTTGAACCTGTTTGCTCAGGTTCAGGTTTGTAGTTTTTAGTTACTTGTGTCCTGCATGGCTTTAGAGCCCTTTTATTTGCTTCTTGTAAATAAGGTAAACTATGTTCTTCTGCATCCAGTCAATCAAACGGGTGTTAGCGATGAACATATTTGGAGGAATGAGATTGAGCAATGACGTGTGCGCTCCCACTCCCTGCCATATACCAGATTCACCTGTTGAGTAGATCAGCTCCTGCAAACCAAATGCTTGCTTGGCTTGAGCTCACATTATGACATACAGGTAGTCCTCGCTTAACTATCACAATTGAGACCAGCATTTTGGTTGCTAAGCGAAGCAGTCATTAAGTGAATCTGACCTGATTTTATGACCTTTTTTGCGGCGGTCATTAAGTGAACCATGTGGCCATTAAGTGAATCACGTGGTCGTTAAGCAAATCATGCGGTTCCCCGTTGATTTTGCTTGCCAGAAGCTGGCCAGGAAGGTCGAAAATGGCGATCACATGAACATGGGATGCTGTGACGGTCATAAATGCAAACCAGTTGCCAAGCGTCCAAATTGTGGTCACGTGACCACGGGGATGCTGCGATGGGTCATAAGTGTGAGCACTGGTTGTAAGTTGGTTTTTTCAGCACCGTCGTAAGTCTGAACCATCACTAAACAAATGGTCATTAAGTGAGGACTACCTGTATGTAGGTGAAGCTTGGCTAAGGGCTCCCTGTTCAGACAACTCCAGGCATACATCAGATAGATTTTACCTTTTCTGCTTGAAGGGTACTGTCCTTTGGTTGGAGTTGTGGGATGGTTAATTTTAATGGAAACCTGACTTAGTGCCTCCCGATGCATGCATTCGGTGAGTGCTTCATGGATTATGTTATAGAATTCACAGGTAGCTTTACAGCAGAACATCACCTAGAATATTGTTGCAATAAGGAATGATGTCTTATTTGTTGAGATATTTTATTGCTTGTTGCTGTGCCAGTTGTGTGTATGTACTGCTGATAACCAATTCTTCCCAGATGGAAAATAGTAGGATTGTGCAGCAATCCAGATTTGAAGAGGAAAACATGATTCAGAATGCATATTCTTATGCAGAATATAAGTTGCACCTGTAATTCCTGGAATTGCACAGCTGCTGGTGCCAGGAGTGGAAAACCTCTGATATTGTTGAACTATAATTCCAAGCATTCTTTTCACTGGTCATGTTGATTGGTTTGAATGAGAGCTGAAGTTCAATATACAGTATCTGGAGGACAACTGGTTTTCTTATCCTGGGCTATGCCTGGCTTCTAGTTGATGGCACTGGAAGCAGTTTTCCTATATTCTAACATTCCATGGTTTACAGATGGCCATTCTTGGTGTTTGACTCTATTGATAATCAGAAGCACCACTGATGGATAATTTCTGATAGGAATGTGCTATGATAGGTTTTATTTTAGTGCCTTCGAGTCAGTCTTGACTCCTGGCAACTGCCCGGGCAAGTCCCTTCAATTTTCTTGGCAAGATTTTTGGAAGTGGTATGCCATTGCCTCCTTCCTAGGGCTGAGAGTGACTGGCCCAAGGTCACCCAGCTGGTTTCGTGCCTAAGGCAGGACTAGAACTCCCGGTCTCCTGGTTTCTAGCCTGATGTCTTAACCACTACACCAAACTGGCTCTCTATGATAGTACACTATGATAGTACTGCTGGTTATATATGCTAGTTTTTTTCCTTTCCCAGATGGTGGGTTTAACAGCGGTTATATTTATGAGCAGCAGGGAAATCTGGTTTTTATCAGGTTCATGGGAAAATTACCAATACCCTTTTCCTTGAGTGGAAACGCAGTCTTGACCATGATCATGTGATGGTTGAGTTGCAAGCTTCCTTCTGAGGGAAACTAATAGAGATTATTGTTTCCCTGCTAATATTGGCAGGAAGGAAACCAGGATCTTTTCTGCAGTAAGAACTGAGCATGTAAGAGGCATAGCCCTCTCCTCAGTCCCAACCGACAGTCGGAGGAGGCAGAGAGGATGTATATAAGAATGGGTGTTAGTATACATTCTGATCCCATCCACTGCTGCTCTGCCCACTCATAAGGTAGTCCTTGAAGAACGTCACAACTATACATGCAGCATTCCACCCTAAAAATTTGGTTCACCGTATAGCAGTGTTTCTCAACCTTGGCAACTTTAAGACGTGTGGACTTCAACTCCCAGAATTCTGGAAGTTGAAGTCCACACGTCTTAAAGTTGCCGAGGTTGAGAAACCCTGCCATATAGACATGAGAGCCATCAGCTGTAGGCGTTTCTGGGCAGGCATGTTTATAGGGCATACTTAGGGAGCTGTTGTGTTAAGGATCCCATCCCATCCCTGTACTGTACCTCTAAATGTCAGCCTGCATCTTAATTTTCCCTGGTTGCTTTTGATGCTGTATCATTTAAAGAGTATTGATTCTTTTTTTAAAAAAATGATTAGCTCCAGAGGCAATGTTAGTATTGAAGACCTAACCACCATTGCTTGGAAATATGCTCACTAATGCCTTCATCTTTCTACTGCAATGACAGAATTATTACCTTAGATTCGGGTCGCCTCTTCTCTTATTTTAATAGGTTGATTAAAAAGGCGTAGTAGGCTGTGTACTTTTCAGTCATTTCCAGCTGCATGATGTGCTTCTGGGTGCTATGTCTATTTTTGGAGGGCTCCGAATGGGGTATAGCTTTAGAAAAAGAAAGATGGTTATACTGTAGCAGTTTTGAATAGAGAAGACAGTCTTGAAAAGTATAGCAGTTTTGAATAGACATGACTGAAAACTCCCAAATAAGCCTGGAATCCTTATCACCTTACAGTGCGGTGTACTTTTATATCTTGAAGGTATGTGTACTTTTATATCTTGAATAATCCGTTCCTCCTCATCTGCAGTGCAAGATGACAAGTTAATTGGTTCAACTAACTGGAGGTGGAAAAATCTATCTCGTACTTTTTTTTTCCCCTGGATGGTTATGAATTTTAATATGCACCTTGAAATTTGAAAATTCTGGGAGCCGAGGTTTTTCCTGATAGGCATAGCCCTCTTGCCTTTGCACGTTAAATTACTGTTTGCAAAATAATGGCTTAATCATACTGGATTCACATTAATTTACTGCCGCAATTGGGTATAGTAAATTTGTGGGTGCTTGTTTAATCAGTGATCCAGATTAAAATGGTATCTTGTGTCTTCCAACCAAGTACATGTGCATTTGTGGCTATTTATAAGAAAGTGGGCTATTTCTCATGATACAGGGTCATGATTTGAAATGCATGTGTGGCTTGTATCAAGCTTTCCTCTCGTAAGAATTTAATATTTTACCTAAATAGTAGAATCTACTAGCCCACTTTTTTTGTTGTTTGTTGACTACATAGCTACCATGTATCTATTCCACTGGGCAAGGTTAACAGGTAACTGTAGAAACTGTAGGAGAGCTGTGTAAGTCTATGGTGGCAAAAAATTAGAAAGAGCCTCTTAGCACCTTTTCTGACTAACAAATTTAATTAAAAGGCATCAACTTTTGTGAGCTGCAGCTTACCTCATCAAGTGCATAGAGTGGTTAAGGCAGCCTTTCTCAACTTTTTGACCCGGGAGGGACCCTTGAAATATTTTCCAGGCCTTGGGGAACCCCTGTACATTCAGGCTCAAATATAGGCCAGAAGTTACAAAATTATTATATCCGTTTCATGGGTAGGCCTGTATATATGCATTAACAGTGTCCTGAAACTAAAAATAAAGAATGAAACGTACCTCTTTAACATGAAGTTGCATGAATTGGATATATTTTTAAAAATAAATCGTGATCTCCCAAGGAACCCCTAGTGACCTCTCACGGAACCCTGGTTGAGAAACCCTGAGTTAGACTGATGTAGGGTTTAAATTGGGGACACATGTAGAAAGCCAGCTTTGGATTGAAAGAACTAACTAACAATCAGTGAGACATGAATACCGAAATGTTTCTTGTCTGAGTTAAAATTCGTCTACACAACGTTAACACAACACACAGAATTGTCAGAATTTGAACTTATGCATTATGGAGTATATGCTGGTTTCTATGCAATTCTAATATAGGGGACAAACTCTGTGCATGGGAACATCAATCAGGAGGGCAACTTTCCAAGAATCGGGCCATAGCTCATTTCCCAATTGCTTGGAGGATAATGGGTGATGTCATTGGAAGAAGGATGGTCACATGATAGAAAAGGGCAAAGCCATTCCCCCCCCCCCCGTCAAATGATTTGGTGGTATTATAACCGCCCAGAGTCTACCACGGTAGAGATGGGCAGGGATAAATCCAAATAATAAATAAATAAATAAATAAATAAATAAATAAATAAATAAATAAATAAATAAATAAATAAATTCTGGGTAGGAATGGAAACTGGGAGCCTCTGTAAAGCACACCCCTCCTGTTTTTGATCTTATAAATCCTCTTGCCCTCCCCCAAACTACAAAAATTCATGGTATGGTTTTGAGGCTTGATTCTGGGCTGTTTTCAGGAGACCAAGGTGTGTGGTGTGCTGCTTTGAGTGATGTGATCGTGCAGTGCTGGGGATGCCTGGGCCGTTAGTATTCAGGTTCTCGCCTTTTGTGCATTTCTGTGTTTGCCCCAACTAAGCTTTTAGCTTAGAACAATCCCAGCTGCAGAGCAAACTTTGCAGCAGAAAATCAGTGGGTGTGTGAAGAGTTAAATAGCACCTTCTGCTTCTCCCCTGCAAATCCTTCTCCATTACTCAAATTAACCAGCATGTATATAGTGGGGGGATGCATATGTTCTGAAATAATGTATAATTCAGTCCTAACATAGTGAAGTAGGCAGTTTCTTTGTCAGTGCAGAGGATCTCAAAGTACCCTTAGAATCCAGATCTCCAGCTTCCATCTGAATGCCCAAACTCTCCTTGCCAACTGTTTTGATTTCTCCTAATATTTCAGAGTAAAGGAACCTCTCCTTCTTGTTCGAGGCTATTGCTCCTCGTGCCCCCAATCTCCCCACACTAAATCCCTTGATTGAAACGGTTACCTTGAAGATATTTATAGGCAGAGATCGTGTCCTCCGAGTTGCCTGTCTTTCGACTATATATATATAAAATGGAATTCCCTTGATGCCCAAGGGAGATATTAGCTTCAGTTTCTAGTATCAAATTTTCGAGCCTGGTTGACGAGCTGCTCGTTTTGCTTGCCTGGCCAAGGGTTCGTTGAGGCATTTGCAGAGAACAGCCCTTAGCCAAGCTGCTGCATCCAGAGCGACACCCACACTTCCAATATGTTCCTTCTAATAGAACAAGCTTTAGTTATTTTGACGCGCTGAATTAGAAGGCCTGTTTTCCAGTTTATTGCTCTTGCCTACCAGGGCCCAGGATCACTTTCTTCCTTGTAACCAGCCTCCCTCCCCTCCTCCATTTTTTGTTCTAGTTTCAGTTTCGCAGGGGACATGCATTTGGGTGTTACCTTGTTGGTAACAGCACAAGCCCCAGCTCTTGCCAACCTAGCAATTCGAAAGCATGCAAATGCACGTAGATTAATAGGTACCACTTTGGTGGGAAGGTAACAGCGTTTCGCGCGCATCATGCGGCCACATGACCGTGGAAGCGTCTTCGGACAACGCTGGCTCTTCGGCTAACAAACGGAGATGAGCACCGGCCCCTAGAGTCGGACACGACTGCACAAATGTGTGGGGGGAACCTTTACCTTTAACAGCACAATCCTGACAAACTCTCCTCTGTTTAGCCTACTTTCCCAACCCTTGCCTGTTCCAGCTAATTACTCCAAATTTCATATTTTTGAACTAAGCAGCCTTCCCTATCTCTCCTCATTCTGTCCTCTTAAAACGACTGACCCCCTTTATGTTCTCAAATCCCTCCTTCCTTGCTGTTTGTAGTGTATGTCCCGAGCCTGCCCTCCCACATTTTTCAGATTAAAATAGGGACACGCTTACGTCACCTTCGTGAACCAAAGGTCGCTAGCGAAGCATTTCCCCAACTGCTGTTATTTATTTCTTTGCAACCTGCTCTGTTTGCTAAATGCAGCATTCATTTGTTCCTCCAAAGATTGTCCTTTACTGATTAAAAATGGTATTTTGTTGCTAAAGGTGCATGAAGCATAACAGTCTTGCATCCTTTCCTTCCCGCTTTGTTTGTTCATCATTAACCTTCCTTCAGCGATTGTTTTGGTTTCGTGAATGGTATGTTGTTATTTACATACTGTATATAGGAAATGGCAGTGGATACATTGTGAAAAGCATCAACAAACTCCCAAGAGATTTAAAACGTGCCCCAGTTTGAAAAGTAGTAGGATGAATGTTGGATGATGATGATGCAATGTTCATATACTTTATGTGTGTGAACATTAAAGAGTATTCCCATAAGAAACTGCCTTAAACTTGTTGAATGTGCACATCACACTAAGTTGTGTTTTGTTGAACACGCCAAAATAGCCAGTTTCCCATGCTGTGCTAAGCCAAAACCAAAGGAACCATGATAAGCTTTGTTCTATCTACCCCACTATTGTTTGCGTGGAATGGCTGCATTCAGGATTTTAGAGAGACGTTGTTGTGGTCCTGATTAGAGAGATTGTAATTTAATCCTATATTAAGATAATTATTAATTATATTTTATTAATTATAATTATAATTATAATTATTAATTATAATTAATTAATATATTAATAAGGGGTGTGGTGGCTCAGCGGGTAAGACGCCAGGCTTGTCGATTGGAAGATCGCAAGTTTGGAGGTTCGAATCCCTAGCCCTGCGTGCGGAGTGAGCTCCCGCAGTAGCCCCAGCTCTTGCCAACCTAGCAATTCGAAAGCATGCAAATGCAAGTAGATGAATAGGTACCACTTTGTTGGGAAGGTAACAGCGTTCCACGCGCATCATGCGGCCACATGATCGTGGAAGCGTCTTCGGACAACGCTGGCTCTTCGGCTAACAAACGGAGATGAGCACCGGCCCCTAGAGTTGGACACGACTGCACAAATGTGCGGGGGGAACCTTTACCTTAATTTAATCCTGGATCTTGGGTGTGCAAAATGCTTCGTTCCTGACTTGGCTGTGGACCTTCCCACTGTTGGCATGTCAAGTGAATTGTTTCAAGGGAATTGTGGTGCCCCCTTCTGGAGTCAGTTATGGTTTTGAGCTGAAACGTGTTCCCCAGACTTGTTTGAGAAACAGTGGAAGCATTTTACAGTGGGCATAATCTGTTCCATGCCATTATATTTTGCACTGACTGCAGTGTTCAGTTTCCTGTTCGGTTCATGCTGCAGAAAGTTGCTTATGACAGAAATTTCCAGGAACTGCTCTTGAGCTGCAGGGGTGATGGTGACAAAAAAATCAAGATGATGGTCACAACCATACAACCAAAGCTCCTTTTTTATATGTGTTGTGACACTCATAAAGAAAAGGGGTCGATTACATGGTTGTAATAGGTGATAATAGGTACCGAAGTGGTACCTATTAATCTACTTGCATTTGCATGCTTTCGAATTGCTAGGTTGGCAAGAGCTGGAGCTAGTGCGGGAGCTCACTCCGCACGCAGGGCTAGGGATTCGAACCTCCGAACTTGCAATCTTCCGATCAACAAGCCTGGCGTCTTACCCACTGAGCCACCACGCCCCCCATAACAGCGTTCCACGCGTGTCATGCGGCCACATGACCGTGGAAGCGTCTTCGGACAACGCTGGCTCTTTGGCTAACAAACGGAGATGAGCACCGGCCCCTAGAGTCGGACACGACTGCACAAATGTGCGGGGGGTACCTTTACCTTTTTTTACATGGTTGTGGCCACCATCTTGACTTTATTGACACATACACACGCAGATACCCCCTGGCTACAATAAGGCTTTGAAGAAAAATATACAGAGGGGCCTTTTGCATTCTTCTCCGTTAAAAAAAAAAAAAGATTTTTTCCCAGGAATATAAAGATGCCTGTTTTAAACCCATATAAAAGCAGGGTTTTGAAAGTGTGTTCCTAGATGTTTTTATTTCCTTTTTGACAGTAGGTTGTAGGTTATGACTTCTGATGACAAATTGTTTGCTCCGTGTGGGAATTGGCCCTTATAGTGCTTGTTTTAGGCAGGCAGGCTGGCTGGCTCTTAACGAACGCCCCAGTGTTTTTTGGTCTGGCCTGTCTCTTTCACTGGGAGGCTGACTTGGGTGAAACCATCTGTTAGATATACAGTAGTTCTGCTGAAGGTGCAGGCCTGGCTGGTTGGCTTGCAAAGGTGGGGGAAACTGGGACTGTGCTGAACTCATCCATGGCCCCATACCCCAAAAGGATGGAGGTATCTATCTACTAGGGAACCCTAACTCCGTTTCTGGCTTCCAAGAAAAGGATCGTTCTTTCTTTAGCTTCAGTGAAAAGTGAGCGATCCCTCGCTGATCCTAACCCTGGAAGAAAGGAACACTGCCTTGAAAACATGGCGACTGAACAGCCCCAGGATATCCTCCCCCAGCCTTTGAACACAACAACTGCTTTGCTGAACATTGTGTTTGAAAGCAGTTGGTTGCTGTGGTGATGCTCCTGACGTGTCATTTTGAGGGGAGATCCCTGAGCATCAGCGGAGACAGCTTGTCAGCTTGCAGATGTCCCTGATTAGTAGGCATCCATGCTCCAGCGAGGAGCATCAAGAACCAGCAGCAGATGACGCTGCCTGCCTTGTTAGCAATGGCCAGACCAGTGGCCTGGCTGGCTGGTGCTTGGAGTTTCCTACCTCCCAAAGAGCCTTGCAGGTTTCTCTTAAACCTGGCTAACTCCAGGAGGTACCCCAACCATTTTTTAAATGCCAGCGATCCTTGTTGCACCCTACGTCCTGGATAGCGCTTACAGAGCCTAATTTAGTTCAGTTTGCTGTCATCCATTATATGCCCCTTGAAGCAGAAATGTGGGACTTTTGGAAGCCTGAGAACTATGTTTTGGGCGAGGGCATCATAATCAGGGGTGGAAATATCTACTTCTTCTCCCAAATGGAGCTTTTCGGTTTTTAGACAGTCCCACCGTTACTTTGATTGCCTTCAAGGCGGACTCTGGCTTGCTCAACAAGCAAGGTTAAAACAGACCTTGGCTTCTTGGGAATGTAGCCATTGGCTGGATCTCCCTGTTTGATACAAGACCTCTCCTCTTCTCTTTCACACACAAACCCATACAGGCACCTGTATGCACACCCCCTGATTAATCTCTGTGGAGGAAGTGCGCACACACACCTACAATGTATTACTTCTTTACGCAGAAGAAAATACAGATGCCCCTTATGGCCACTGCTGGAAGGAGGTTAACAAAATTCCAGAAGCCTCGCTCGCATGCTTTCTCTGCCTTTATTCTTTCCAACCCAACAGAATCTTGGAAACTATCTGAAGAAGCTTGTGATTCTTTGTGTCTCTCTTGTCAGCAGTACAACTCTCTGAAAACTGAACAGAATGGGATCCAAACTGGTGTGGGGTGAGCAGCCAGGAAAAGGAAGGTCAAGTGTGAAAATGTCCTGGGTATGCACCCATTCCCATAAAATGTCCATAGCATCTTTTATGTGCGATTGTAGAAGTAGGGGTGTAGGGGCGTGGTGGCTCAGCGGGTAAGACGCCAGGCTTGTCGATTGGAAGATCCCAAGTTTGGAGGTTCGAATCCCTAGCCCTGCGTGCGGAGTGAACTCCTGCACTAGCCCCAGATCTTGCCAACCTAGCAATTCGAAAGCATGCAAATGCAAGTAGATGAATAGGTACCGCTTCGGTGGGTAGGTAACAGTGTTCTGCGTGCGTCATGCCGGCCACATGACCGTGGAAGCGTCTTTGGACAGTGCTGGCTCTTCGGCTAACAAATGGAGATGAGCACCGGCTCCTAGTCGGACACGACTGCACAAATGTGCGGGGGGAACCTTTACCTTTACCTTACCACCTAATCACATTGCTATCACATTGTCCCTTTTGGTTTGGTGGGCCTTCAAAGATGTGCAGTTTTTCTGTATCACACAGTTGTAGTTTCTGGGGCAGAGAATTGGGCAGTGGCATTCCAGCCCTAAACACAGGGATCATAATAACTGTCTCTGTTTGAGCAGCAAAAGTACACCAGGGAACCTCTCCCCCAATACTAATTTAGAGAAGTGGCGTTAGAGGGAGCAAAGTTTGATTCTGTGCTATGTAGGGCTGTACTATACTGTGTTGTGAAAGCTAGGAGCATAAAGTGGTAGAAGGAATCCATTTGGATTTGCAATGCCTCTTAGGATCATCCGTATCAAACAGCGTAAGATGCCTTTTTTCTCCTCCTTGTATTGGTTGAATACTTTAATGCAAAGAGGTATGCATTTCAGCTTGGCTTGGAAGCCAGTGTTAGTTTCCATTAAGTTGGTTGGAGTATAGCAGCTTTCCCGAGTACAGGCAGAGTGCTTTCTTTTTTCCACTGAGAAGTGTGGGAAATAGAAAGCAAAGCAAAGGGAAACGTGACATCAGTACGGAAGGCCACGGACCGTTAAGGGGCATAACAGAATTGCTGTCTGGACTGCGGAAAACCACCCTGTTTGACCAGAGGATATTTCTCTCCTGAGAAATCTATTGCAGTTTGCTTGGCAGCACTATAGTTGCTGGAATGCAACCATTTCTTTTCTTTTCTTTTCTTTTTTTTTTTCCTGACAGCCAAGCCCATGGTTACTAGCCAGCATCCAGGATATCCTTATATGGGTGCTTTTATTACAGACTCCAGTGGGGAACTCACAACAAAATCTTTTGTTACAAAAGGTTAGAGGAGGAGAATGTGATTTATTTACACACTAAGCCAGAATGTGATTTATTTAACAAAGATGGGCTAAATAAACCATGGCTTAGCAGGATGCCCAAACACACACACTTTGGATGGAATTAGAATTTTCACACTCCCATCTGTTGCATGGAGAATGGCTTCATAAGAGTTTCAGTGAGAAATAGAGCGAAGTAGTATCTGAATGATTAAGAATGATTTTTCCCCCCTTTCTGGGAAAGTGTGACCAGGCAGTTCTTATTTTTGGAAACATTGTACGTGCATTGCTTGTGACACATGTGCATAGGAAGCAGGAAGTGCAAAGGCTGCAAGACGTGTGAATTTCATTTGCACCAGAAATTTGTGTATTCCTTAAGGAGGTAACAAAACCCAAATCCTTTTTAGAATCTAACAGTGATACAGAGGAATAGGAGTTGCAACACATATCCAGCTTCCTCTACGTGTGGGTAATGTCCCAAACTCAACTAAATGTTTCAAGATTTGATTCACCTCTCAACAGTTCTGTAACAAGAAAGCCGTAGCAATAGTTTTTCAGTTCTGTGACAATAAAGCAGAATAGAAATGAATGAAAAGATGAACAATTAAAATTGGAATACTAGCTTTATGTAAACATCGAACTTAGCCATAATGTAGTTTGACTTTGGATTAGCATATTGTGTGAATCCATTCTGGTTTACATCATTGTAGTTTGTAAATCATGATTTATAGCTGAGCGCATTCTATGAATCCAGCTGGTTGTATTTTATGGTAAACCTTTTTTTTTTTTTGTGCCTTCAAGACAGTGTTGACTCCTGGTGACTGTTTGGACTAACCCCTGCAGTTTTCTGGGCAATATTTTCAGACGTGGTTTGCCATTGCCTCCTTCCTAGGGCTGAGAGTGCGGGACTGGCCCAAGGGCACCCAGCTGGCTTCATGCCTAAGGCAGGACTAGACCTCACGGTCTCACGGTTTCTAGCACTACACCAAATTGGCTTTCATTGCAGACCATAGCTTAGTGTTATGTGCAAATTCACGTCAGAAAATTGACTACAGTATACAATTCTTTTAAGTTGTACAAAAGAGTGACTAAAAAAACATAGTTCTAATAGTTAGATAATGGGTGCCTTGAGACAGATTGGTTTCAGGGCTATCAATCAGAAGATACTGTGCAGGCATTCTAGCATTTCCTCCATAACATATTTTTAAAAAAAGAAGCGGTGAGAAAACATAGAAAGATTACAATTGAAAGAGGAAAATGCTTCAATCCCAGTGAAATCCATTTTCCTTTGCATTCTTGAATGAGGCAGGGCAGTGACATAATGGAAATGATTCTTGTTGCAGTATTCAGTAGCATGATTCAGAACAGGGTAGTAATAGAAAATGAAAGAAAACCAGAGATAATGCTAGTAGTACTAATAGCCATTAAGTTAAAAAGTTATACATTGTAGTGGGATTCAGCATTAGATATTTTGGGGCAATCTGTGTTTTGTGACCTGCCATTCTAAATCAGTCCCCTAAGCATCTCACAGCAGTTAAACTATCACATAATTAAATTAATTAATTAAAACAGATGAAAGAGTCAGAGAGAGTAGGGAAATTTTTGACAAGGGATCAAACATTCCAAAGGCCTGCCGAAAAATGGAAAAACTGGGTGGAAGACAGGGCTGGTGTGGAGTTGGGGAATAAGAAAGGAAGCTTGAAAGCAGACATTTGTCTCGTTCAGCTTAGTGGTTTTGCAAAGAGGGCTGGAAAACTGTTGCTAAATGCTTGATGGACCTTTCCATTTTCTTCAGTGCTTGACGGTAAACAGCCTGTCAGTCCTTCAAGGTAGTCCAGGCAAGAAGCACAGCTATAACTACTAGCTCTATCTTTATTGTAAGGTTGCATTAACAGAATCTTGCAAGTCTGAAAGTACGCCTCCCTTCCTTCGCTTTTACTTTCCCGAAGACTAAGGAGGGTCCCTTCTGAGATGCTTTCTCTACCCCCATCCCTCCTTTGGACTCAAATTTCATTTATCAAACCACTGTCTAGGTTGCGGCTCTTCCCTTTGTCTCCCAAGGTCATTCCCATATACCATTACACAGCCCCACCCCTGCAAATTCTGGTTCAGATCAGTGGGGTTGTTCATGAGCAGGATCTGTGACACTGCTTTGCATGAAGTAGAGCCAGTTTGGTCTAGCGGTTAAGGCAACGGGCTAGAAACCAGGAGACTGAGAGTTCTAGTCCCGCCTTAGGCATGAAAGCCGGCTGGGTGACCTTGGGCCAGTCCCTCTCTCTCAGCCCAACTCACCTCACAGGGTTGTTGTTGTGGGGAAAACAGGAGGAGGAAGGAGCATTTGGTATGTTTGCTGCCTTGAGTTATTTATAAAAATAATAAAGGCGGGATAAAAAATGAAGGAAGGAAGGAAGGAAGGAAAGAAGGAAAGAAGGAAGGAAGGAAACTGCCTGTCTTGGAAATACACAAACCAATTCAAGTATTTTGTACATTTTATTAATATTATTAGATTTATATCCCATCTTTATTTTGTACGCTCAAGGAAGAGTACAAAAAGGAAGGGGGGATATAGGGAATTTAGAGGTCAGAAGGCAAGACAACAATTTTTTGTCTGTCAACGGAAATAATCAACCGCAGTTTGGAGGTTTTATATCAGCTGCGTAAAGGTGAACATCCATTTCTATTCTTCCGCTGTCATATTTCAGCATATGAATATTTCTTATGATCAGTTCTTCAGTTGGGTGGAATCAATGCCCCTTTAATCATGCTTCACTTGATTCATAATAATTGCCTTCAATGCTTCATTCACTCATACAGTCTAGATGATATGGCTAGAAAATGCACTTTCTGGTGTATCACAGATTAAATCTTCCAAGGCTAAAGATAGACAGATATACCTTGAGAATTAAGTACTCAACCCCTTCTGAGCAGACACAACTTCCAGACTGATCCAGCTTAGCAGCAACCGATTCTTACTAGAGAACCACCTACTTGAAATTCTGATTGTTATCCTGGACAGCAGTCTTGTCTGTCATGAAGTAATCTGTTTGCCTTTTCCTGTATATATGTGTGTGTCTGTGTGTGTGTATAACCACGAAAGAAAGAAAGAATGACCAACCAGCTTTATTCTTTTTATTATCGCATGGTGAAACTTACTTAAGTTAGATAAATATGCCGATTGATTGATTGATTGATTGATTGATAGAGGCAGTCCTCGTTTAGCATCTGCCACGTTTAGTGACTGTTTGCAGTTATAACAGTGATGAAAAAGTAACTTTATGACCAAACTTCGCATTTACGACCTTCGCAGGTCTGTAAAGCAAAGGAAAGCTGAAGTAAGATCATAAGCACAGTGGCGGTTTCACTTAGCAGCTGTTTTGCTTAATGACTAAGTTGCCAGTCCCAATTGTCGCTAAACAAGGACTACCTGTAGATACAAAGTTGTCATACTATAAAATTGGAGGCATGAGGAACCAGCTTTGTTCTTTTATTACCCCATGGTGAAACTTGCTGAAGCTTAGATAAAAATGCCTACACACATAAACACACACATACATACATATATGACATTGTCATACTATAAAATTGAAGGCAGCAGACAGCTCCTTTATTGCTATGCCTGTATGCATTTCCCTCCAATCCGCCACCAACTGTAACATTCTTACCCTGTTTTGTGTATTTGTTCTTATTTTACTGTTAACTTGTTTTATTTTGAACTCTAGGTTGTGACTGTAATAAACTCTGTCTTTCCCTCCATTATGGCAATTGAGCCCAATTTTTAATGTGTTTAAGTGCTGAATATTTTTTTTAAAAAAACGCTGACTTAATCTATAGACCTCTACAGAAGTGATAATTACAGGTTATGATAATCTTCCTTCAGTTTGCAGAGACGCAAGAGCCAGACTTGTACCGATAAGAGCAATGGCATCCTTGCCTCTTTCTCAGGAACAGCAGTGGATGTTACAATATCTTGCGATAGAAAAATCATGTTAATTATGTGTTGCGCCAAGTACTTCCTTTTGTTCCTACTGAATTGTACTGAAATTCTCCAGTTTTAAGAAAGTAAGAGCTTTCTTAACCCCATTCATAATTTCATATATGTGAGAATGAAAAGGGAGCCACATTTCATTGAAAAGGTAAAATATCCAGGGGGGCGGAATATAACAGAAACCATTAAAACATCTTCAATCCTGCATATTATTAGCAGTTTGGATTGAATTACTTACTGTATCCCTTTAAAGAGTAGCTGATTTGGCAAAATAGCTGGATGTGTATATATTTGGAGCAGGTCAATTTGAGGGTATGTCTATGAAGGTTCTCAGTCATCCAGGTGGAATTGTCTGTAGCTTGAATCATGTCAACTGGATTTCTATTTTCTCAGTGGAAATGTTTCGCTCCTTATCCTTGGATAAGGAGCGAAACATTTCCACTGAGAAAATAGAAATCCAGTTGACATGATTCAAGCTACAGTCAATTTGAGGGTGTTCAGAAAAATCCCACATGTTTTTTGTAACATTTGCTGGAACTATCCTTTCAGTGAAAGTAGAACGAACTTTTGATTACTAGGTGGATTAGAACTGTAATAAATAATGAAACGGCCGAACATCTTGCTATTCCTGAGATTTAATTCCTAAGCAATCCTTATTTGAATCACCATCTCACTGAAATAGGGTTGGTTTTACCTCTTTCTGTATCATACAATGGAAAGCAACATATTCTATGGAGATGTCAGCATTTCGCATTTATGAAATGTCCTCTTCTAAGATAACAGGCTAATACTAATATTGATTTCATTTTAGTATCAAGTAAAGGGCCATTTATTCACTAGACTTCTGAGCCTCACTGTTACCGGCTCTCTTTGTTTTTACAGCTCATGCTGTGTATCACTACTTACTTGTTTTGTTTTTATTGCTCTAGGATGTACCAATATGTATTTTACTTCAGTTAACAAACTTATATTTTGCATATCCAATATTTTAAATGCTTTAATTAGATCCCCCCTCCCCAAAGAAAGTGGGGCACGTCAATGCATGTACAAAGTGATGCAATGGATTTTGTTCTTTAAATATGCAGGAGTGCCGGATATAAAAATCAAATCCCTTCAAGGAGAAAACTAGCTTATCAGAAAAGTGGATTGGGCTACTCTGTTTGGTGCTATTTTTTGTTAAAGCCAACAGCTTGCAACAATAGTTTCCACCTTATATTGGAAGCAGCATAGTTCTGAATTCTGTTGCTTTTAGCTTATTGCCTTAAGAGAAATGCTGATATCTCTCCTTGATGTTCTGGTAAGAACCTAATATTATGGAATCTGACTTCCATGGCATGTTAAAGGACGCATATTCTTCTTATTTTTCCAGATCACCAGAAGTTGGAGCGAGAAGCTCGCATCTGCCGTCTCCTGAAGCATTCCAACATTGGTAAATATTGTTCTGTTGAGATGGAGATGGGGATGGGGATGGAGAAGAACGTTTGCTTTAAACGAGGGGGTTGGAGTGGTGTATATGGTGCATGTGAAGATTCTCTATATGATATATATTTTCCTGGCAGGTTGGTTCTTTCATCACACTTTCATCAAGGGACAGGACAAAGGAATGATTGTTCACTCATGGGAGTTGACATTTTGATTCTCACTAAGGCAGAGAGGAGGATTTCAAGAATCTCTTCCAACCAGAACTAAACCTGGTTATGTTCTTGCTCTTGTATACAGGGATGTTTTTCTTGGCTGCAGTCAGTTTTAATGTTTTAGTTAGGGTGACCATACGTCCCGTTTTGAACGGGACAGTCCTGTTATTTTAGCATTTTTCAACCGTCCCGTCGTTTTGATCAAAATCTCAGTTTTGTCCCTTTTTTAAACCCGGCGGGAAGGAAGACAGGAAGGAGGACTGGAGCCGGACTTGCCATTGGAGGCAGCCCGGAAGAGGCCCTATCAGCGTGGCAACTGGAAGCCCAGTTGCCACGTGCGAGCCCAGCAGCAGACACAGCACCACAGTCCAGGTTCCTGCCTCCTTACCTGATCCTGAGATTGTCTGCCCAGCAGTGGTGAGGCCAGGGAAAGCAGGCACGGGAAGGTTGTGGAAAGAGGGTGCGTGCGTGCGTGTGCGTGTGCGCGCACACACACACGCACCCCACACCCTCTTTCTCCAGCCTCCCCATGACCAAATGCACCCGCACCTGTTGCAGGGAGGCTGGAGAAAGAGGGTGTGGGGTGCGTGCATGTGTGTGCATGTGTGTGTGCATGCGCGGATTACTTGCTCAGCGTAATCGTGCACAAACACGCACGCACCCCACACCCTCTTTCTCCAGCCTCCCTGCAACAGGTGCGGGTGCATTTGGTCATGGGGAGGCTGGAGAAAGAGGGTGTGGGGTGCGTGTGTGTGTGTGTGTGTGTGTGTGCATCTGATCGGGCTTGGCCAAGGGAGGAGAGTTGTCGGGCCGCCGAGCAGGAGAAGCAGGAGCCGGCCACCCTGGGGAGCTTCTGCGGGCAGCAAGGGGCGGAGTGGTCGACAACTCTCCTCCCTCGGCCAAGCCCGATCAGATGCACACACACACACACACACTCACAGGACAGACTGCCCTGGCAGGAGCTGGCCATGCTGGGGGGCTTCAGCGGGTGGCGAGGGGCGGAGTGGTGTGGCTGAAGCCTCCCAGCACGGCCGGCTCCTGCCGAGGGCAGTCTGTCCTGTGAGTGTGTGAGTGTGTGTATGTGCATCTGATCGGGCTTGGCCAAGGGAGGAGAGTTGTCGGGCCGCCGAGCAGGAGAAGCAGGAGCTGGCCACCCTGGGGAGCTTCAGCGGGCAGCAAGGGGCAGAGTGGTATGGCTGAAGCAGCCAAGCGCAGCCGGCTCCTCCTGCTTCTCCTGCTCTGCGGCAGTGGCAGCAGCAGCGACTCTCTTCCCTCCCTCGGCCAAGCCCGAGGGGGATGGGGCAGTGGTGGGCCTCCATCCCCACCATCCCCGCCCCTTGTTCCCCGGCCGATGACGGTGCTGTGTGCACAGTGTGTGTACTCCGGCCTCCCCCAAACACACCAGCTCTGCCGCACCATTTACTGCTAGAAGAAGAAAAACCTTTAAAAATCGGGAAAAAAAATTAAAATCCGAGCCAATCACGCTGATGGGGGCGGGGTTTGCAGGCAGGAGCCAATCGTGTGGGGTGGGGGCGGGGTTTGCAGGTGGGAGCCAGTTGCGTGGACTGGGGGGCGGGGTTTGGAGGCCGGAATGGTGGCATAAGACCCTGTCCCGTTTTGCCATCCCAAAAGTCCCGTTTTTGTCTGAAGGAAATATGGTCAGCCTATGTTTTAGGCTCTAGGACCCTGCATTATGTAAATCAGTTTTCATTTTTCCTTTTGTGGGTTTAAATGTTTAAGCAATTTTAAATGTTGGTTTATTTTATTTTATCACTGCTTTGAGAACCCTTTTCTTGATGTGAGAGTTAGTATATAAACAGTAACACCACATTTGACGTCTACAATTAGGACACCCTTATCCTAGGACAAGGATTAATATCTGTCTAGCAACTAAATTTTTGAATGGATGAGTGGCTGATAAAACAAGTCCACTAGTTACTTTCTCTCAGCAGGGCATTAGCATTTACTCTCTGAGCCCCCACTTTAAAGCTGACATTTAAATAGGGATGTTTCTCACTATATTGCATGCCTTAAACTAACCATACAATTTGGGTGGTTCTGCATTATTTGGAATGTTCTAAGGGTCAGGTTGATAAGCAGCCATGTTGATGAAACTACTGTTATGCCATTATATAGTCAGGAGTACAAGTTCTGTACAAAAATTATGTGTTTGTGTATGCTAGATCAGGGAGCACACATACACACACCACCAACAGAGAGAGTGTGCAATTTAATGTGTTACTTCCAGTCACATGGCATGCAGACTGTCACAATATTATTAGTTTTCCCCATTACCTTCATGGGTAGACATTTGCAGCGGTCCACCTGCAAGTGGTTACAGAAACATCTTATGCAGTTCTTCCAACTTGCATTGAATAATATTAAGAATATTCTGCACACTGTTCTAGTAAAACCTTTGCAGTAGATTTCCTCTTTGCCATCCTCTTATGGACTAGGGAGAAGAGAAAAAGGCAACACTTAAAAAAAAACCTGATTGATGGAGACTTTTCTTACCATATTTGTGAATTTTCTACATAAGTATAAACTCTAATGTGATATTGTGGTAGTTCTGCTTGTGGTCTTTACACTGATATTGGTTGGCTATTATGGAACCCTGCCTTGGGCAGCTGATCCAGCGGGGTTCTTTTTTTTTAATCTTGTTAAAATGGGCCATATTTTCCCCTTTTCTACTTTTGCTGGCTCCAGATTTGTTTCTGACTTAAAATCAGGGTGCAGCATTATACTTTAAATCTCTGAAATGCCTGGGAGTAGCTGAAGTTCATACCCCTGACAAGGACTCAAGTTGGAGGAGACTGAAGGAGACTTTTCCAAGGAAAAGTAGAATCAGGACCTTCTTTGATTATTATTTTTTGAGAGAGGGAGTTCAGAGCCTGCTGTGATAATGTTTTCTCCATTTACTTTTAGTTACTTGGTCACACACACACACACACACACACACACACACACACACAAAGATGGCTTGATTTTGATTTATCATACAAAGGTTTGGCATGAATATTTACACTTAAGAGTAATTTTGAAATTGCGATGAGTTTAAAATGTAGTCTTCAAACCGAACCATAATTGTTGCCCAAACCTGTACACTATTTATTCTAGAGATCCCCTTGGATTTTGCATTAACATTATCAGTCCATGCTCAACATCCATGGAAGTTTGGTTTGCCACTTCATTCCTCTCCATTCTGGACAAATCTTCTACCTTTATATCAGTTTCACCTGCCCGATCTTAAGGCTTTTAAGCAAACCATTAATACCACATTTCATGAAGCTGAAATTTAGTTTTACTTTTGTGGCATTGCATATGTTATTGTGAGATGGAGCCTCTCCATCATTCTATCTCCCAAGGTTGTTTGGAAGATATAAACAGGATTAATTCCACTAGTGTCCCTTCCTCTGCTTTATTTTGAAGAAAAGCGGGTAATAAATGCAAAGACAGTGCTCCACAGTTGTCGTTATGTGCATCTTTTCCTTGAGCAACAGGTCAATCTGCCCCCTCTGTTCCCAGTGCTGCTGCATGGAGCCACCTTTAGAGAATATTGCAAATGCACTGCAGTTGCTAATGACAACCAGGTTGGTAGAACAAGAGCTTCTAGGAAGCATCATCTTGTCCAGGTCTCTCTCTGTCTCAAACAAGTGGTCAATTAAAACTAAATGCTGCCTTCCTGCTCACTGTAATGGGCTCAGTGTGTTTATGCCAGTTATTTTGTTTTAATCCTTATGGGGCTTTTTGGCTCTTTTAAAGCATCTTCTGCCCCCCCCCCCAATGCATTAGTTTCTATGGAAACTCTGTCATCCTGGGTACCTTCTGGGTAGGTTTAGAGACAGCCACAAGTGCAAAAGGAAAAGAGACGGTTTGTTGTATAATGAAGCTGAAATAGATGCACTTCAGCTTCAGTCATCTTAGAAATGTATAGGGGACTTGTACAGGAGCGGAACATTCATGTGCCCAGAAAGTTGATTTGCTTGGGTTGAATGAAGCAGTCAGGTAGTTTGTTTGGTTTTGACTTCATGCAATCTGTGAACCAGCCCTTGTGGACTGTGAACAGTGGTTTAGGGCTTAGTACAATGTCTGAATCCACCAATTATGGTTTACTCAGCGAATCATGGATTTGCTTTGACTGATGGAAGAGTTCAGTCTTGCTCTCAGTGCACAATGTAAGCCCCTTAGGCTTTGAAACTGAAGTTCTTCAAAGGGTTTTAAGGAAGTTAGGTATTCATCATCAGGAGAAGTGAGGAGGCACTAATCTTACCTGAACCTCCTGGTTTGGAAATAGTGAAATTAGGTAGGTGCCAATTATTCCCTGGGGGCGTGGTGGCTCAGCGGGTAAGACGCCAGGCTTGCGCAAGTTCGGAGGTTTGAATCCCTAGCCCGGCGTGACGGAGTGAGCTCCCGCACTAGCCCCAGCTCTTGCCAGCCTAGCAATTTGAAAGCATGCAAATGCAAGTAGATTAATAGGTACCACTTCGGTGGGTAGGTAACAGCGTTCCGCGTGCATCATGCCGGCCACATGACCGTGGAAGCGTCTTCGGACAACGCTGGCTCTTTGGCTAACAAACGGAGATGAGCACCGGCCCCTAGAGTCGGACACGACTGCACAAATGTGCGGGGGGAACCTTTACTTTTAATTATTCCCTGAACTGTGGGAACGCTTGGGACAGGATGAGTAATAGCTCTTCCTGGGGATGGCTCGCACCGTAAAGTTTGGTTCGCAAACATCACATACAGCCTCTTGGATTTTATATTCTTATATTTTTAATAATTGTATAAAGTATTTTATATGTTTTTAATTGCTGACTTTGTAAACCGCCCAGAGTTCCCTTGTGGGGGGAGATGGGCGGTGATATAAGTTAGAAATAATAAATAAATAAATAAATAAACTCTGAGAGACACTCAGTTGACTGTCTAGGAGTCACATCCCAGTCTACAGTATAATATGAAAAACTGTGTGCCTTATATTTTCCATTAATTGAGAAATCAGTTTCTCTGAGACCTTCCCCAATCTGAAATCCTTTCCTTTACTGTGGTGTAGCTTTCTGTTATCAGTTGAAAAGTTTTGTGTCCCTCTCAGTCACATTCAATCTTCTATACTTTTTGGCTGCATACTGTATGTTATAGCACTGCAGGTGGATCTAGCCATTGGAAGTGAAATGCATTATCCATAATACATTGAGGACAGACCATCAATTGGAGTCGGAGTTTGGTTTTTTTCTTTACAGCCAAACTTGTATCCTGCTTATAAGCTTGGCCCTGTATTTGTGTTTCCTGCTAGACGTTTTCTCGTGATTGGAGAACTTTCTAAGGCATCACCATCTATTTCCAAATGAATCCCCCCATCCCTTTTAATTTAATTAGCCTCATTTTGGTGAGGAGTAATATCTCTCTCCCAAATCCACGCAGCAGAAGCAAAATTCTGAAAGGCATATTTTCCCTTGGTTCTTCAGGGATCATGTTCCTTTTCACTGCTCTTATTTCCCTACACCAGTTCTACTTGGCAGCCAAATTAAATCTTCTGTTTGATTTTTTGCAGCATTGGGGTGCTTTAGCCTGAAGTGGTGCCCTTGGAAAAGGAGATGAGTGTGCATGTAACACTAAGCAAGCTTAACATTAAGTATAGGTAAAAAGAGACTTGGTTTATCTCAGAGACTGTAACATGTAAACATTGCCAGCAGCAGCTTGCTACCATTATCACTTTCTATTTATTTTTTTAAACAAACAAACAAATGTATATAAATCATGGCCTAATTGGAACCAGCATGTGCAGGGGGGAGAAAGACTAGGTGTTTTCACAAAATCTTTCGGTCTGCAAACAGACCTGCCCAGGAACTGCAACAGTAGAGATAGAGTTGAAGAAGTCGTTCCATTGTAAGGTCCAGAAGCTAGAAAGGGGTAGTTAACCCTTTTTAACATGCATACATCCCCATCTGAATTCAAACAAAATGCCACAGTTGAAGAAAGAATAAACTTGAAACAAGGAATGGCTTCAGATTAGGGTTCATAGAAGCCATGTTGAAGCCTGCAAGATTTTCAGCTCTAATTTCTTTTTGGAAGAAGGATGATTTGTATTTCCCTGTGTGCTCTTCCAAGGGTTCCCTGCTGTGCTGCGTGATGTTATGTTTTGCTTCAATACTACTGAAAAAAAGCTATGTATTGAGTCTGGTTTCTTTTCCAAATAACCAATGCTGAACTGCAGAGGTGTTGGCATGGTGTGGTCAAAAAAGTCATGATGATGGTTGGGATGGTGTGATTGAAGCTCTGCCTGTTTTTTATGTGTGTCACATGCAACATACATAGATACATAAAAAATGGAGCTTTGATCACAACAACACAGCCATCATCTTGACTTTTTTGACCATGCCCTGTAGACAGCCCCGCTAAACTGTCTTCTGGGGCTGCTCATTCCTCTGGGTCCAGAACTGATTTTGGAGTGTTGCAAATACACCACATCCAAGTCTGGGCTTGCGTATTTATTTATTTATTTATCAAATTTGTATGATAAATTATTGTTTGTTTGTTTGTTTGTTTATTTATTTATTTATTTATTTATTTATTTATTTATTTATTTATTTATTTGAATGTATTAGCTGCCCAACTCCAATGGACTCTGGTAAACAGTAAACATTAAAATGTCCATACCAAAAAAGATTACAAGTAAAAATAATATAACACTCTACCTCCATAATTAAATTAATAATATCCCTAAGTACAACAATCCTGGAACGATTACACCGCAGCCCACAACACAGCCTAGCAGAATAGCAAGGAGATATTCAACTGCCAAAGGCCCTCTGGAATAATTCACTTTTTATTGCTTTCCATAAATATCCCTATTCCATAATGCTGGTGGTGTGTTGGAGTAATATTTATCTCCTAGCTTCAGCCCTTTTAATCTCATGGAAATGTTGGATTATTAGGAGTTGTTCTATGGGGAATGTACAGTTCTCTAACCAGGTTCAAGGCAATCTTGAAAATATCTGTTAAAGTAGGCTGACCATATTTCCTTGAGACAAAAACGGGACATTGGCATGGCAAAAATGGGATGGGGTTAAACTTATGTAATATTCCGTATTCATGAAAAAGTAAGATGATAAAAAAAGTTTTTAAGAGTTTTTAAGATCCATTTGCTGGTCCTTAAACAGATTACTGTAGATATAAAAATATTTTTTGTTTTCATTAAAATGAAAAAGTTTTATTACATGAACATATTGAGCTAACAATTATTCTTCAGTGACAGAACTCATACAAAAATTTAGGTAGACATAGAGGGGGACTGTATTTGACAGGAGGCGAATGGGGAAAGCACAGCTCACGGGCTTTCTAATATCACGGATCGCAGGAAGGAGGGGAAGGGGGAGAGAAGAGAGGCAGGGAAGGGAGGATTCAAAAACTCCACGCTCAGCGAGGCTTCTCTTCCTTCTGCCTTCCCTCCTCCTCCTCCTGCTTTTTTTTCTCCCTCTTTCTCTCTCTCCCACAATCCCAAACAAAAGACTCCCTCTTGCTGAGCTGGAGAAATAATCAGTTTCACTCTTGAACAAAGGGGGCGGGATCACATCCCAAACGCATTTTAATAAAAAAGAGCAGAGAGCGACCAGCTAAGAGCAGAGCAGAGGTGGTGGCAAAGATCTCTCTCCCCGTCTCTCTCTGTCTCCCTCACTCTCTCTCTCTTTCCGCTTTCCTTGCCCGTCTCTAGTCTCACCCAACATCAGGCACTTCAATCAAGCACTTTTTAAATGATAATTGCATTTTGGCTGAATCAATCTTGCCATGCCTGACATTTTGCTAATTTTTTAAAAAAAACGGGACAAAATTGACATTTATATTAAAACGACGGGACGGTCGGGAAATGTGAAAAAAATGGTACTGTCCCGTTTAAAACGGTACGTATGGTCAGCCTAATTGAAGGGTTATAACATATTTGGTTCCCCTATTAATACTGTAAATTTACCAGTACAGTATATTCACCCTAGTTCTCTTGCTACAGAAACATAGTACCGGTCTTGGAAGGAAAAGAAGTATTGGTTATGTTACTAAGATCCAAAAGAGAGTTTTTAAAAAATCCAGTTATATGGTGGGAAGGTACCAAGAAGGCCTCAGATCCACGCAGGAATCTCGGTTAAAGCATTAGATGGGAGCCTCTTTTATCCTAGTTCTTGGACGATGAGGCCTATGCTGTGAGAGAGACTGTTGCTTACTAGCATGGTGTGAAAGTATTCCTTCAAAATTGTATCCCAGTTACTAGCAAAAACCTATTGAAGAAGTCTGTCTTACATCAGGAATAAATCTCTCTTCCCTCTGCTTGTGATGTCCGTATGGAAGTCGGTGCAGTATAGCACTTATAAGCTCACAGTAGAATTGCAGGGAGCTGGGTTCAACACCCCCCTCCAAACTATGAATCACACTGGGTGACTTTGGATTTGTCACTGTCATTCAGCCAAATATATCTGGGCAACAATCCTGTAGGGCAGGAAAGAAAATCAGGAATATGTACCCCGCAGTGAATGTGTTCCAGGAGTAAGTGAAGTTTTAGCTGAATTTGGAAAGTTGCCGCTTTTGAGTCAGCCTGTCAGGCTAGACTCACACCATGTTTGCTAGGTGATCTGCAAGTTTGTTCCTTCTTCTGTTCCGTTTTTATCTTAGGCTTCGGCACATTACAAGTTTTATTTTTTATTTTTAGTCAGGTTTAATTTTTGCTTCTATGGGGCACAAGAGAGTTCTTTTTTAGATATGTGATATTTATAGGAATGTTCCCTGCCCCTGCCATCTTCTACAAAAAAAACCCACCGTTGAATTTCTATGGATTTGGTTTGGTTTCTCCTTAACGGAGTTGCAGCGCTGACATGCCATGAGAGACCTATGGATCTTCTACCCTATTAAAATGCAAACTTACTCAAATAAACATGTGACCGAGGATCATTAATAAAAAGAACAGCTGATGCAAATTAAATTCATTGTTATATTGTTAAAAATATGTATGCATTCATTAAAATTACGGTCCCACCCCCCTTCATTGCACGTTGCTAAGTTCTTTGGTACATTTTGAAATACAACCATTTTTGGAAACTTGTGCATGTTTAGTGGATCAGGTTTTAGACTCCAATAATCAATTTTCACTGTGACTTGAGACACCTTTTATGCTGCTTTGTTGGGATTTGTAACCTGATCCTGTAATGGAGTGTTGAGCACTATAGGTTCAATTTGGAAAAAGGGAAGGGAAGGGAAGGGAAGGGAAGGGAAGGGAAGGGAAGGGAAGGGAAGGGAAGGGAAGGGAAGGAAGGTTGACATTAGACTCTTATAGAAGGAGAGCCAATGGTGGAAGTTAGTAAAAATGAACCCTTCAAAGTCAGGATCTGCGATTGTCGGGTTTTGTTTGGTTTTCTTTGATGCTCGTGAAAATGGGATTCTAGACAAGATGGACATCTAGATTCTAATCCAGAAAGCCGAGGCTTAAGTATTGCCTAATTTTCCCCATCCAAGTAGGTTTATTGGCAGACAACAACATAGTGCAGATATCACAGAGGGCATTAGTGATCCAAATCCAACAGGATTTGGGGGGGGGGGGAGATGATGAAGCAGTAGGACAGCAAAAAATGCCAAGATAGTTGGGATCTGGGGGTGATGGAAGGCAGAAGGGCACCTATTTTGTTGCAGCCCTTTCTTGGAGATATGATGCTGAATCCTGGAACCTTGTGAACTGGCTACATTGAGTGCAGCGTTACGACCCTACCTGGATTTGCCATCTGTGAGATTATGTAGTACACCAAATAGAGTAGAAGGAGGGCAAGGGTGGCAAAAGGTACTGCAGAATTTAGGGAGTATTTTGCCCAATGTAACACCTCCTTTGTGCTTCTTTTGCAGTTCGCCTCCATGATAGCATATCCGAGGAAGGCTTCCACTACCTCGTCTTTGATCTGTAAGTCCTCTTTGGTCCTGATGTAGTAGTTGTTGCTCCAGAACCTCTTGACCAGCCAAGGCCTTTCTGGAATTCACTCACCTTTAGAGTCTTCTCCTCTGGGCTTCTTTCTGGTGGTGCGTTTTGGCTGCCACAAGTTGATCATCCTCTTTATGGGGCACTTTGGAGAGCCTTATGCCCTCCCTTCCCACCCCTTCAGAGCAAATGTTTGCATGCTGCCACAGGAGCTGGGCAGGCGCTGCCACCTTAATGGATGTAGGTGGGCGAAGACTGCAGCTGCAGTGCTGCCATTAGCATAAAGGGGTGGGCAGGGGGGAGAGGGGAAGGAGGCTATCGAGATGATAGCGGTGACTCAGGGACCCTGACAGGCTGTAGAGGCCCAGTGTCGTGCTACCGTTTTTAAAGACCCAGATTATGCCTGCTAGGAACCACACAGAAGGTAGGCTCCAGGGCTCCAGATGGCGATCTGCCTTGACTCCTCACCCTCTTTCATTTGGGGGTAGGCCATGTCCTGGGCAAAGTATCTGCGGGGGGGGGGGGGGAGGCACAGAGACATGGTGTGCTTTGCTTGGCTGCCTCTCACTTGATTTCCAGATATAGAAACCAGTGATCTCATCTCCTCCTCCTCTCTGACAGCTCCAGTTAAGCAGCAAACTATATTTAGCTGTCCTCTGAGTCAGTGCAGCCCCTGCTTCTCCTTCTCCTTCTCCCTCTCTCCCTCTCTCTTTCTCTCTCTCTCCCCGTTTTCCTTGCTTGGAGTCACACAGACCTTGGCATAGCCATGGCTGCAGCGGGAAGAATTGAAAGCTAGCTATAGATTTTTCCTTTCACACCCTGCCCTTGTGGCCAAAGGTGGCTCTGAGCCCAGCTGTGGGGCAGATCAGGTGTAATACTCCTTCAATCCCTTGGTGTGCCATTGCAGGCAAGTGGGATCAAATCTGGATTCCCTGAGTACCTGGCGGACTCAGGTACATACATGATGAAATGAGGGGGTGGAGGAATAGCATGTTATGGTCATCCAGTGAAGAGGTTTGGAAAGTGCTAGAGCCCCTAGTACCCAAGCCTTGATCAAGTCAGTTGCAGGAATGAAGTGGGAGCTGAATCATCCACTCGATTCTCTGCTGTAACCTTTATATCCATTTGGCTCTGTTTCCTAATCTCTGCATTTCTATCATTCTTGTGCACTTCTGGCATACCGCTGTTTAACATAACAGCTCCTTTCCCCTCTAGCCTCTCTCAAAGTTTTTAATTAATTGTAACATTTGGTGGCTTGAAGGGGAAAGTACGGAATTATATACATCACTGCAGAGTGATCGGAATGAACTATTTTTAATTTGTAATTAAATGTAAGTATAAATGTAAATTACAAAGGCCAAATTTAAATTCAAAGGCAAATTAGGTGCACATCTGTATAGTATATGCTTCCTAGGGCTTGCATTCCACTGAATTAAATGGGACTTACATTTGGGTGAATGTACTTAGGAGCATTCCACTGGTTTTACACAACCATAGCAGCTTAACATTTTGCCCAGGTGTAATCAAACAATATGCTTGGGGCAACGGTGGTGATACAGGTAGCTATTTTTTATTCCTGGTGATGAGTTTAATCATCTGATCTCCATCTGACCACATTTCTTGTGCTTTTGATCAATGTTGCAAGAAGTCCAAATGAGGAAAGAGTAAAACAGTCATTCTGAACCATTATTGTGTTGAAATAATGGTTCTGTTGTTTGCTGGGCACAATTGAACTCTTGAGTGCTCACCTACCATTGTTTGAAATTTGGCATCTGGACATGGCTTTGGGTAATCTGTCTTGTACCTATCCTACGTTGCCTTTAATGATATTGTGTGTTGTCAAGTCAGTATCAACACTGGGTGAGTTTGTATGATCATTTTTGCTCTAGGGCGTGGATGACAATTTTTTAGTTCCTGACCTGAATGCTGGGGGAGGTTGCCTGATTTCACCCTGGTTGAGGTACAATGTGGTGGTGATAATGTCTCTGCCCTTGTCTATTTTGCCATCAAAATGGGTGGGCCGATAACATAATAGAAAGCAGAGCTGGACTTGAAAAATTAAATAAGATAACCAAAACAGTGAAACAAAAAAATAAAAATAAAATAAAACCAGTTCTGAACAAAACTCTCCAAAAGCAACTGTATTTTTAAAAACCACAGGGGAATTAGCTTGTTAAATATGCCAGGGAAGATGTTTGGCGGGATTTTGATTGGAGGTCTGAGAGGTGACAATGAATAGCATTTGGGAACTGCTGTGTGGCTTAATGCTGGGCAGACACGATTTTTGCTCTTCAACAGGCTGTTGAGACAAGTAGGAATGCAAAAAAGAAAGCTTATTGCATATCGCTTGATTTAGAGGTGGGAAGGGAAAGGATATGGAAAAGTGAATGGGCTTGAATTATGATTTTTTTTGCATGAAGATGCAGTTGAAGGTTTATTTATTTATTTATTTATTTATTTGTTAGATGTATCACTGCCCACTCCCCCAAGGGGGACTCTGGGCGGTTTACAATAAAATATGATTAGTTAAAATGCAACTATAAATAATTAAAATAACATTCAAATAAAACTTCTACATATAATAAATATGATAAAATCCAAGTGACACAGTCTTCTTAAAACCGAGGGAAAAGGGCGCTCTAAGGCCACCCTAAGCCATCCTTGGTTGTTTAATGTATTTTATGGATAAGTGCGTAAGGAACAGTTGTGGTGATGTTAGTGATGTGTGTGTTGGGAATATGGATGTATGTGTAGTTTCGTAAGCAGATGATGCTGTATTGTTGACTGAGAAGGCAAATGATCTGCAGTGTAGATTGTATGATCAAAGTAGTTATGTTGGTCCAGGAAAATAGAGCAAACAGTTGCAATTTATACATGCATGCCAAAAAACTGGAGCAAATAGATGAATTTGTGTGCCTTCATAGAATATTTGCTAAAAATGGAAAAATGGATTGAAAAATTTAAGACGGTGCAAAGGCTGGTAGAAAGGGGGTGGATAGTATGTGATCAATGGCAAGGAATGAATGTTTGTCAAAAGAAGTGAAAAAGAGCTTTGTATTAGATTGTGCTTCCATCCACTTTGCTCTATGGAAGTAAGAGTTAGATGTGCCAGGAGAAGTATAAAAATAATTAGAATGCAGTGGGAATGGGGTGCATGAGAAGTTTGCATGGTAAAATAAGAGAGAGTACCTGTATAGAGATGAATGGGTGCTGAATGAGTGTAGATTGAATAGAAAAGTGAATGACCAGTACAAAAAAAAATACATTGAGGTGATTTGGCCATACAGGGAGAAGGAAGTTCAAATTGAAAAATAAATACAGGGAGGAAGAGTGAATGAGTCAAGAGAAAAGTGAGAAAGTTGTGGTTGGATGGAGTTGATGAGATCCTCAGAAAGAAAGATGAGCATGTTAAAGAACAAAAGGCAATATATACATCAGTTTATGAACAAGAATATCTTGCAAGGATAGAAAGAAATATGGAAGCATAGTGAATCGTATTGATGTAAATTAGATTTACCTGCATTTCTTCCCTTTTTTATTTCAGGCCTTCAATGGCTTTGGCTTAATGGCTTCCTACTTCTTGGTGTAACGTTGCTTGCAGGGAAAGGAGTAGTGTTATGGTTGTCTATGTGGTTGCTAAATTACTAGTCCTCTATCTAGATGTAATGAGCATGAATTTGAGTAAACTCCGGGTGACAGTGGAGGACAGGAAGGCCTGGCGTGCTATGGTCCATGAGGTCACGAAGAGTCAGACACGACTAAACGACTGAACAACAACAACTATCTAGATGAGAGATAGAATATAAGAACTTCTCCCAAACCTCAAATATTATCCTACCAGGAGAGAAGCAGAAAGTGAAGAAATAACCTCAGTATAAATATATCATTTTGGGGTAGTTGCAGTGAGATTTTAAACAATATAGATTTACCCTCAAAATAAAGTTAGAAAAATTAGGCCATTTCTGACCAAATAAACACAGTTTTGTCACATTAGCAAGCTTTAGCAGATGCTCAACAAAGCCAGTCTTATGTTGCCTCTGATGATTCTGTTACTATAACCATAACCATAACCATAACCATAATAATAATAATAATAATAATAATAATAATACTAAGCTGCATGACTTGGGTTTCCTAGTCTGGTCTGTCTTGAAGGTTTGGCAGTGATACACTCTCCAAAACGTCCTACTGACAAATGTCAACTTTTGGTTGAATTCTGGTTTGTGTCACCTTGCAGGGTCACAGGCGGCGAGCTCTTTGAAGACATTGTTGCCCGAGAATACTACAGTGAAGCTGATGCAAGGTGAGTGGTAACTCCACATCCACCTGTCCCCCCCCCTCCATCCTTCTCCCTCCCCCAACCCCACCCTTTCTTTCTGTTCCCAGATCCCATGCCAGTTTGAACCTGTGTAACATGGACCCATCTGTGATCAGGGAGGTTGGGGTGCGGGTTGGATCCATAGGGTTGGATTCAACAGATATCCCATGGTTACAGTGAAATTCATATGTCCTTTGGCACCAGTGGTTGCCATAACGTGACCCCATTGCCTCATGCAGTGCCAGCCACCCAGACACACACACACACACACACACGCACGCACACACGCACTTGGACTGCTGCACTTGATTACTCAGTCCAGGCAGAGGGTGGGGGTCCCATTCATTTCATAGTGGTGAAGAAGATGGAATTTCTGAGAGGCGCTGCAGGGTGAGAATAGATGCACCTATCCTGATTTCTTCCTGCCCCCCCCCCCCCGTTTATACTAAGATACAAGAGCTCTATTTTCTCATTACATCTGATCATTTAAGGACACTCTCTTTCCAAATGGACTTTCACCAGAGCAGGTCATCTCCAGCTCCCAGCTCCTTCTTTGCTAAAGAAAGTGTGACAGGTGAAAGAGCTTTGATTGAAGAGCTGGCTGGCTGGAGTATGCTCCCACTACTGCAAACAGTGCTCAATATGTGGTTGAGTATCTCATTTGTATAAAGAAAGTTGCTGTTAGTACTTTCACACTTGAGCTTTCTCACGCTACTTCAACTGTAGATAGATTTGTATTGCTCTAGGCTAGTTTGGAGGTTATATGGTCTCTTGCGTAGATGATTTCCAGTCTATCTAGGATAGTTAGGGATAAGAACTGGAGGTGTGCAAGGAAGCAGGAAAGTTGGTGTAAGGAGTAAAAATTGGATGGAACACAACTGAGATTAGTGTTTGCTGGACAAAGTGTATATGGTTAGCAAAGAGCCCAGAGCTTCAGGAGTTGATGGAACAAGAGCACCAAAATGACAAAACAGTGTTGCCTTTGAGAAGCATTCTTACAATACAGTAATACAATACTGTATTACAATGCAGGGGCAGGTGGGAGTCTGAAGTTTGTCAGCCATGAGTGGGAGGAGTTCCAGTCTTTGGAGCGGTGCAGAGGAGCAAAGACTGGGGAGATAGGGGGAGGCACCGAAGAGACACCAGCAAGTTCAGACACTAATCTAGAGCTGTCATAGCAAGAGATTGTTGACCAAGGCACGAATGTGTTGGTCAAGAAATATCATTGCAGAGTTGCTTCTGTTTGTGTTAAGAAGCCTGCTTGCCCATGGCTGCTTCCCAGGTGTTCCAGTGATTTTCCAATGAAGACCCTATAGGAGAGAGGGAAGCCACCGCAGTCCCAAAGCTCAGAATCTGGTGTAATTCTTCCCACACAATTTCAGCTTTCCTACATTGTTCCTTCATTCCTCCAGCGCTGCATCGGTGAGAGAAATAGCCATAGGGGAGCAGAATAATTGAACCATAAAATCCAGCCCTGTGTTTTTTATATTGTCTACTCCTTTGGACAGCAACCCCTGTTTTTTTGTACTCTGTAAAAGACCAGGCACGATGACAGTGTGGTACAGATAATGAAAATAACATCTTGTGTTTTGTTTAAGCACCTCTGATTTGATGGTAACCCTGCATGAAAACCCTAGGTCCTTTCTCATGGTGGTTTCCTCCCCATAAAAAGGGACCTAGTGATACAAAAGCCTCACCTTTTATTCCTGAACATTCGCCCTCAGAACAGCCCTGCTGAGTACATTGGAACTGTACGTAGGAAGGCCGAAACTGGTGTGTGTGCAAGACGATTGTCAAGCCCAGCACTGTTCCAAAGGCAACCTGCGAAACTGACCTACCTTCAGTTTGCAAAGCCAGATGATGCCTTAGAAACGTCCTCTTTAGTAGGTTGCCACTTGCCCACATTAAGCAATATCCTCTTTAGCCCTTTTCTCTTGGAGAAAGAGCTGGACATTGACAGATTTGTATGTATTCCCATTTCCAGCAATTATGCTCAGTTAGCCTTGGAGAAAGGTCAGGTACAGCTAATAGCATAATACCCCAAATAACTGAATTAAGAACAGGAGGGATAAAACCTATGCAGGGAGTTCAGGAAATTGCACGAGCAAGCCAGATGTAGAGATGACAAATATATCAAGGTGTGGTGGGCTGTGCAGACTTACAGAGATTAGAGACTTTGTCCAGGAGGTCAGGGACTACAGTAGGTTTGGTTCAGTGGGATAGGATGTAATTCAAGCAAATGATAATGATAAAAACAGATTTTATGAATAAGTTTGTTTCTCCATTTTAGTTTCACAAAAACACTGCAGGGGAGATGGAGCTTTTGAATGGGATGGTACCCCAAGTGGTTTGGTTAAACCACCGTGTTGAGTGATTTATTTATTATTATTTATTATTTGAATTTATCACCGCCCATCTCCACGACAGTAGACTCTGGGCGGTTTACAACATTAAACATTAAGTGATCATGTGCATTGTTGGGTTTTGACATAGCTTGCCTGGGGAATCCAGCCGTTGTGTGCTTAACAGTATGTGTGAACCAGGCCATTATGGCTTGTTCAACAAACTATGGCAAGGGAAGACTTAGTGCCATGGGTGCCCCTGCAAAAAGAATTAAGTTTTGTAATAGTGTATGCTCTATTTTCCATAATAACTCCACTTACTAACTTAATCACTCCACTCCACTTAGTTGTCATGTAGACTATGAACTGAAGGAGGCCCCAGCTTGCCTGGTTTCCTGGGTTTGTGTTTGTGTCCAGTATCTGATGTGCTGCTGTCTGTCTTCTTTTGGATTAACATAGTGTGGCTTGGGCTTCCTACCATTTATGGTCAGCTTCTGTATTTTCCTTGATTATTAAGGTTGCTAGTTGCCTGGTAAAACTTCGTGCCCTGCACGGTCTCATTAATACCCCTTTGTGGGAGTGGTTGGCAAAGAGGGAAGCAAGCAAGATGATGCTGTCAACAGAGCATTTTGCCTTCTTTTAGGCTGAGAGTATCCATGTTGGGGTATCACCTAAAGCAGAGGTAGGCAACTTGGTGTCCTCCAGATGTTTTGGACTACGGCTATCCAAATCCTTTACTGTTGGCCATGTGGCTTGGTGGAATTGAAGTCCAGAACAACTGAAGGATATTCAGTTTATTTATTTATTTATTTATTTATTATTTAAATTTATATGACCGCCCATCTCCCCCAACCGGAGGACTCTGGACAGTTGCCTGCTGTCCAACTTAATGACCTCAAGTTCATTCATGCTTTGAACTACAACTACCATCACGTCTAGCTGGCAAGTCTAGTGGTCAGGGATCATGGGAACTATAGAATATAATGTCTGGAGAGTGCTAGGATGATGATGAGAGGGGATAATCAAAGTCAATGAGAAAGACTGTTTCCCATTTGCCAACCTTACGTCCTCTCTGCTTCTTCACATTTAAAACGGAATCTTGCAGTCTAATGCTTGTATCTGTAAGAGGACTTTCACCACTTTTTAAGCCCAAGTACATTAGGAGTTCTCTAAAGCAAGTGGCAGAACCAATAAACTCAGAGCAATAGATATGGAAAAGGTTCCTCCATTGTCCTTTCAGATACTCTCCTAAAAACATGCTTACCAAACTGTAAAAACTCTGTGGGCATCTGAATAGGATACACACTGTGAGGCTTCTAGTCTGGCCGACCAGATAGAACTAAAGCACATCTTCAGAACTGCCAGATGGTACAACCCTTCCTTGCCTATACCACTACAGATTGTAGCTGTAGGATTATGTGTTGGAACACTCCTGATATCAACATTTCTCTTCTGGGAGAAAACTGACTGATCTTTCTATGAATAGGAAATATTTGATGTGGGAGAAAACATTCCAGCATGTGATTCCCCTGAAATCTGATGCAACTCAATTGTCCAGAATGTGAAGATTTGACCTAAACTCTCTTTATTATTAGGGTGGTGTGTTGTTAAATCCTTTGGGATTAGCGGAATCCACTGCTTGTTTCCCAGCACTTGAGTTTGCCAAGCTAAAAACTGGATTCAGACACATTAGTACAGCAGCTCAAGCTGGTAGCATAAAGGGAGTTACTGTCAACAGAGAATTCTTGCAAAGCTAGTTTTCACTTTTAAAGCCACCTTGAACTTAGTAGATTTGTTTATTTAAGGGATTTCTACCTTTAAAACCCAATGAAAGAGAAATGTAAAAGCATCTAGCTTGCACCAGAGGACATGCATAGGTACAATTTAAGTTTGTGGCTGCCCAAATTTTGTCTTTCAGTAACACCTGATCACTTTTAGTGATTTGCGACTAAACAGGGTGATCTGTCTCTTTGCAATGAGGCTGTACTCTGAAATATCTAATCCTTCTCCAGACAAATCTGAGAGGTGGGCTTTTCCAGAGTTTCATATTGTCTTTGAGAAGTGGCGGTTACAAGCCATTGGTGAGTGACAGTCATGCAAAACAGCTGAAAGCAGTATCTAAGGTCCTTTTTCCCCCCCCTCCTCCTGGAAAGGTTTCCAAAAAGCCAGCATCTTAATTCTGGCACAAAGGTGACTCTTTCGAATGAAGAACATTGCTAAACCCCTAGATAGATAGATAGATAGATAGATAGATAGATAGATAGATAGATAGATAGATAGATAGATAGATAGATAGATAGATTAGATAGACAGAATCTCCATTCTTGAATGTAGCATCCTCATGGTTCAAATGGATTCTTGGGCTCTGAAGTCACCTCCCCCTTCCCCAATTTGAGATGCAAACAACAACGGAGGTTTGCCTGCTTTTGTGCAGAAAGTAGGTTTATTAACCCCAACCCTGTTTTAGAGTAAATTTACAGCTGGCTTTTAGAAGATCATGTGTTAGCATGAATATTACTAGCTTGTGTAGTCACAATCTAATTCTAATTTTCTGGTTCAATTTTATGTTCTGTTACCCTTTCTTGTTTTGTTTTAAGTACTAACACTTTAAAATTTCTTAAAATTCTTAACCCTAACCCTAACCCTTAGTAAGTTGTTCCATGGCACAAATAATAAAGTTTCAGACAAAAATCTTCAAAAATAGCATCTATCTTTGTTGTTATTGGCCTGCCTCTCCACCAATGCTGGAATTTTCCTTAATTTTTCAGAAACTGTTTTTTAATCTGGTTCTTTGAACATTCAGTAGGAATAGCCAGTCTTTTCAATTGTATTAACTTTTCCACCTCTGGCTTTGTGCTTGCCTTTGTGCTTCATGTATTTCACAGCCCTACAGATCTGTCTTTTGAAGCTGCCTCCTGTTATTTGTTTTAAGAGTCTGGAAGAGCAAAGCGAAGTGTTTTTTAAAGGAGGCACAGTCAAGCAGTATGAAACATGGGTATAATACATGGCTAGCATTGGCAAATAGCAAAATGCTGAGATCCAGGAGTGTTCGAGGGGTTGATCTGCAAATGAAGATCTGAATTGGTGTAAATCATTTGTTGCTGAAAAGATAAAGTGAGAGGATTAAAGACTGCATCAACAACATAAGAGGCCCAATTTCTATGGGCTTTTGCTATGCCATTAGTCTGCATAGGATTTAAGCCTCCCCTTTCCCTCGCCTGTAATACAGAGTCCACAAGAGGAGGAAGAGTGTTGCATTCAGCCCATCAGTCTCAGGAAGCTGGTTGCATGGACAAACAAGGAAGCATATATTTAGGGAATGGAAATCTGAAGGACTTCAATGCTGTAGTGCAAATATGAACATAGTCTTGAAGCCAGTTGCCCCACTAAGTTGTTGACAGCTGCAGATTTAACTTCACCCTGCCAGAAAAATGATTATGTAAATCTGTACTCAATTAGAAGAATTATACCAACATTGCCCAATGTGGAACTGTGTAGATGTGTTGGGATGCAACATCCAGAATCTTTAGCCAGCAGAAAGCTAAAGAGGATTCTGGGAACGGTTGTCCAAGACTTCTTGCTGGAACAGATTGTCCTAGGGTTTTCTTACTATGAGCTACAGTATCTACCGAAATCTTAATAGAGCTACAGAGGTTGACAGGGATGTGAGACATCCAGGCACTTGAGAAGCACTAGACTGGGGAAGAAAGGTCACTGACAGATGTAAGATTAGGGTTTCCATGAATTGATCCCTGGATGGAGACATACAGGCAGACAGATCCAGAGATGCACAGTGGCAGCATCTAGAATAGCATGAATTGAATTAGAATAAGGTTGAAAGAGGTGGTCAGGAAGAACCTACTCTTAGAACATCAGGATGGACTGATGAGTCTCAATCAGTGGGATCAAGTGAGATATTTATCATAAGTCTTGTCCACATACAGTGTGCACGATCCCTTACACCATGCTAGGTCCCATGTGTAACCAAGATCATGTCACTACTAGCTTTTTATATTGACACATGGGAGAAAAACAGCATTTGCCTTTCCTTGCACACTTGAAATAATGCTACCTTATCTGGACCCAAGTGCTGTTTAGAAGGAAATCTAAACATGAGAAAGTGATGAGGTTGCAGATGTTAGACAATGCAGTTTGCAAGTATGGAAGCGCCTACCATATCAGGTCATAACTATAGGTATTTCTTACCGCTTCTGAGTCAAATTCATGGATTTCCTCCTCCTGCTTTCACTGCTAGCAGACTGTTCGTCCTCCTCCTCTTTTCAAATGGCTACTGAACTGCAGGCCCTTAAAGGGTCTCTGAATGCTGAGTGCCTCTCTTTGGGAGGGGGGGAGGCTCTCCGTCCTTGATACTGGGCTGATGTGCACAACCACTTCAGTCCTCCTAAATGTCCTTGGCTGGGGGAGGCGGGGAAAACTGCTCTTTGGCTTGGCTTCCCCATTCTCACACCCTGACTGGGCACAGTTTCTGGTGCCATTAACAGTCGCCGACCTGCACACACCTTGTGATAACCCTGCTGTGGTCTCTGAGCTTTCACAACATTGTTTCTCTCCTTCTCTCGTTCTCCCATATCCACCCTGCCCCCTGTCCCTTTCTGTCTGTCCATCTGTCTGTCCCCGTGGATCGTTCCCCTCCCTGCAATCCTTTGGACTCTCTGATTTTGTTTTTTGCCATGCATATTTTTGTTACTGTCTTCACCCACTCCGTTTGGATAATCTCTCCGTACTTCCTCCTTGTCCTCTCCTTTTTCTCTCTGTCCTTCCTTCCTCCCGGCTGCTCCTCTTCTGCCTGTGTGTGGTTTCTCCACACCCTCCCAATCCCCATTGTCGGCCTCCCCTTTGTTCCCCACCTACCTTCTCTCCCCTCCCTCCCTTCCCGTTTTGTTTTGCAGTCACTGTATCCATCAGATATTAGAAAGCGTAACTTACATTCACCACTATGCCATTGTGCACAGGGATTTGAAGGTCAGTATACATATGCCTTTCACCCTCTTAGAATGTGGGGTTGGGAGGATAGGGCACTGCCCTGATAAACTGAACCTGCCCAGGTCTGGGGCTTTGCAGTGCCAGCTTCCTTTTCTGGTTTGGCATATGGGGCGGGCAACATTCAGAGCTGGTTTCTTCCCACTTTGAACCTGCATGGCTATATCCTTCTCCTCTGTGCAACACTCCAGCAAAGGCAGATGGGTGCAGGCAGGTAGGAGATCTGGGATGTCCCACCTAAGACATCACCCAGGCCCAGATATATACCCAATTCCAGATTACCTTGGGACAGCGATCACTCTGGGCACATGGGGAAGGGGCAAAGTCAATGTGGCATGCTTCATCCATTCATCTTTCCTGTCTCTTTCCACTTGTGCTTGTGTGTGTGTGTGTGCTCTTTCTCTTTCCCCCTCTCCCTCTTTCTCTTTCTCTTACCTGGTCTACACTGATGATTTACCAGAGTTGCTTCTTCCCAACTCTTGCCCTTTTTTCCTTTTGAACCAAAGCATCATCTTATATCCTCTCAAGAACGGAACTGATACAGGTTACGGTGGGGCTGGAATGCATGCCATTGATGCAGATAAGGAGCACCTAGAACCTTGGTTCAGGACTTTTCGTCTATCTGGGTGTTCGAGAAGAGTATCTAGATTAGACTTTGATAAATAATGGACTCATTAAGCCAGACTCCCCTGAACCCTTGCTTTGTGATAGGAAACGGGATGCTGTGCACTCTCTTATTGCTTTGGGGTGCGTTATGCACCATACTTATGAGAGCTTCAGTTTCTCTACTTAGTGACTCAGAATGTGGTGCTATTACATAAATACCTAGTGGTTTCTCTCATTCAGGATCCCACCTCCTTAAAGATGTTGTAGAATGGGGAATGGAAATCTAACTAAAAGAAATTACTTTTCGTAAAGATAAACTCCTTTAAAACCTGTAGCAGGCAGGGGAGAGGAGAAAATGGAAGGAAATCACAAGCAAGATGGTTCCCTTGACCAATTTTGAGGGAATAGAGGAGAAAAAAAAAGATTCATTCAAAGGCTAGCATCCATTCTGAACATGTTGCTGTTCTGACATAATACTAACTGAAGAAACAAAACATCTAGTCAAATCCTAATTCCTTTGAGAGGGGAGTGTCATACAATGAAGAGGACATAAGTGATTTAAAGTCAGCTATAAAGAAATGGAACCAAACAATTCATAAATATGTAAGAGTGTGTGTGTGTGTGTGTGTATCCATACTTTTCAGTCAAGAGGCCTTCATCCTCTAGTACAGGGTTCCTCAACCTCAGCCATTTTAAGATGTGTGGACTTCAACTCCCAGAATACTCCAGCCAGCAATGCTGGCTGGAGTATTCTGGGAGTTGAAGTCCACACATCTTAAAATGGCTGAGGTTGAGGAACCCTGCTCTAGTAGATTCATCTGAGTTGATAGCTCCTCAGCATAGAATGTTGGAAGAGGCCTCTGGAATAATTGGCTATTTGATAGGAAGCTTTCATGGAAAATAGATCTTACCGGTTTCTGCCAATGAGAGCTGAAACATTGACCCTTGTTCTGTCATCCTGAAAGAGAACAAAGAGGCAATGTGTATCACCATCTTAAGCCTGCACTTGGGCTTCCTTGGAACAGAGTATGACCAGGGAGGTCAATATGTTTCTGAAATTCACTTGCAAACCAGGTCAGCTGCCTAGATGCACTGTTACCTGTTCCATTTGGCTAGATATGAGGAGTGGTGCGTCAGGAAGCAAGGATTTTCTGATGCCGGGAATATCTGTACGGTAGCTATACAGTGATCCAAGTGGTGTTCTTCAAATTGTTAACTCAATCATTCTGGGAGCATTTCTTAACTCCAAAAAAATAATAATTTCTTTCCATTCTGTTCACTAGATACTGTCTTGCTCCAGCAGAAACATTCAAACAAACCTTTCTGGCAAACATGATTACCCCACCATTCTGTGGTCTTTCCATCTGTTTGGTTAATTTGTTTCTTAAGCTGTATGCTTCCTCTGGCTAGGGCTGAAGTATAGCGAACTGTGTAAACAAAATCCAAGAATGAAGCACTTCTAGGAATGGTTGTGCATGTTGAATTACATTTCTCTCCGTTTTTCATTTTTCCAATCTCAGGTTTATGCTGTTGCATTTCAGCCTGATTTCATGAATGTGTGAAATATGTATGCAGTTGCGTGTGCATTTTTCCTCCTAGACATTGTTGTGTGCGTGTAATTTTCCATCGTATGGATTATTCACATGTGTTCTTAAAGTTGTAATCTCTGTCACAACATTCTGAAAAATGCATTTATCATTGTGTTCTGGTTCACATATAGGTTTGGAAAAAACTTAGTTGGCATTAAAATGCAGGCTGAACAAAATTCTCCCCTGACCCCAATTTATTTCCTTTCGAGACCCCCCCTACCCCATCTTCCTCCTATAAGGCTGTGTTAGCCACCTTTCTTCTGATTTCGACTGTGTATGTAGAATTCCTGAGTATGGCAGAATATCCAGTCATGCGACTTAATCCCACCTGCAGCACAATGTCATACAGTTAAATATTCCATTTAATGTTTGCCAACTTTTAAGAACTAGACCTAATTCTTGAGGAAGCAGAACATGTTTCTTCTTAGGCGGTGGGTCAAAAATTGAGCATCCTGGACATAGTCTAGGAAGCAACATTAGTAAAGCAGCAGCAGTGATTGGAATGCTTTCTCAAAAGGATCTGAATAAACCTTTGATACAAGTATATTGATAGGGTCTGACGTGGCTTAAGGTTAAGTGGCAAGCTTTGTGGTTTGGCATTGGCAGGAGCGCAGGTAGAGGTGGAAACGCTGAAAATGCCAGCCCATCCATAGCCCTTCTCCTTGGGTATCGGGCTTCACAGCAGCTTCCCATCCCAGCCTCTAAGAATTTGGCTCAGAGCAGCATATTGGAGGGTTACATTTCTGGAGAGATTGGTATCCAGAGCTGTAATTTTGAGACGTTCTTCCCTTCTTTCAGTTCATCTTCTTCTGGAGGTGGGAAGGTCATGGTGAAGCAATTTCTTCCTTTGTTCCCTCCTACACCATGACCAGCGATGCCTACCTTGTCCTGCAGTGTGATTTTGGAATTTTGGAGGGATAGTTACCCTAGAAATCAGTTTTCTCTGGGGAAATAAACAGTTCTTCATTCACCTCTTTCCTGTGAAGTCTTCATTCTACTGTCCTATCATTTTAAAACAATCATGAATTGCATTGCTACATGGTTTGAGTTTTGTTTGGCATAAAAGTACTACACTGACCTTTAGAACAGAGAAATTCCCCACCTTTCAGTCCATTCATATGTAAGTTTTTGAAGTTTGGGCTCCCCCTTCTGCCAGTGCGTCTATTTTATTGCTTTTTGTTTCTTTAAGTCAATGTTTCTCAACCTTAGCAACTTTAAGAAGTGTGGACTTCAACTCCCAGAATCCCCCAGCCAGCATGGCTGGCTAGGGAATTCTGGGAGTTGAAGTCCACACATCTTAAAGTAGTCAAGGCTGAGAAACACTGCTTTAAGTGGAAACTTACAGCACTGTAATTTGGCAGTTTATTGCTGAATTTTGGCACCGAGAATTTTAGAGGGGGTAGGAGAAGGGGATTTGGGAGGTTGGCCACATGTGGGTCAAAAGTCTGTTAAAAGTCTGCATGGTGGGGCGACATCACATCAGTGCTCTAGATATTCCTTTGTGTACCATTGGCTCTAAGTATGTGCTTAACAAAAAGGGCAGAAATTGTCACCATGAAACATGTATGGCCCCTTACTGTAGGGGCACATGAGCTAGGTGAAGGCTGTTTTGCAATGCTTATTTTACTTTATAAGCCAAGAGAAATTTGGTATCCTCTCTCCTTCAATTCAGGAGGAGTATACCCCACCCCACCCCAATAACATCAGAGACCAAATAGTTAGATCTTAAAAATGCTTAAGTACAAGCATCTCCAGGCAACTTAATTTAATAATAGTTAGACCCGGTGGGGTTGCAGAGGGAGCTCGTGGTTTCCCCCGAGGATCTGGTGGCCAATTCTGCCAAGTCCTTAGTCATTGCCTCGAATGGCTGGGTGGCTGGGGCCTTGGAGTGCATCACCCCTATGCAGCCTCTCCTGGACTGCATCACCACTCTGAGAGATGAAATGCCAGAAGGCCTGGTTAGGACCCATAAAGCTCTACATGGCATAGGGCCTGGTTGTTTGAGGGACTGCCTATCTCCCATGGTGTCTGTCCAGCCAATACAACCTGACAGGGTCAATCTACTCTGGGTCCTTTCAGTTAGTTAGTGTCATCACAACCCAGGAAATGCGCCTTCTCTGATGCGGTGCCTGCCCTCTGGAATAAGGGTCCCCCTGAGGTCTGGGTGGCCCCCACCCTAATGATGTTCCAGAAGGCCTTGGGTTAGGGTGGATGGAGCATTTGTAAGACACTTTTTTCATGTATTTTTGGCCGGACCACCATCTTGTTCTTGTTATTATTTTTCTTGTTCTATATTTGTTTTGTTCTTTATTACTCCCGTGGTATTTTATCATTTGCTATATTGTGAGCCACCCAGAGTCGTTTGGAGTCTGGTGGTGCCTAAACCGAACAAATTAAATTAAGAATAGTTGTCAGGTGTTTGTCTAGGAAGGCTTCTCTTCTCATTGAATCTGCAGAAAAATATTTTAATTAAGCATCTCAAATAATAACCGAACCTCTAGTAAGGGTGCTAAATAAAACTCCCAATGGTAGTACGGACAAGTCTTGTGTAGTCACAAGATTTACTTGCTTAGGGAAAGATTTTCACATGTGCTGGGCAAAATTCCAAAACTCTTCTAACACTTGGCATCATCTTCCATAGTGTGCAGATGGTTGCTGCCAAGTTAGCCCTAAGAAAAGGACAGTGCTATTTCTGGATCATGACCATACCATGTTCCAGTTTCCTAGAGGAAGTATTTTTCTTGCTTTCCTTGGAAGCGCACAGCTGACATTAAAGGATATGCCTCTACGGAGATCAAGTCAAGTTCAGCTCCTGGTGACTTGGATTCCTCCATGTAGTTTTCTTGGTCACAATACAGATGTAGTTTGTCCCTGTTTTCTTCTAGGATGTTTTAGTGATTTCCCCATCTAACCTAAACCCTTGCTATTTTCCTGGAGGTGTTCCATCTCCCAAACAGGGCCAGTCCTGTTTCACTTCTGAGATCGATCAAGGCAACCTAGATGCTGCCATGTGCTAATCTAGCTATTACTCTACTGTAGAAAATAGCTGATCTGCAGCAACCAAGGGCCCAGTTCCATATAAGGCATAGTTTTATGTTCCTTTCCATAACCCCCAACACTGGAGAGATTTTAAAGAACAAAGCATTTGTAACATGGTCATGAACAACCCAAGTGCTACATTAGTTGGGCATATGTGGGTGTATATTTACTGGTGTACTTTAACAAAGCTATTTTCAAATGTTCCCTTCAAAATAGGCTTCTCTATGCTCCAGAAATAACTTCTTAAAAAGTTTTGCATTTTAGGATGTAAAAAAAAAGCACTTTTCAATTTGTCATGAAACAAATGTCATTTCCTAAAATCTAACACATTGATATTTGAGATATGTTAGCAAAGCATTTGGATCTGTTTAACAAGACATGTGACATTCAGAATACCTGTAACAAACAAGTGTCTGCCTTAGGCTACAGATATAGGTAAACTCCAACAACTTCTATGTAATGGGGGAAACAACAGTGCAATTTTATTGAAAAGGTGCATTTGTTGAATAGGCATAGGAAGGTTTAGAGCAGAGCTTTCCAAACTTTTCATGTTGGTGACACACTTTTTAGACATGCATCATTTCGCGACACACTCTTAGAGCAGGGCATCATTTCGCGACACACTCTTACAGCAGGGCATCATTTTGCGACACACTCTTACAGCAGGGCACAAGGCAGGCACTAGGACCTGCGTGGAATCCTGGCAGGGCTCGGAGGCAGCAGCAGCCGCAACACACCCAGACACTGCAGCCGACACACTAACGCAGAGTTTTCCAAACTTTTCATGTTGGTGACACAGTTTTTAGACATGCATCATTTCATGACACACTCTTACAGCAGGGCACAAGGCAGGCACTAGGACCTGCGTGGAATCCTGGCAGGGCTTGGAGGCAGCAGCAGCCACAACACACCCAGACACTGCAGCCGACACACTAAGGTGTCCTGACACACAGTTTGGAAAGCTCTGATTTAGACTTTTTGATGCTACCAGTCAAGAAAAAAATGGTTATATATTTTCTGCTAGAGGATGTTGCAGCTCCAGTTTGTTTGTTTATTTAATTTATATGGACGTCCATCTCAAACAAGTGACTCTGCGCAGAGAACAATCATAAAATCAATTAAAACCAAATTACAAACACAATACAAAAGAAAATTAAATATATACAGCAGCCGAGATAATTATAATCCATAGATATTAACATAACCAGGAAACAGGGCCCTTAACACACTCGGGACCCCAGGCCCGGGCACGTAACCAGGTCTTCAAGGCTTTACGAAAGGCCAACAGGGTTGGGGCCATCCTAATCTCTGGAGGGAGAATGTTCCAGAGGGCAGGTGCTACAGCAGAAAAGGCACGTCTCCTGGTCCCCGCCAGTTGACTCTCCTTGGCTGACGGGACCTGGAGCATGCCCATCCTGCTGGACTTCTTGGTGCTGCTGCTTTCCCAACCCTGCTGTTTGATTACAGTATTGGCTTTGCACCTTCCTTTAGTAATAATTCAATCTTCATAACCAGGGTCTTTTTGAAGGGGGTGGGGAGGTGCCAGCCTAGCAAGGTAGTCCAGACAGGAAGCACAACCAGAAGGACTACCTCTACTTTATTGTAAGGTTACATTAACAGAATCTTGCAATTCTGAAATTTCATTTCTCCTCTGTCGCCTTTACAGTCCAAGAAACTAGGGAGGGTCTGAGATGTTTGCCACACCCACATTCCTGCTGTGGACTAAGCTGCCTCTTATCTGACTGTTCCCCGGCTGTGGCTCTTCCCCCTGTCTCCCAAGGTCATTCCCACATACCATTGCATCAGGCAATTAGGGTGATTGCCCTGGGCCCCATCCAAAATATAATTTAGTATTTGAAATGATCGGATGGATCAATAGTGTTCATTCAAAGCAGCAAAGCTAATGAGTTAAAATAAAGGTATTCCAGGTTTCCCACCCTCGTTCCCAATAGGCTATTAATTTTAATGGAAAAAATACAATGGAGAAGGAAATATATTGATCTAGATGCAGCAAGAAAGAAGTGTGTATGGGGGGAGTAGTCAATGAACAGTTTGCCTTCAGGCCTTCTAGATTCTTAAAAAGGTCTCTGTTCGTGCCCCTGAAGGAGCTTACCTCCACTCACTTTTACATCTCTGCACCGGTCAACCCCAATTTCATTTTTTAGGGAAATAGAAATGGGAGAGCTTTTGCCAATAGGATGAGCATGTGTTTGTTTTTGGCTAGTACATGCATCAGCGTAGCAACTGAGACAGCAGCCTGGTGACGAGAATAGTTGTACCATGATATCTTAAAAGCACTAATGAGGAGGGACAGAACCCTCTGATTTGCTCTGCAAAAAGCTGGCAGGGAACTCCCACCAGCTGGTTTATTTGGACATGGCTTGTACATAACTCTGAACCAGGCAGCATTTCTTTGGTAGCTGTTCAAGCCAGCAGAGGAAGAGTCAGAGGAAGACAGGAGAGAAGAGGTGCCCTGCTGGAAAACAGGAGATGTAATGCCCCCAGCAGCCCTAGGGAGCCTATCAGTTTAATCCCCTACCCCCACTTTCTCCAAACAAGTGCTTATGAAAAGCATTGGACTTGTAACTCCCATTAATCCAACCCAGGAATGATCATGCTGGATGGTGGGAGTTGGACAGGGACCTAGTTTCAAGTCTCCACTTAATAATGGAGCTCAAGGGGCCACTTTTGGCCACCTCTTCTATCTCAGCCCAGTTTCCCGCACGGGATTGTTCTGAGGATAAAATGAGAGGAAACACACCCATCTGTGCCAACTGGAGTTCCCAGAGGAAAGATGGGGATGTAAATATAACTGTAAATTAAAAGAAATACTGGGATAATGAAGGCTTGTCCATACCTAACCTAATGATGGGTTCTCAAGTGTATAATTTGGAAGATTTATTGATGCAGAAAATTGGGTCCTGGCGATATTCAAACCCTAAATTGTAGTTTTATAACTGATTTGTTTTAATGAGCCATATGAAAAGCTGGTTGGATATGGATGATAGGACAAATATAGTTAACAAAGTAAAAAAAAAATCACAATTACAAGGTCCTCGCAGTGATTCCAGGAAGACAAAATGGGAATAGGCTAATCCTAGGAGAAGACTTAAGGCTGGTAACTTCTGAACTCACCTGTTAAATGTCTCAAAATAAGGAAATATTTTAATGGAAGAGTCACAACTACTATTAGATGAGTCCAGTGTTATTGGACTGAGGGCTTTCTCAGCTGCATGTTTCTTTCACCTAAAGGACCAGTTTTAGGGCTCTGCTGATTTCTGTCTTTAAAAATGGCACATAGTGCCAAAAATGATGAACCGATGGGTGCAGTGGGTTGGTGTCTCCAGCCCAGTAAGGAATGGAGAACCAGTTTACTCTTTCTATTTGTACAGAGAAAAGAAGGACCCTCCAAGGCGTGACTAGAGTAATCTTCCCAAAAGTCAATTACTGTAGAATTTCTGTTTCCTAAAGAATGCCCTAAGTTTATTCCCCCCCTTTTTTTGTGTGTGCACCAGACAGTGGTTTAAATCAGTGTTTCTCAACCTTGGCAACTTTAAGATGTGTGGGCTTCAGGTCCACACATCTTAAAGTTGCCAAGGTGGAGAAACACTGGTTTAAAAGAATATATCCTTGTTCAGAAAAGAAGCCATGAGCTCCATGAGGGGAGTAGACATTGTATTCCTTGAGTGATCTTGTGGGTCTTTTAGACAATGATTCCCTTCCTAGGGCAGAATTATATGGAGAAAGATGAGCTTTGCACTATCTTGAAGATCAACAGACTAGAGTTCAACTGATGCAGGATTTGAATACTCTGTCCTTAGATCAGCTTAGTCATTCACTTCTTAGGGATAAATATACCAGGAGTGCCTAAGGAAGAATCACTGCTTCTTATTAACACCTACTTTACAGATAAATTACCCCAAGTAAGAGCTGTTTCCTTTTTAGGTGGACACTCAATATATTTACACTAAAGTTGCAGCATATTTATGGAGTAACTCTGTGTGTCACCCAGTTTTCCAAAATGGACTCCTAACTACTGTTCTCCTGAAAATGTCTCCTAGAACTATACAGAAGGGATTGTGAAGGGTAGTGGTGAATAGCAAAAATAAGATATCTCACCTTGCACAGGAATGAATCCAATATTTTCCCCTAAATCCAAGCAGTTCCAGTATCTTCCTCAGGTTGTCCCAGTGAGGTAATTGTAGACTGGTTTCTACTTCATAGTTACTTTTCAAGTTACTGTTACTAGCTCTTTCCCATATCTTCTATCCGGGTGGGTGGGTATCACACTCTGATTGAATGTCCAGTTGTGTCCATCCAGCAAGGAAAATGAGAAATGCATGGTTTGGGTAGAGAACAGACTTCGGCAAGCATTCAGATTCTTGCTGAATCTTGCTGCGGTTTCTAGCTGTTCGGGTGTATAAAATCAACCCTGTATGTTGACAACCATTCCAGTTGTTCTCTCAAGAGCAAGAACCACACACAGCATCCCACCTTACAGTTTATCACAACTCCTGAGATCTTGTCAAGTTGTGCAGCAGTAAATGGTGAAATTAAGAAGCAATTAGATTGAAAATGCAGTCTGAAGCCCCAAGGATCTGTGTACCTCCAGGCAAGGGTGCACCCCCACGTCTCCAAATTTTGCTGCCAAATGGTAATTTTTAATGTGACGGAACAGGGAAATGGTTAAATACTTAAGAAGTAGTCATGCCAAGAATATTTAAATCAAATCAAACTTAATTCCCCCCCCCCCGGGGGGAAATAACTTCTTTATCCTGATTTCACCTTACTTTTTGGCAAGTCTTTTAAAAGCCCAGTGTAGCTCTTAACCTGAAAAAGGTGGTGTGGCTCTGAATAAATGCTTCCATTTCACAGGGGCGGCTCTGAGTATTTCTCCTTGGTTTCTTTTGAGGGACCTCTGTGCATGTTGAACATTAGAGATAAAGCTAGTGTTTCCTTCCTTCCTTCCCTGCATGAATAGCATTTCTTAGTTAGATAACTGGTTATTGTCTCACAAGAGCTAATTTAAAAACTCTGATCAATTTTATCTGGACCTCAAGCAATTTGTTATCAAGTTGGCTTGAAGTTGTTACCAAGTTGGCGTGAAGAATCCTCTGTGGGCTTTGACCACCAACGCCCCTGGCAGGAGAGGGCCTCCATGTTAGTTTCCCACCATGATCCACCCCAACCCCGCAGTGAAGGTATTATGGGAGGGGGACAGATGGCAGCTGCCACATAGAGAGGGTCCAGGGCAGGTGCTAGTGCAGATGGACTTTTGGGTGCCTGGTTCATGCTGAAAGATGCTGGATGCTGATGGCAAGCCTGATTCGTTGCTTATGGGGTCTTTACATCCAGATTGAGGTAGAAGATGATGACTGGAGAGCTGGGATTGGTGCCAGTTCTCCCATGACCTCATTAGTGACTCTGTTCTTCTGCCTTTCTTGAGTGCAACCTCAGGCATCCACCTGCTGTATGCTCTGTCTCTTGGCTGGTAGGATTTCAGTCAGTCTTGGTTCTTGGTCCTTTCCCTCTCTTGGGGGAGGCAACTCCCCCCTTCTTCAGCCTATTCTCACTTTCCCAGTGTGTATCTGTAACTTGGGTTTCTCATCTTGCAGAGAGGAAGTCAGATTCCTTTATTTCCCATTCCCCCCTTTCCTCCTTTTCCTTTTTTTCCTCTTCCATTTTCCCTTTCCTTATTTTCCCTGCATTATCCCCCCCCCCCCACCCCACCAGCCTGTGCGGTTGTTACCACTCACCGTGAACTAACACGCCCCCTGGTGTTTGCATGCAGTCATTGCATCCAGCAGATCCTGGAGGCTGTTCTCCATTGCCACCAAATGGGGGTCGTCCACAGAGACCTCAAGGTGAGTTTTCTTCCCCACTGCTCTGTCCGTCTGTCCGTCTTTGTATCTTTGCATGTTTTTTTTTCCTTCCGTAAAAAGAAGTTGGATCACTTCTGAGTTGTTCAGACTAAATTTCCTGAAAATCTTGTTCCGGGGTCCTTAGATAATTGTGCAATTTGTTTCTTGATCTTGGATTAATTAGGTCATCCCTCTGACAGACTAATCAGAAATCAGCTTAATGTAACAGCAGCTGTGTTGTAATTTCTGCTGTGATCTAGCCTGGCTTGGGCAAATAGGGGAGACCTACTGCCTGATGTACTTGATGACCTAACATTCCAAACAGTGGGTGGAACCATCATTCTTTTAGTTCCCGCTAGAGGTTATTAGTATAAGAAAATCCTGTTGGATCAGACCAGAAAACCTATTAAGCCCAATATTCTGTTCCCATAGAGGTTATTTGGAAGCTCACAAGCAGGACCTCAGCACAACAGGACTGTAGACTTTGAAAAAGACACAGATATGCTGACTTCATACCTCATGATAAGCTGGTTTGTTTTGCCTAGAGCAGCCTTTCTCAACCTTTTGACCCAGGAGGAACCCTTGAAATCTTTTTCAGGCCTTGGGGAACCCCTGCACATTCAGGCTCAAATATAGGCCAGAAGTTACAGAATTATTACATTTGTTTCATGTGTAGGCCTGTTTATATGCATTAACAGTGTTCTTAAACTAAAAACAAAGAATGAAACTTATCCCTTTAATGTGAAGTTGCCTGAATTTGAAATATATTTTTTAAATAAATTGTGATCTCCCAGGGAACCCCTAGTGACCTCTCAGGGAACCCTAGGGTTCCACAGAACTCTGGTTGAGAAACCCTTGCCTAGGGATATGGAACCTGTGGTCTTCATGTAGCCCCTACAGCATCCCTACACCAAACTGTCGATTTGGGGTTGCATTGTTTTCTATCTCTTTTGCCTCTGAAAATTGCAGAATAGTTTGCTTTACAACAACCCCCCAAGTGCATGCATGTATGCACATGGATATGCACCCCTCCTCGTCCCCAGTGCCATCCCCATCCCATGCAACATGCATTCTGGGGCCCTAAGAGTCCAGTTTAAAAAAAAGGTATCCATGGCTGAAAATTTCCTGGTTTTAACCATGGTTTGTTGAAGAAACAGTCTTGCAGATAAGCACAATAACCATGACTTTGGGGCAGTTCCTGGATTGTTTTCCTTCCTTTTTTTGTTTAAGATCTGTTTCCTGTTACACCTCTGTGATTGCTGAAAGACTTGGGTTGTGCAAGGCACTAAACCAAACTTGGAGTAAGCTAGGCAACTACACAACGTATGTGCCCACACTTGCTACAGTTGCCAGTAAACCAAGAACACGCCATGGTTTCAAACAATAATTTGCCACCCTGAACAAAAGTAAGGCCAAAATAGTCTAGATTCCACACGTTAAAGAGACAATTGAATTCAGCCTTAACTTTACCAAGCTGCAGAAATATAATCAGGAAGCCCAGTCCTTCCCAGAGGTTTGCAGAGCTAAGAGGTGGTTGATGGATCTCAGGAGCATGGAAAAGTTAGATACAACCATTTCCCTTCAGTGATAAAACAACAGATGGCATCCTTCATTGAAATTCAGAGGTCCAGCGGAACACACTTGAAGGAGGATGTTTAGGAGGAATTCATGGTAAGGTATCAGGAGTGCTGTGTATTTGTTCCAGGATACACCAATTCTAGACCTTGTGTGAGTTCACACAGCCAGTGGGTTCTACAGGTGCATCTTAGACTGCCTAGCGGGTTTCTTTGGACCACTAGGGCAAGGTCTTGGAATGCGAAAGACCTCAGAGCTCCTTGTTTGTTTCCTATATTCTTGGCCATGTTGCAGCAAAACTACTCTTTGCCATCATTGCCTCATTCCAAGTCAGAACTTCAAAAGACATCTCTCCAATGAGTCCTGGACTGCAAAGAGTTTTCTTAATGGGAGAGACCCCTCCCTTTAAGGTCATCTCCTAATGCAGTAGAGACCTTCCATCCATCCTGTCGTGCCTTCTGTAACTATATATCCCACCTCCCAGCACTGCCCGAATGCTTTGGGGCTCCATGTAAGAAAGCCTTTTGCTCTTCCTCCCTTCCTCCCTTCCTTTCTGCATGCCTGCATGGTGTCTTTGGTCCTTGGACCCTAATACTGTTTGGTGAATCTGAGCTGATTTCTGGGTAGCTGTTGGAGGACCAGCCAGGGAATCCATGGGGTAGGACGTAGGAACAGCCAAATCCCAATACTTCTAAGAAAGAACTCATTTGGTTCCCCGGATACTCCTCGCCTTCTTCCACTTTCCTTTAGCCATTCATTTTCCCACCCTTAAACCATTTCCAACTTTTTTTCTTCCTGTGGTTCGGTGTACGGGGCAAGGCTTTAACCCAAACAGTGATGTTTGTAGACAGAGCAGCTGTAATCTCTCTTCTTCTAGAAGTTTGCATGCATTCTGTGTCTGGTTTAAATGTGTGCAAATGATTTTTTTTCTGTGAGTTTTCCCGTATTGGATTTCTGGTTTTTGTTCACTCCCTCTCCGGCCTCTTTATAACACTCCTTTGGGTTGAGATGTCATTTGGGTATTATAAAGAGATCGGATTTGACAAGTTTAACGGGCGGTTAAGGTTCAGCAATGCCTGGGTGTGTTATAGTGGCAATTGGAATGAAGGAGGGGAACCTTGACAAGAACCCCACTTTGTCTCTCTGTCTTGGGAGTTTCTCTCTGAAAAGTCCTGTGTCTGTATCTGTCAGTCTTTTTAAAAAAAAGGCCTGGGCTACCCCTCTCATTCCACTTCTATGGTTATTATCTGTTGTTAGGCTTTGGGACAGGAATTTGACCAGAGGTTAAACCCTTTAAGATTAAAAAAAACCAGAGAAACAACAACAACAACAACAACAACAACAACGGCAGCAGTTGCTTAACGGCTTTAACTTTCTGCTCAATACAGGCAGGGCTTAATTGTTTTGTGTGTCAAGCTAATCCGGGGGTTCATTTCTGGACTCAAGAAAAGCATCCGTGCCTGAAAGTGGTTTATTTAAACAGATGCCTTTGCTTGCAGTGAATTTGCTTTCACAATTGCCTGATGAAGATTGTGCATAGACCTACCTAAACTCTTAACAGGCAAGATCTGCAAAATATGTCCCCAGAGCCTTGGACAATGTTGCTTAAGCAGGAAAAACCTTTGCTGTACATTCCATTGTTGAAAAGTTCCAGCTTTCTGAAAAAAAGCTAAAAAAAAATCTGGCTTCTTGCATATGGTAACATGCTTTGGTATGGAAGATCTTGTGGTTCTTGAAAGCGGTTTTTTCCCCTCTCTCTAATTGCTAAAATAAAATCTCTGAGAGGTGCAGTGTGGTTTCTCATGCATGGGATAACGTACGGGCCATTCCCTGTTTTCCAAATGGTGTTGTGCAATTTGGAACCAAACTTCTGTTATTCCAAGGAAGAGTGTTTTGGGTGCAATTTTGGTATAATACAGTGCCAATGATAATCCACATATGGTAATCTGTAAGAGTGTGCATGTAGTCCTTGCTTACCGACTGCCTTGTTTAGTGACTGTTCAAAGTTACGATAGTTGGGGGGGAAAAACAGTTTTGCGACCAATCCTTGCATTTACTGTCCCGCAGTCACATGATCGCCATTTGCGAGCTTCACAACTGGCTTCCAATTAGGAGAATTAATGGAGAGCGCAGAAATGAAATCGCAAATTGCGGTCACGGGATGTCTTGCTCAACAGCCATGGTGATTCACTTAATGATGGAAGCGGAGGTGACATTGTAAGGCCCTCGCAGTCACGTGATTTTTGGCTTAGCGACTACAGTGCTTAGCAATGGAGTTCCCGGTCCCAATTGTGGTTAGTAAGCGAGGACTACCTGTAGTGACATGAAAAGTCCTTGCATTAATAATAACGCACACTTGCATACTAGTCCTTTACCACCAAAGGTTTAGCACATCCATTAATATATGTTAATCTGATATTTGCAACTAAACAAAACCTTTGATGTTGATTTTGTTTGTTATGCAAATCAAAGATGAAGTATAAATGGAAATATTTATGTGGCATTACCTTATGCAGATATATGAGGAAATGTAGCCTAAATGGTTCAGTTCTAAATTTAGTATTTCTAGGGACCAACTGAAATCAAGGGGACTACATTTAGTCATGATTTTTTATTTAGTTTGTTCTAAGGATAATTCAATCTGGAACCAACCCATTAACTCATAATATATAGTGTTCATAATAACTGATGTGCTTTGAAAAGTTGGTTGGGGCAAGGCAGACTTTCTCCACTATCTTTTTGCAAAATACATCCATTTTTTAAAAATATTCAAGCACAGAGTTAAAATCATGAAACATTTTGCTCTTATTCATAAGCACAGCTATTAAAAAAAACTCCGAAGTAACAACAACATAATCCCTTTAATGGGATTAAGTCAAACATCAGACAGGTTTTTGAGTTCATCAGACTAAATATAATGCCACAAACAAAGTGGAGTAGCAAAGAAGATAGATCTGGTAAATATCATGGAGAATCCCAGCTTACACATTATAGCATTTATACACCATGATCCTATAAATGTTTACTCAAAGGTATAACTAAATTCAGTGAGCTTATACACTGTAAGAGTGATTAAGATTGTAGTCTTAATGGATAATATGTTCTACAGATTTAATTAGCTTAACCATATTGTGCAAAAAGTTTATTGTGCAAAAAGTTTATTGGTTACAGTAAGGTTTAATGGATTGAACAATGAACAATGGATGCTCTCATTTCAGTAATATCCGTGTGGTTAGTAAAAAACAGTTCAGCTAATATCCTCAACATAAGGATTGGGACTTTAAACTAGTCTAAAACATGATTAAAATGTCCTGAGACATATGATCCCTCTCTTCCCCAAAGAAGGCTGGAATGGCAATTGAGCTATTATTTTCCTCTTATGCTTTTCTGTGACATTAGAGAACACATCACTCAAATTATAAGCACATTTGCTTTGCACATGTGTCCTCCTTGATTATAATGGAATGTACTGCCAAGTTAAGTGTGCTTATGAATGTAGAGTAATTTATTTAATTTTTTGCTAACTGAATTTATCAGTTCATTTTCCAGCCATTTGCAGAAAAGGGGGGAATAAGAATGAAGTGAATAAATGAAGATAAACTATAATTGTGCATTCTCATTGGGCTGTGAAAATTACTGTAGAGTTTGGTCATACTGTTTTATATAGTAGCTAAGTTTTACTTTAGTTTAGTTGTAACCTGGCTGCTGACAATAATAAAATTAATTAATTACTAATTAATTAATTATTATTTATCTAAAATTTTAGACAGATTCAGTGGACATGATTTCCTAATGGTTGTTGACCTTCACTCTTGTCTAGTCAATAACTCTATACAGTAGACATTTGCATAAAATCAATAAAGTTCAATAGTTATCTTGACTTATAACAGTGACCATACATTACCCAAAAAGTAGAACCAAAGGAACTCTCAAGTAGACTTAGAAGTGTAATAGGAAAGGATGTGACCAACCAGCTATGTTGGTCTCAGACTATTCTATGTTCTACAGTTAACTCCAAAGACAAGCTGTATCTTCATACATCATATTAAGGCATAATGTTGTTTGTTTGGTTTTAGCTTATGGTGTAGTATGAACCCAGCCATTGTGGTTAGGAAGTTTGGTTCTCAACTCAGTATGAGGTACAAATCCAGCCACTTATGGTTAATTTAACAAAGCATGGTTAAATCATGGTTTAGTGCTATGTGTGAATCAAACCTCTGGGTTGCTTAGCTGTTACACACAGAAATAGTCAGTGCAGTAACTTTGCTAGGTATTGGCTTCTATTGTGAAAGGTCTTATTGGTATTGTATATAAATAATAAAATATTTTGTCAGAAATGTTACCCCTTCCACATTTAATGGAGCTTCCAGGATGTGGCTGCCAATGAATGTCTGGTGGAACTGCTTTCTTGCATTGCTTTTCTATCTAATGCGATGTTGCTTGTTCAAAAAAAAAAAAAGGGAGGCCAGGAAACATGTGTTGTGTCATCTGGAAATGGAATCTTACTTTATAATGTTAGTTCCAAGATTTAGTCTTATTTAATCTGTCTTTAAGCCAATAGGATTAAAGATGATCACAACTAATTTAATTCCCATTCATTCTAAGGGGACACTGAAAGTATACCTACATCTGGAACCAATGCACAGTACAAAGTGGGTTTATTTCAGATGTTGCAGCTTGGTTTTGGAGTTTCCTAGCTGGGAATATAGTTTAAAGAAGCACTCTAGCTTGAGCATGTTCAACTGAAGCCTAATGTAGTTGTGAAATTGCTAGTGGGAAGTGACATTCATTAAATGCAGTGGGACTGCAATGGGGAATGTATCCTTTTGCTGGAAATATGTTTCCCATCCCCTAACAATCATGCCACTGGAGGAATTGCCATCCCACAATTATTAAGAGGCTGCATCTAGACCTTTCATGACAGAAAAGAAAAGCATGAAGACATGAGAGCTAGAAGCTTTCAATCTCAGGGTAAGATTGGTTCTGGGTAAGGGTGGCATTTTTCTACAAAAGCACACCAGAGTAAAAATGAAGCTGCCATTGCATTGCCCTCTTTGATTTTCCATTGCTCATCTTCCTGTAGATTCCAGTTCTCCCTTGTCTCAAAGGGATGTAATTGTGTGTGAGTTGATGGCTAGTTGGAGTGATCTTCTCCCTTGTCTCAAAGAGATGTAATTGTCTGTATGAGTTGATGGCTAGTTGGAGTGATCTTCTCCCTTGTCTCAAAGGGATGTAATGGTGTGTATGAGCTGATGGCTAGTTGGAGTGATCTTGAGCATATTAAGCCCCATTTTCTTCAATGGGATGTATCTCTTATCAATAATTATTGGACTTCCCATTAGTAGAGAGCATGGTCTGTAGAATCTAGGCCATTCTTGTTTTTTTTATGGTGTACTTCCTAAACCTCTTAAGACAAAAGTTGCATGGGCTGTGGACGCAACAGTGCATGTTTGCATACCGGCAGCCACGGTTTGCCCCCAATCTTTTACCAGAGCTTGCTTATATTCTTTTCTGTATAGTTTATAACATTGCCAAAGCTTCCTAAGGAATGCATTCAACAGGGATACTTCTTTCTTTGCTAATTTCTGACTCTCTGGACTGCATATTTGGACACCAGCTGTAATGGGATGCAAAATGGATCTTATTAATCCACATTTGTTGGAGCAAAAAAAAAATCCAAGCAAAGGATGGAATGGAGGGGAGCCCTTGTGCATGTTTGGTGGATCGAATATTGTCTGTTGTGTTGTCCTCAGTTTACCAACTGAAAATCAGAGAGCCACCGTTATGTGCTTTTTCTCTCCGATGTGGCAGCCAGGGATATTCTTTCTTAGCTTTATTATTGTAACATAATGATTAAGTTATATAGGCATTCATCCCATTCTACCACAGTTATGACATGAGTAGAGAGAACTGGAAGAATGAATCTAGCCTTGCCTAACCTGTCACCATCCGGTCTGCCCCAATCCGATACTAGGAAATCCAGCATCACGCTACAAAGTTCTTGTTTGGAGAAGATCCAATCCAACCCCCTTCAGCGAGTGTGTGATACCAGCAGAAAGGGGTCAGAATTCAGAGTCCTCAAAACTAAATGCAAGCAAAGCCTCAAGCTGTAAGAGAAGCAGCCTCAAGATGTTCTACTAGGAAACGCTTTAATAATTCCAAGGTGGCAAACAATACTCGAAGCAGGAGCAAAATCCATCCCCCAAATCTTCTCAAGAGATTTGTTTCCCCCCTGAAATGCTGATTTGTGGGGACCTTGTGGGGGGGCACTATATGTTATCAGCCAGGCTTAGATCAAGAGGATGAAAGTTACAGCTATATAGTGAATTGGAATTGGAATTGGAATCTGTTTTTCCAACTTAAACTCATTTTAAAAACAGTTTACTTGGAACTGTAGAAACCTTGTGCTCTTGAACCTGTTAGATATTTCCCTCTAACCCTTGATAAGGGCCATTCCCTTGAATTACAAGTTAGACTGGATGTGCATAAGCAGTAGAGATGGTCCTGGACCACCAACAGGGCAATGTTAGACATGCCTACTCACCTTCAGTGGACTATGTTCCCAGGTCAGTACATGTAGGATTGCAGTCTTAGGGAGATAACGCACAAAAGCACATTGGCTCTCTCATGATATAGCTAAATCAGCTGCGATAACTAGCAGGGTAGCCAGGTATGATGTCAAAAATGTTCAGTCCACCACCAGCAGTTCATACAAAGGTGGGCTGTTCTAATGGATTCTCTCAATTTTAGTGATTATCTTCAGCTTAAATAGGTTCTCCCTTGGTCGGTCTGTCTCAGTCTGTTTGGAGGGAAGGGGGTGATGCAAACGTCTGATGGGTTTCTGCAAACTGGTTGTTGTTGTTGTTTCTTTTTTCTTCCTCCCCGCCTTTTGATTTCAAACTAACCACAAACAATACATGACTCTATGAAAACGGCATCCTGTATTCCGTTGGTTCATCCTGACAGCCGGAGAACCTGCTTTTGGCCAGCAAATGCAAAGGAGCAGCGGTGAAATTGGCAGATTTTGGCTTGGCAATTGAGGTGCAAGGAGACCAGCAGGCCTGGTTTGGTGAGTGCTGGGTGGAACTACGCTCCCTTCCTCTCGTCTTGATTGGCTTGGTGGACCCAGACTGTTGTGTGAACATACGTGTGTTGGCAATTTTTGCTTTCTTCCTCAGGCTTTGCAGGTACTCCTGGCTATCTTTCTCCAGAGGTTCTACGCAAAGAAGCTTATGGGAAACCTGTGGATATCTGGGCATGCGGTAAGAGGGAGCTGCATGACTCTTCGGTATCAGGGTGGGCCCATAGAGTTGCAGTGGAGGCTTCCCATTTAGCCCATGGCTCAGCACCCCGTTGCAGAGCAGCCCACAAAAGTTGGCAGGTCACCCTCAAAACTCTGATAACGCTCTAGAAGACAGTTCTGTAGAGCAAGTTGCTTGGGTACAGATTGAACATGCAATTGTCTATGAATGTATCTATGCACTTATGTTCCTCCTTTCAGAACTTTCAAGGTGGCCCACAGCAAAAAAAGCAACAATAAACACTGAATTTAGCACTAAGATGAACAAAAGGGTAAAAGCTGCACGATGACATTCAGTTCTGTATTGCTGCCAAGAAAATTACATGGATGTGTCTATGTGGTCACCAGAAGCTGTGCTTGACTGGAAGGAGTATATAAAACCTTACCATTGCTGGTAGCAGGGATGTAGCATGGTGTGGTCAAAATGGTGAAGATGGCTACGGCCGTCTGATTGAAGCTCCACCTGGTTTTTGTGCGTTGCATGTGCAACGCACATAAAAAACAGACAATTGCACCGTCATGGCCAACATGTTGACTTTTTCCCCCCCATACCCTGTGGACACCCCTGGTTGGTAGGATCTGGCTCCAGGTCTTCACCTTCTGCTGAAGACCAGTGAACGTTCTAGATCGGATGTGGCTCTCAAGTGCTTTTGCTTACTGAGTTGTCCCATTCACTATTGATCTCCCCTATGTACACGTGCAGACACAGACACACACAAACACGCTTTTCTAGTAAAAGAAGTAGCCTGCAACTCCTGACGCTCTTGCCTACAATTTGGAAATCTATCGTAGATTGCAAGATGAGGACCAGAAACAGTTTGCTTGCTTCCTTGCTTGCTTTTTCTCCACCCCCAAATCAGGATGAGTAGAGTGCTAGAACTAGAAATTTTATTTTAGTCATTGTCCAATAAAATACATTCTATAAAACAAGCAAAGTTATCCCCTAGTATCAGTAACTGTTAACCATTTGTAGGCAAAGCTTACACATAATGTAGCAGAATTTTGCTACTTTCAAAGAAATACATTTATCTTGGTTGTTTAACAGATAGCGTAAGTAAAAATTATCAGAGCGCCCCGGGAATTTAAATAAAAGGGGAGTAATCAGCTGGTGGCAAATCTCCCTGTAAAACTGACAATATAAAAGAACATGGGCTGTGGGATGAGTAGAGTATGCAACTCAAGATTTGGATCCGTTTGCTTATTTAGTTCAGTTTAGATAATTGCTTATTGATTAGTCAAACAACCATATCAAATCATAACCCATCATTTGCTTGCTTATAAATTTGCTCTTGTTCCATTCTTTCCCCCAGGTGTTATTCTTTACATCTTACTGGTGGGTTATCCTCCTTTTTGGGATGAGGATCAGCACAAGCTGTACCAACAGATTAAGGCCGGTGCCTATGATGTGAGCAATGGTTTCTTTTGCTTGTTTCTCTGGCTTACAACCTGCTGAGTTTCACCAGAATACTAATGGCCCAAAGGAAGAAGCTCAGAATTTGCTTTTCTGAAAATCAATAATTGGGCTAATTTTAAGTCCCCCAGCAGATGAACTTTGGGTCTCCTTGGGACTGTGAGGATGCTTAACAGCACTGGCTGATTTTAGAAAGGACCAAGGTGATATTTGCGGGCATTTGTCTCATTGTTCAATCTATAGCTGTCAAGATAGATAACCTGGGTTTACACATCATAAAAAAGGTAAAGGTTCCCCCCGCACATTTGTGCAGTCGTGTCCGACTCTAGGGGCCGGTGCTCATCTCTGTTTGTTAGCCGAAGAGCCAGCGTTGTCCGAAGACGCTTCCACGGTCATGTGGCCGGCATGACGCACGCAGAATGCTGTTACCTTCCCACCAAAGTGGTACCTATTTATCTACTTGCATTTGCATGCTTTCGAATTGCTAGGTTGGCAAGAGCTGGGGCTAGTGCGGGAGCTCACTCCGTCACACGGGACTAGGGATTCAAACCTATGAACTTGCGATCTTCCGATTGACAAGCCTGGTGTCTTACCCGCTGAGCCACCACGCCCCTTTACTCAATCCCTCATTGGATCCCATGGACATATTGCTCTAAGTCATGATTTATTTATTTCATATATAATTGGTTGGATGTACACAGCATATTAGGGCTTACTATGATGTGTAAGCCCTAATATGCTGTGTACATCCAACCAATTATATATGAAATAAATAAATCATGACTTAGAGCAATATGTCCATGGGATCCAATGAGGGATTGAATGCAGACTTATCACCAGTCAACATCATGCAAAGTGTCACTGCATTGAGGAGACTAACAATGCATACATATGACAGATAGGCAGTGTGGGGGAGAGTTGGAAACTGGGTTGCTGACAGCTGGAAGGGAACCGCCAGAGATGGCACATACACAGGATAAGAGTTTGTTTATGTAACTTTTCTAGGATGCTAGCTTGAGCAGCACCCATCAAAACTCTGCTGGGAAACTTATACTTAAATTACCGCAAAAAACGAATGACACATTCAGGTGGCTACTTTAAAAAACTCCAGTTGGAGCCTGGAGGTATCAAAAATCAGATAAATAGATAAATAGATAGCTTTGGTCTGCCCCCAGTGGCACCAGGGATGGTGCTGAGCAATAGTATTCCTCCTGCTGTGCTGATAGAGTGCAGCTTTTATTAACCGAGAGCAGAGCTGCAGAGCCAGAAGCCCCAGGGTTCCCATTGGGGGAGTTGGACGGTCATATAAATTTAAATAATAAATAAATAAAAATTCCATGCATTCCCCAAAACCTTGAGTACTCTCCAAATCTTATCACCAAACTCTAATGTTTTTAAATGTATGGGGAGCAGTCATGTTAACTGTGCTAGGTTACACTGAAATTAAATTAGATCAGATGTACTTTTTGTTCTGTCCCTACAAATCATGCACTGATCGAGAGGTACTCTCAGCCTTGAGAATGTTATGCAACCATGATTTAGCTTAATAAAACTTTTATCTCTATGGGTGGGAGACAGACAGACAGACCGACCGACCAATGTCTTTTCTCCAGTAGGAATAGCCCCTACTGAGAGCCAGAACTGAGAGCCAGTTTGGTCTAGTGGTTAAGGTGCTGGGCTAGAAACCAGGAGTCTGTGAGTTCTAGTCCCGCCTTAGGCATGAAAGCCGGCTGGGTGACCTTGGGCCAGTCACTCACGCTCAGCTCAGCTCAACTCACCTCACAGAGTTGTTGTTGCAGGGAAAATAGGAGGAGGAAGGAGTATTTGGGATGTTTGCCGCCTTGAGTTATTTATAAAAATAATAAAGGCAGGATAATATCTATCTATCTATCTATCTATCTATCTATCTATCTATCTATCTATCTATCTATCTATCTATCTTAGTTGCAGAGAGTCCTATCCACGCGTTTAATCCTATTCACATTTCATCCCCCCAGCACGTACAAACACAAATCATAGAAAGAAGAGTCTTCACATTTGTCTCCCTTTACACACTGTTTCGTTCTGCAGAAAAGTAGAACTAGCCAAATATTTTTTTAAACAAGTGTTTCAAAATTCTTTGCTATGTTTATAAAATTGATAGTTTTTTCCAGCAAGCATCAGCAGTACTAAACCAAGTTTTAAAATATATTGCTAAATATGATAGAATGATTCAAACAGAATAAAGCACATACATACTTTTTTTGTTTTAGTGTCTGTAACTTAATGTCTCATATGGAATTTTAAGAGCAATTTCTGGATGAAATCTTGGCTAATCCTCAGACTTTTGCTGAAGTATTTGTGTAACTGGCATTTTTATTAGAAATACTAACCTGATGGATCAGAGAAGACCGTCTTCTTTTAATACTAACATTGTCTTCCCGCAATAACTTCTTCCCTTAGTTTCCTTCCCCTGAATGGGACACAGTCACTCCTGAAGCAAAAAACCTCATAAACCAGATGCTAACCATCAACCCTGCAAAGAGAATCACAGCACACGAAGCTCTGAAACATCCATGGGTCTGTGTAAGTGTCACTGCGGCTTCCTTCTTGCTTAGAAATCCCAAATCTCCTTAGATATTCTAATATCCACACCTTCCAAGATAGGATATTAGCAAAACAATGATAAGCATGTGTAAGCTTCCAAAAATGAGTGTACCTACACCAGTGTTTCTCAACCTCAGCAACTTTTAAGACGTGTGGACTTCAACTCCCAGAATTCCCCAGCCTGGAGAATTCTGGGAGTTGAAGTCCACACGTCTTAAAAGTTGCCGAGGTTGAGAAACACTGACCTACACTGAGCAGACATTTTCAAGTAACTTCATTTATAAAACTGCTGTCGACTTTACTGTGTTTTGAATATTCTGTGGCAAGCTGACTAAAAGAGCTACAGATAAGGGGTCACCCTCAGATGGGGCTGATCCAAGAAGACCTCCCAGGTGAGCCAAAAGGAGGACCACTGCTGCTTCTCCTGTACAGTCTGTCTAGGGGACCTTACTGCTAGTGGCAGCAATGTCACCACTTCCTCTCCAAGAAGCTGTTCTACATACGTTGCTCCAGGGGATCTGCAGAGCAGTGGGTCGTGAGGTGCTGTGGGAACTGCCTGGGTTGGCAGACCCTACAATCACCTTTCAACGGGTTGCTTCGAGGACCTCCTTAGAGCAGTGCACTGAATATGACTGACTGGTCCCTAAGCTGCTTTAGGGACCTGCATGTATTAGATGCAAGAAAGCAGGTCAGGAAGGCAGCAGGTTCTATCCCCGTTTCCCCACAAACACAATGCACCCTGCCTTTTTCTCCCTTTCCTGCATGCATTTTTCTAGGCCAGGCCAAACACTCCAGACTTTGCTCTAGTTTTCCCTACCTCACTCACGCTTTCTAAAATTCTTTTTGCAGCAACGTTCAACGGTGGCCTCAATGATGCACAGGCAGGAGACTGTAGAGTGTCTGAAAAAGTTCAATGCAAGAAGGAAGCTCAAGGTAAGGTTCAGAGGGATTTAAGGGGCTGCGAAGGTGGAAATAATGCATAAGGACTTTCAGTGCTGAATCTCTCTCGCGGGTCCTGTAACTGAAATGGGTTCGTTGTCTCTGTCCTTAGACTGCTACTTTCTTCCATGCCGAGCCAATCAGCTTCTCTTCTCTAGTCTGACCATTCATAATCTTTATTCCTTGTATATTCCTTGAAACTCTCTCCTTGTCCATTCTCAGTGGCTTTAGCATCCTCTTCAAAATTAAAAGTAACATAATCTAACGTGAATTTGCCTCCTTTGTCCCTTTCCTTCACTATATTAAGCTGACTTTTCCTTATTCTCTGTATCTTGTTCTGAACAGTTTTAACTTTTTTCGGTAGGCTTTCAACTTTTCCCCTTCATGTTCTCGGTCATCTTCTTCCTACATTTTTGACCTCCTCAATCATTTTATTTATAACCACAGCTTTCATTTCTGGCCTTCCATATTTTGTTCACTTTAGATTTTGTCTCTTACAAACCTCCTGTTCAATTTCTGTTAACTCTTCCTGTCTCTTCGTTGCCTTTCCCTGCCCTGATTTTTCTTTCTCCATTGCCTTCAGTAGGATCACTTCTCACTTTCTCAACTTTTCTACTCTTTTGGTTTCTGTGACGTCTTCACCTTTTTGTGGTGCTGTTCTTAAGATCTGTCATACCCGATCACATTTCCATCCCTGACATATCCAATATGTCTAGTTGTGTCTATATGTTTCTTTCTGTCATTTTTCCTTATTAAAGTCTAAAAATATTGACATGATCTCACCCTGTCCTTTTTCCTGTTAAACCTTTTCTAAAAATTACCAGTTCTCTCAGAATTTACTGTTAAAATCCAGGCTTGTGATACTCCTTTGCTAGTTTAGCTTCCCCCCTTTTCATTTGTGTACTTAATTACCTTGAGGAGGGGGGGCTTCTTTTATTTTTTCCCTATGGGAAATGTTCAGGCCCCCAGAATAGCATTTCACCTCACCTCACCTCAATTGACCAGACTGCTGCCGGACAGAGTAAAAGTGATAAAATAAAAAACACTGGCTCCTCTGTCTTTCTGACCACTCTAAACACCATGTACCTTTTGTTAAAGCCTGAATGAAACACTGGAAAATTCCTGATTGGCTTTTTGGTTAGGATGCGGTTGGATAACCTTTTCTTCTGCCATAGAAGCCATTGATCCATGGAGTTGTGGGTGTATCCACTGGGGCCAAAAACAAGTCTTAATAAACTGATTAATTGCATTATACCTTCTTACGTGATTTACGGTAAACACTAATGAAAAATATTATAATGCTTAGAAAGGTAATAGAAATAATGCCATGTTCTGAACCATGACAACTCAAGTTGGGATTCTGGCGATAATACCGGTATTTAAAAAAGCAAACATTGCTATACTGGTCCTTTATATTGAGCTGCTGTTAGGACCAACCAAAGTAACACAAAAGAATGTGCAAGCTTTCAAATGCTCCAGAACGTTTTATCAGGAAGTTGTTAGTGAAAACAGAGGGTAGAGAATAAAGTAACACATAAAGAAAGTAAAACTTTAGGCCAGATGTTTCAGCCCTGATTTGCAGTGCAAAGCCAGCCTCAACACAGAAATAGTAGACTGAGTGCATTGGTTAGTAGTTGGTGTTATTGATGCCAGGTTGCATCTAGCATCTGCATCTAATACCCCCTTCCCCGAATATTTGCTTACTGCCCCATCTTTACTCTGAAAACAGGAAGACCTTAATCCCCAATCTCTCTTTGCCTTTCTAGAGCAAGCAGATGATAGACAAACAGATAGATAGTAGCATGCCACTATCTGAAGTTGCAGTTGTATTGTGTGAGAAAGGCAGTGAAGACTCAAGCTGTTCTTTCTCTCAGGGCATGTTTCCATCAGAGCAGGAAGGACGAGGGCTGGTGTGGAAAAGGTAACCTTTTCCTTTGTGGTAGGTTCAAGATGAAGGAGGTTCCTGGAAATGTCCACAGAGTAGATTAAATTAAATGAAGGAGAAACATCCATCCTCTGAGCTGGAAATTGCCCATTCATGGCTTAGGAAATAATGTCCATGTGACGGTCCTGCCAGTATGTTTTTGATCTATACAGCATATTCACATGCTGGGAAACCACAACCAAGCAGTCTTCCTAACATGCCAACATGACATTTGGCACACATGATAAACCAGAGGTGAAGTTCATGGAACATTTATGTTGGCAAGGGAAGCAGCCTTCAGTCTCTGCTTCAGTTCCTTGCTGGTTTTAAAATCAAATTAAGACTCTTTGCCTCTGCTTTGGATGAGAAAGACATTAGTGAGGCAAATAAAAATGATTATCCTTCAGGACATGCTAGAGATAATTTTGAAATTTGCCCCAAAGTTTAGACATCTGTTTCTTTTCTAAAAGCAGCCTATTTCTCATTAAGATGCACCCATTACTGAATAATTCCATGTCTGTTATACATTATTTCACCTATATCCTATCGCACTGTATTAGAAAAAGTAAAAGTGATATAGTATTACAATGGACAGCTTAGGGCGCAAGCATTTATCTTCTGTACATTCTCCAGGCCTCGTACTAATTGATCTGATTTATTTGACAAGCTGTCTTTAACCTTCTAAGCATGGCAAAGGTTAGGTATAATGAAAAGAAATGGAATTATTTCATTTTTGCCCAATAGCATGTTATCTACATTAATCTTTTTCTGCAGAGATTTTAATGTTAATCAACAATCCACTTCAGAAACTCTTCATTAAATCAGTAGTTCTTCTTAGCAGTTAGAGAGAAACTATATTTTTCTGCTATCCTCCAATGACTCCACAAGTTCTAGTAGTAGTAGTAGTAGTAAGTTTGCATTAATTATCTCTGTTCCTTAGTCACTAAGCCAGAGGCAACAACCAGCCTGTGCCGTCTTCTTAATACTTGTCTGCTTTTCTGTTTGGAACTCACAATTTCAGGGATGGTGCCCTTATGTAAGTGGATTGCAGCTGGGATAATGAAAAAGGCAAAAGGCAGAATATTGGTTACAGGTAGTCCTTCCTTAACGACCATTCACTTAGCGACGGTTCAGATTTACGATGGTGCTGAAAAACCGACTTATGACCAGTCCTTGCACTTATGACCGTTGTGGTGCCCCTGCAGTCACGTGATTGCAATTTGGGCACTTGGCAACCAGTTCGCATTTACAACCATCACAGCATCCCGCAGTCATGTGATCACCATTTTCGACCTTCCTGGCTGGCTTCTGGCAAGCAAAATCAATGGGGAACTGCCTGATTTGCTTAATGACCACGTGGGTCACTTAAGGACCATGTGATTTGCTTAATGACTGCTGCAAAAATGGTTGTAAAATCAGGTTGGATTCGCTTAACGACTGCATCACTTAGCGACTGAGATTCCGGTCCCAATTTTGGTTGTTAAGTGAGGACTACCTGTAGTGTGTTGACTTTGGACCACAGTTTGCACCACCATTTCCTGTGAAGTTCAACAGGTGATTTTAGGCAGATAGTACTCTTATCTCAGCTTGACTTTAATCAGAGCCTAGTAAGAAGATAATAACCCTTTTGTGCTTTAGAGGGATGGGTAGGGGTGAGAAATTAGTAATAGATTACAACCCCCTTTGGGACCTTGACTGGATCTGAAAGAGAGCCACTGTGAAAAATGTGGACATACAGTACGCTTTCAGAAATCCATGGCTGCTTCCTTTGCCACATGATAGGGCAGCAGTGACAAATTATTGGATACAGGGACATGTTAAAATGCAAATATGATGTCCACTGACGTACCGACATAACTGTTGAGGTTCACTGTCATCCTTTGAGATCTGCACAGTTTCTAGCACAGAATTTTATGCTGAATCAGAAACATCTCAAAAGGATACAGTAGATTAAACAACTCCTCTTCACAGAGGTCTATAAGAAATGGAGATATAGCAAATGATTCTTACCCATTCAGTGCATTGCTTATTCTATGTTTATGCAAGACATATTCTGTTCTCCTTTTTTCCCTTTGTGTTTAAAATTCTCTTGAGAATTTCCTTTAACTTTATTTCCTTTATTCTGCTTTCTTCCCTTTAGGGTGCCATTCTTACCACTATGTTGGCAACAAGAAACTTTTCAGGTGAGAACTTTGCTTTGCTTAATGACAAGCGAAAAATAAAATTTACACCTCAGTGCTTTCCATTCCTCCTTTAATTAAAATAAAGCAAGCAAACAGAAAGAAAGAAATTCTTCTAAACCACTATTATTTAACCTCAGTCTTGGGGTGTGACATTCATCCCTTTTTCTCTTACTACACTGTGTTCTTTGGCATGGCAGTATTATCATCAGAAAAGTTAAACTGGGACCAGAAGTAGAAGCCAAACTTAACATATTTTTGCTGAAAGGGTGTTGTCATCTCTGCATTTATTTAAAAGGCAGCAAAAAAACCCGAATGGCCATGAAAGGCCACCCGACAAGCTTTCCTTCGTGAGCCCTGCCGAACCTCCTGTGGACCTATTCTTTTCCCTCATGCTTCTCCCTTCCTTATCCTTAATAAATGCAGCCAAAGTCCTTGGATTCATTGCTTTACCACCGGGATACCCAACCTTGCAAGCCTTCTGTGTGTCTCCTTCTTCCCCCAAACTGCACTCAATTACAGTATATTCCTCAAGGGCCTCTATATTTTTTATTAATTAAGCTACATAGCTTAATTGCAATTTAACCCTGATTCTACCCCAGAACTTTCAGGAGGTGCTGTACATTTCCCCAAATCTCTTTTCCTCTGTCTCTGAAATGGCCCTCTTGCTATTCTAAAACTGTTCTTGGTGTGAGTAGGGCAGATTCATTAGGTTGTTCCCTCATTTTTGTCTGTTGGGGGGAAGGAAACCTTGAAGGCACACGCTTTGGACTGTAGCGTATTAATTCTTCTAGGTGATTTTGTTTGGGAATGCAGAGTTGCAGGTGCTTTCCCCACCCAGTGGGTCTTAGTGCATAATGGTCATTAATCCAGGAAACACTTTCTAAAAGAGCAAAGTACTTTCATACTACGGGAAACGAGTTGGTTGCTTTTCCTGCCAAAAAAGTAAATGAACACATCTGATTTCTAAAAATGAGGGTGTAAGATGGCTGAGTAGATGCCTCAAGCGAAAGTCCACCCCTACTGTTGTCTCTCCCTCCTCACTCTCCTGCGGGGCTTCTTTTCCCATCACTGTTCATGGGCCTAAACAAAGCCCTATGAATTTTCCAGCAAACAACAGCACAATCCATTTTCTGCACCTAGAAAACTCAAATTCCGCAGCTGGCAGGGGTTGAAAAGCCTGTTAGTTCTAGATAAAGTTATATTATGCTAACATCGACAATGAGAGTGTGGTTTATCTAACTCAGGACGCAGGAATTTCTGGGCAAAAACTGGGTGTTGATGGACAAAGTGACTGGGAAGCTGTGGCATTTTGAAGACATTGAGGAAGAAGAGGGAAGATGGGCAAAGATGTTGAAAGAAGGAGTGATCTTCAGCAATAAATAAATAAATAAACCACAAACTTTTTGTTCTACTCCTAGCCTGTTGCTAGCCGGGAGATTGATGGAATCTCCTGGAATTATAGCTGGGGAAGCCACTGGATTCTAATGCCTGCCTGGTCCTCCCAGCTGGAAAACAGGTGATGGCTACAATGCACCTGTGTTCTGCCATCGGTTTCTTTTACTTCTTCCTAAGTAATGTTATGGTAACTGCCAAATTCCATAAACATTTCTGGAATCACAGAACTACAGAGCGAATGGAACCCTTTTCTGGTTTTGAGGCTTTCAAACGTGGCATTTAAGCATTCATTGCTAAGGGATTCATCAGTTAAGAGGCTCAGAATCATAGTGGAGGAAAACTCAGAAGTGGAAAAACGGTTATTACGGTGTTTTAGTACATCAGTGAAGCTCAGGAAGCCAACACCAGAAGTGGTGCATTACTCACATACTACATCCCATGATTTAGAAACCTCTAGGAATTCTCAACCCCAACAGTGAGACTTCTTTGATGTTCCGCACACCTTCCTTGTTCCAGCTGCATTTGCTTAATCCTGGTGCTACGGAAGCCTTTTCCAGGCGTCATGCCTTCCAGGACTCAGTAGGAGAAAGAGTACTCTATAGAATCTACAGAATTTATGAGTCTAAGCCAGGACACAGGGTTCCCCGGCAGTGGATGGGGTTCCAGTGCCGAGAAAGAAGAGGATAACTCTTGATCTTATGGAAAAGATCCATGGATTGTGTAAAAGTGAATGCACGTTTGCTACCAATAGTCATGTCTCTTCATCTCAACTTTAACTCTAATCTTGTTCTGCTTCCTTTGTCTCCTTTCTTTCCCCTTATTACTTTCCCTCTGCCTTTTCTTTTCTCTCTCTCTCTCTCTCTCTCTCTGCCTCTGCTCTTCTCTAACTCTTTCCCCATCCCTTTTCCTATTTGCTGTCCTTTATTTCTTTGTTTTCCAATCTGGTGCTAACAGTGGGCAGACAGACCACCGCTCCTGCCACAATGTCTGCAGCAGCAGCAGCCTCCGGTGCCACCATGGGGTTGGTGGAGCAAGGTAGATGTGTCCGGAAGAGACCCTCCTCACTTTCCCCCTTTTCACTTTGAAATCTTGAGTGCATGTTGTGTCATTCACCCAAAGCACTTCATCCCCATCCTGTTTAAGACTCAGGGCTCTCCTTTTTACAGGCAAAGAGCGAAAATGGGGCTACCTCTGCAGAACGGTATCTGACAGTGGTGTCAACTCTGTCTTGCTCCATTAAGTCATGGTTAGGAATGGTCATGGACAGGACCTATGTGACTGAAATCAACTAATGTGAACGTCTCAAGCCAGAGTATGAAGCAGGATGAAAGTTGCAGGCCATCAGCAGAGAAGGAAATGCACGATTTGCAGGCTAGGTGATGGTGTTGCTGGAGGATAAGGGTTTGGTGGGTGGATGTTATTGTAGCATATTCTGCAAATATATTACCTTTCCATATATTATCAAATACCACCTGAGGCTATTACTCTAACAACAAATATCCAGTGGATGCTAAATAGAACAGGGAAACCATGAAGAACAGTGGCAGTCTTAACAGAAGGAGAGCTGGTGGACGTATCTAATTGTCATTTGGTTCCCCCCTCCCCCGTAACTTTCTTTATTTGTGAGGTGTTTGGTGAGATGGTGAGATGCTGCATGTGATTGCTCACCAAGAAACGCTAACTTACGCTTCATGACTGAAACTAAACAGTCTTTCCCTGGAGATACCACCATTCTATTTTAATTTTGTGTAATGCATGCTTAAATTCTGAGAGTGCCTTGGACTGCAAGAAGATCAAACCAGTCCATACTCCAGGAAATCAAGCCAGACTGCTCACTTGAGGGAATGATATTAAAGGCAAAACTGAAGTACTTTGGCCACAGAATGAGAAGACAGGATACCCTGGAGAAGAAGCTGATGCTAGGGAAAGTGGAAGGCAAAAGGAAGAGGGGCCGACCAAGGGCAAGATGGATGGATGATATTCTGGAGGTGACAGACTCAACCATTGGGGAGCTGGGGATGGTGACGGCGAACAGGAAGCTCTGGCGTGGGCTGGTCCATGAAGTCACGAAGAGTCGGAAGCGACTGAACGAATAAACAACAATGCATGCTTTTGGCCTGGGTGACATCACTTAATGACAGAACTGCACAACTTGAAGCCTTCAGGGCCACCAAAAGTTGCTACCGAATTGTTCTTTTTAATGTAACAGAATGGGAAGATTGTTCAACACTTGGGGAGTAAACATATTAACTGCCTTGAGTGCACTTAAATGAGTTCAGCTTCAGGCCTTATCCTGGCCTTGGCTGTATTTTGAATGCTACTCTAACACATCACTCAAATGCAACCCTCAGCTCCTCAAAGGTTGTACGCTACTGATATATGGAGAAGAAACCCATCACAGGCTACGGAAAGCATGAAAGCTGCATGCATTGTCGAAGGCTTTCACGGCCGGAGTTCGATGGCTGTTGTGGGTCTTCCGGGCTGTGTGGCCTCCGTGTTCTGGAAGTTGTGGTTCCTAACGTTTCGCCAGCATCTGTGGCCGGCATCTTCAGAGGGCAGGAGCACAGATAGACAGAGATTTCGCTTCTGTCTGTGCTCCTGCCCTCTGAAGATGCCGGCCACAGATGCTGGCGAAACGTTAGGAACCACAACTTCCAGAACACGGAGGCCACACCGCACGGAAGACCCACAACAGCCAAAGCTGCGTGTGTTTCTTATTCTGGGAATGGCCTCTCACCTCTCAAGAAGAGATCAGTCTAAGAGAGGTTGCAACGGGATTGAGGCTTCCAGGACAAACCTCCCATATCTTGATAAGAGAGGCAGTTGCCCAAGTCACACTATTTTGGGCTTGATCGGTGACAATCCTGGAGTATTTAAGTAGTCTGTGTTGACTTTTGCCTCACCCAGCACCATTTCCTAAGGGGAAACGCTTGGGAAGTTGGGCTGGGAGATCAGAACCCACACCAGAGAAATTACATATGCCTCCTTTAATCAAAAGCAAGTATCAGGAAGTGAAGGATGGTTTCATGGGCCTTTGCAGGAGAAGCAGAGGTCTTTGAGATGTCAGCCTCATTTCTGATGTTTGGGCCTTTTGCCATATCATCAGAGAACCAGGCAGGGATTATAATTCCATAGCTAAATTGCTTCTGGTGGGTGATGGGAAGGAAATTATTTATTCATTAATATGGTTTATAGAGATGCCCATTTCATGCAGTGACTCTGGGCAGGTTATAAAGATAAAAAGCACCGTAACAACATATAATCCAGGTTGTCCCGATTAAAACAACAACAACTCAAACACCAGCAGAGCTTGCCTAACCACCTGGCCCAAATGCCTGGAGGAAGAGACAGGTCTTCAGAGCCTTATTATGAACAGTCTAGCCCAGAGCTTTCCAAACTTTTCATGTTGGTGACACACTTTTTAGACATGCATCATTTTGCGACACACTCTTACAGCAGCGCACAAGGCAGGCACTAGGACCTGCGTGGAATCCTGGCAGGGCTCGGAGGCAGCAGCAGCCACGACACACCCAGACACTGCAGCCGATACACTAATGTGTCGCGACACAGAGTTTGGAAAGCTCTGGTCTAGCCCATTATAGCTGAAGTACTTGCTAAAGACACACATGCATCTCCTCATACGCATATTGAATTCAGATATGTTAATATTTCTAACATAGCTCTTTTCTCTTCCAGCCATGAAAAGTGCTATGTTGGATTCATTTAAGTGCCAGCAATGAAGCTCCTCCAATGTCATTTAACCCTGGCAACATTTTTTGGTGCTGATTCTTTCATAAACACCAACAAATTGATTTTTACACCTTGATAGGAATTTTGGAGTATTGCCTGGTTTGCTGCCTGACCACTTTCCCTGATTAGTTGCTTAGGCATTTGAAATGCAGTAGGAAGAATATCCATTGCCGTTCTTGCTTTGCTGATTATTTGTTACAAGTTGGGAGTTTCACTCTTTCCCCAAAAAGACTGCTATTTGCTCAGATGAACCTGTTGGTGCCACACTAATAGAAATATGCACTTCATGAGCTGGGCTATAACAGTGCATGCCCCTATGCACCACTGCAGATTCAATCTTTGTTTCATAGCTTGGTTTTCTCTGGGGTTTCATTTTTGCATCAGTAAGATGATGAGAATTACAATTTTTCCCTGTTGAAGCCAGATATGATTCTGGTGGAGATGTTCTCCTTTGCTAAGCTGCTAAAGAGAACTGCAACTTTATAGATCAGGCTAATGGATTGGATTGCTTATTTTGTTAGCATGCAGAAGATGTAGACTGGTCTTTTTCTGTCTTACATAAGCTTGTGCCATTCTGCTCCCTGTTCTGCTGTTACAGGATAAAACAAATCTGTTTTACCCCAGGAAGGAAACTAGGTCTATTTATGCTTATTTCTACAGCAGCCTTCTCCCATTACCTAGAATCCTCAACAAGGTTTGAATTTGTGCTCCTGTAACTGTCAGCCATCATGGCCCTTGAGTGATTGGGAATTCTTAGAGCTGAGGACCAAAACATCTAGAGCAGAGCTTTCCAAACTTTTCATGTTGGTGACACACTTTTTAGACATGCATCATTTCGTGACACACACAGCAGGGCATCATTTCGCGACACACTCTTACAGCACGGCATCATTTCGCAACACACTCTTACAGTAGGGCACAAGGCAGGCACTAGGACCTGCGCAGAATCACAGCAGGTTTGGAGGCAGCAAGGGACAAGGCAGGCACTAGGACCTGCGCGAAATCCTGGCAGGGTTCGGAGGCAGCAGCAGCCGCGACACACCCAGACACTGCAGCCGACACACTAACGTGTCCCAACACACAGTTTGGAAAGCTCTGATCTAGAGACAGCCAGGCTAGAGAAGGCCTGGTGATCATCTTGATCTCACCAAGATGGCTAGGCATTGGTTTCAATGAATAGAAATGCATCTAGTGACCATTGGGCTTTTCCATTCATGAAATGTGCAGTCAAATGGACTCTTCTCTCTTTTGACTAGATGTATGCAGCTCAGCCATAAATTATCCTTGGATATGTTAATACACTTCTGATTCAATAGCCTATATGTAAAATGGTAATGAAGTCAGTGCACTAAGTGGAGGATTCCTAGTAGGTTTTTTTTATTACTGACAAGATGAAAACATGGATGAACTAGTAGAAAAACATAGGACTAGAAACCAAAAGCTGTGTACCATACAACCAAGCTCAGAGAGCACCAAGGACTCCACAATGGCAAATGGTGCATGGGTTTTGTGTAACCCTGGTGCATTTTCTAGGGCCTTGAATAGTCCAGTTTGTTCTGATGCAGTGGACGAGAGCTTCTGACTGTGCTGAGACTGGCTCTGCATGTGGAACAGATAGCTCTGTATGTTAGCAGTAATTTGACCAGTCTAAGCTAATTTTCAGTTTGCGTTAATGTCGTTCTGAAAACCCACCTTAAGATTTCTGTCTGGAAAAAAGGAGGAAGAAGCAAAAGAGAAGTTACGTTACTGCATTGCCTGTCTCCTTGATTTTATATGCCAGTTCTTTAAAGCGAAGTATCCTACTGCTTTGTGCCTTGTTTCACAGTGTAAAAGCTGTATATTATATTATTATACACCCTTCTCCAACCCAGTGCTTTCCATATATTGGACCAACTCCTATCATTTAAATGGAGGGAAGAAGCAAAGGTTCGTTTTGGTGTTGAACATAAAACTGCTGCCTTTAAGATCCAGAAAAGGCTTAATAAGTAGGTTTTCTGTTTGGAAACAGTTATGAAGATTCCATCTGGATTCTTCCACTCTGCCTTATATGTAAGGATCTATTGCTACTGCTGCTACATCATCACCAGTAACCCTTTTTGTTTTTGTTTTTATTGTCATCTCAGCAAATTGCACCTGTAATTTCTGATATGAAAGATTTTAGATATTTCAAAGCTCCAAATCTTCTTGTTCCCCTTTTATTCTCAGTTCCTATTTAAAGCGCCTTCATGTATTGCAGATTTATTTATTTATTTATTGCTATACACACACATTATATGGATGTGTGGTAAAGCTTGGATCTAACACTAAAGTGAGTGCATGCATCCATCCGACTTACATGTGATGAGATTTGCTTTGACTACATACAGTGCATCTGTTAATTTGTAACGTTTGCAGTGATAATCCGTGATATTCCAGTCTTGTTTCTCTAATTTAGCACCTTCTAAAGTTGAAATTCAGAAATATATTATCCAAAGATGACTGATAGCAGGCAATTATTTTTAATGCTGAAGATTAAATACCCAGTTCCTCATTGTGTGCCTTCTGGTCAGAGAGAGAGAGAAAGCATTGAGGCTACAGAAACAGTAGAAGAAAATGTGCATTCTGAGAACAGGGACAATAAGGAGATGAATATATACTCTTCTTGTACACCGTCTGATCAGCACAAGTTTTGAAATGCATTTGATCCTCTATTTGTCTATTTTTTAAATGCATTTGGTCCTCTATTACTCTCAAGCTTCCTGATTCTACAAGAATGTGTTGATAATTAATTTGTGCCATTTGATTGTATTCTGCTCTTAGCAGTGAAGTCAATCCCATTCTTCTCCTGCTGCCCTCTGTCTGTTGGAAGACATTACAAAATATTGCTGCCAAACGTTGGACATGATATACTGTAGATACTACTGTAGTGAATTCAAGAAAGGTCAATGGGTTCTTGGTCCTTTTCCTATCATGATTCTTTTCCCTTCCAAATTCTGAGCAATGCAAGATTTCTACTGGATTCATACAATTGCCAGCACACCAGATGTTGACTTTTTCTTGCAACAGTCATTGCCATGCCATCATTTATTTATTATTTAATATATTTTATTCTCCTTTTATACCATCTCCCATTTTATTGCCTTCCCGTAAAAATGTCCAAAATAAAATCAATAAGGGAAATGTAGAAATGCATTCATTGGAAAAGTGGTGGGAGGAGAAGAAAAACAAAACTGAAACTCTTCCAACGTTAGTACAAGAAAGAGGGAGGTCTAAAACAAATGTCTAAAAGATGCAATAGTAGGCACTTCACCAGTGTTAGGAGCAGACTGCGCCAAAGTGCAGGTGACCACAAAGAAGGTTTGGCTGCAAGTAACCAAAGTGCAGGACTTCTCTGATGACCTCAGTGATCAATAAGTTTGTAATAGTGATGGGTGGTTTCTCCAAATTGTTTAGGGGTTTATATAGCAAAAAGAAAACCTTGAACCTGGCTTCATAGCTCCTTGGCAGACAGTATTGCAGTTACTTCAGTTATGCGCATGGCTGGATGTCCCACTCAACAACTTGGCCACTGCATTCTGCACCAGCTGCAGCTCCTGGACCAAGTCCAAGGAAAATACCTACATTTAAGATACTGATTTGCTGGCATAACTTCTGACATAATGAGGATATTGTGATAATATTCTACCTCTTCCTGGTGGGTTGAAGAGAAAGTCATCTTCTGTATCTTTCAAGTACTCTGTGAGGTCAACTCCATAATTTTGATTAGGTTGGCTTAAAAACAAAAGGCATTGGACGGGATCCAGTGGTACTTGTCTGCTGATGAAATCACATTCACTGGTGGAATGGATTCTTCCTTTCCCCTTTACCTTCCTACACAGCTCATAAATCTGTTCCAGATGTGAAGGGTTCTCCATAGCGCATTTGGATTGATCAGAAGGAAGTAGAACAAGGGAAAATCACCTTGTATAATTTTGGGATATAGCCTTAATTGTCTGCATTGTCTAGATTGTCTGCATCTCTTTTTGGGTGTCTGAGGCTGCATGCTACTAGAGCTATAGCAATATTGAAGAACGAGCTGTAATTTCCTCTGCTGCATGAGGCATAATAAACTGTAACACATTCCATTGTAGATTCTTTCTTACATTTGGAGGCATTGCTATATAGCTAGACCAGTAGTTCTAGCATTCATAGAAATAGCGGGCATGTAAGGACCACTCTTGCCCCATCTTTGTTCTTAACAAGAAACAACTCACCGATATTGTTTCTGTCAAAATGCATATTACACACTAAGAAATGTAAAGCTAAAAGATAGCAGCATCTACTATAGTCATGTTCTATGAATGTTATAACTAAAATGTTTCTAGTCGAATACACAATCCATTGGTCCCAACAGCTGGGTTTGGAAGAGGCTGGCTTGTGGAGCGTCAAGTTTATTAGGACAAATTCCATACTTCATGAACTCTATGACTCACAAGTAAACTTGGAAAAAAGAACAGGAAACCTTTGCAGGGCAGCATATTTAGGATTAAGGGGAGAGATATGAGTTTTATGAGTTTAAGAAAACCCGGGCAATGTTGATTCTGGGGTCGCTGAGTTGTACATTGTGGAAAATGATGTCATCTTACTTGAGTCCATTTTCTATCCATGAGTTTCCATTCTTCCATTAGTGTGGTGACTGTATGGTCCATTTCTTCCCTGTACGTATGAGCAAAGTCCTCTGTGGTGCTGCTTCTGTGGTGCTGGTGCTGCTGCTTCACTCCCCCTTGGTGTCAAGACAGGGCCTCTGTCCCAAAGACCTTGCTTTCTGTCTCAACACTTTTTTTCCCCCCTTTCCCTTCCCCCCTCTTTCTCCCCATCCCTCTTCCAATCCTCCTCCTTACTGCCTGTCTCTCTCGCCTTTTCCTCTTCTGTAAATTTCTGTAAGGTAAGCAAACTTTTTGTTGGGTTCTGCCCTTTGATATAATGACTATCAATGGTGGTGATTGGATTTAATGTGGGACCAAGAGGGTTATACAATTGGGATTCAGAAACAGATGGAGTCATCTTATTCCACAGATGTCCATCTGACAGCAGTATCTTCACAGTAGATCCAATAATAGATTGTAACTTGGAGGGTTTCTTTTACTGCACAGTAGACATCATACTACAAGTATTACCTGGTTTTTGCCCAGATACTATAGCCATCAACTGTTCTATTCCCTAGAGGACACTCATGGCATTGTTGATTCCCTGCAGTTCTCTTAACCAGATACAAATAACCAGGTTTCTGTTCACTTTAGTCCTAACCCGTACCACACTTGCTCTTATCACCCTTCTTAATCTCACTCTCAGCCTTACCATGCATTTCATTTCAGCCCTTCCAGCTTTTTTTTTTTTTGCCATATCACTCTTGGGTCTCTCCTCAGCCAAATAATAGCAACAAAAAGCAATTAAAAAAACAAAAACAGACCACGCTGGAGTCATGCAATTGCCAAGGAATCCATATTATCTGAATGCTCTACTCCATCCTGACATAAGAAGACAGTATTCTAATCATTGAATTTTCAAGTATTAATCTCATGAGGTATAGGAGTGAATGAAATTATACCACCTTTTACATGGAAATTCCAGTTACAGAGAAAAAAGACTGATGCTAGGTTGGGCATAATAAGGTCACAGTCGTAACAGGTGGGAAAAATAAGGGAGCTTGCTTAATGTACTGTAATATAGTGACTTCAATAAAGTAGCAGATGTGACTTGTTTAGAAATCAGAATGTGAGCTCCAAGCCTTGGTTTGAAGAAAAAATAGTTGCTAGGAACAGATTTGTATAGCCTGGTTGTTGAGAGTCAGCTTGGGTTACAGCTCATGTTTAAGGATTTGGAAATTCTTAGTGCAAAAGGAGAAGCCAGTTTGGTGTAGTGGTTAAGGCACCAGGCTAGAAACTGGGAGACTGTGAGTTCTAGTCCCGCCTTAGACATGAAGCCAACCACCCAGAGTCGCTCTTTGAGGGAGATGGGCAGTAACGAAATTCGAAATATAAAATAAAATAAACTGGGTGACTTTGGGCCAGTCACTCTCTCTCAGCCCTAGGAAGGAGGCAGTGGCACACCCACTTCCAAAAACCTTGCCAAGAAAACTTCGGGGACTAGTCCAGGCAGTCACCAGGAGTCAACACTGACTTGAAGGCACCAAAAAAAAAAAAAAAAAAGTGCTGTGCTTAGCTATACTTAGCTGATCATGAAAAACTAAGCAGGGTTGGATATGGTTACTACCTGGATGGGAAGCTACTTGGAAATACTAGGACCATGAGGTTAGATTACATCATGATGGTGATGATGATGATGATGATGATGATGATGATGATGATATTGTCAGAAAGTAGATTGTTGCCAAGATAGTTATAGGGGCATGTCCCATGAAGTCCCCAGGAGTCAAAGTTGTCTTGATGAAGATTTACCTATTATAAGAAAGCTTGATGCCCCTTATATCAAATAGAGAAGAACCTGTATGCAATTCTGTTGAAGAGATCTAGCATTTTCATCACAAAGCATCTACACAAGTGTCAGTGTAACTGAAATGAGTATGTACTTAGGGTGGGTCTAAGAGCCATTAGCATGAAAGGATTAATACTGAGGAAGCGGGACGTTTTCTTCTGCAAGTTCAGCTAAAGCGTTGAAGGAATGCTTTGAGAATTTCTCCGTAGAAGGATCCTGTCCCACTTTATTCAGAATACTGCTTTGTTAAACAGAACACTGCTCTACAGAGACTCGCTCCTTGTGGTTGGGCACAGTTTGGACCAAGTAATATGTGCCCAAGCCAATGGCAGATTGAGAAACAACAGTGACTAAAGTACCATCGAGCGGAGCTTCCACTTTTGAGTATTATTGCAGACCCATTACTGACCTCCCTGCATTTGGGAGGCTGCCCGTTTGCGGCACTTACTCATCTATACCTCTACTTCTGGCTCGGAGATACGTTGGGACGTTGCCCACACTCGCAGTGCTTTGGGATTTAGCCATTGTTCCCAACTCGCCTTTTGGCAGTTTGATGGGGAAGCAGCATCGGTGCAGCTGGTGTGAGGGTGGTGGGTTTTTTTGGGGGAGGGCTATTCAGACAGTGCAGAGTATTTCTCAGGACACCAAGGGAGTCGCCACTAAATTCTCCTCTTCCCTCCCTACGCAGCAGCTAAGAGTTTACTGAACAAGAAAGCGGACGGCGTCAAGGTAAATATCCTTCTGGGGGTTTTGTGGAACATTCCATGAAAGAGAAAACTAGGGAAAGATTCGGGCTTGTGCCGTATTAACAGGAGAGATTGTTCTGCTCTACGCCGATGACATTTTGCAGAAACTCAATTAGCAAAACAGCTAAACAGTAGAGAGTAAAGAACTATTCTGTTCTCCACAAGTTAGAATCGTGAGGGTGAGGATGAGGGGAGAGTCCGATTTCTACCAGAACTTTATCTGTACATAATTGCTTTGTGAAACCTGAAGCGATGTGCCTTTTATAAGTTTAAGTAGCATTAATATGGATTATTTGAATGAAAAGTGCTTTGGGTTCATTCATTCATTCATGAGAATGTGTGTGTTTGCTGCAGCCTCAGACAAACAGCACCAAAGGCAGCGCCGGGGTTACCAGCCCGAAAGGAACCCTTCCTCCAGCAGCACTGGTACAGTTTTTCCTTCTATTTTTCCTTCTGTTCTTGGGCAAAAGATTTGGGGAACTGATTTTCCTATTGTTTTGCTACTGTAGTTCTTACTTAAGGCTTGCTGATACAACTGTGCATGATGTAAGATGACTTCAACTCTACATTCCACCTCTAACTTGTCTGATACTGTTGTGAATCCATGAATTGTTTGGTGCTATTCTTGCTCCATTGGTGGGTGACAGTTCAGACGTTCTTCATGGTCCTGCTGCTTATCCTCCATACATATATTTAACTCCTTAGGCAGTTCAAACCAGAACACTCTACCCAGTTGATCTTGCCAACCTAGAATCCAGTTCAACCTTAAATGTCTCTCTGAAAACAAGCAGTTTTATTTTGCTTCCTGGGAACAAAAGTCAGCCAAAGCGTATTCTATATTGATTGTGATGTCTCGGGTTCTCAACGGTGCAATAATACAAGGCACCGAGATCAGCATATTTGAATGGCAAATTAATACTTTACTTAAATCCAAGCAAACAATCAAAGAAAAATAAAGCAACCCCTCCCCCAAAAGGAAAGAAAAACCAAGACTTTTTTTTATTCTTGGTCAGGAACAATAAATAAGTGAGTCTTATATTTACTCCTTGCCTCATCAGCCATTCTGAGAAATAATATATTCCAGTAGCTGTAGTTGTCACCTGAATTCTTCCCCTTCTAAACTCTCCTGGAATTCAATTTGCCCTCTGTGGGTATCACCCCTTGCCTGCTTTGTGTGAATTTAGGTCCCTAAGTTTCAAAACCTGCTTTCCAGATGTGTTCAATCCAGAGGTGATGTTGGTTGCAGAAACTAAGTATCCATAAGGTTATGGCTACATTAAGTTTTGGTGTTGGCATGAGACTTCAATAGGGCAAGTATGAAATCCACTGGAGAAACAAGCAACATGAAAACTTTTTGCATACTACCCTAATTTAGTTCTAGTACGCAGGTATGTTCCTAGCAGAAAATAAATTGTAATTATAAATTATAAATCAAGTTTGTGAGTAATATATTAAGTAACATCAGGAAAGTTAAAGTTCATCACCAAAAGTGACAGCAATTCTGGGTCGGCTAACTGTTAAAACAGTTGTTTCTGAGTGGAAAAATCCAGTACTTCAAGACTGCTTGAGCACTGATGTGACTTCAACATGCTTTTAAAAATTTAGGCATAGATATTTATTTATTTAATTTAATTTAATTTATTTTATTTTTCTCCCGCCTTTACTATTTTTATAAATAACTCAAGGTGGCGAACATACCTAATACGCCTTCCTCCTCCTATTTTCCCCACAACAACCCTGTGAGGTGAGTTGGGCTGAGAGACAGGGACTGGCCCAAGGTCACCCAGCCGGCTTTCATGCCGAAGGTGGGACTAGAACTCACAGACTCCTGGTTTCTAGCCCAGCACCTTAACCACTAGACCAAACTGGCTCTCCTTATAAAGTATATATCCTTATAAAGTAGATGTCTCCAATCTGGGTCCTTCCAGATGTGTTTGGGTGACATCCAGAAAGGTTCTGAATGGTACCTGGTTAGGAAAGGATAGAATCATACAATCATGGAATATGAGGGCCGGAGAGGACCTTGATGGCTTAGTCCAGCTCCTTCCCCAATGCAGGAACCCCTTGCTACAGCACCCCCAACAGATGTCTATTCAGTCTTGGTTTAAATACTTCCAGCAAAGGGGAATTCCCTCTGGAGGCAATACATTTGTTTGTTGAACAATCGTTTGAAATTTTCCTAATGTCCAACTAAAATCCATTTCTTTGCCATTTAAAGCCACTGTTTCTTGTCCTGTGTTTTGGAAATGCTCTGATCAATTCTTCCCCATGTTCTGTATGGCGGTTCAAGCCTTCCATTTTAAATCTCTTAATTTTCTCTGAACATTTCATTCCACTGAAGGCCTATCCCAAGTTACCGCAAGCCTAGCCTTTTCCTCAGGTTTAACAAAGTGCAAAAGAATATACATTATAAATGTTTACAACTCCTGGAGCAATAATTCTGGGGTATAACTATATGGCATAATGAACATTAATTATTCTGCAGGGTCCCGTCTTTTTTCACAGGAGTTACAGATCCTTGGTAAATTTTACTGTTATTTTTCTGTAATTATTGTGAATATATAGAGGAAAACGCTGTAGACAAGGTGTTATGGTAATACATATAGGAACTATTTAAACTTTGTTCATTTTGCCCCAAATGTCTAGAAGTCAGTGAAGCATTATCAGATGAAGGAATTAGAATTACTATAGAAGTTTTAAAGCTCTCCGAAGTTGTATTAGGAGACTTAAAGATGCTTCTATTTTGGTCTTTATTTTCAATGGGTTCATTGGCACATCAAACCTGGATTGATTTATCCTTGCAGATTTATATCTACCCCGTTTCATTTCTGTTCTTGATAGACAAAATATGCCACAACCTTGAAGACAGAACGGAAAAAGAAAGAGCGCAAATCTAAAACTACAGGCTGACTTTATAAGAAACAAATCTAATCAAGTTAGTGTGAACTCTTCAAAGCAATAATCTGACTGCATTATTGCTCTAAATAATTTTGTATGAAGCATATTAGCCCAGATTAAGAAACTTAACAATATTTTTTTAAAAAATCATTGTAATATGAACCTATTGAGAAAGTGTCCCCAAAAAGTGGCAAATGTGAGGTTCTTCAAATAGCTTGGATGTCCTGCATTTGAACACAGGAACTGTGGCTTTTGGGTAGACCTCTTCTACCAAATAAATATCAGTTTTGGAATAATCTGATGATTTTCAGTCTTAAAATCCAATTAGAGTTGGGCTATGGAAGATGAAAACTCAATATTCCAGGAACTGTATTCCTATGTATTTAGGATTATCATCAGTGTACGAACGTGAAGCACATCTCCATGGCTTCCACATCGTATCAAAATTGTAGCAAAATGGCCAGATTATACCATTCTGCCTTGTGGAATATACTAGATGGCAAATTAATTGAGAGAAATAGATTAGTGTATCATTTCTTTAAAACGTGTTGCCACTTCTCTAGATCGTAATTCAATATTGCCTGGAAAATAACTTTTAAGATAGTAAAGAGTGGTAGGTTGGGGAGATAGAGGCATTTTAGAATATTTGCAAAAAATTTAACTGCCAACTCTTTTTAATTAGTGGCCTGGCTCATCTTGACAATTTAAGCATAGCCAACAATGCCAGTAAAATGAACTGAGGTTCAGTCAGAGGACAATGATATTAAAGGTCACCCATTGCTTTGCTGACCAGGAAGATACCGTGAAATTTATGTTGCTTCTGAAGGGAAATGAAAATCTACAACTGGGACTTTAATGAATCTCCAAAGGAATGCAGTTCCAGAACATGTTGGGCAGTTATAGGTAATCTCACTCTGTGATCTTTGCTTGTATGAATACGACATAAATTAGATGATGGGGCTGATTTAAAGAGCCTGGGACATTTTTTATTTAAAGTTTTTCTTTGCACACTAATTTGCAGTACAATAAGCGTTAACATAGGTCAACACAAGAGGCAGCAGGTTTACACTAAGTTGTATGGATCCAAAGCAGCGCATGAAGTTGTCCAGGAGAGAATAGAGCGGATATACATCATACATACCCTGGAAAGGTAGCAAAGTGTTAAAAATGCAGTAAATAGGCTGTTATAATTGATCAGAACAACAAGGTTGAATTTCTTTCTTATGGCAGAAACGAGTTCTTCTATGAGACCCGTATTCAACATTTACAGCTCATTTGTCTTAGACAGCTTTCTTTGTCATTCTTTAATTGAAAACTAGACTTTGAACTGATGATAATGATGGAAAATGTTATATATTCCATTTATTTGGTTCTTTTGTGAACTTAAAAGAGGCACTTTGAAATGCGGTTGTTCTATGATAAGTGCTACTTTCAGAATACTGGTAGGCAGTGATTATTTCCCAAAATATGTCAGTCTTTGTCCCTTCCTTTCAAAGGGAAAGTATTAATTGAAGAAGTTGGCAAATCTGTCAGCATACAGTATATAGTTGATATTAGGAAAAATTCCAGAGAATAACTTAAAGCTTAATAGGACTCTGGAAGTTTTTTTCCCAGCGTATAGCATCCTGGAAGATAATATATGTATGGGAAAGGCTTGTGGGTTTCTTCAGTGTGGCAGGACCTACAGATTCCTTCTGTGATCAAGGGAACAAATATTTGCCTCTCCAAAGAAACAGGGTTGAAAACCGCCTTTGATTGAACAAAATGCATGTCTTTTCCAGCCCAATTCACCAATTGTCTATTAAGCAAGAGCTTGGCTTTGTTGAAGGCAAAAAGGCCAATCCTTCCGAGATTTCAATAGTTAGAGCCCTATGTGGCATATTAAATATTACAGAGCAGGTGGTGAATGCATCAATTCAGAGTGTGCCAGTGGGGGCAAGAAACACAGGGTTGGATCTTGAAAAGAGATGTAAAACCTAGGCTTTTACCTCCATTCACTCCCGCTTCCCCTCCCCAGCAGATACTCCCACCCATCGTTCCAATCTCTTCAGATGGGAATTGACTTTTCATCAGCAACCCTCAAACATAGCTTTGTTCAGTTCCTCTCAGTGCCAATCAAGATGCCTTGCTTTCACTGCCAGTACTGAATTGCCTCTTAAACGGGTAGTGCTGGTGCCCATGTCAATAGGTAATGCATGAGTGTAGAAACCTGCCTTTTTATGAACTGATTCTTCAAGGTCCCCGTTCCCCCCACCATAAAAAGGACTATTGAGCTGCACCAAGCGTGCACAGTTGGGCCTCTAGTCTTTAAGCCCAACCACAAGACCCATTATAGTAATTCATATTCTGCCTGAAATACGTAGCAAGTTTGCATGAACTGGATTGTAGGTATCAGCCCCAGAAAAGATGTCTTGCTTTCACAGTCATCTGAAAACGTCTGAACTGTGATCCATTTCTTTCGATTTTGCTTCAGCAGTTCCTTTCACAGCTGCTGCTGTTCTAAGACTCAGCACAGCATGAATGTATTCTAATTACTCTCCAAATTGCTAGTGAGCCTAGGATCAAGCATATTTTGAAAGTATCTGAAGAATCAGGAACCAAGGAAGTTGTTTTAACAGGTCAGACTAATTGTTCATCTAACCTTGTATTGTTGTCAACAGCAGCCTTCTCCAACCTGACCTCCTTCAGATGCATTGGGACTGTAACATCCAGGGTGCCTAGCCTGCCTGAAATGCATCAGCTTAGAGAAGGCAGCTGAATAATGATTGGCAGGACTTTTTAAGGTTCCCGACAAAGAAGAGTCTTGTACATCCCAGGCTACCTGACCATTTTAACTGGAGGTTCCAAAGGCTGAATTTGGAAGCTTCTGTAGCAAAGCATGCATTATTTACTATTTAGTTATTTCAAAGCTTGATTAACATGTTTCTTCTCTTCCCTCATTTTATCCACACAATACCTTTGAGCATATTTAGCACCAGAGCATACATTGGCCACACACTCACATTCACCATTGTTAAAGTAGGTAGAGATATACGTGTGGATAATTCTTAGACCAAATCAAATACATTACAAACAGGTTTTCTGACAGTTTCTCTGCTTTGGAATGGTTTTTATTCTCCCAAGCTTTTCCCAACCTAAACCACCTGGCAGAAAGATGATACTTTAACAGTTGTGTAAAAAAGAGACATGTCACTCATTCTGACATGATAGCTATTCCTGCCAAATCCACTTTTCTACCCTGTCTACACTGGGCATAAGAGTCCTGTCTGTATCCATGCAAACTGAGCAAATTAGTTTAGTGCCCTAGAATTACCTGCTTCCAGGTAAGTACATCTGAAAGTGTCAGAAAAGAACTGAAAACAGTGTATGTTATGGAAGGTAAGTTCTCAGCTTCAAAGACGGCTGCTCAGCTATCTCCAGAGTGATATTGGTTGGACTTTTGAATGGGGTTCATTTCAGTACCCTATGGCTCTTGCTCAGCCCTCCCTTCTGTACCAAGCACCTAGGGGTGAAAAATCTAGACGGTAGGATCATCACGGAACGTGCCCATGGAGCAGGGTAGAGAGCGGCTTTTAACTTAAAAAACCAGAGCGCAGCACAAGTCCGAGGGATGTGCTCAGAGGACCTTCTGCTCTTCTTTTGCTTCTTTTTCCCCTCCTTCCATCTCCAGCGGAACCTGCGTTGAGATGTTAACCACCCAGGTAGGAGGTTTGGTTGCAGCTCACGCCTGCCAGTTTCTTCTTTGTTCTCCCGGCCGTGCGCCCCGTTGCAGCAATTTCTTTGGCTCGCAGAGGGATTGAACGTAGATACCAGCTTGCCCTCTCCATTTCCAAGGGGGTCACAGCAATCTTCTCATGGGGTTCGGATATGATTTTTTGGTTTCATTCATGGAAAATCCAGTTTTGATTCTTCTCTTCCTGATTTATTCTGCCACTTTTTGTTTGTTAATCATTTGCCTTTTGCTGAACTAATTGCCTTTTGCTTTTTTCCCTTCCATTTTGTTCCCCTTCCCTGCTCTTATGTGGGTCTTGGTCTTTTTTCCCCCCCCTTTCCCTCTTCATATTTTTTACCATCATTTTCTGCTCCATCTCCTCCTCTTCCAATTATTGCCTCTTCTCCTTGTATATTTTTTATTTCTTCCTCTTCTTCTTTGTTCTGTTCTTCTTTGGTTCATCTTTCCTTCCTCTGTAGGAACCTCAAACCACCGTTATCCATAACCCAGTGGACAGCATTAAGGTACTGCTGCCTGTCTTTCCTTCTCCTCAGTTTGCCCTTTTTGTTATCTTGGATAAAAATGGACTTTCTCTGCTCCTTGCATTGCTGTGTAATTTCACCTCTGGGGACAGACCGTAGGCTCAGGTGGTGCATCTTCCGTAAACCTGAAACCCTGTAACCTTGGCTCTAGTCCACTGGCCTGTAGTTAAGGGCGGGGCGGGGGGTTGCCTTCTGAGATGTACGGGGAAGCAAGGAATTACAGCTGCAGCACTGTTTTTAAAAGGTCTGGCCTTCTTGAAGAATCACAAATATTAGACTTTCCACTATTGGGGAGAAGGGTGAAGAATTTCCATGGCTGCCTCGCTGGTATGTTCCCTGCGTTTTGCTTCAGGTCTTTGAGGCTTATGAAGAGGCTGGTGAACATGGCCCAGGCTGAATAGGTGGAATTGAGGGGAAGAAGTTGGAAGTCACTTGTCACCTGGAACTGTATCTTCTGGAGAATGGGATTGACCTTAGAACCAGTTTCCTCCTGTTCTGGTCCCAGATGTGTGGGGACTGCTGGGAGCATAGTTTGGATGACTACAGTCTCCGCACACCATGGGAACTCCAGACGGGGAAGGTTGCCTCACACTTGGGCTGTTTTGCTCTGGGGGTTGGGGGGGAAGAAAGCCTCAACTCTGACCCCAGAGCTCCTTCGTTCTGAAGTGAAAGAACGCAGCCAGGCAGACCAAAGAGGCTGGACCGGCATATTTGCTCCATGTCACAACCATCCATTGCTCGGACCCAGCCCTCACCTCCACCCAGACCTGCATTTTCTTAACCCATCCTTTGCTGCAGGGGCTTTAAATTTTTTTCATCATGTTTATGCTACCTCTTCAAGCCCATTCACTCAGTACATCTGACACAGCATTAACGGGAGAACCAGTTTGGATTTTTTGTTGGTTGTCTTTTTTTTTAAGGTTAAGGCCGATAGAGGCTGGGAAAGGAAACTTTGTTAGCTGCAACATCCCCATTTATTTATTTTTGTTTCTTCTGGACAGAATATCTCCTAGTTTAGAGGAATTTCAAGAAAAAAGGATGGTGCTTTACTGATTACCCAACTTATTCTTTTAAGAGGAAGCAAAATTGTAAGCCTGGGTACTGGTATCAAGAAGTCAAATTGTATTTGGATGAAGAATCTGGGGGTGATTGTGTTGAATGTGGGAGTCGGACTTTCTTACAACTGGGCAAAAAAGGGAGACTACAAAGGTCTTCTGTTCATATTAACAATTATTTCTAGAACATGTTACTTTCTGCTGCATATGTTTGGGGGGGGGAATCCTCTCAAATCAGAAACATAGCTTTTTCGTCATGAGGGAAAGAAACCATTTTCTTTGAGGTGTCACAGAGAACTGAATTGTTTTAAAATATTAGCATAATGTTAAATCTACTCTGCTTTTCTCAAATGAGAAAGGTGGCTTGTCTTTGAAAAACTTGTGAGGCTTTGCTGCATTTGCTTTTCCCCCAGAAAGTGAAGTGGGATTAGCACTAAACTAAACCCCACCCCAGAAATTTTTGTTTATTTGGAAGAAAATATTAGGGCATTTTTTAGATACACATTTGAAAAAAAACATTAGATGCATAAACGTACCCTTGTCCTTCAGCTAATGTAATTATTTTGACCTTCATTTGGAGGAATGAGTAACTGGGTGACTGCTCCAAGTTCCACACTATATCATTTGTTTTAAAAATGAACCCAATTAATGTAAGATAATTTATATTAATTAATTAATTAATATTGATTAATGTAATATACATTGTTATAAAAGTTGTATGTCCCTTAAAAAACTAACCATTCTGTTTGGAATTTGGAATTTTAAAATCAATAGTGTGAGAGATATATGATTCTATTCTATGCAGACCCCCTTAATCTAATCAATGGCATTTATTTCCAAATAAACCTTACTTTTAGGAAGAGTAGCAATATCTATGTATCCCCAGACCAGCCTCACACCTCAAGGGATGCCATGCTATAGATCAGTGTTTCTCAACCTCAGCAACTTTAAGATGTGTAGACTTCAACTCCCAGAGTTCCCCAGCCAGCATGCTGGGTGGGGAATTCTGGGAGTTGAAGTCCACACACCTTAAAAGTTGCTGAGGCTGAGAAACACTGCTATAGATCACCTTGTCAAGTCTAAGATCTGAAAAATACAGTGGCTGTCAAAGTCATGTGCTGCATAAAACAGGAGTTCCTAATAATACAATGAGGGAAGAGGAAGAAGAAGAGCGTTTCTCTCCAATATGCATCCACAATTTCATAAATGGCTGCTTAGGGGGTTAGTGACAGATAGCCAAGTGCAGCCACTCATAGCTGGGAAATTTCTTTATTTTATTTTTTTAAAGAAAATTCTGTTTGTCAATTTCCCTGGATTTTCTGTGAGTTGATTTCTGTATTGACAGATGTTAGATTATCAGTGGTTTTGCAGCATGAATGAAAATCCTTAAAACAAATGGGCTGCAGAAACAAAATTGAGGAAGTAGGTTTTGTATCCCTAGGGTTTCTCAGTCGCATTGTTCTGCCTACTTAGAGCATCACTCAGTAATTATTGCCCTTTTTTGAGAGCTGCTGTTTTAGTGTTGGCTAATGTTATGATATATCTTAATTATAGAATGACATATTCTTTGATGGGAAGTGACAAGAGAAGTGGTAGCTTCTGAGAAATGAGAAAATTGAGCCAAGCCATAATTCTGTAAACAAGAGCAACAGTTTATGTCACAATAGATACTCAAGTGGGAAATAGGTCTGGGACAGCTAGACATCATTATTTCAAGCCCAAGTTCACCCAATGCCAGTTATGCATTTATTTTTCTTGTTTCAGTTGATCCACACTGCAACATTAAAAATGGAAATTACAGGTCAATTTTGCGAGACAAGTCTATATCAACTGGAGATGAGATTTGAGGGGTTCTTTCTTGAGAAGCAAGAAAAACAAAAGCCAACAACAATCCTGGTTCTTAAATGTGTATACTTGGTGAACCAGCTCAAAATTTGCCATACGCGGGATTAGTTTTATTTCATGAATATGAATATGTATGTGTGTGTGTGTATATATATATATATATATATATGTGTATGTATATGTATGTATGTATGTATGTGTGTATATATATATATATATATATATATATATATATATATATATATATATATATATAAAATCAATGCTGTATTGAGGGGAATTTTCAAGCATCTCCTTATAAGGAAAGGGAGATTAGGTGTGATTTCAAAGAAAGCTATGTAGAGATTTGGTGCATCTTCAATTAAAGAGTAACCCCCCTAATTTTCTTGGTGCAAATATTTTTATATTGATTAATACTGACATTTATTGTTATGTGCAAGGCTTTTGAAAAAGGGGACTTTTGAGTCCTCCATGGTCTCTTTTCTGATTTACCCAGATTCTCTGGTTGCAAGTTCAAGTTGTACATCTTCACCATCTCCCCAAGCATCTATTTGTGGCCAGAGCCACTAACCGCCTGCTTTCTCTTTCTCCTACTCCTATATGTCTCCACAGGAATCATCCGACAGCACAAACACCACCATAGAGGATGAGGATACGAAAGGTAACAGATTTAAGGAGTCGGCCCAAATGTCAAAGGCTTGACATCTGTAGAGCTAATTAATCCACTCACATGCTCCTGATTGTCTGTGTGTTTGACCATAAATGGAACCTTGGAAGCCGTATCGGTACACATGGGAGAAATGGGTAAATGCAGAGTCCATTTTAGGGGAGCAGATGTGCATATTCTCACTTCTTCGGTGAATCCTGGCTTATTGTGAAGGTGTTGCACACCAGTGCTTGCAGGCTGTTGACTCGTGCTGAGGACAATTGGTCTTCAGGAATGTCATCTTTGTGAAATCTAATGCATGGCAAACTGCATCTGCCATAATTACAGGTGTTTTATCATAAGTTGTGATGCAAGTCTGGGCTCAAAAACCCAACCCGAACCATGTTTAAAATGCCTCTTTTTGAAAAACACACATACGTTGGAAGAGAAAGGAAGGAAGATTGGATCTGTATTGTTTGGGTTCAAGACTTGCGCGTGCGCGCGCGCGCACACACACACACACACGGGGAAGTAGCACTCTTTCAGTGTAACCTTAAGCATGCTATTCAGTCCAACAGGTAGCTGTATTTCCTGTGTATGCCTTTGTCCTTTGTCCCCAAATAACATTTATTTTGAAGCATATCCTTTTATATTTAGTACAGCAGAGCTCCAGATCAACTGCAGGGGAGGGGGATTCCTGCTAGTGGGGAGGGAGAAATTTTGTCCCTTGCCTGATGAGGGATTAATTTGTGTAGTGCTGGTCTGCCGCAAAGGATGGCATGAGAGTGCATGGACAAAGGTATGGTAGACAAGTATGCTAGGCTGAGCTTGTGTTTTCTACAAGACTTGAATGAAGATTCAGTCTGCTTGCATTTCCAAGAGAAAACCTGGTTGCTTCTAGGCAGTTGGCTTCTTCTAGTGCTATCAATCAAAAGGCAGAGGAGACATTCTGAAGCCTAAGAGGTGATAGGAGAACACAGAAGGGCGACGCTTGGGAAATGTCTTTGTCAGATCCCTTCACCTCTTGTAACGTATCATGAATGAGGGAAGATGATTGCATGATAAAAGCCTTGTCTCAAAGTTCTGTGGTTTCAGAAAGAGTAATGTGCAACCTCTTCTATCATTCCCCTTTGCCATAGATGGTTCAAACTATCAGTACCAGGACAGAGTTAGGAAATATGTAATGCCCTGATGCTTAAATGATGGTTCCAGTTCAATGTGATCAATAGAAATGAGGTTAGAGCCTAAGAAGACCATGCTGAATCTGACCATATCCTATGTAGTTTAGCGTTCTGTTCCCAAAGTTGCTGCTGAGATACCGTATAAAAAGTCCCTAAGCCGGACATGAATGTAATTGAACCTTCCTGCTTTTCTCGCCCTACCTGGAAGTATGTTGCCTCTGTGGAGTCCTTGGTGCTTTCTGAGCCTTGTTGTTTTCTTGCAGACGTTTCATTGCCAGGCTAGGCAACATCTTCAGTGCAAAAAGGGAGTGGGACTTGCTCTCTGTTTATATACCATGGCTTGTCCTGCCTGTGTTGGTGGGGGTGTTGTACTCTCCTTGGTAGTACCTTGATTGGGTTGTTGTTTGCTGCTTGGTATGTTGCCTCTGTGTGTGCGCGCATGTATCTTAATTCCATTTCCCTGTCCTTTTTTTCTTTATTAAAATATATTTTACTTTCCCATTCTTTGACTCCTTTTTTCTTCCACCAAAGCTGTCACTGTTCTTTGGATTTTTTTTCTTTCTGTCTTCATGGTGTTTTTCTTTTTCAACTCTTTCACATTCTCCCCAGTTAAAAGCACTGATAATGAGCTTGTAAAAAGTCAAGTGAATTCAGGATCTGTCCCTGAACTTCTTCCCAGTCTGCAGACGTCTGTGATGTCATCTGCTGCTGCTGCAATCACTGCTGCTTGTAAGTTGCAAGGCCCCCATGTTCCCCAGCTTATGACTCCTAATAATAAGCCTTAAGCCATGGGTTTCATTCATCTGTAGCAGCAAACCCTGGTTTCCTGTTATCTGAATGAGCCTGCATGAACCTTTAATTCTTTTATCTCTTCCTCTTTTGTGTGCCGGAGCTTGACAACATCCACTTTGGATTGACCTTAATTATATTTGAGCTGTGGTTAGTTTGAATAATGATTTTGCCAATTAATCTTCAATTCTGGTTAGTTCTCAAATGATAGCTCCAGCAAATCATGGTTTCCTGAATCAGAGTGCACTGTAATCATTTTAACAATAAAAAGCTGGGGCCCTTAATCTGGCATGCAAACTTGGTAGGAGTCCATATGCCTAGTCCTATAGGCTCAGTCATATAGAAGAAGGATTACAGAAAAACAAAACATCCTCAATGCAGGGATAAATAGTAGTTGAACTTAGACTAAGTTCTTTCAACTTAGCTCCTATTGATACTCATGTAGGTTAACTTAAGTCATTTGTTTCGATTATGCTAGTAGGAATCTGACTTAGAAATCCATAAATACTGTAGGTAGACCAAACCCACTTTGTGCATTGGTTTCATTGGCAGTTCAAAGGATTCTTTGCATCTTTCAGTTATCTTTTCAGATTTTTTCCACCTCACTGTTCCTTTTCATTGTCCTTCCTTTATCTTCTCTCCTTCCCTCCCTCCCTGCCTTTCTCATTTGTGCTCTCTCAGCCTCCAAGCTCTCTGATGTATTAGGCCTGGTGAAAAAGGGAGTTGCTGAAGACCCAACCACTTCTTCACCCTGCATATCTCCAGCTATTGCAGGCCCTCTCCCTCCCCAGTGTAAGTAGTGGACGGATGCTAGGATTTGCAGCATTGGATGGCTGAGTAGAGTGTCGCTGGAAAGTGCTTGCGGCTTGTTATTAAAGCAGCTCTTGCATTATTTTAATGAAATCTAATGAAGGCATTCTTAGAAAGGATTGCATGGTCCATTTGAAAGGCCTGAAAAATAATGTCAAATGATGTTCAATCAAAAAGCCTACAGTGTGTTTAGGTTTTTTTTTTAAATCTCAGCAAGAAAGCAAATATTCATGCAACAGAGTATGTAGGGCTTTCTTCCCCAATATGGAAAATCCTTGTAGTTGTAGAGATGGAATAAGAAATAATTCCTTAACAACAACAACAACAACAACAACAACAACAATAGGCTATAATTAAAATACAAAAAAGAAGAAACTATAGAATAGATAGAAAACAGAACTTTTTTTTGTATTTTTTTTTGTAACTACTTCTTTTTTGTATTTTAATTATATTCTGAAAATAAAAGCTTTAACCACAAACAACAACAGGCTGTAGTTCTGGATTTCCACAAAGTTAGGGAATTCTAGATCATCTGAAAGGGATCCCAACCATATTTATATGTTTTCTTGTCCTGATGCTGTTCTCTAGCATCTTCTTCTAATACTTTTCAACCCAACGTTTTAGAGCTTTTCTTGTCCTCCCTACTCCCATTTGTTCTACCCCAGCTCCCCAAGCTCTCTGATGTATGAGGCAGAAGCAGAAGAACCAAACATTTCTACCACTTTGCCCTTCCCACCTTCTGTGTTGCAAGTCTCATTCCTCTCCAGTGTAAGTAGATTTTTGAGGACAACTGAGTAGGAACATCTCTAGAGAAGTAGCTTTCCTGGCTTTTTGTGGGAGAGCATCTCTTGAACGCTGGACTACTCAATCAGTAAATAGCACTGAAAGGGTTGTTGTGTTGGTTTGGTATAAACTTAATTTATGTACACATGCTAGGAATCTCATCACATTTTGTTCCATTCTTATTATGCAACCATGTAATTCTTGGGACAAAAGTGTCTTCCCAAAGAATTCAGGATTTGCATCTAGCTGTCAGTTCACAAAAGCAACAAATGCAATCATTTGCAGGCCAAATGAAAAGAAGACTTGAGAGCCCCTAACTAGCCAGGAGTCATTTTGTACAATTTAGCCTCTGATTAATGCTTTAAACATACAAACAAATGAAGGTCCTGATGCAAGCCACCTGCTTCTTCATCGCTTGAAGGATGTCCTTCCCTTCAATGGAGTGCTTTCTTTAATCTGCCGTCCTTGTTTTTGCTCCTGTTCTAATTTCCCCATCCCTGTGTTTTGTATATTTTGTTTGTTTCTTCATCTTTCTCTTCCTCATCTCACCCTAGCTGCTAAACTGTCTGATGTATTAGGCATGGGGAAAAGGGGTTCTGGACCCCCAGATGCTGAAGAACCAAAGCCTTCCATTACCCTGCCTACCCCATCCACGGGTGTTGCTAATCCTCTTCCTTTCCAGTGTAAGTAGCAGGTATCTCTTGCATCTAAAGTGGCATGTCACAAACTTGCAGAATCCCTCCAGCTTTCCACCTTCCTTCCTCCCTTCCAAATAAAGTTCTTGGGCTTAAAGAGGAGTAATTACCCCGGCTGATGCCATTCAGGGCTTAGTTGCACAAGAAGAGATGACGAGTGGTTATTCTTCTAAACGTTCTGTCACTATGAGGAGGGATTCTCCTACCCTCCATTTCTGTTCTGCTCTTTGCCTTTTGTTTTGTTTTCTCATTTTCGCCCCCCCCCCTTCCCTTCTCTCATCTGCACCATCGTAGCTGCCAAACTCTGCGATGTGTTAGGCATGGTGAAAAGGGGCTCTGCGCCTCCAGAAAGTGAAGAGCCAAAGAACTCCATCCCCTTTCCTGGGCCACCTTCTCTGGTCACCAATCCAATATCTCCCTCATGTAAGTAGTGGAACGTCCCTGGGATTTCTTTATTGTGACTCCTGCAACTGACACGAGCCCTTTGTGGATTTTTTTAACATGGGAACTGGCTTCCCACTGATCTCCCCTTTAAGAGATTATTGTTGATTTCATGTTTTATCTTTGATGTGGCTCAATCCTGCTGAGCTTATCTCTAGTTCCCTGCCGCTGGCACCACCCTAATCTTGCAGAATTCTTATTCCAGAGGCTCCCACTGAAAGCTCTGGGTACTCCCCAGCTTCTGGAGACTTTCGGCAAGATCAGATTGCTTTAGAACAAACTTGAGGGGAACTCAAAAACTGAAAGGGAAGGTGAGGGAAAGAACACATTGATCGGGATTGAAATGCTCCCAGAGAAGTAGAAAGCTGCTCCATTGGGGACTGTTTTTAAAAACTTCTCTGGCAAGATTTTGTACCTGGTGAAGTGGTTTGTGCCTGGAGATGCTCTTTTAAATCAGGAGGAAGAGACAGGTTTCTAGCTCAGAATTAGTCATTTATCTTGTGAAACAGGTCAGCTTTATTTCAGCCAGAGATCTTCCTTACTATAATACAGAATAAGACACAGGTAAAATTTCTCCCTACATTGGGCTTCCTTATTTATTTATTGAATGGGTACGGCCACCCAGCTAGAACATTGCAACTCCAGGCAGCATACAATAAGTGATGATGATAATGATGATGAATTTCAGTTAAAAGTCTTAACACATTAACAGGCAACCAGAAACTCATGTCTCTCTCCAAAAGGGAAACTCCAATCACCCCAGCCCCAAAGCCCAAGGAAAAAGCCAAGTTTTTACTGCCTTTCTGAAAACCAACAGCGTCAGGCCTAGCCATACTTCTGAGGGACAGGGGGAGATCGTTCAAGAGGGCAGGTGCTACAATGAAAAAGGTGATAACCAGCACCTTGAATTGCCCCTGGAAGTCTATAAGAAGCCACTGCAGGGTGTGAAGCAGTGTTGTTCCAGGGGCATATATTTATTCATGAAATAAATGAACAGCCAGGTTAAGATCTTGAAGACTCCTTTTTCCCCATCATCCGTTCATTTTAATTTGTTTATTTTATGATTATCTCCATGCCGTTTTTCATCTGTCTCATGCCAGCCTCCAGGTTGTCTGATGTCCTAAGCATGGTGAAAAGGGGCTCTGGAGCCCCAGAAGCTGAGGGGCCACAGCCTGCTGTCACCCAGTTTTTCCCATTTCCACCCATTCCTAACCCTCTTCCTTCAGATCGTAAGTAGTACACATGGTCTCTGGCAGCCAACAGCTGAGCCTCGCTTGATCTGTTCAGACTTGAAAGAACATTCAGTTCTTGTTACACACTGTAGGTGTGAAATAACAGCCTAACGCTATTACCACGTGCCTTCGCTTGAAGAGTTAAAGCTTCACTAGGTTGCTATAAATGCAGGCTGAGAAAGTGGGTTATGCACTTTCTCAGCCTGCATTTGATTGTGCAGACTGCATTGTATGCAGATGGCTTATGCAAAAGTTGTCTTGGCGAGAAAGATGTGTGGTGCTTGTTGTTGTTGTTGTTCAGTCGTTCAGTCGTGTCCGACTCTTCGTGACCTCATGGACACGCCAGGCCTTCCTGTCCTCCACTGTCTCCCGGAGTTTACTCAAATTCACGTTCATTACATTGGTGATGCTATCTAACCATCTCATCCTCTGCCGTCCCCTTCTCCTTTTGCCTTCAGTCTTTCCCAGCATCAGGGTCTTTTCCAGGGAGTCCTCTCTTTGCATTAGGTGGCCAAAGTATTTGAGCTTCAGCTTCAGCATCTGCCCTTCCAATGAGCAGTCAGGGTTGATTTCCTTTAGGATTGACTGATTTGCTTGTGTCAAGTGCTTAAACCTAGAAGGGACTGACAAATGGTGTATAATCAGTGAATATAACAACGTGCAGATCTTGTTCCTCTTAACGCTAACCAGCATTGCCAATGGTGACGAACGGTGGGAATTGACAGGTCAGGTACACCTGGGAGGACGGCTGTTGCCCAATAACATCTGAAGACTTTAATATTATCTTTGTTTCATGTTTTCATTGTTGTTGTTTATTCGTTCAGTCGTTTCCGACTCTTCGTGACTTTATGGACCAGTCCACGCCAGAGCCCTCTGTCGGCCGTCACCATCCCCAGCTCCCCCACAGTCAAGTCCGTCACCTCCAGAATATCATCCATCCATCTTGCCCTTGGTCGGCCCCTCTTCCTTTTGCCTTCCGCTTTTCCTAGCATCAGCTTCTTCTCCAGGGTATCTTGTCTTCTCATTATGTGGCCAAAGTACTTCAGTTTTGCCTTTAATATCATTCCCTCAAGTGAGCAGTCTGGCTTGATTTCCTGGAGTATGGACTGGTTTGACCTTCTTGCAGTCCAAGGCACTCTCAGAATTTTCCTCCAACGTGTTTTCATATTACACGCAAATGCTGCCTGTGCTTTTGAACTCAATTTCCGTGCTTTTATTCACTATGTTTAATTCATTCTATTCTCTATGTCCATTGGAAGCAGACTTCTAATACTTTTTTTTTCAACTAGAATACCAACAGCCCTATTCTGCAGAAGAAATATTACTTATAGGTGTGACATTTTTTTTGCAGCCCATGCAGCCTCAACTTAGGCAAATTTGGGGAAGGTGGGAGGAGAGCCAAGATGGCCACAGTCCAGCAGGTGGATAGCTATGCTTATTTTTATTTATTTGTCAAATTCCTAAACTACCTTTCCTCCAAAGCTTAAAATCTACCTACATGGGGAGGTAGGTTTGGCTGAAAGGAAATGACTGGGCCATAGCCACTTGGTGAACGTCTTTAGCGAGAGGTTGACCTGACCCTGGATTTCCATGGTCCTAATCCAAAACCTTAACCATCAGATCACCATGGCTGTTTTAATTTTTAAGATGGATTAGGGGGCGCGATGGCTCAGCGGTTAAGACGCCAGGCTTGTCGATCGGAAGTTCACAAGTTCGGAGGTTCGAGGCCCTAGACAACGATGGCTCTTCGGCTAACAAACGGAGATGAGCACCGGCCCCTAGAGTCAGACACGACTGTGTGGGGGAACCTTTACCTTTACCAATAAGTTATATTGCCTGTGATTATTCCCAAAGGTTAACACGTTAATATGTTCTATAGCAGGGCTTTCCAAAGTTTTCCCGCGGCGACACACCAACGGTTGGTGTGTCGCCGCGGGAAAACCTGGAAGTGCTGCCATTGTGGCAGCGCGCAAAAACCCGGAAGCACTGCTGCCGCTTTCAGTTTTTGCGCGCCGCTGTAGCTGCGGCGCTTTCGGATTTTCGCGCGCCGCCGTTGGTGTGTCGCCGCGGGTCAGCGCTTCCGGGTTTTGACGCGACACATCTGGGCCCCGCAGGTGACACACTTTTGTGTCGCGACACACAGTTTGGAAAGCTCTGTTCTATTCTAAACTCTGTTCATATTAATCACTTTATATTCTTGTTCACGTATAGTGTGATCTTGCTCATTTTTATTCAGAAGCAAGTCCTATTGTGTTCAGTGGGCTTACTTTCTAGTGTGTTTAGGATTGCAGCCTTAGTTACTATCAGTTGTGTTTTCTTTATGGTGACTAGTCGAATAATATATTTATTTGACTGAGTTTTCCAAACAATATCCAGTGTATCATTTTTTTCTGATTATTGCAACGTTTGCTCACCCAAGCACCAGATTCATTATCCCAGTGGTCTCATGCAGTTTCTGCCTTGTATTCCAGTATTTTTCAGACCACAGTTATAAATATTCATTGTGGTTTCCAAATGGCCTTGATTTAAGTACGTACTGATTGCTTAGTATTTCTACTAAGTGATTTCAAAGTAGTACCAATTTTGCCCACCTTCTCTTTTGAATTACTCTGATACAAACATTTGCAGGGACAAAGTATGTGGTTTTCCTTTACTGTCCCAGATAAAAGTTTATTGTAGATGGCAGCTTAAGTTTATTTAATATAAATCTGCTGTCTGATGGAAGAAATCTTAGCTATTTAATCAGTTGAGTTAATTGATTCAATACAGGTAAGTCAAGGCTGAGTCTTCCTTCTAGATGTTATACTCTGCAGTTTGTACAAGTTTTTTTTAATTATATTGTCCCATTAATTGAGGATTGAGTGAACTGATTAATCAAAGATAACTCTCTACTTTATGCATGATTGTCTAGCAATTACAAGTTTACGTGCTTGCTCTCACCTGTCTACCCAAACATCAACTCCATAGGACAGGGCTTTCCAAAGTTTTCCCGTGGCGACACACCAACCACCGTTGGTGTGTCGCCGCGAGAAAACCCGGAGGTGCCGCCGTTGTGGCAGCGCGCAAAAACCCAGAAGCGCTGCTGCCGCTTTCAGTTTTTGCGCGCCGCCGTTGGTGTGTCGCCGCGGGAAAACCCGGAAGCACTGATGATGATCAGCGCTTCCGGGTTGTGTGGCGACACACCAGACTGTATGTGGCGACACACTTTTGTGTTGCAACACACAGTTTGGAAAGCTCTGCCATAGGAAGACTAGAACTCTATTGAAATAGGCTATAGTAACACAGTCTTGCAAGCCTGTCTTCTCCTCATCTCCCGCTTAGACCCCAGTGAGTCAGGGAGGGGCCAACCTGAATCTCTTCTTAATACTATCCCCCTTCCCAGGACTCGAGGAATGCTTCTGTCCTATTTGCACACGTAACAGTTTCTGAACATTTGCATCAAGGCCACCTCTCGGGCTCTCTACATCACCCAGTTAACTCCATGGAACCTCAGGCAGGAAGATGTCACATCAGTTTCAATAAGGGAATGCAAAATGTTTCATTTGAAAGCCCTTGGAGCCTGAACATTCGCAAAACTCCCCCTTTTTGAGCACAAAATGGAGGTTTCAAGTGAAAATGGGACGGAAGTTACCGGAGCTGGAAAAGAGAGGCACTGTTTTCCTGGGCCTCCAAAGACCTCTACTTGTATTAGTCAGGCATCCCTCCCTCCCACCCCACCCCCAAAAAACCCTGCAAAAAGAACATGACCTTATTTATAAGTAGTTTTGGGCCTCAAAGTTTAGTCTTTTTAGAAAATGCAAGCTTTAGGTTCAGCCACCCAAATACTCAAACCTTCACAGAAGTGGGCCAAATGGGGCTATCAGTTATTTTATTTGTTGCTGCATCAAGTGTTGATGATCTTTAGCTGCATGATTGCCCCTAGCAGCAACTGCAGAGGAAATGGAAAAGAAGTTGCTTTTTCCCCATGGGGTGCTGAGTCACAAGGTCACGGCGTCTGTCGCTGGTTCTCTTTGCCCTGAACAATCTTTCTCCTGCTAAAAAGCTGGGAGTCCCTGACAGTGGTGTACATTTACAAGGATGGATGACAGCTTGGCATGTTTGCAGCTGGAGGGAGACTCTGGCAGACCTGAGCTGAGACGTCACACCAGTAGTGCTAGAGCAGGCCGTAGAGAATGCTGCCCCTTCAAAATGGAAATAGGTATGGCCAACAAGATTGCAGGTAAGAATTGGCTTTGGCTTGAAGGTTAAAGAAAGGCAGTCTTAATTCTTGGGTGAGTGACCAGAAGTGCCCTCAGGAAGGAACGCTGCACGGGTTAAGGGTCAGAACAAACCCTGCTTCCATTAATCACTGGCATCTGCAAAACGTAATGTATAAACTGAACATCGCTTGATGTGAATTAATTATCAGCCGGTGTGCATTTGCAATGCTTTTTGATCTGGGTGGGTTAAGGACAAAGCGTTCTCATTTTTCACAGAATGTGTTTACTTGGAATAAATCCTGTTTGTATGGAGCTTACTTCCAGATACATGTGCATAGAATTTCAGTCTCTAACCCCAGTGCTTTCTTTCTTCAACGTGGAAAGATCTTTCTCACTATCTTTGTGCAAAACTGGACAGACTAAGAATGAGTATTCACTTAATGAAAAAGGAAAAATGTATATGATTCCTTGGGTAGGGCACACTATGGAAACAAAGGCAGCCCTGGAAAATTTCCAAAGTAAATGCATGTGTAAAAAGAAAAACATCTGTCCTTTGTGAAGCAGCAGCATGAGAAGAAATAGTTATGGCAATCACCGATAACTGTGGACTAATCTGTCGTATCATTTAGAATTGTCCAATATTTTTGGACAGTTCTTTGCAAAATGGGATTTGCTGCTCCATGAAGCTTGTAAGAGGGGCTCAGATAAGGCTTACAGTGCTAAGCAAAAGGGTCACTGTTTTCTCCTTACCCTTTTTATCCATTTAATTTATCCCAGGAATCATCCATATGTGGTGACTTGTAAGGCAAAGTCTATCATTTTCCAATTTTACTGGATCAATCTGAATTATTTTATTTATTTATTTGTTTATTTAATTTATATGACCGCCCATCTCCCCACATGGGGAACTAAAATTATATTTTAGTCTTGCTAATATATCAGAAATCAGTCCATGTTTGCTCTAGATACAGTTGTTTTGGGGTAATTTCATGTCTTCTAAGTGAATTTCCCCCCCAGTATACAGTATGCATGGACAATGTGCTCTCCTAGTATTGCATTCTTCCTAACAGCAAGAGTGTTACCTGAGTAACGATTGAATATTTAAGACTCATGAGCATCCAGGAAATTGGTGGAATCAGCTCAGGTAAAATAAGGGAATGCAAAATTATTACTTTATTCCCCGCCCAGAGTCCCTTGCAAGGGAGATGGGCGGGGAATAAATTGAAATAATAAATAAATAATAAATAAATAAAATAACAGAGTTGAAGAACAGCCAAATACTAATTTGGAACTACCTTTCTGTTGCTTGTTTGCATAGCAAATTTCTTTGTTCCATGTGCTTGGTTAATTTGAGAAACAAAGGTTGGCATCATTTAAGATGCAGGCATTTCCATAGTCTACTTTGGATAAAAGTGGCCATGTGAACTTGTACTGTCCCTGGAATTTGACATTCAGAAGTTGGGAGGGCCCAGATCTAGAATGAAGATTCTGTCTGAAAATGAAATTAAAACATAAGGAAAGATCTCAGTAGATAAGTAGATTTACTGTAGCAAAATTATGAACCCATTATGAAAGAATTCCAGCAATTGCTGTGCATTAAACATGAGCTCTATTTATAACAATCAGTGTTCAGATTTCTTATACTTTCCGCCATTCACTGTAGGTAAAGGGTTAATTAAATCTCATGTGCAGGAGATACAGTTTCCATCTGTCCTTGTTTTAGTGATGGCATGATCTAGTATCTGGTTGTTGACAGTGTGAAAACTAACTTTCACAAGGAGGAGAAAAAGCAAGGGGCACTTTTGTAAATTCCAGACAGCAGAGAAAGCTTCCATGAGAATACAACATGTTTCCTGGATCATTAAACAGCCTGATGCTAGTCATATGTCATGGATTTCCTATTCTATTCAGTAAGACTTATCTATGTTAAATGTATATAAGAATACAGTCTTAGGAACATAAGAAAAGCAGATCTAATTTATCTGATGCCCACAGTGGCTATTTCTGAAAAGTGTACTGGCAGCGCGTGAAAACAATATCCCTTCTCACTTATTATTCCCCTGCAAGTGATACTGGAGGCCATGTGAGTTGGGAATGATGGGAGTTGAAATCAATATCTACAGTAGCTGAAAAAGGTTGCCATAATGCAACATATACAGGAGTTCTTCCCTGCCCTGACGTGCCCTCTTTTTCACTGTACCCCACTAGGAGTAAATCCAGGAAATGTTGGTTTCCAGCTGAATGGATGAATTGGTTTCAGCTGAATGAGTCCTAGATTGTGTAGTCTTGATGTAAAACAATGTTTGGGTCAATTTTAAGTTTGATGATTCCAGTGAGCAAAGTATCTTTAAAGGCAGGGTTGGCATTTTCAACTACCTTTAGCCTCAGAACTTTGTGAATATTTCAAATTAAGGAAGCAAGTTTAAAACAAGTGCTCAGAAAACCATACAGAACATCTGTAACGTACACCATTCAAATCTACAACTGGCTCTCTTATCAGATGAGGTTCACTAGAGGTAATTAAGTTCTTTGTTCCCAGAATTTTTTAGGTTTCTTAGCCTCTCCTTACAGTTTCTGGCCCTCTAAGATGCAGGCAGGGTTAAGATCTAAACTGTTTTGAGAAGAGGTCTAGAGAAGAATGGAATGTATTGTTCAAGTAGGGAGGGCTGAAGGCTACATTCTTGCTAACCAACCACAAAATGGGTTTTTCAGTCCATGTGAAGACAGAAGTCTCCAAACTGCTTAGGCTCCAAGGAGATGACATAGACAAGGCCGCTGACACCATTTCTGCCACTAGAGTGTTTCATTATTCATAGCACTTGCTTTAATAGGTCACTTGGGTACATTTCCTGCATCTCCCCAGTTCTCCTATGTGTGCTGGTTTCAGAGACACGTGGAGATTCATTCCACATAATTGCAGGAGGGCAATAGATTTCTCTGGAACTGGGGGGAAAGGAATGCCTTGATGTTTGAGGGAAGAATCTTGTAATGTGGTGGAAGCTGACAATAAGTTATGGTTTCCTAGGTTGTATGATTGCAGTGTAATCAGTTCTGCTCACTTTGGTCCATAACATTAGGATTTACTCCTTTCCTATGGTGGAAAGCTGCGTTAGGATACATAATATGATGGAGGTATCTGTGCACCTGATTTTTGAGGGGGTCAGTGTCTCTTAGACCCATGGTTAGTCTTTTCCATGTTCCCTTTTAATGCGGCTATCCAATCCTGAAGGACCATATACATACTACTAGTAGTATGAGACCTACTAATATTATTCCTCTTTTTCTCCAAGAAGCTCATCATGTGCCACCTTCAGTTTAATCCTCATAACGACCTTGTGCAGTATGCTGGTCTGAGAATCATTGGTCCACTATCACTTGAAGAGCTTCACAGTCAACCGGACTTCTGAATTTAAGTCCTCCCTGATCTAACTCCAACACTATTGTTGGTTAGGGCTACTGTCTGCAGACAGTCAATAGATGGCAGCAAAGATCTAGCATGTTTTCTGTCTTTTTGCTGCCTTCTAATGATTGTTCAGATTTTTGCAGCCCAGATATAGTAACATTGCCCTTGTAGTACTTAAAAAATCCTGACAAAGAATAGTGGGAATGGAGCATGTAAAGACAGCTGAGGCAGCTGGTTTTCTGCTAGGTCCTTGACATGAAAGGGATATACTCTTGCTGATATTTTGTTTATTTCCCCACCTTTCTTTTTCTCTGATTTTTTTACTAGCCCGCAAACAGGAAATAATCAAGATAACGGAGCAGCTGATAGAGGCTGTGAACAATGGCGATTTTGAGGCCTATGCGTGAGTAGGCTGGGTGTGAGATCTTACAGGGATCCTGGTCTCACAACTCAGTATTTTATATGCAATTTCATATGCATTGCTATTTATTGATGTAAACAATACCCTTCATCAATAGAATTAAATGGGTTGCTATGCTACTTACTATGCCCATAGTAGGGCAATACTTTTAATAAGTCAACTCCAGGTTACACAATAGTATGCAAGCTTTTCATTTCTATACTTATGCTTCCCTATTTTAAAATAATGCTGTATTTTTATTTGCAAGTATTTATATTGCTTGAGGGGGCGCGGTGGCTCAGCGGTTAAGACGCCAGGCTTGTCGATCGGAAGGTCGCAAGTTTGGCGGTTCAAGACCCGAGCACCGCGTGACGGAGTGAGCTCCCGCACTAGCCCCAGCTCTTGCCAACCTAGCAATTCGAGAGCATGCAAATGCAAGTAGATGAATAGGTACCACTTTGGTGGGAAGTTAACAGTGTTTCACACGCGTCATGCCAGCCACATGACCGCAGAAGTGTCTTCAGACAGCGCTGGCTCTTCGGCTAACAAACGGAGATGAGCACCGGCCCCTAGAGTCGGACACAACTGTGTGGGGGAACCTTTACTTTACTATATTGCTTGAAAGCTGCTTGAGGAGAGTTGTGATCCTCAAAAGCAGAATATAAATAATTGCAATACATAGATGCATCAATATTTCTTTCCATCCTCCTGTTTTTGTATTATTTTTAACTCTGTATTTCTTTTTACTTCATTTTTAAGTCTTTTAAATTGCCTGGAATGTTTTTTCCAGAAAGAAAGGTGGCATATAAATGAAATAAATATATCCTGGAAAGCCCACCATCCCTGGAAAGCCTTGGGGATGGGGCCCGAAAACACCTCTGAAGTTTGCCATCCAATTAATCGTACTTAATGTCAGAGAAAAGAGACATTCTGAAATGCATCAGGCATGGTTATGTTTCTATTATTTTAATTAAAATTTAATTTTTCCTGGCCCCACTGTTGTTTTAGATTGGCTAGTTCTTGAGAATTGTAAGTTCAGCTTTTGGGAGACAGACTTTCCCCACTCACTCTACCTACTCTAGGTATTCTAAAAATGGTAAGTATGTGATAGGAGGAAACACAATTGAGAATATGGCCTTTCTGCTAAAGATTTCCGGCTGCCTTTAAGGAGGCGCTGGTACACCCTCTCCTCAAGAAACCATCCCTGGACCATACTGAGTTGGACAATTTTCGTCCTGTCTCCCACCTTCCCTTTTTGGGAAAGGTGGTTGAGAAAGTGGTGGCATTGCAACTCCAGAGGATTCTGGATAAAACAGATTATCTAGACCCCTTTCAGTCAGGTTTCAGGCCAGGATACGGGAGAGACTGCATTGGTCGCGCTTATGGATGATCTCTGGTGGGAGCAGGATGGAGGGAGTGCATGCATCCTGGCTTTTTTGGACCTCTCAGCAGCTTTTGATACCATCGACCATGGTATCCTTTTGGGGCGGCTCAGGGAGTTGGGGGTAGGTGGCGTAGTTCTGCGCTGGTTCACCTCCTTCCTCCAGGGCCGTTCCCAATTGGTGGTGATAGGGGATGAGAGATCCGACCCTCGACCCCTCTTGTGTGGGGTGCCGCAGGGTTCGGTTCTCTCTCCTCTTCTATTTAATATCTACATGAAACTGCTGGGTGAGATCATCCGTCACCGCGGGATGAGGTATCATCAATACGCTGATGATACTCAATTATATATCTCCATCCCGGGTGAGGTAAGTGATGTGGTGGCTGCCCTGTCTCAGTGTCTGGGGGCTGTGGGGGCCTGGATGGGGAACAACAGGCTTCAGCTGAACCCTGGTAAGACAGAGTGGCTGTGGGTTGATGGTCTCTCTGTATCCAGGAAATTATCATCCTTGGTCCTGGATGGGGTGGCACTGCCCCATTCGGACCCAGTGCAGAACTTGGGGGTCCTTCTGGACTCACGACTCCTGCTCGAAGAGCAGGTGGCAGTTGTGGCCAGAAGGGCCTTTGTGCAACTTCGGGTTGTGCACCAGTTACGCCCGTTCCTGGATCGAGATGCCCTCCGAACAGTCACTCGTGCCCTCGTCATCTCCCGTATAGATAACTGCAATGCGCTCTACATGGGGCTACCCTTGAAGAGTATCCAGAAGCTACAGCTGGTTCAGAATGCGGCCACGCAAGTAGTTACTGGTGCCTCAAGATTGGCACATATAACACCACTGCTGCGCGAGCTGCACTGGGTACCGGTATGCTTCTGGGTCCAATTCAATGTGTTGGTTATCACCTTTAAAGCCCTACATGGCATAGGACCAGGTTACCTGAGGGACCGTCTCATCCCCATAACATCAACTCGCCCCACCCAGGAGGCAGGCCTTCTCTGCAGTAGCGCCCGCCCTTTGGAATATTCTGCTCCCAGAGGTGAGGCAGGCCCCTGTGCTCCCGGCCTTCCAGAAGAATCTGAAGACCTGGCTCTGCTGCCTTGATTGTGATGGGGGGGGGGAGGTAACAGTTCCTCCTGGAGGTGGCTTGCGCCATAGAGCCCTCCTACTGAATAAGATCTCACCATCATTGGATTTTATATTTATTTATTTTTATTTACAGTGTTCGTTTGGTTGTAATTTTATCTTTCTATGGTTTTATTTGTTGATTTTACTGTAAACCGCCCAGAGTCCCCCTTTTGGGGGAGATAGGTGGTGATATAAATATAAACAATCAATCAATCTATCAATCAATCAATCAATCAATAAATAAATAAGCAAGCAAGCAATTGGGTACTGCTATATCTAAGGTTCCCCACTAGAATATATTGTTACTTGCAAAATTAATATTCATATAGCTAATTGGGTCAACCAGCAGTATGCCAAGAATTGATTCTAACAAGGAGTCCTTCCACCCACAAGATTCTCATTTAATAGTCACTTTTACCTCTGTTGTAATTGTCTATCAACATGGGGCTTCACTTTGTCTTTTATTCCACCTAGAAGGTAGCAATTTTCTGACTGTAAAAGTCCTCTGGTGATGCTCTATGCATCAGAGTTTGGATGTGTCAGAGCATTTGCATTTTTCTCTTTCTGCCATGCTAGTAAATTGGATTTGCTAAATTTGAAATTTTGTCCGTGGTTCAGATTTAAGTAAACTCAACTTGAAGGGCTCGGATTGAAATGTCCCTTTCCATCTTTCTGCAGTTATAATCCTCTGGTTAAATAGCAGCTCAGCTATGCCTCTTTTAGCTCTGCACACACCTGACGTAGCCTGTCAGTTTTGTGGTACATATTTATTAGCTAATTTCTCAGTTAAATTGGCCTTAGACCATCTGGATATATTTGCTGAATATATTTGGGTAGGAAAGGAGATCAATACAGTGTCTGTCACCCTGTGAATATCTAGACCAGTTCTTGTGTGAATGGATTCAGGTGTTGTGCAATTTTTTAAAAAAGTTAGATGCTAAAAACTAAGAAGCTTAGGAGTTTTTTTTCCCTTCCAAAAGAACAAAATCAAAACCCAAAACCCTTTTAATCTCAATTATCACGTTCTCTTTCTCTCTAGAAAAATATGTGATCCAGGCCTAACTTCATTTGAACCTGAAGCGTTGGGCAATCTTGTTGAAGGGATGGACTTCCACAGATTTTACTTTGAGAACTGTGAGTACAACATTGCATAATACAGGAGCGAGCAATCCACTGCTTGTGGCCCCAGAGCATCCCTGAAATGCATGGGCCCCAAATTTCTACCCCCCCCTTTTGTTTTTGAAGAGATTCCAAAGCAAAACTAGAGCCTTGTAGAGCTTAAGATACACACTTCATCTCTTAGAAAACACACAGTCCCCCCTCCCAAATTTGTGTTTAATTTTAAAGAGCAAAGTGGGTGCCCCAAATTCCTTGCAAAAAAACTGAACTGAACTGAACTAAACAGGCCAAGAGACAAAAGTGTGGCTCACCACTGTTCCAGTACTTCCTTTTCTCACTGAAGATTTGTCCTCCTTTGCTCTCCTCCCTTAGACCAGAGCTTTCCAAACTTTTCACGTTGGTGACACACTTTTTAGACATGCATCATTTCGCGACACACTCTTACAGCAGGGCACAAGGCAGGCACTAGGACCTGCGCGGAATCACAGCAGGTTTGGAGGCAGCCAGGCACAAGGCAGGCACTAGGACCTGCGCGGAATCCTGGCAGGGCTTGGAGGCAGCAGCAGCCGCAACACACCCAGACACTGCAGCCGACACACTAACGTGTCCCGACACACAGTTTGGAAAGCTCTGCCTTAGACCCAATTGCCCAAATTAGATTCCACATGCCCTCACCATGGTTGCTTCGAAGTACAGAAAAAGACATCTAGACTGACCCTTTGAATGTAGAATTTTGTAGTGGTGGCCCAGAGGGTTCCCATTCCATGACCATCTGGGGAATGGATTACAGTTCTGCAGCAGAACACGTGCTTCCCTGGGAGTTGAAGTCCACACATCTTAAAGTTGCCAAGTTTGAGAAACACTGGTCTAATCAAATAGCAGATAAAAGCAGAAATCTTTTTTGGCCCGAGTTTCTGAAGAGTCCCTGGAAATCAGGTAGAGCCATTGAAATCTTCAGTGGAAGTAGAACCCTGCAGTGAACGTTGGGCCCCAGCAAAGTTCCCTTTCCTGCTGGATTGGAAGATTGCAAAAGGCTTGTCAGGTTATGGGGTGGTAGTTAATGATAGAGACTTAACTAGAAGTTCCTAGATCATTTTCAAGGCAGCTTTTGTAAACTTTCTAGGAATGGAGAAACACTTCTCAGTCTAGGAAATCTGTGGTGTTTTGCCTATAGTTTAAATCTGTTGCATATTGACACATGCCCAGTGATGATGGAGGGGGAAAATGTTGTTTCCTCTTTCTGGTCCTTCTAAGAATGTTTAGGTCAAAACAACTGACCTTCCTTCTTCCTCCCTCTCCCTGAGATAAGTCTCCTTGACCTACCAATTCAATTTTATTTAGGACAACCTTAGCCAGGAAATAAAACAGAAAGAAAGAAAGAAAGAAAGAAAGAAAGAAAGAAAGAAAGAAAGAAAGAAAGAAAGAAAGAAAGAAAGAAAGAAGAGAGAGAGAGAGAGAGAGAGAGAGAGAGAGAGAGAGAGGAGAAGAGAGAGTGAGTCTCAAAGTAGATAAGCATAAATAAACAGATAGAGCACTCCATCTAAAATTTTACTATGAACCCCCTGCTGAAGCTTTGATGCTAGATAACAAAACTTTGCAACATCGTAGGTGGTATAAAAGATCTTATCTACCAGCGGAAAGCCAACTACCTTACCAGCCACTGGAGCAAAAGTTTCCCCTGCTATTCCTTCCTCCATTTCAAGCCAAGCAGAACCCTAATCTCTAGTGCCTAATTAAGTCAAGCAAATCCAGTAAATCCACATCAGCCAGCAAAGCAAATTTTGTTTTTCCTGAAAGAGAAGGGGCTAAAAATAACTTGCCATTTCCTTGCTTCTCCTGGTGTCCAGTTTCCTAACCAGTGCCCTGTTTGTGCCCTTCTAGTGTTATCTAAGAACAACAAGCCCATCCACACAACCATCCTGAACCCTCATGTGCACGTCATTGGGGAAGATGCCGCCTGCATTGCCTACATCCGCCTGACACAGTACATTGATGGGCAGGGCCGTCCTCGCACTTGCCAGTCCGAAGAGACCCGTGTCTGGCACCGCCGAGATGGCAAGTGGCAGAATGTTCACTTCCACTGCTCGGGAGCTCCGGTGGCCCCTCTCCAGTGAAGGTAAGATGATGGCAAACAGTCACTTGCAGTGGTGGCTACATTCCATTTCTGGGGAAGATCCACTAATGATCAACCAATGTGTCTGTGTTGGTCGGCATGGAGACACGTGTGTTTTGGGTTTGAGAGAGAGTGAATCCACGCCAGACACAATTGGGAGCAGAAGAGGACTAAGTGGGCCTTTTTCTAGGGAGTTAAGATCTGGGCTTTTAAAGACAGGTGGGCAAATGTTCTGTTCCACTCCCAAAATTAGCCCACCCATTCCAAGGGACCAGACTGAATGTGGATGATCACTCTTTGGCGTCGCTCCTGGCAAGCCAGCAGCTTTCCTCTTGTTTTTCAGTTTATTGAGTCAACTAATTGTGCGTGGCTTTGGTTTTCAAGAATGTGTACAGTATATAGTTACTCTGCTTAAATGAAGTTGTAAGTGTGATAAAACAAAGCAGCGTTGCTTCATTATTTGGTTTTAAAGCAGAGTTTTAAGCACTTTTGGAAAAGTCCTAAGTACGGAGGAGGAGGAGGAGGAGGAGGTGGTGGAGGCGGCGGCAATGCTGTTCTTCTAACCTAGCCAGCCAGCACGGTCCCCATGCTGTTACAAGAATTGGGACATGACTTCTAATCAGTTACGAAGTGCGGAGGAAATCCAACTTTTACAGTAAAAGAGGCTTCTTTTGAATTTGATCCTAATCAGGAAATGATTAGATGTGTCTAAAATGCCACTAATGTGCTGAAACTGTGAGTTACGCCTAGCAGCCTCGGGACTATGAAAAGAGAGGCCAGATCCCTGCATCTAATGCCCTTGCCTGCCTCCTGGGGGTCCCGAGCAGTTCATCACGATGTCTCTGTTTCTGTTTGTCTTTCAGAACTCATGCTGGCTGTTCTGATTTCATCCCGAAGGAGATGGTGATTTCAGCTGAGCCACTAGCCGGGAGCAGCAGTGACAAGCACGCGCCCGCATGCTCGTGTCCCCCATTCCCCATCCTTCCCCTCTTTCATTTCCAGTGCCTGTGTTTGCAAAGAGAGAGAGAGAGAGACAGAGAAACACATAAGAAAAAAAAATCCAAGTCGACTTGATTATTTAAAAAACAAAAAAGCAAACCCAGCCAAACCCATTCAGCTGTCTGACTTGCAGCCTGACCATGACGCGCTCAGCATCCCTGCCAACTCCATTTTTTTTGGTGTGCAGCTGTTTTAAGTGACCAGATGTTGCAGTGAAAAATGTCTCAACTTCAAAAAAACAAAGGCCCCACCTCCTCCCTGTATCAATCCCGGTGTTGAACAGTGTTAAGGTTGTTTAGTGAATACACACATACACACACACTTAATTTACCGGACCTTGGTTCAGCGGGCTTCAGATGCAGTGGACAAAATCTGCCCATGCACTTTTTGCATCTGCTCCTTTACCATATGACACACGTGTAAAATACACATTTGCCGTTTTACACATGTATTAAAAATAATTGCATTTTACAATTTTTTAGATGTAATGGATATCCCTTCCCCCATTAGTCTGTTAAATCAAGAATTTATTGTATATATATATATGTGTGTGTGTGTGCATGCTTGCACACACACACAGACACAAAGCCTCATACAGAGCCCCTTTTTATAGTATTTGCATTCTCTGCCAAAAGTATGGGCCTTTTTCTCGGGTGATTGTGTTCGCGCTTGGAAGTCTGTGATCAGTGCTACCATTTTGTTTTGAAGAAGACACTCCCGGACTGATTCATTTCCTTTCCTTTCTCCTCTAGCTGTGGTTGTGGATTATGATGATGGTAATTATTCAGCCTCTTCATTTAATTTTGTTTTTTCCTCTGAATAGAGGGGGGCCCTATTGGTGGTGGAGTGGTTTTGCTTTCTGGGCTAACACCACCGCCAATGATTTTCTGGTAGGCTGATGACTGCACCCGTCCTGACAGGTCTGTAGATGAAAGATAGCCTTGGAGTTACATATAGGCCTCACTGCAGATTTTTGGATATCTGCATTCTCATTAGCACTTGACATTTTACGAGCATCTTGATCCTGATCTGTCAACAAGGGCTACCAGCATTGAGTTGTTGTACTTGTGCCCCTCCCATGGTTTATTATTGAGGTGCGGGTTGCCCTTGCTTAGTGGGACTGGCTGTGAAGCTGTAATGTTGCTTAAAAGAGCTAGTGAGAAAAGAATCAACATTATTAGATCTCGGCCTTTTCTAGTGCTGGGAAACTTAACTTTCTATCCAGCAGAAAGAGGAAGAGATGTTTTCTTACACTGTAAAAGCTCAGCCCCACTTTCTCTTGTTCCTCTTCACCTTCCATAGAAAGTATATTAACTTAGAAGATGAAAGGATTAGAAAGTCAAAACTTTGGGGGGATGTGCTTGAAGTTCTTATCAGCCTAGAAGAAAGAGAGCTGGTCAGCTAAAGTTGCATATCCCATTCATTCATCTTTATTCTCCCTCTCTCTCTCTCTCTCTCTCTCTCTCTCTCTCTCTCTCTCTCTCTCTCTCTCTCCCCCTCTCCTGTGAATTTACCTGCAAAGAGAGCTAATTGACAGCAGACTTTGAGAAGATTGCTCTTGGGAGTGGGCAAAAGCACTTCAGGGAGCTCTAGATTCAAGAGCTGACTCAACAGGTGGCCCCAAACAAGCGAAACCAAAGGGGGCGATTCTCCCCATGGACCAAGCTGTAGCAGAAAGAGATGGGAGGTGGCGTTATGGGGTCTTTCATTGGCCAAGGCCAGTGTGAACTGTGTCAGATGCTGTGGAGCAGCTGCTAGTCCAGCTTCAGCTGTATCAGGTCCCAGTGGAAGATGTAAAACATTGTCTTCTGCTCACTATATCTTCATGCCAGGAGGCTCACATTGGCCATAACAGATGTACAGTGTGGCATATGCCAGAATGTATTAATAAGAAAGCTCTGTTTTCTTCTAATGGGCTCTTTCCCCCCATCTTTTAATATTCACAAAGGAGACACCCCCTCCCCCAATGGCTTGCTCAGCATCCCACAGCCTAAACTCCCTTTGGTTTCCTAGCATGCAGTGGTTAATTAGGTCCTTGTGGCCACGAGGGCAGTTGAGTGACTCCGCGTGGACCATGACTAGAGGAATAGGTTTTGGGGGCCTGAAATAGCTTGCTGCAATGAGCATGGCCTAACCCTATATTTTGATAAGTGTGACATTCACAGTATTGATTCCTGCCAGGAGAGATTTCAAGGCAAAGTTTAATTGGTTGGTTGCTGTGAAGGGATTTTCTGGTAATCTCTCTAGAGTTGGGGAAATAAATGGGGACACAGAGAAAAGTGGCCATCCTGTGCACACTTCCTGTGAAGCAACTTAATTCAGTGGGCCTTACTTCCGAGTTGGAAGGATTGGGCTGCACAGCATCAGTTAAAAATGGGAAATCAAGTTGGTTGATGTCAGGAACCCCATACTTAGAACAGGGCAATGGTACTGGGTCTTTTGAAATCCTACTTTCCTTACCCATTTAAAGCTTGAAGGCCATTTGGCCAGTTGTGGACTTTTTGTTGGCACTCCTGTTTTGTAGCTTGTTTCCAATCATCCTGTTGGTTAGTTAAATGGTAAATTCTAGGTGTGTATGGCTTCAGGGATAATAGGACTTCATGCAGAGGAAGACAGATCCCATGTTGCAATTTCTGCTTCAACTTTTGAATAGTTAGATGTATCTGAAATACTTGCCCAAAGAGAGGCATAGAAGAATCACTCTTCTCTGTGATTCTCTTATCTCACCTGTGCCCACCTGTGGGCTTTCATTATCTCTCAGTGGTGGATGTTCCCATGTGTGTAATACAGGTGGATTCCTCTGACTTTGGGGAGTTTAGTTCACTTTCATATATTCAAACAGTACTCAGAAAATGTGCATGCAGAAAATACAGTTGTTTCTAACTTTTTTCTTATTCCAGAGATAGTGGAATTTAGTGACTAAGCCAGGTCTTCAAATTTTTATAAAGAGATCTTATCAAAAATTACATAGCAAATGTTAGTTTACTGTACTAAAACAGGACTGGCAAACAAGTGCCACGTGAGGTCTGTCAGGAATGGAAAGAGTGTTAGACACTAGACTGCACGGCCGCCCTTTCACAGTTCAGATGAGAGCAAAAGCAATGTTCTTAGGTATCAAGGGCTTTTCCCCTTCCACAAATTACAGTTTTTGCCTTCTGTGGAACTTCTATCACCAAAACAAGCATGTTGATTTCTTAGGACTGTTGCTTGCAGAACAAGACTGTTGATAGCTTAGGGAATCCACTTGAGGTGATTTGAGCTAAAAATAATTGGGAAGGCAATGCTGCTTTTGGAAAGAAAGGTGGAAGTGCTGTTTTGCATAACACAGAAAATGTACAGTTTAGGGGCTGAAAATCCCAAAAGAGACTTTTTTAAGTAGATAAAACAGTTTTTGCAGTCTCTCAATCAATATGCATCACCACCTGACTTTCCCAAGTATCTATTACTTTATGGTTTTATGTAAATGGTATTAATTCAGCATTTCAGTCTGATGTAAATAATGCAAAACTCCAATCCCAGTGTTGTTTTCAGGACTCACACAAATAGGTCTGTAGTGATAGAAATGGGTGAATGTAACCAAGTTCAAATGCATTTCTCTCGTTCTAATCAAACGTTTGTTATGTCATCTTTCCCCATATCAGTTTATGATTTTTCATATATAATGTTGTGCATGGTTTTAAATATATTTCCCCTTAGATATAAATGAGGGGTAAGTGATTGTTGGCTCTTGGGCAGTTGACTCAAACTGAAAGTAATTGTTTTTCCAGGCACAAGTCATACAGAGTTTTCTTAACTAGATTTATTGAAGGGAAAGAGATAAAGTTACAAGGATTTCAGCAACTAAACTATTTCCTATTAGAACCCATTTATCTCCCAAGACATAAGGGTGGAGCCTTTTGTCATTTCTTTCTAACAGCTTTTTGGTGAACTGGCAAGGAGGTAGACCTTTTTACTGATCATGGATGGGCTTGAAGGTATCTGCTTACAAAACTGTTTCTTCAGCCCTTATCAGCCTGAAAATTTTGGTAATTTCATTGGGATTAGGGTCAGGCAAAAATAAACATGACACTTTTCACAATTAAAATTTAACTTAAATAAAACTACAGAACTATACTAGATTGTAAAGTAAAATGGATAAAATACTGAATGTCACTCATATAATCACTTCTACAGACACCTCAAAGGTGGTGGCTATAATACTTCCTGCCATGCTGGCAGAGATGCCAGAGACACATGAATATTTCTAAGAGAAGCTGAACCGAGTAGATTGCCAATATCAAGTAATAATTAGTCAAATGATCAATAGATGTTAATTATACTCTGCAGAAATTAGTTTTGTTCATTTCTGTTTTAATCAAAACAAATTATAAACTCTTTCTATTGTTGACATAATGATGGATTGTAATGATTAAATTTAAACATTTTGTAAAATAGCTGTATATTACCAAAAATTATTTCAAAATAACATTCTATAATTTAAACAGTAATTTAAATAATACAATATTGCTGGTGGTTGATAAATCCCTTGTGCCACCACAGGTAGAAAACCGATTATGTAAGCTTAGTACTACTTACAAGTCTAAGCTCAACTACTATGCATGAGCCACAATTAAAAAAGACAAAAGATGGGGGATTATAATAGACTTTTGAGGACTCTGTCCTTATCCTTGCATTTTAGTATGCATTTCTTAAGCTACAAACTGTCATGCAAAATTCAGAAATGTGTGTTGGTATATAAATAATCAGGTTCATATAGTGACTCAGGAAGTGTGGATTTGGTAAGTTTATATTAAAGTGTAAAATGAAGAAGCTGCTCTCCCATCCCTCATCTGTGGGCATCTCTTGTTTTGAACAAGAGTATCTGTCACCCATGTATCTGAGGGGAATGGGTGTGACCCCCTTCTATTCTTGCTTATCCAGCTAGAAGAATTCTGTCATTTTCTGAAGGCAGCAACAATGGTGGTCATTTCCAATGAAATATTTCTGGTTGATCTCAGCAACCTTGGAAGTACTATAAAGTAACAGTGATCATTGTTCCTTGTCACCATTGAAGATTGGGCAAGAAAGAACTGAGTGGAGTTACATTATAAAACTCTAATCTTACTATAACTTGCAGTTAGGTCAGTTCTTCTAGAGGAGAGGATTTCAAGCTAATATGGCTGTAGGACAGGTATTCTCTTTGTATGGGATAAGGTATGGTATTGTATGCATAGCCAAAGGGAAATACACAATTCCTATCATTAGTCATTCATAAACGGTTTGGAATATGAGCACGGGTTAGGAGCAGAAATTTATTAATCCATCTGCAATACTTAGGAACCACTGCATTTTTGATACCCAGGACAGGCAACTTGGTACCTTCCAGATGTTTTAGATTTCAACTCCTATCAATTGAATAACCATGGCAGGTGGCAAGTGATTATAGGTACTGTAGGCCAAATAATCTGAATCAGGTGAGCAATCTCTGCATTATCCTTTAAAATGGAGGAGTTTTCAGTGGATTATTTAAACTCTACAGAACAGGAACTGGAGTGAGTAGGTCAGAACTAAATAGTCTTCCATTATTTGCATCAGTGATCCTTGAGAGGGTTTCACTGGCAGCCATTAAATAATTTCCATGGGCAACCACCAGCCCCCACTTTTTCATGTCTTCTAGTCAACAGCTGGTTAAAAAAGTACAATCTAATGCTATCTTCTTGGCATTCTCATTCACGCGAGTCCATTTCTACCACCAGCAATAAACACTGATTTCCATTGCTATTCCAATAGGTTGATAATCCAACCAGATAAAACAATGGCTGAACTAATCATTTGAACCTTAAAGCTAATACCAAGAAATGATACTCATACAAGTCCTTCATTTAGAAGAAACTAGTTTCCTAAGGAGGTGTGTGTGAATCAGAACCTCACTAGTCTGTTCTCATTGATGGGAAAACATGTTTCTGTTGCATCTGAACTCCGCCATGGTTTCACTAGCAAGGGTTCTAATGGTTGGTCTCATGGGAGCACCCTTGCTTCTAAAAGATGTGATGTGCTCACTAGAGGGCAGCAAAGTAGTATTAATGCATTGGGTAATTTCCATCAAAGTCAAGCACAAACTTCCTGAATCTGATGTCCTTAAGACATCATGGATTACAAACCCCAAATTTCCCAGCGAACATATCCAATAGCTTTCTGCCTGAAAATTCTATGAGTTGTAATCTAAGGCAACTGGAAGACATCAGGTGAGGGAAGGCTGGCATGCTATTCAGAATAGGGAGACAGACTAATAGGCTAGATGGATCATTGATATCTCCCATCATTGTAAAGAATTGAGTAATATATAATTATAAATATTACAATTTGATTATTCACAAAAATGAGAATGAGTCTGCCAGGTTGTAGCAGTCAAATAAATCAGTAAAACCAGAAGATTTTCAATATTTATGCTGATAGAGAATAAAAATCGGATTGGTGTTTGGACCCCAAGTTTCTCATGTTAGGAAATGTCAGTCTCGCCAACATTAATTCTGCACAATTTAAAAATACTTGGCTCTTGTCCAAGCTATAAACCATTGGTAAATAAAGTCAAATGAGCAGCCAGCTTCTTCACAGGTCCTGCTTCTGCACTGATGGCATCGGTTCAACCTATATGAACATGGTAACTAAAGCTTATAATGTCAGGAGAACTGCTGGGAACTGGTGGGAAGAAAAGATAAGTCTCATTTAGTCACAAAACTACATCAAGTAGCTTTTCCCCTAATCCCCAATCACACTTTCTGAAAAGAGCCCGTACTTCAGTCTGCAACCAGCATTTTATTCAAGCCACCAATTGCTAAATATTTATTTATTTATTATTTAAATTTATATCACCGCCCATCTCCCCCAACCAAATGAGCGAAAATCAGATGAGAAGGCTAGTTAACCATAGACCTTGTGCAAAAGTGAGTCTTTTATATGTGACCAGTTGCAAATCTACTGGTGGGGTGGGTGCTTGCCTGGCCTCCATTAGTCTGTTGCAGGAAGTCTAGAACTCTTGCTGAAGAAGCCGTGCCTGCAGTGAACGATGGGAATATTGTAATTCCAAGGAAGCTATTCCAAACCATTCTTCATTCCCAAGTACTTCAGATTAAACCTATGTTGTGCCTACCTACCTTGCCTTTGCTTTTGTCCTACTACAAGTGTACTACTCTTAACTGGAGCTCTGATATTTTTGGCAGTCTTGTTCATGAAACTGATGGGTTTCATTGCTTATATTGCTTTGTGCTTTGTGGGAGAAACTTGTCTGAATCTAAAGAGTAATTTCCTGTATTCCAATTGGCTCCCAGTACAAGAAACACATCTTTGCATGATCAGATGCTTCGGAGATTCAGTGTCTTGGAGCTAGATTGATTGCATGTACTTGGCAAGAAGAGCTGTCAAAATAGACTGCAAATACATTAAGAATATGAGCACGCAGATGACTTAATGCGCCATTGTGACCAGGACTTCAGTTGATATTTGGAAGGCACTGGAGCTGCCAAACTGCTTCCCAGGAGGAGTTATGGGCTTGATAAGAAATTAGAACCTATTGGGCTAAAGAAAAGAAATTGGCACTATTTTTGAGCAAAACGATGGTTTTTCTGGAAAGCGATGGTTGCTGTCAGAAACCAAAGCTGAAATTTGAGACAATGGAATAGGTTATTAGCTGAGCTGGGATGGTGTGTTGTAGTCTTCTTAAAAAGTGGCATGATTATTGCTATTCCCTGTGCATGTTCTAAGGGAGTTGCTTCTGGTGTCATTTCTGTGGTGTCCCATCTAATTTTGTTACTATTGTGCCCCAGTTCTTTCCCCACAATGGTATTGCTTTCTAGTATCACTTTCTACTGTGATGGCTTGCTTGTCTTGTCATCCTACTATGGCTGGTATGCAAAAATGATAGTACAAATTTCAGTGTAAGTTGTGTATTGGCTGCCTACAAGCAGGGTAATCCACATCCCAGAGACACAACAGGAATAGATCTAGGGCCCGGCATCATTTTACAGTGTTGTGGACAGGACCAATGATAAGGATGTGCAAGAAAACACAGTGTATTGAATTGCATACCTGTTTTTAGACATTCCTATGCAAATTCACATCCCTGAACATCTCAGAGCAATCCATATTGTTGAAGGTAAAGTTTTAGCAACTAGAACTAGTGATGAACGATTGAAATAAAGGATCGAGTTCCTCTTTGGGTGGACAAAAAGTATCTCGATTAATTCCATGGAGATGCTGCACAGCGGACACGACAAGTTTTGAGTGACTCCTTCACTTGACAATAGGGGAAAAGCATTGGGGCAAGCATATTTTGTGCCTTATGGCTAGACTGTAGTTCAGTGGTTAGACTATGTTCAGGCAGATTTCACCTGTCTTTGCACTTTAGTTGTTTCTTCCATCTAGAACTGCTCCTCTAGCACTGACAGCTGCTTAAGATCAATAGGTTTCCTGCTGGTTACAATAACCAAGGGCTCAGGTTGCTCCTTGCGGCTGATAGTGGGAAGGAAGAATCTTTCAATCTCTCTGATGTGGTCTTGAATTATTGAGGCAAGTGTGAGGTCATCTCCTTGTTCCACCGGCAAGACTGAGAAACTCGAGAAAAGGAAGGCAACAACAAACTTGCATTATTGCACAAACATTGCAGGTGGGTGCCTTCTAGCTTGGAGATGTTGAATCTCCATCCAGGGGCAGCCTTTGTCCAGGTTCTCCTCCTGGGCCATCCCCATCACCTCAATGCAGCATTTTGCATGGCTAACGAACGTAAAAGATAACTGGACCGAGAGAGAATGATGGAACAGGGGAGGGAGGGGTGAGCAGGCATGGGGGGGGATGTCCCACCAGCACTGACAATAGCGTTGAAAGCACTTTATATCAAGAGATCAGATCTCTTAACAGCTGCCCGGTCCCCAGACTGGGCTTTGCACTGCGCCATCACGATGGCTGGAGTTGCGTGCAGGGGAGCACAAGAGTGCAGGAAGAGTTCAATCCTGCTCCTCTTTCTAGGTGAGGCTTAAGAGCGAACCTTCCCTTGTACTGTTCTCCTCCCCAACCCAGTGGTGTCCTCTGTGCAGGGAAGAGCATGCTGAAGAACAGGATGCGGATTGCTTGCTGGGATTTAGGTCAACACATCTTTTTTCCCTCCAAACCCCATACACCGACCCGTTGGGGCTGTGGTCCCATCGACCCCCTGCATGCAGACACCTGGGGAGGAAGTGCTTCCAAGACAGGCTTGTCCAGGACATACCAGGGAGGAGACAATGTTCAGAGCCAATTGTTTCCAGCTGATTTGCCTTTGCACCCTTGCGTTATTTTTTTGCATTTCTTTTTCGAGGGGAGGAGTTGGAAACAGGGGAGGTGGGTATTCGGTTAAACATGAAAAGGGAGATTTCACGGTGGGGGGGGGCATAATATAATATGCTTGTATGGTTTCTGTGGAAGACTAACTTGAGAAGTGTCTCTACATCCATGTATATGAAAAAAAAACTTACAAGCCGCATGTTGAAACAGGTGTTTCGTTATTAAACATTAATGTACCAGGGCCGCCTCCCCTTTGGTGTTCACCTTGTTTACTATGGAACTCAGTGCGTTGCTGGGGGTATTTTTGGATTGGGGGAGGGGGGTTGTATTTTCTTTTGCATGACCTTAAAGAGAAAAAAAATCTATATATATATAAATATATATATACATATATAATTATATATATCTCTCTCTATTGAGAACTTAAAGCAAAGCTGAGCTGTTAGTCTGTTCCCTGAATGCTGGTGGATCTTTTTTTCCTCTTTCTGACTTAACTTGCCCTTTCTTTTTCTTGCCATTTCACTGTCTTTTCTTTCTGAGCCTTGTAAGTGTAAAAAGAATTCCGACTTTGTTTTTGTCTCGGGAAACTGCAAATAAAATAAAAATTAAAAAAAAAACACATGCACACACCGCCACCAAAAGGGACTGAAGCATTGGGAAAACGTCTTGAGTGTGTTTCTGAGCTTTTATATCCAGGCACCGTGGTGCAAGCTTTCTTCTTCTACAGCCTGCTTTCTGCATGCTACAGGGTCAGTTTTAATATAAAAACGTAGCTATCAACCATCCCAGGTAATTAAAGAAGAAAATTTTCTTGGTTTGCAGTACACACTGAAAGTAGGCATTCACATCTTAGCGCATACTAAAGCACCCAGCTCCTGACCAGGCTTTTATGATTTCTGTATCTGCATCCTCGGGCTTGGTCCAGAGGCGAGGACAATGAAGTTGAGGTATAATAAAAAGAAATGTGTCATTCTGAGGTTAGATGACCAGCAGATTTGGGGGGGGGGGGGCAGGAATCCCTTTGCAAACCGCTTTATTCATCAGGATGACCTTATAGATCATTCCAGGAACACTTGAATTCTGGGGTAATTTCATACGAGTGCCCCAACCTCCTCCAAGAAATTTTATTGAGGAGGATCTAAATACGCTTTGGCCCACTCTTACTGTTGCTTCTGCGAGGCTTGCTTTCAGAGAAAAATCCAGGACAAACAAAGAATAGGAATGCAATGCCTTTTGATTGGTAATAGAAGGAACCCCCTTGTCTTCAAGACCTCTGGAGGAAAGAACAGAGGAAGGCACCATCACAGCTGTAGCACTGCTGCGTGCGCTCATTCCCCGGGACACCACGACCAATGGGCCAGAGAAGCAGCACTGCTGCAGCTAAGAAAGCAAGATGGAGCCGATCTTTCGGATTTTGGTGGCATCATTCCCTCTTCCACTGGCTTCTGTCAAATGTGTGACTTGACTTGTTGAAAACACATCTTTTGCACTGTAGGCAGTTTTGTCTTAAGACATCATAGTAACACCTCACACTTCCAAGTATGGATGTGTAACTCTATGGAATACGATGACTATCTCAGGCCAGAAATTTGGGTTCAATTGCACTAGGACTACGAAAAAGGGTAACTCGGCATATCTTTCCGTCTTGTTCGCCTAAGTGCAGTAACCGGAAAAGAAAGGAAGTTGAATGGATTCCCAAGGTTGGGATAGCTGTACTAGGCAGCTTCATCATTAACTGCCATGGAGAACAGAACATTTAATACGGCAATTTAGGACATTCGTCTGCATTTAACTGCAGACTGACCACTTAATCTGACAGTTTGGCCTGATCTGCTCGAGTGTCATTCAACTTCAGGTTTCACAGGCCTCAAATCCCTGATAAATTCCGGATTTATCACATTTGACCATAGCAACTAGGAAATAACTGGTGGACATAGGATTGGGGGAAGCTGATTTAAGGTTCATAAACTTAGCCTTTCAAAGCAATTTTCATCAGCTGGATTCACGAAACAGAATATTCAACTATAATGGGGTTGCTTCATAGAACCGCATTATCACATGAAGTCATAATATAATTTGTTGGTCATAATAGAAATTGTTGGAACGTGTCACGTTGTTAAATACATTTTAATCCAGGAGTGGAGTTCAAAATATGCAAACGCGGCCAATTTTTCTTGAGGCATATATTGTAACATGGGAAGTATATCTAGCAATTCTGCCCTACGAGAAATATGACCCCAATTAAAATCCCCACAGAGATAATGAGACACACAACCAAGCTAGATGATCAAGTGACAACTTTATCCACACAGGTATATTCCAATAATCAGTACATACAGACATTAAGCAATATTTATTAAAATACAATCTTTAGTAAAAGCTTCCACGTTAGAAAGAGCTTAGGAATTGATGAGCCTAAGGGGCAAAAAAGTAACTAACTAGTTTGTTCTATATGCAGGCAAGTTTCTACAGTACTGTATATTCTCGACCACAGAATGAGGAGAGAAGCCATTTTCTTTTACAGCAAGTAGTAGTGAAACTCGCTGCTCTACCCTCTTGATCAATCTTTCGGAGCAAAGTAACAGCCTACAAGAAACCACTGCAGAAATGGACTTTACAGAACATGCAACAGCCCTTAGGTTGGTGCATCTGAAGCAGACATTGGAGGAAGAAAAAGAATTAAGGCTGGTGATTTCTAGCACCACAAGGGTGCTGATTCAGGTCTGCCAATGCAGCCACTGCATAATGATTCAAGGTCGCAATCGGCCCAATTCTGCTCTTTCACTTGGTCTCTTCCCCAAGAAAGGCCTCAAAAGGCAAGTAAATGTAGCCAAGTTGTCAAGCCGCAGGATGCACCCATCACTGTTCAAGTCGAACAGAAATGCGTTAAAACCCCAGGTTGCTCACTTGCTCCACTTCACCGTATTGGCCCTAGGCTTGAGGAATATTTATAAACTGCATGGAAGTTGGAAGTTGGCAAGTTGGTGGTTTGCTCAAGAAGTTACAAGGGCTGATGCAATTGTGTATGACACACATTTTAAGAAATGAACAATGCAAGTCAACAAATTGGATTTCTCCTCACAGTCCCACCAATAACCTTCAACTTTGTCTTAAATTGCCCTCTGTCATTCTGGCATTTGTCTTCTTGGCACTAACTGGTTCCATGCTAACGGGCAAGGAAAGCTGTCCTGGCTTTTTATGTGCCGCCTCTGGAATGCAGAGGGGTTAGTCAGTGGTGTCAGTTTAGGGATAGGAAATCTGTGCCCAAGATGTTACTGGGTTACTCTTACCTACCCTAGAAGATGGGCTTCTGTTCCTATTCTTGGGTTAATATATTGGAGTAGTGATCATTCCACCATGCGTACATGCACACCCACAATACCATTGACAAGCAACAACTTCAAGTGGCATGTTCTTCCTACTGCCTATCTGAATTATTTCACAAAGGACTCCTTGTTGGGGATCAGCTGACCTTAAGGGACATGGTGGTTCACCTGTGTGCAGACATATCCAACCCAGTTGCAATAAAGCAAATCACTTGGGGAGGGGGGCAGAAATGCAACTGTAGAATAGCATCCCCCCCCAAAAGTCAGAAAGGGCCTTGTAGCTGAGCTGCCACTGATAGAAAGGCAAAAGCATTAATAACATTTTCTATATTTACACAAAATTAACCAATGGGGACAAATTCTCCAACTGTGGGAGAATGTAGGTTGGCCAAGGACATCACAAGACAACACCAAGCTGCCCGGCTGCAGCAACTCACACACTTAGACCCAATACAGGATAGATCATACTCTACAAGACGCTGGTATAGTGGCTAGTGTAAAGCAGCAGATTATGCTTCTGGGTACAGTATTCTCAAGAAGGGCTGCTTGTTAATGCCAGGGCAGGTATGCTGCCAGAACAGCAGCCATGATACATAGTGTGAAAAGGGATGCCTGGATTGCAATCCAGCTCCCCATTCCACATCCTGCAGAAAGTGTAGAAAAAACCACCCATCAGCTAGAAGAGTTGCCAGCTTTTCGCCAATAAACCCAACCTGAACAAACTGCAATATTCAAGAGCACCCAGGGGGGCTATGCCACCCAATCCCTTCTTAATGAAATCCTGGGTTTGACAAGTGGCAATGGTACTAGATAATAGAGGGAGCTAGATGCTGCTGTTTATATCCTTGGCAAAAACAAAAAGTCTGACTCAAGTTGGGAAGAAATTTTCCACCCTGAATCAAAGAAAACCTAAAAGCATGTACATACCCATACTTGCCCTAAAACCCCTTTCCCACTTTGGAGTGCCTTCTATATTACAAAGTATAATCAGTTCTCAAGCTGCCTTAGGGTTTTTTCTTTCTTTCATGCAGAATGCAGAGATCCATGTTCTCTGAGTGACTCTGAATGGGTTTAAAATTGATCAGGTTTTGCTTCGCTTCCAAAATTAGCATCAAACATTTCAAGACACAAGGACACTGCGCAATGCTGAGAAAAGGCAACCTTAGAACTTTCAGATGGCCAGACTGTTTTTCTTACTCTTATGTATGCAGAGTGAGTTCACATCTGCTTGCACTTTTGGAAAGGAGAGCAGAGGATCCCCACACAGATTATCAGCCAGATGACCAAAACAGGAATGTGTGTAAGCACCAGAGTCTATTGTTACCTCGCCTCATGCCATCAATCTAATATCCAAGATGCTCTCTTGCCAATGAAAGTTAGTTTTTAAAATACGGTTTTAATTTCATGGACCCCAACATGGTAGCCCATTTCATGCCTCCAAAGTGGCCGAGATGGCTGAATGTGGAAACGGCAGCTGCTGCTGCAGTTACGTGCATGTGCTGCCTCTTTCCAGGAGTCATGAAATCAAATCAAATCCAGATAGTCCAAAGCAGGTGGTGAGGAGACACTGTTGATGGAGTCACATGATGTCACAGCATGAATTCTGCTTGCGGGCCTTCGAAGTCGGGAGGGGGAGGGGGAGGGGGAGGGGGAGGGAAGGAACACACGCTTATTAATTATTTATGATTTATTATTGAGAGATGCTTCCTTGGATTCTTGGGACAGTGGAAGCTGCTTATATGGCACCCTTCAGTTTAAAAACTCCCAGAGTTGCTCATAAATTATACGAACATTCAATAGTGAAAACATTCCAGCAAAACTGAAAAATTCCAGTAACAAGTCAGAATGGAGAGACAAAGGTCATGCAAGTGGTGCTTCCATCATAATCCACATGACTCCATAGGGGCCCCCTGTGTGGATGGAAATAATGCTAAAAATATTGTTTAAAATCTTGTCTGTTGGGCTTCAGATCCCAGCCTCTGGCTTGTAGTTACATTCTTGGGCAAGTTTTTGTCTCTCAACCTCAATGGGGTGCTTTCTGGGAAGTGGGTGTTTTGGAACTGCCCACGTCCATCGTGACAGCCATTTTGCTAGAATATCCGCAGCATTTGCAAAATGCCAAATAATGCCCACTGATGTGGAAAAATTGGAGATATTTGCCAGTGGCTCTCAAAGTGTTAAACTTGACTCCTTCAAGTTCTAATAGCTTCTTATAATCATTCAGCCTTGTGTTCAGTAAGAATTACATTCTTGTCGAGGGCATCTTTTGTCAATCTTTCTACACATTCCCAATGAGCAACAGTTCTTTGTAAATGTATATTCAGGAGAAATAATAACTGTATTTCAGCTTTAAGTGTTATGCATTACATTACTATCTCATGGCATTTGGTTTTGACCATAGTCTTCATTGACTAAAAATACCCCCTACATTTATTTTCTCATAAATAATTGCAGAAATGTAGGAAACACTGTCTATATTACGAAACACTGGCCTGAACATACTTACAGTTTTGTAAAAGGCTTTTGACTGAGTTCCAAGAATCTCTGACTTGGCCACCAAGTCATCCAATTTCTCTCCTCGTTCTAACAAGGACTCCATTGTATTGTGCTAAATGGGAAAAGACACAGCTGAGAGAGGGAGCTGTATGCAGTCACTAACTTATGAACCCAGCTGCAGAAGCGGCAGCAAATAGCCTGTGAAGTGGTCTGACTAGGATCGCTCCGCAATGCAGAGCTTAACTTCCAAGTTTTCCATTCACCCATCCCCTCGCCCTCCCATCAAACATCTAGTTTCCACTTTCTCTTTTGGAAAAAAGCTTAGCAAGTGTCACTGTGCTTTTCACATCAATTGGACCTTTGCCCTCTGCCTATATCTGCCTCTTAAAGAGACCAACAATGGCTCCATCTACCACGATTACTAGCGTTAAATCCGTTCCTCCACTTTTACTTCAGTCTCTGCCAGAATGCTAGGGAAGAGCTAAGCTTGAAATTTAACCCAAATCAAAAATGTTTGTCTCAAAGGAGGAGTTTTGCCATCTTACGGATTTTTTCTTTTAACACTGGGAGCAAGAATCTGCTTTATTTCTCTCCACTATTACTAAAACTACACACACTCTAGAGCTTTTCCAGTTGTGGAACTTATTCTGTAATATTCCATATACGGGGTGGCACACCTCGTGGTCTTACTGGTGGCCTGTAAATGTTGTTCTACTCACAGCCTTTTCATCTGGATGCGGGTTGACTGTTGCGTCCCCATGACTTTCTACATTTTTTACTTTTATGCTATCTTTAGCGTTGGACAGCAAGGAGATTTAATTTTCAACCGTTCTCCACCATTTTGGTACAGTATCAATCTCCTATTTGTACCCACAAATAGTGGATTAGGATTTATTTCAAAGTAACTGGGTTGTAGCAGATACTTATATCTGAATGTGCCTAATAAAGGACCCATTAATCAGCTGCTTACAGTCCAGCCAATATTAATATTTGGAAGATAATTTCTCATAGTTGTTCTCTAAACTAAAGAAATCTATTGATCTGCAGTTAACAAAATCCCAGGATTTCAGTGCTTTTAGGACTGACCATGCTGTAAGAATGGTGAGAACACACTACTAACCAACCACTGAAGATAGGTTAACTAGCTTTTTTCTCCACTGCATATTGCTAGAACAGGAAGCAAGAGTCTGAACAACCAACTCTGTGCACTGTATTCTCTGCTCATTTGTATGGCAGTCACACCATGACAATCAGGGCAATTGTGGGGAAGATGACATCCTTGAGGGATGAGCACAAAGCAGGATATTCAATGTTTTACTCCACAACTCAAGAAGCATTATGTTCGTTACTGGTATCTGAGCATCTCTGATGACACCATAATAACCAAAAAAAAGGAGGTCACAGCTAAGATAATTAGTCATGACCTACTTTTATCTGATTGCATCATGTTTTCATCTCAGCTTGAAGAATTACAAGGGATCATTAAAAGACTGAATTAAGAGCTAACCAATGTCAGGAACACATAGAACTCCATTCATGTATACAAAAGAGAGAAAAGAGGTTTTGTTTTTATAGCATTCACAGCCTCAAAAGAAAGATCCTAAAAGTGACTTTAAAATAGGACCTGCATTTACTTATTCTACAATAGAAGAGAATATCTGTAGCTCAGGGTTGAACTGTGGAGTCCTTGGTGCTCTCTGACCTTGGTTGTTAGCTTGCAGGCGTTTCATTACCCGACTAGGTAACTTCATCAGAGTGCAATATTCTACACTCTGAATGCCATACACAGATCCCCAGTGCCAAGTAAAGTATATGGCCTCATCACTAAGGTCTTCCCTAGAGTTTGCTTTTTTTTAAAGCAACAAAGTTATGTTCCGCTTCCAAGTTTACCTGGTATCTAGCAATCCCTTATATTAATAACACGGTGCTGCCCACTTACCAGGATAACTTTGGTCTCGTCCAATTCGGCTTGCACTTTTGACATTGCATCGGCATCACGAGGATTCTTAAAGGGCAATACAGAATTCTATTTGATAATGTTCTTGGCAAGATACCAAAAATTGTCATTAAGACTTTAATACTACAATGGAATATTTAGGAAAGGCAATTTCTCCAAGTATACCAAGCCATGCAAACTCAGGCCCTATCATGCCCTAAACACTAGTAGATTTTATTATAATTAATATTTATTATCTTTGCTCTGTTCCCAGAAGCCAACCATTCCTTATGCAACATGATAAAAACCAGATGCAGTCAACAATTAGGAAAACAACATCTTAGGACAATGCCGGACAAAAGACCAATCTCTTCTTTTTTGAAAAGAAAGTGGGGCCAGATAGTACCAACACAGACTGTACTTGTTAAAGGTTAAAATCACGCATCAGATTTTAGTCCCATGGGCATTGTGGACTTGGTATAAATAAAATCAATCTCTGTTCATCATACGAACATGCAAAGACATTAGACTGAGGGATCAGGTTGTTTTGCTCAGTTCCCAGAAACCATTACAGATGTTTTTTTCTGGCAGTTTATGTTCATTCCAACCATACCTGATATTTACTAAGGTATCCATCCAAGGCTGTATAGTTTATCGTTGCTGGAGACCCAGAAGGCCAGTCTATCCTATTAACTTGCCTAGAGAATTCATCAAGTACCTATAATGCAAAGGGCCAAGAGAAACCTAAGAATCCTTTTATGCAGATTTTCAAGGAAGCCTTCCATTCCTTTGAAGGAATTCTATACAGCACCCCCAAAAGATAAAACAAGAGATATTATATTACAGTGCATTTTTCTTGAAGCTCAGACAGTGTATTGGAATAATCAGTCTAGATGGGGAACTCTTGCAGGTAATTAAAGTGAGGTTATAAGACAAATATTTTATAAATTCTAGAATTATATAGGGGGGAGGGACTATAAGAGATAAAAAGCAGAAAGCATAAACAGTGACAATTATATGATTAACTGTATTCACTTGGTGAATGGTGATGACCCCAATAACCTGATGCTGGTGAGATAATCCACACATAAGATTTTCTTTGAACCCAATTCAGACCACAGGTAACAGAACTAAACTTCGGAATGCATTTTAAGTACAGTTACTGGACTTCAAGTTACCGAAAGCATTCCAAGAAACTTAATGTTCCCTCTCTGGGTCTGGTTTTTGTGCTGTTTCGGCAGGCTTTCTGTTCTCAAGTTACTTTAATGCTTTTGTTGGTAAAAAGCTCAAAATGCTGGGCACATCATGGAGATGTGTGGGCTTAAAGTCCCAGAATCCTCAACCAGCATAGCCATTGCTAAGAATTCTGGGAGCTGAAGTCAACACATTCCAGGCTGGGAAACACTGCTCTTAAGAGGTCCAGCTGCCTATCTCCTTTGCCGCAGTACTTTAAACCTTCTTCCTATCACTGAAAGTAACCCTCAGCATACGACACCGAAACGAATCTGTACTTTCTCTTTACCAATCTCCCCTGCATCTTCACACAAGGACATTCCGAGTGTGGCAGTCCCCAATGGGAGCATCATTTTGTAAACAACCCTGTTGCTGCTGCCACCCTACACCTGGGTAGAGTTAATTCCCTGGTTTTTCAAGGTCATCCCCCAAATATGCATCTCCCTGACCATCTTCATTAAGTCTAAATTAATGTAGTCAATGCTCTACCTACACACAATGCAGATGTTTAAGTCTGAAAGCATGTCAGAGTATCTACTATATGCTCTCTTGTAACCCGTCTGCTGACATACAAATCCTCCCTGCACAAGCTGGTACTTACCTTATCCAACAAAGTGAAACAAACCCGGGATGGATATTCATTATCTGCAATTACCACTCCAGCCAAACCATCATTCCGCACATAAACATGGCAGAGGTATTCTGAAATAAAGAATAACGTGAATGATGCACACTTTTCCCATATAAAATTCCTTAGTGTTTGTGAAATAGAACCACAGACGTTTCCAGATACTCCCAACAAAATCAGTCCCTTCGTTTATTTTAGATACAAATTCTCTGAGCTCTTTAACTCCCAGTCTGTACATAAGATTCATTTTGGGGGGGAAAATCCAGCTTCCAAACAGAAGGAATAGGAATCTTGCTTGTGTCACATTCCAATTGTTCTGATTTGAGATTATATGCTCATACATATACATGCACAGAGTTCAATACCATTCAAAGTTCCATTTTTTAAAAAAAGCACATACAAGGAACATGAATACATGCTCATGTTAAAAAAAACCTCAAGAATAATATAGCACAAAAAGACAGAAAGATTATAGCTGAATGTGGAAAACAGACTATTCAAATAGTTTATTTAGTAAGTTGGGCAAGATACATCCAACAGAGTAAAATTTGTCATTACAGAAAAACTGCAGCCAATTCAAGAAAATTGTTTTACTGGGACAATAAGGAACAAGGGAGAGGCAGAATGAAAGGCTACAGAAATCTGCCTAACCACTCTTTCTCACTATGGAAGACTAAAACATCATTTGGCACAAGGCCTGGCAGAGATTTAACTGGATTGTCAGACAATACCTGTTTTGACAACTGATGCAACATTTAAACAGTAGCAAAAGGATATATCTAAATTTGTGTAGCAAAGGAAAAAATCACAAGTTAAATATAAGGTGTTACAAGATGCAAAGGAAAGAGGAGGATTGGGTTTACTTGATTTGAAATTGTATTTTGCAGCTTGCTGTTTGGTTTGGATGAAAAAGTGGGTGCTGCTGAAATAGAAGGCTTTTGGAATTAAAGGACATGACCTGAGATTTGGGTGGCATGGATATTTGTGGTACAATAAAGTCAAGGTTAATGTGGATTTTAAAAATCATTATGTTAGACATGCCATATTGAGAACATGGAATACATACAATTCCAGGTTGTGTCCGAAAACACTTTTGCGGCTCTCAGCACAAGAAGCATTTCATAGATGAGAAATAATAGGCAAACACAAATGGCTAACAAATCGTGAGACAGTAGAATTTTGCGAAGGGGAATACAAAATAAAATCAAGAGAACAATTGGTGGCAGAAGGATATAGTTGCCAATGGTTTTCTTATCTACAGTTATCAGAAAGATTTAAAGTAGACAAAAGAGTTTATGATTTTGAACATTGTTCGACTGATTTTGAAATAGAATTGTGTACAAACGATGAACATGTAATTGCTAAAATGTATAAACTTTTATTGAAATTTGCAACAGAAGAACAAGTGAAAGAATGTATGATAAAGTGGGCTAAAAATGTTGGTTATAATATACAGATCAAACAATGGGAAAATATGTGGTTGAAAGGATTGAAATTTAAACTATGTTATAATCTTAAAGAGAATTTTTATAAAATGATGTACTGTTGGTATATGATACCAGAGAAATTGTCTAGAATGTATAAAGGAACTTCAAATTTATGTTGGAAATGTGAACAAGAAGGGTCATTTTATCATGCTTGGTGGATCTGTAAAAAAACTAGAAAATTCTGGATTCAAATACATACTGTACACTGATTCAGAGGATTTTAAAGAGTAATATACAACTGAGACCAGAAATCTTCCTCTTGGGACTGATTGATAAACAGTTGGGAAAAAGTAATGGAACTTTGTTTTTGTATATTATAATTGCGAGATTGTATGCACAAAGATGGAAAGATTTGGCAATACCTAAAATGGAGGAATAGTTGGTGAAGATGATAGAACATGCTGAGATGGCCAAACTGACTTGTTTGATCAGAGAAAAGACAATATCTACGTTCATTGCTGACAGGAAACCCCTTATGGACTTTTTGCGCAAAACAGAAAAAAATGAACTTCTGAATTATGGTTTTGATGATTATATAGGATAGATTATAGAAAGAAGAGTGTCATGATATAACTTTAGAGAAAGAGGTAAATTTATAAATGTACTTATAACTGCTGTACAGAAGATCGGAAGCCACTTCTGTTTTTCGTTCTTTCCTATTTTTCTTTTTCTTTTTCTTTCTTTCTTGCACTTTTAGCTCTCTTTTCTTTGTTTTTCTTTTTTCTTCCTTACTCTATATTAGCTTGTATTAGTTTTTATCTTTGTTTTTAAAACTTTTAATTACATATATTTTTTTAAACATGCTTTTTTTCTCCATAGAGAGCAGTTATTAACTACATCTTCCTTATAGACATTATTCTCAATGTCAGGCTCCACACTTAGTAATATTTCCAGATATACACCCTTAATTCTTTACTGAGGTTCTCTCTAGGGCAAACCATTGTGTACTCTTACCTTGTTCCTTTACAGAAGCTCTGCTTCCAGGCTCTGAACGCTCTACTATCAGTTGACTTGTGAAGGTCATAAATTCTTGAACGCTGAAAGTTAAATAATTTTTTTTAAAAATCTCACAATTAGTAAAACTTCTACATTGAAATGCAATTGGAAGCCACAATAAAGAGGCCAAATTTTATTAGCAGCAACAGCGTAAGAAAATAATTACATTGTAAAAATTGTAAAGGTACAAGGTTTCATTTTTCAAAAAGAGAGACAATTCTTCAAAATCAGCATACAAATAATCAAAAAAGCAACATACAAATCCATAACAGTAAAATAGGGTCAAGGGTTAATGAGTGCAAGCAACTAATCAATTCAAGTAGGAATTAAAGTCTATGTATGATTTTTGTGAGAAAATTTGGCCTAATCTGCAATGCAATAAGAGTTCAAGTAACTTCAGAAAGATAGTATGCAATGAGAAAATGAATCCTGATAAACTGATATTGTTTTCTTTTCAAGCTCTAGTAGTTCTATTTTAAAATATCATTTTGCAGCAAGACGGACCCAACATTCAAAGGTTAAATTCAGAACTATATTTAGCTGCGTATATTTAGAATCAACAGATACAGCATAAGCAAACTGAAAACTGCTAGCATTCTGCTTGCAGATACAGGGACGAATGAATGAATCTGTTCAGATTACCCCAACTAGCAAATAGTTTTAAACCTTACTAGAATTCATACTGAGGTGATGCTCTTTAGAAACAAAAGCATATATGTGAGGTCAATCATTTTATCAGTTATTTTTCACTGCCTGGATTTAGAAGTTACACCAGTAAAATTGTATATCATCTTGAATTCAATGCAACCAATTCAAGGGGAATATCACAGTGGGGTTACAGGAAAGCATCAGGGGGAGAAAGCTAACTGGCCCTGAAATGCAGTGAAGACCTACCTCGATCTCTGGAAGAAACTAAATGATGATATATCGTAGGCAGCCTTCAGTAAGTGCACTTTTGGATCGCCTTTGTAAAGAACACTTAGACTGTAAAGCTTCATCTTTTTATCTGTTCAACCCTTCTCGATAACCTGAGCAAAGACAAGAACAACCACCACCCACCCAAATCAGTAAAGAAGTAAAATACCATAAGGATAAATGCCCACATGAATTCCTAACCAGATACCTATCAGCCCTGTACATAAACGCTTTGTACGACAGAAAACAAGGGCCAGAAAAACAAACTCTTGTATTAAATGCTATATGCTTATTTACCAGAAGGTTTATCTAGATTATAGCTTTCCAAACTGTGTGTCGCAACACAGAGTTTAGTGTGTCGCGAAGCGGTGGCGCAGGGGCACGCTCAGCGGTGGTGTGAACGGCGGTGGCACGCCATCAGCGCTTCCGCGTTTTAGCGAGGTCGCCGCGGCCGCGCCCCCCATGCCGTCGCCGTGAGCGCCCCCCCCCGCCACTGGTGTGTCGCCAACGGCGGCAGTTTGGAAAGCACTGATCTAGATGTATGTATATGATTACAGCCATAGCTTAGAAAAATATTTTATGCAGATAAATGGACAAGTTCTCATAATTGAAAGACGTTCAGTAAAACAGATGCTCATGCGTCCTAAAAGAGATGTTTCTACAAGTATTTATCAATTATTTCAAATAAGAACAGAGCACCAGATTTAAGTAATAATTTTTATACATTTACTCAACCACATTTCCTAGGTCATCTTAGTTTTTAAAAAATGCAGCCATATATAGTATACACTTTAACCTATAAAATATTTATTTTAGTTCACCTGTGTAACCTATTGCTGTCTCCTCTAAACATTTACAGAAAAAAATTAAAATGTCTGAAATTTTACTATGGCAAGAAATTAAGGCTACAATCAAAATTAAGGCATATTTAGAATTAATCCAGTGTGAATATTGTGGATTATTTCAGAGTAAACATGTATAGGACTGATCTCTATGTATCTTGGCATTATTTAAGTACTTATATTTTTTCCAGACAGATGTGGGGGTCAGGATATCATATACCAGACTACAAAGCTGGAAGAAGACCAGCTTGTGGAAAATGTGATACTTATTTCAAAACTCCCAGAAAATAACAGTTTGCTTTCCCAAGCCATGTTTCCAAAACTGAATCCAGTAGGGAAAGATGACATTTCTTCTTCTTACATTACACACTCTTGTCAGCACAGCCTCCTTTTTGCCTCCTAACATCTCAATATCCTAAAACTAAAAAGCAGAAGAAACCTAATAGCATCTTTAACACCAATTTATTTTTAATGCCACAAGCTTTAAAAGACTAGAAAGCTACCTCAATACGTGCTTGAGAGTTAACCTCAGCTGAAAGATTATGCAGAGTAAGCAAAGAAGTTGAAATGAAAGAGGTGCAATCTGTAGTATTTCTACAGAAAATTGAAATGTATCTAAGATGAGATAGAAGGGGCACGATGTCTCAGTGGTTAAGACGCCAGGCTTGTTGATCGGAAGGTCGGCGGTTCGAGACCCGAGCGCCGCATGACGGAGTGAGCTCCTGCACTAGCCCCAGCTCTTGCCAACCTAGCAATTTGAAAGCATGCAAATGCAAGTAGATAAATAGATACCACTTCGGTGGGATGGTAACAGTGTTCCGCGCGTGTCATGCCAGCCACATGATCGTGGAAGCGTCTTTGAACAGCGGTGGCTCTTCAGCTAAGAAATAAAGATGAGCACCGCCCCCTAGAGTCGGACACGACTGTGCAGGGGAAACCTTTACCTTTACTTTACTATCTAAGTTGAACACAGCACCAACTTTTGCTGTTATCACCGTCATTTATATGCACATTTGGGTTCTGAACAGCATTACCAGACTTATTCTCTAGTCTGCATTTCATAGCCTTCAGCTCCATTCTTTACAATGTTTTTCTCCATGTACGTGTGCTTGGAAGGAAAGGAAAGGTTCCCCTGTGCAAGCACCGAGTCATGTGACCCCTGGGGAGACGCCGCTTTTGCGACGTTTTCCTGGCAGACTATAGAGCGGGGTGGTTTGCCATTGCCTTCCCCAGTCGTAATTACCTTTCCCCCAGCAAGCTGGGTACTCATTTTACCGACCTCGGAAGGATGGAAGGCTGAGTCGACCTGAGCCGGCTACCTGAGAACCAGCTTCCGCTGGGATCGAACTCAGGTCATGGGGAGAGTTTCGGTTGCAATACTGCCGCCTACCGCTCTGCGCCACACGAGGCTCGCTGTACGTGTGCTTATCAACTGACAAATACAAAGATCACCCTCATAGGTCCTTGTTCAGATCCCCACCTTACCAGAGATAGGTGGTGATTCTTTTAAGCTGTTGAATATTGGGAAGGCTTAGGTCTCAAATCACTCCTCTTCTAAGCCCATTTCAAGTTTTAAAACTCTCAGATAATTATTCTAACATGACTTGACACTCACATGGTTTGGAGTATTTGTTTCTATTGTTTTGTTTTCCTTTTTTCCTTTTAATATTTTTCTATTTAACATTCTTAACATACACAGTTAACATAACAATATTTAAACTTAAAAAAAATTAGAAAAGAGACAACCCAAACAAAAAATACAAACTGAAGAGAAAAAAAATCTACCTTATATTTTATACTTCTCAATAGTCACTGTTTTACTAATAAATACATTGCTATTATATAATCAGTACAAACTATTATTGTAAAATACCATGAAACCTCTGCCATAGTAACTCATAATGCTTGAATTATTTTTTGCTTATTTTATTAGCATTACCGGTAGCTACCTGGGAAAACAAGGTAGGACAGGCTATCAATATTCCCTAATACTGTTATCATTTGAAGGCTATGCTTCTTCATCTAGCTGTTGAAATAGGAGGCAGGACTATTGTGCATGTTCGTGGCCTTGAGTTGAGAAAATATATCTAATAACAACAATAACATCTCTTATTCTTTAAAAGATGCCAAATGAGTCCTTGTTTACTGCACAGATTCAGCTCTAAACAAACTTACTCGAGTACCCAAGAAACATAGGAGGACTTACTTCTGAGAGCTTGGTTGCCCTCTGAATTAAGGCTGAAATTACTCTGCAACTAATCCTGATATTAAAGCAGCTGATTCATTCTACCCAGAACAATAGGAAGCTGAGGTGAGTCAGAGATGGCACTACAAGCCTGAAGGACAAGTTGCCAGATCTAGTTAGGGAGCAGTAGGTAATCTACTCCCAACCCAGGATGCTTTGGCACCTATTCACTATTCCAAATCCATTCTGCCCATAAAGACAATCTTGACTGGATTCCCTTCTGTCTTATTTTCATTCCCCTGCATGACAATTCAACTCTGTCAACATAGATGACAGAAGGTACTTTTCCACCCCAAAAGGCCTCCTTTCCAAACCCTTTGACTCAAGGCACCCTTGTCCATGGCTTAAACGTCACATTTCCCAATTAATTCAGTTGATTATGTGTACAGTGACCATATTAGGGCTTGCTTCGGACCCCGTCTATAAGAGAATTCCACCTGACGGGGTCCAGGAGGCGGGCCTTCTCGGCAGTGGCACCCACCCTCTGGAATATTCTGCCCCTGGAGGTGAGGCTAGCCCCCACACTTATGACCTTCCGGAAACAACTGAAGACCTGGCTCTGCCACCTCGCTTGGGATGGGGGGAGTAATAGCTCCTCTTGGGGTTGGCTTGCTCCGTAGAGTTCTTTAAAACCTAACATCAGAGCCTCTTGGATCTTATATATTTAATTAAATTATGTATTCTATTTTATAAATTTTTATATGTTTTAATTGCTGGCTTGGTGTAAACCGCCCAGAGTCCCCTCCGGAATGGGGGGAGATGGGCGGTGATATAAGTTGGAAATATAAATAAAAATAAAATAAATATCTTGGAAAAAAATAAAGGACAAACCCAAACAAGGGGTAAATCTGAAAGAGGTTCGTAAGGATAAAAAAAATTGTTTATAACTTTGCTTCACAAAGGAAAATTCAAGAGCAAAACCCAGAAAAACTATACAAAAACGCATATTCCAATAAAAATACCTAACATCACATGATATATGTAAATTTATTTTAAAAAGACCATTCAACTTCCATATTTTTCCCATGGACACGAAAGACTGGGCCTGAAGTGGTACCATTTGTACAGTAAAAGTTAAAGGACCCCAAGAAAGGACCCAAGTGAGTTTTTGAAAAATAAATCAATCTAAAGGGCAGCTTTCTGAAATACAGGACTGTCCTTTACCATAAAGGACATATGGTCACGGTAATTATGTGCCATCAAGTCGTCTTCGACCACACAGATAGGTTTTCTCCACGAAAGGTTTTCTCCACATTCCCTACAGACATTTTAAGGCTCTTCTCAGACCCAGAAGCCACATCTAGAGGCCGCAATATCCCACCGCTGCTTTCGCACACCCGTCGGCTACCCCGCTCTCCAGCAGGTCGTGCAGCGCCCAGCACACCCCAGGCCGCCCGCAGGTGCGCTCCGGCTGGGTCAGATCTCGACTCCCACGCCCTCAATCAGCTGGCTGGGGATAATGGGCGTGGGAGTCCAAACAGCCCAGGTGGTGTAAGGCAGTAACAATGCCGGGGTGGGGAAGGGGGGGTCCTCGCCGTCGAAAGCCGCCCCTCCCGACCCCCCGCCCAGCAGGCGTTTCGCTTCCCCAAAAAGACCCACCTCACGATCCGAGGGGAGCCCGACTCGGCTCCACGTCGCCTCGGAGACGGCTCGAGCGGCCCGAGACAGCAAACGAAGCGGAAGCCGGCACGCCCTTTAACCCGGTTGCAGACGAGCCGGTAGGGCTGCCAACTCGACGGCCGACTGAGCCGTAGAGCTATGAAAAAAATGTAGAGCTAGGAAAGGTACAGAGTCACCGCGCCCAACCTGCTGCCGGGCACGCGTCTGGGCATTTTTCGCAGCTGATGGGAAGGCAGCGCGTGGCGGGGGGAAGACCTCCCGAGGTCTCCCGCTGTCGGACCGCCCCTCCCGTAATCTCCAAGCGGCATGGGAGTTGTAGTCCAGCACAGCGGTGGAGCGCCATAGAAATATGATTGATAAATAAATCTAAATCAATAAATAAATCGGGATATAAGAATAAAGGGGTCGCCGCCCTCGGTTGCAACTTTCCGAGGCTATCGTGATTCTGCTGTCTCAAACGCTGCAGTTTCAAAGGCTGCGTTAAAAGCCAAACCCACGTGCCCTTTTCCAACCGTAAAGGAACGGGCAGAGGGATCGGCGGGGAACAATTGCTGGGCTGCTTCGCGGCGCATCCCAGACTGTAGAAAGAAAGGTTCAGTGCAAGCAAGAATCCTTGCACGAGTGGAATACCCCTTTAAGATGGGTGGACTTCAATTCCCAGAATCCCCCCAGCCAGCAAGTTGGCAGGGGAATTCTGGGAGTTGAAGTCCACATCTCCGGTTGAGAAACGGGGGAGGGGGAGAGAAAGAGAGAGAGAGAAAAAGAATCCAGCTGCCCCAATGGAAATATATTGGTAATGATTTTATATTGGTACAGCAACAGCTGGATGATTACTACAAGAGGCTCTATATTACTGGAGCCAGGTGGTTGATGCTGAAGACTGACTTTCATTCCAGGAAGAGTCCAAGAAAGTAGTGGGCTAAAAATAGGCTGACCATATTTCCTTGAGACAAAAACGGGACATTGGGATGGCAAAACGGGACAGGGTCTTATGTAATATTCCGTATTCATGAAAAAGACAGGGGTCCCCGCCCCCTGGTCTGTGAGATTGGCTCCCACCTGCAAACCCTGCCCCGTCCACGCAATTGGCTCCCGCCTGCAAACCCCGCCCCCCAGTCCCTCCTTTGCCGCACACTGATATACACTTATAGAGCTCTATAAATAGAACATTGCCACTCTACCTGGGCACAGAGATTTTGCTTCTATCTGTGCTCCTGCCCTCTGAAGATGCTGGCCACAGATGCTGGCGAAACGTTAGGAACCACAACTTCCAGAACACGGCCACACAGCCCGGAAGACCCACAACAGCCATCGAACTCCGGCCATGAAAGCCTTCGACAATACATCATCCAGGAAACCTTGCTAGAGTGAAACAGAGCACACACACTTGTGTTATAGAAACTATATAAAGGTGTTTAAAACTATACAGATAAAAACTATATAAACTAAATATTAAAACTATGAGGGGAGGGCCATATAATTGGAGAGAGAATGAGAAGCTTACAGAAAGTCAAAACATGGAAGAATTAGCATGACAAGCTGACAGAATATGGAGAAGGACAAGAAATAGGGAAGTCTACAATTTGGGGAGTCTTTGGTGCTCTCTGAGCCTTGTTGTTTTCATGCAGACGTTTCATTGCCAGGCTAGGCAACATCTTCAGTGCGAAAAGGGAGTGGAACTTGCTGTCTGTTTATATACCCTGGCTTCAGGGTACTTCAGTCTACAATTTTACATACTGATTTACAGTATGTAAAAAGCCACTCAAATCTTGACTACAAGATTCTTGGAGATCCTGTTTTGTACTACTGAATCTTTTGTACTTGTGGTACGAGAGCTAAGTAGCCAGGAGGTTCCAGTCTATCGACCCAAGGGTTTCAGGGTTAGCTCCAATCCGAACTGAGGAATTCAGCGTGGACACCCTCATCTCCATTAAGCCAAGAACCGGACTGGCTCTTTTTTATGCCTCTTAAGAGACCTCTTCCAGAAAATTAGAAACATCGGAGGTAAATTCCATGCAAAAATGGGTATGATCAAAAACAAAGATGGCAAGGACCTAACACGGGTGGGCAATGTCAGGCCTGCGGGCCGTATAAGGCCCGTGGGGCTCCCGCCTAAGGCCCGCGGGGCTCCCGCCCTCAAACTCTGCCCCTTCCACGCAATTGGCTCCCGCCCGCAAACCCCGCCCCCAGTGCTTGTGATTGGCTCTCTCCCGCAAACTCCGGCCCCCAGTCTGCAGAAATCCCAGAAACCCCCCCCCCCCCGGTCCCCGGTTATAAATATCCAAATGGCCCTTGGCAGAAAAAAGGTCCCCCACCCCTGACCTAACAGAAGCAGAAGAGATCAAGAAAAGGTGGCAAGAATATATGGAAGATCTGTACAGGAAGGATAATAATATCGGGGATAGCTTTGACGGTGTGGTCAGTGAGTTAGAGCCAGACATCCTGAAGAGTGAGGTTGAATGGGCCTTAAGAAGCATTGCTAATAACAAGGCAGCAGGAGACGACGGTATCCCAGCTGAACTGCTTAAAATCTTGCAAGATGATGCTGTCAAGGTGATGCATGCCATATGCCAGCAAATTTGGAAAACACAAGAATGGCCATCAGATTGGAAAAAAATCAACTTATATCCCCATACCAAAAAAGGGAAGCACTAAAGAATGTTCAAACTATCAAACAGTGGCACTTATTTCACATGCCAGTAAGGTAATGCTCAAGATCTTGCAAGGTAGATTCCAGCAATTCATGGAGCGAGAATTGCCAGAAGTACAAGCTGGGTTTAGAAAAGGCAGAGGAACTAGAGACCAAATTGCCAATATCCGCTGGATAATGGAGAAAGCCAGGGAGTTTCAGAAAAACATCTATTTTTGTTTTATTGACTATTCTAAAGCCTTTGACTGTGTGGATCATAACAAATTGTGGCAAGTTCTTGGTGGTATGGGGATACCAAGTCATCTTGTGTGCCTCCTGAGGAATCTGTATAACAACCAAGTAGCAACGGTAAGAACAGATCACGGAACAACGGACTGGTTTAAGATTGGGAAAGGAGTACGGCAGGACTGAATACTCTCACCCTACCTATTCAACCTGTACGCAGAACACATCATGCGACATGCTGGGCTTGAGGAATCCAAGGCTGAAGTTAAAATCGCTGGAAGAAACATTAACAATCTCAGATATGCAGATGATACCACTTTGATGGCTGAAAGCGAGGAGGAGCTGAGGAGCCTTATGATGAAGGTGAAAGAAGAAAGTGCAAAAGCTGGGTTGCAGTTAAACCTCAAAAAAACCAAGATTATGGCAACGAGCTTGATTGATAACTGGCAAATAGAGGGAGAAAAAGTGGAGGCAGTGACAGACTTTGTATTTCTAGGCACAAAGATTACTGCAGACGCAGACTGCAGCCAGGAAATCAGAAGATGTCTACTTCTTGGAAGGAGAGCAATGACAAATCTTGATAAAATAGTTAAGAGCAGAGACATCACACTGACAACAAAGATCCGCATAGTCAAAGCAATGGTATTCCCCGTAGTAACCTATGGCTGTGAGAGCTTGACCATAAGGAAGGCTGAGTGAAGGAAGATAGATGCTTTTGAACTGTGGTGTTGGAGGAAAATTCTGAGAGTGCCTTGGACTGCAAGAAGATCAAACCAGTCCATACTCCAGGAAATAAAGCCAGACTGCTCACTTGAGGGAATTATATTAAAGGCAAAACTGAAGTACTTTGGCCACAGAATGAGAAGACAGGATACCCTGGAGAAGAAGCTGATGCTAGGGAAAGTGGAAGGCAAAAGGAAGAGGGGCCGACCAAGGGCAAGATGGATGGATGATATTCTGGAGGTGACGAACTCGACCTTGGGGGATCTGGGGATGGCGACGGCCGACAGGAAGCTCTGGCGTGGGCTGGTCCATGAAGTCACGAAGAGTCGGAAGCGACTGAACGAATAAACAACAAAATTGTACTTATTTGTCAGTAGTGACAAATGCCCACTTGTTGCTAACTCCAGATTGGTTATGGAAACACCTTTCTCCTTTTTTCATAAATATATGCCCACTGACCTTTTGCCTCTCAGAAAAGGATTTTGATGACCTAACATCACTACAGGTTGCTAAGCTCTGCAGTTAATTGGCAGCGGCTGCTGCAGCAGCTAAAAGATAATATGGTTGCTATGCCCATTTGAATTAAGCCCTATTTCCATGGTAGCTATTCCGCACAACAGCTTTAATAGCCAGGATGGGGGGAGTTGAAATGCAGTGGAAGTGCAAAAGGGTTTCATCGATCACTATGGCAATGTAGGATTAGCCTTGAGACCCCCACCCATCCCTGGAAGCAGGCCTTGTGGACCGCAGAAATGGGACAGCGTCCTCAAGCACTGAAGTAAATAAATGTAATGGTGAGTCCAGAAGAATAACTGAATCAGAAAGAGGTCCCAGGCTATGTTCCTCAGGAGGAAAGGAGTATTTTTCTCACTGCAAAGCAGCTCACTGCTTTGTCTTCACCAAAATGTTGATTGACAAAAGGCATCTTTGGGTAATGGATGCACTTGCTCAACGCACTCCAAAGTGAAGCCCTAGAACAAAGAGAGAAGGTCAGAGAAATCACCAGGCAAGGAGAAATCCAGAGACAAGGAAGCTTGTCACTTCAAACGTCAGCTTCAAAAGGAGAAGAAGTAACGTAAACCACCAAAGAAAGTGGAATCACTTCAAGAGACAGGACGAGAAGAGCTGTCTTCTCTGCTAAGGACATACAGGGGTGTGGTGGGGAGAGAGACAGGCAGAGAAAAAAAGCAGACAAGCCTCGGGCATCCTTTGACTTTGGGGAGACTGATTTGACAACCGTCCTAGGCTGGTGCTGAGAGCTGCCCCCATGCTGGATCACAGAAGTAGGATGGATAGCTCCAAGAAGGAAAGGGTAATGTTTTGCATTTGTTTTCTCATTCAGGGAATCTCCAGGGTGGGTCTGAGTTTCGCAGTTCGAAGGCCACCTCACCCAAGATTAGTGTGTTAGGATTCTTCAGTTGGGTGGGTAGAGTTGCAAGGCCACAACCAAATGCAAATAGATTTATGTACCCCAGCGCAGCAGTCTAGGGTTTGACCCAGCAAAGAGGCAAGGGAGATTTTTGACTCATTCCTCCACTTGACTCCATCTGCTGCAATGAACAAACCCTCCAGGGTTCCCTCATTGTAGACAGGGAAAGGGGCAGATTAGTGGGGTAGGAGGCACTTGAGAAAAACTCCATCCGCTTCTTTTGAATGAATCAGGAAACTTTATTCTCTAAATTACAACTGGATAACTTGATCAGTAGCCAACTGTATAGCAGCAGATTAGAGCTGTCTTTTCAAAGTAAGGTACAGACTATAAACCTCTCTCCCCAAGTTATCTTGACCGTTACTGGATTGCTGATGGTTCTAAAGTTGAAATGGGCACCCCAAGGTCCCAAAGATTTTGCTAGTCCTGAGAACCCCCATTTCTGGATTTAAGAAGTTAGTTCCCCTTCAAGGCTTCTTCTGTTATTTGCCCCGTTTTTAGTTTATTGAACTCACAAAGAAGATTTTTATTTTATTATTTATTTTATTTAATTTTTATCCCTTTATTATTTTTATAAATAACTCAAGGTGGCAAACATACCTAATACTCCTTCCTCCTCCTATTTTCCCCACAACAACAACCCTGTGTGGTGAGTTGGGCTGAGAGACAGGGACTGGCCCAAGGTCACCCAGCCGGCTTTCATGCCTAAGGCGGGACTAGAACTCACAGACTTCTGGTTTCTAGTCCAGCACCAAGAATGCTTCCATTTTGATACTTCTTCCTAGTTGTCTTGCAATACAATCAGTTTATAAGTGGAACCTGAGACTAAAATATAGCAACATTTCTACTACAAGTCAAGCCTGAAGGTGAAGTCAAATGTTCAAGCAACACCCAATTATCCTTGTCTCAAAAGATCCAGGGAAATGATCCAGGGAAACTGCTGAAAAGGTGAAATGCAAGTAGCTAAACCCTGTTTGTTCTTGGCCTCTGGTAACCAGACATAGGATTATCATCATATGGAGATGTCTTTGTGATGGAATCGCCTGTTCTAGGCATAAGATACTAGGAAACCAGAACTAGAAGCACACCAAGTTTGATACCTTGCAGATATTTTGCACTTGTCTCTATGTATGTTCTTGATATTTTAATGCTGGTGTTTTAATATTTCCTATATTTTGGATTGGGCATTCGATACAGACAGGTTCACTGAATCAGCATGAAGTGGATAAGCTAGTTAAGCAGTTAGAAATCATAGCAGGAGCTGCTGGACTTTTGCATTGGTGTGTTCCTAACTCTGCTGGTCTCCTATGCATATTTTAAGTAAGATCCATTGTGTCTGATGGGATTTAATCCTAAATAAATCCACAGGATTTTTAAGGGATTTTTACCAGTGTGCGGTGCAGTTCCTTTATCCAGTAATAACCTCATGACGCAGTTGCAGTAACACAGGAAGGGTGGTGTAGCTTTTCACTGAGGACAGCAGAATATATAATGTTAACTCAGAGAGTTTTGCTCTTGAATTAGGTCACTTTGATGTGGACAAATGGTTTAAAAAAAAACCCTATGCTTTTGATCTTGAAAGGAGATCAAACTCCCCCCCCCCCTCTGTAGCCCTTCTTTCCTCATGGGATAAACAGTCTGGGGGTTGCAGAAATAAATATAAAACTGACAAGCATCTTACAAGAGGTATTCCACTTTCTCTCTGACAAGATAAGAGTCACCTTTCCTACAATGACGCATCCTGCTACCACTTGCAAAAACAATCTTTCTAATGTGGTTCCATCACAAGCTTCCTCATACCAAGATAGATTGTTGTTGCTGAGACTCGCTGTGACTCAACTGGCAGCAGCTTTATAGCAGGTTTCTCCAAAACAGGGAAGGTGCAACTATCATTCAGTCTTCCCCAGCCAGCAAAATCCAACATATCTGAAGGACATCGCCTTAGGAAAAATTACTTTAGAGGATGTCATTCATGAGACTTTGTCACCCGACTTGCAGATGATGGATGGAAAACGTGCATGGAAAACGTCTGCATGGAAAACGTCTGCTTTATGCCACTATACTATATTGAGTATAATATAATGGAGTATAATATATATTATAAGGAGAAGGGGACAGCAAAGGATGATATGGTTAGATAGCATCACTGATGTAATGAACATGAATTTGAGTAAACTCCAGGAGGCAGTGGAGGACAGGAAGGCCTGGCATACTATGGTCCATGGGGTCACGAAGAGTCGGAGATGACTTAACGACTGAACAACAACAAAAGTGTAGTGTAGTGTGGTGTGGTGTGGTGTGGTGTGGTGTGGTGTAGTGTAGTGTAGTGTAGTGTAGTGTAGTGTAGTGTAGTGTAGTGTAGTGTAGATATTATAAAGGATTATATTATAATCCTTTTCCAAATTCAGAGTTTTCGGCAGAGCCAGTACATGTTCTGGAATGCCCACAAATCATCTGGATTCTCTGCTTTTTCATGGAATTCCATTGGTGACAGAACAATCATGTACATGATATCCATCCGCTGGAGAGAAGTAACTTGTTTGGTTGGGATGGAAATTTATGAAATTTATGAAAATATGATCAATTACCGAACATCATAAACTACCAAGGCTATCATCTTGGGGATAAGACTGGCGGAACACAGTGGGACTTACTTTTGAGTAGATGAACGTAGGCCTGCATTGTAAGCTTTTATGAACTGGATTACAACCTTTGAGTTAACTTTGTGTAACAAATCCTGACCCTTTAAAAATAAGATTCCATTCTTTTTACCCATTAACAGTAAATCCCATCAATTGGGTATGGAGTACACTAGCATAATTAGAGAGTAAAATTTGAATGTGGCGTGCATTCTTGACAATGGAGGAGGTGTAAGGCACCAAAACTTACCACGCGCCTTTTAGAGAAATACCAAGTACACAACTGAGACTTTGTAAAAGGAACAGCAGCAAATTTATTTGGCGCCAAGCAAGGTTGCTGGATGGCAGTCCCACAGGTGTCACGTGCAGGTGACCTCTGAGTGGAGCAGCCATCCTGAGTACAAGAGTGCACAAACTTTTATACAGAGATTACAAGCAGGAAGTGAGGATGATGATGGTATGCCCATATGTGGGTGAGGTGTCCTCTGACCATTCCCTGGGATTGGTTAGTTCTTGGGGATCAGGGTCCCTCCCAGAGCTGAAGGATTCTGGGATCCACCAGGTCATAGGGGTGACGTGGGTTATCAACATAGTTACAAAGAATGGGCCTGTGAACATTCACACCAATTGTTCTATGGGTTCATCCTGGAGGCCACAGATTAATACTTGCATCTTATACAGATAACAGTAACGGTTTAGGAACATTCAGATTATACAAGCAAAGTCAGTTACAAGAGGTCAAAACCATAAAATCACATATTTGCACATTTACATCTTAGGAGGGAAACAAAGGATTTACTACAGAAAAGCCAGGTAAATATGTTAGCTTGCTCAGGAAGGGGATGCTGACCAGATGGGTGGTCCCAGGCTGGTATGCATTCCTGAGAGAGGTAGAATTTGAATTAGTTTCAGAGCTTAACACTTAGCATTTCTATGCAGCATCTTTGGGGCCTTGCTGGCCCCCATATCAAGGGTCACTCTTGGGTAACAGTTCTTTGGTTCAAGCACTAACTTTGGCTCTGTGGAGTTCTAACAGTGTTGCACTATGGGGAGCATTACAGCAGTGTGTTTTCTAAGCCAAACTCTGTGGCCCAAGTTTGCTTAGACCCTTTCAGAGGAACTAGGTTGTGGAGCGATGGTAAGTTTGTTTTGTATAGCACACACCAGCAGAGGGTGCTGCTGCACCATCCCACACCTCCAATTCCCCTTTTCTACAATATTTATTTATTTATTTGATTTTTATCCCGCCTTTATTATTTTTTTTATGAATAACTCAAGGTGGCGAACATACCTAATACTCCTTCCTCCTCCTATTTCCCCCACAAGAACAACCCTGTGTGGTGCGTTGGGCTGAGAGAGAGTGACTGGCCCAAGGTCACCCAGCTGGCCTTCATATTCCTGCATTAAATAGAGGGGTTTTCCTTGGGGTAAGAGACACCCCTGGCATTTACCTTCAACATAAACCCAAGGGATGTATTTGTCTTTGGCCACTTCCAGACAAAGCAGCTGTCCTGTTTTGCATGTGGTCTGAGTCCCCTGAGGATCAAATGATGTTGTACCAGGGGCCTGGCCATTACAAGTCTTTCCAGTGTATCTCAGTTGCTTCCTTGAAGGGATGAATGCAGTTTCAGGGCAGTGAAGTGACAAAGCAGAAAGATACTGAAACTTCCAACCAGGTTAAAATGGTGATTCCAGCCAAACACTTTGTTGTGGGAGCACATAGGACATTCACAAAGCAGTTGGAGATTGGGCATTTCCAGAATGTATTAGAGGGAAAGGAAGAGAGAAACAACAGAGGGTCAGATGGCACTAGTCTTCAGCAACGAGGGCATCCAGCGAGGCTATTGAAAGTTCTTGAAACTGACAAGGAACTGGCAAAGTTTTGTCCTGCTTTTCTCGTTTTGCAGAATTATTCTTTCTTTCATTTTTCCTTCACCCCTGGCAGTAATGGAGGGGGACATCCCATCCCTCCACTTGCAGACACATATTGGCCTCTTGCTCTACGCTCATTTAGTTTCAAGAGTGTGGCTGTGCCTCTTTCACGGAGATGTACATATAAAGGTTACCTCTCCCCTCTCAGCTCACACATCTGAGAGCAGCAAAGGATGAAAACTGACTTGGAAGAGTCCCCTTCACCCCCTTCAATTAGGGTTCCTCGGGCAGATGTAGAATCTCTAAGACTGGCTTGTGTCTGCAGTAGGATACCTCTGTTCCTATCCTTTACCTCCTGCAGTGAAGAACCAATGGGCTTCATCCCATTTCATCATGCTGCTGGGCTGAAGCAGAGTTTTTGGGCTGAGTTTTTGTGGACTTCTCAGACCAACAGGCTGAATCAAACCCTTGGAGATGCCATGAGTGGTTCGTTACCTACTTTGGGCCTAGGCAGGAACCCTCATGATTAGACAAAAGTTACAGACTTCTATCCAAATGAAGAGTCACGATCATCTCAGTAGCTCTACACCGCCCTAATGGTCTGAGAAGCACATAGAACCTGGTTTAACCATCATATAAATTTCCCACAATGACTTGGACTTAAATTTAATCAGGGGCATTTGTGGGAAATTGAAATTCCTGCTAGACCCAACACTTGGGTGATATTGAATGTTCCTTCTACTGCCTGCTGCTATGTGTTGTTATTACTGAAGAGGCCCTTCAAAACCATTGATAGAGCAGGAGGAAAACCACTAACACAGTGTGGAAACTCTGTGTGTGTGTGTGTGTGTGTGTGTGTGTGTGTGTGTGTGTGTGTGTGTATGAGTATGAAGACTTCATAGAGCTGCAGCCAGTCCTGTATTACCTCCCCTTTCCCCACTGTATCTAATTTTATAAACCAGAAAGTCTTCTGTGATTTCTCATGTCATTTCCTCTTATCAATATTGTCTGAGCAAATACTGCTTACAAAGTGCAAGATTTCCAGTCAGGAAAATTAGATTCAGTGTTCTGCATTCTGAGACTTCCTGCATCAGCCCTTGCCATCTGGATATTTCTGAGCAAACGAAGCCAGTAAGGTAGAATTTCCAAGCATATTGCAGTGGTTTGCATTCCACAGCGTGAGTGCCAGACACACTGAAAAAGTATACCGTTCATGCCATGGTGATAATGCAGGATTTGTAGTTCACAGATTCCTCAGATTCGCATCTATGACCTTCATGTTATTAGTCCAAGCACTTTCTGGGTACTGACATGAGCTGTTGCATCACATTGCTAAGCCAATAGTTAAGTGGAGCAGGCTGGGTCTTCAATCATTACGTGATCTTCTAAATATTAGCTCTGTAGCAGGAATGACCATTCAACACAGGAAGAGAAATCTGCCAAAAAAACTGTGGATCCTGTACAAGAAAGGGGAAATTCTCGGTTTGTACGTAGTTGTTCCACTGCGCAGTACAGATGACTGCTTTCTCCCACAACCCTTACCAAATTTATTTTAATATGAATTTGGGCCAAGTTTGTTCAGTGGAGAGAGGGAATTAGGGACTAGAAATTGCTTTCTGTATAAATAAGCAACTGGGAAGTAAGATTGCTTATTGAAAAGGAACACAAGGGAAGGAGGAAGCTACATTCACATGACCTGCCCCAAGAAAGAAATCATGGTTTACAAACCTCAGTAGCTGGATCAAGTTATGCCAGAAAAAAAATCAATTTATGGGCAGCCAGGTGAATATCTATGGGGCCTATCTGGTGACAGACATGGCATGTGGAAGATTGTGATTTAGAATGTAAGAGTAATAAATGAATTAAGAAATTAAATGGAAGAAAAATAGATATGTTGAGTGAAATTAAGAGAAAGGGGAAGTATGTAAAGGTCAGAATGAAAGTGGCTTATTTTTTGGAGCAGTTGATACATAGAATTGAAGTTACATTAGGAATGAAAGGGTTAAAATATGTCAGAAAGTTTGAATTGGTATCATCTAGTGATAGTTGAATGTTATGCTTTAGTGAATGGTGATAAGAAAAGAATCAGGGATGAGTTTCAGGAAAAAATCTGCAACATTCTGAATGAATGCAACCCAGAGGAAAATGTGACTCTGTTAGATCACATAAATGGGTAGATAGGAAAGAGGCAAGAGAATATAGAAAAAGTGATTCTGCCATCGGTAGGCTCAAGAATGAAGGAGAACGGCAGTTGTTTGGTGAGCATCTGCTTAGAAGAAAGTCTGTTCATTTTGAATAACAATTTAAACATTTGTAAGTCTCCTGAAGTTGTCATAGCAACAGTTCTGCAGAAAAGTCTAAATGGGTGATCTTTCCCCCTTATTCTCCATTTCAGAATGTCCATTTCCAATAACAACTTTATTCTTGCTTAAAATTTGAGCAAACACAATCTCCTTTTGGCTCACCTCACAGGGTTGATTGCTGGCAATCTTCACGTTTACACTGTTTAATGCAACCAGGGTCCCTGTGCACTAGAACCAGGACATTTCTATTTCCTGGCTAATATTAAGACTGGCTTAATTATCTGGAGGTATGCAAAGACTGGGTTCACTCAACACACTGAACCTTAAATCCAGGTTAATAAAACACAATATTCAAATACTGTAGTATGCTATACCCACAATAGCTTTTTTATGGCTTAATGTAAGAGTCTGGTCTGCCATGCTAAAGGCATGGCATAGGACCGGGTTACTTGAGGGACCACCTGTCTCCCATAATATCTGCCCAGCAGTTTTGATCCTGCAGGGTTGGCATGCCCCAGGTTCCTTCGTTTAAACAATGTCATCTCTCGGGACCCTAGAAGTGCACCTTCTCGGTGGCAGCACGTCCCTTCTGGAACAAGTTTCCTCCCAACATCTGGATAGCCCCCACTCTGGTGTTTAGAAGAGCCGTGAAGACCTGGTTCTTCACCCAGGTCTTCTGTGAGGGAGAGGGAGACCCTTGCTTCACTGTGCTTGCCATCTTTTTTCTTTATTTTTTAATGTTTTTTTTTGTAATTTCTTTGATTGTTGTGAGCCACCCAGAGTTGTTGAGAATTGGACGGCATACAAGTTTAATAAATAATAATAATAATTATTATTATTATTATTATTATTATTATTATTATTATTATTGCAATATCTGGGTTCCTACAACATGGTCAGTCATTAACTACTTAACCTCATTTGAGCCTAATTCAGTGAGTTGTGAATACTCACCCACTGTCTTTTAAGGATATATTGTGTGCAGTTGCCTTCTCCAGGTCAGAGTCCCAGGATCCTTTGTCAACTCTGCCTTTCAACATGGGGTTGAAGCAGGATCTCCAAGCATGTGCCTACCTTTGAACTGTGCCTGTTCCTCAAGAAGAAGCAAATGGGAAAAAGGCTTAGTTGATGAATGTGACCATATCCATCCTATTACTTTGCATGTGCTAAGTGTGAACTCTATCTCTTGACCTAAGTTCCTGCCATAAATAAGGATCTCCCTGTCTCCTTTCCACCGTTAGCTAGAATTGATAGATGGTAAGACTGGAGGGGCCTGGGCTCCAATTCAGAGTGATGTCCTTGCTCCCTTTTGGCATATCCTCGACTATTTGCCGGAAGAAACCCATCACAGAAAGAATGACGATGAAACAACAGCTGGAGATCTGCAAATAACTGGAATGAAACTGACCCAAGTGAAAATCCATTAACACCTAAAGTCTCACAGCTGGTTGATTTCTCTCCAACCCCGCTACACAACCTGGAGAGAGAGAAGATTGCGCATCACAACGTTCTGCCACGGTCCAGGAAAAGGTTGGCTCATTAGCTTAAAAAAATATGTGCAAGCCCCACGTGAGCACTCAAAGAATGTGTTTGTCTTGGGAAGCAACTGTTACACATTATGGGACATTTATAGGGGACTTACAAAGAATACCAAATTACTGTGCATTTCACATATACAGGAATACAAATAAAATTATAACAAACTTAAATGCTTGATCATAGTTACAAGAAAAACATCTTTATAAATAACATAAAACTAGACCTCCAGCAGAGACATAGGGTGTCCTGGGATATATTATATATTTAATAACATATAATGACTACAGGAAAGAAATCATATAGAACTAGTAGAAACACTGACTCTTCTTAATGTCTTGGCACTTACAAAACAATTTGCCCAATGACCTGTATTCTTTCAACATGGCATCTGCAATGTTTCTCATTGACTGAAATTTTTAAAAATGTCAGGTTTCCTGGCAAGTTCTGCTCTGAGTAAAAAAAAAAATTAAAAAGGAATCATGATAGAATGTGTACATTAAGACTCAAGATGGGAAAACAAATCTGTAGTAGGATAATTTTAGGGAGAAGACAGATGGGCACTAAAAGGAAATGATAGCTTTGTGCACATGTTTGCCAGTCTTTTTCTCATGTAAGACTGTATCAGCAAACTTATCACTGGTTAATTCTGTAGCTACTGATTCAGTATTGCTTTGTCCTCTCCATCCTCCTGTTAAGGAAGGAGGTGCTTCATTACAGGTTGCTGATAGAGGAAAATATTGCACAGCTTCAGGCTCAAATAGTCAGCTGTGAGATGTCTGCTTTCTCAGCAGCACTTGGAGAAGATTGCACTAGCAAGAGGCTAAGAGAGCAAGCAGAGGAAAAAAAGCATATCAGGCACTTTTTTCCTGCTTGCTTACTCCTCCCTGCTACTGCCTTTCTTCATCATCCCTGCCTGATTGGTGCTGCTGGAAAAGGAATTACACCACTGCCAAATGAATGTTATCGAAGGAGTATCTCAGACAACTATCTTGAGGAACTTAATTTCATCAGCACAAGAGTAGGAAGTGCTAATAGCAACAGAGTGACCAACTATGAATACATGACACTTGTTTAGAATTACATAAGGAAGGAGAAGAACTGAAACAAACAAAATGTGCAGCAGTATTTTGGAAAGAAGCAGACTTCAAGCAGGTGTGAAGAAAACTGTTCTGAGGTACATCGGGAAGTACATCAGTATTCTCCTGTCAACCACACCTTTCATACAGAAAAGGTTAACTTGAGAAAATTTGGTACAATCTATTTATAGATTTATTGGATCTATATTCGCCTTTTCTAAAGGAGCTCATGGCAGTGTATGTAGTTCTCCCTCCTACTTTTCCCACCCCAGCAACCCTGTGAGGTAGGTTGGGCTGAGAGAGACTGACTGGCTCAAGTCGCTCAATGAGCTTCCATGGCTGAGGACATAATATACTGTAATATAATTTATATTACATTGCAATGCAATATAAATTAGAACATATTTTACTAATAGATAAAACTGCAGGACTTGTATTGATTGATCAATTGATTGATTATGTGCCATCAAGTTATTTTCAACTCCTAGCAACCACATAGATAGATTTTCTCCATGACGATCTGTCCCTAACCTGGTATTTCGGGTCTTCCAACATTGCGAGACTTGTATGCGATATACAAATATGCAATATATTCTGCATTTCTAAACCCTAGGGCAATATTCAGATTTCATTGTCAAATGAAACTCACTTAAATTTCAATGGATTCACTTTTATTCCTTCCCCCAAAGAGTTGTTTGCCTTTCCAAGTCTAAACCCAACTGTTGCTTAATTTCAGTGACTAGGATTACATTGACAGCCCAATCTTATAATGAGCTAAATTTTGGCTGCATTAGAAATCAAAATGCAGGGTGCGGTTTGAGGGGAGATTGTAACATATAAGTTAAGGTGACTTTCAAGGTTAGAGGTCTCATTTGGTCTCCTATTTTCACTCTTATCTATTTGAACAGCGCATGTAATTTAGAATGACTTTGTTTCATCAGGTAAATGCTTTAGTGCAGCATCCACGTTTCTAGTCAACCATTAACTCCAGGACCTAGTTCCTCATCCAAACAATAAATCAGCTTCTCGGTTGAACACTTCAGACAGTAATTCATAATCCTTTTTTGTGGATAGGAAGCTACCTTTACGTAGACAACTAGCACACCAGGATAGGGATAGCTTGACAACTTCTTTTTTTCCTGATTAGGGATCTGTTTTATGATCAGCATTCCCACTATTTCTGAAGTTCAAAGCATGAGTTTGGTTGTTCATGCTGCCCAAGCAGCACCACTCATGTCCCCCAAACTTTATGGTCAGCTCTATTTGGAACTTGGACAGGACACCACCAGGAGATCCCAGGCTACACTGGGAAGTTGAAAAAACACCTTGGCAGAAGGCATTGGATATCCTCCTGCAGGTCCTAGGGTCTGGAGTTGTCTCAAGAGAGTCTTTATTTATATTTGTTTCATAACCAATGAAAAGCTGATCTTGATGGGACCTACCTCATTCAGCTTAAAAAAAAGCCTTGGGAAATAAATGATAAGAGCAGTTACCGGACCAGAATGAGGTTTGTTTCTGTTCACCCTTGTGTGTTTGCTTTTTCATGCATTTGGGGAAGTAATGGTGCAACAAGTCTGAATTCATCAGAAGATCTAAATATTGCATGGTTCAAAGGCATATTGGGGTTAATAAATATAAATATTAATTATTAATATTGGGGTTAATAAATTGGGGCATGGTGGCTCAGTGGGTAAGACGCCAGGTTTGTCAATTGGAAGATTGCAAGTTCGGAGGTTCGAATCCCTAGTCCCGCGTGACAGAGTGAACTCCCGCACTAGCTCCAGCTCTTGCCAACCTAGCAATTCGAAAGCATGCAAATGCAAGTAGATTAATAGGTACCACTTCGGTGGGTAGGTAACAGCATTCTGCGTGCGTCATGCTGGCCTCATGACCGCGGAAGCATCTTCGGACAACGCTGGCTCTTCAGCTACCAAACGGAGATGAGCACCGGCCCCTAGAATCGGACACGACTGCACAAATGTGCGGGGGGAACCTTTACCTTTCTAAGGAGGAAGGGAAGAATCACGTGACTAACAAAATGAGTATCATTTCAGCAAGTGAATAATGAAATGAAGGAGGCCAGAAAATAAGAATGTGGATCAGACCAAAAGGCAAACTGGAGTGCCCTTGTCTTCTCACAATGCTCAACCAGATGCCTGCAGGAAGCCTGCAAGGAAGACAAGAGAAGACTAACAATCCCCCCCTCCCCGCTTTATGATCTTCTGCAAGTTGCACTCAGAGACATGTTGCTTTAGGGTTCTGAATGCAGAATACAAAACCCCTTTAAAAATGGGAGGGGTGAAAACTGGCATACATGCATTGATGTATTAATTTATATCTCATCTATTCTCAGAGAGCTCAAGGCAGCTGATATGGCCATCTCCACTCATTTTATCCTTTCAATGAAACCCTATGGCAGTGCTTTCTAAACTGCCACTGTTGGTGACACACCAACAGCGGCAGCGGCGGCGGCATGGCGGCGCGTGCGGCGGCGGGGGCGTGCATGGCGGTGGTGCGGGGGCGCGCACGGCGGCATGGGTGTGCACGGTGGCAGAAGCAGCGGCGGCAGCCTCCGCTAAAACGCGGAAGCACTGATGGCGCGCCGCCGCCATGCACGCCCCCGCTGCCGCTTCCGGGTTGTGTGGCGACACACCAGACTGTGTGTTGCGACACACTAAAGTGTCGCGACACACAGTTTGGAAAACTGTGCCCTATGGGATGGCATGGGCTGAGTGACTGCCCACTGTCACCCAGTGAGCTCCATGGTTGAGTGGAGACTTGAACTTGGGTTTCTATGGTTGGTTCAACCTCTTACCCACTAAAGTACAGGACACTGGCAATACGCTTATGTGTGGATCTACAGTGTTCTATGAGCATGTCCTAAAGATAGGAATTCCCTAGGTCCTTGGCTATGGATCTAGGCCTAGGATATTTTAAAGTCTGACTGTTCCCATACAAATTGTGCCATACTGGGAACTGTTTCTCAAGAGTCCTGTCCCAGGTCTTCTTCCTGTTGTGGAGGGAGAATCACCTTTTCAACAGAGGTAATAGTTGAAGTGTGCAAATGTCCCTTCCCTTCCCTGCTGATTCATTCTGCCTCTTCTCTGTTGACATTGAGAGAACAGGGAAAAACTGTGTTTTTCCAGCCAGTTTTTGGAACCTTGAATTTGAGGTGGCATTTCCCAATGGTCTGATTCAGTCTAGGTTGTTCCTAGTTGATGTATTTTTTTTCCTCCTGCTAGTTTTTCTTGATTGCTAAAGAAGTACATACAAATGGAGAAGAACATAAAAGTCTATCTAATCCTAATTCTTACAAAGGCCCAAGAATGCTAGGTGGAAGCCTTGTCTAACTCATGATTATATGATTTTTTTTCTCAATCTCAATGTAAGAACAAAAAGGTCCTTACTTTAATTTTTTATGCAATATTTTTGATTCATTCATGGGTTTGATATGTATTTGGATTTTAGATTTGTTTGCTGCCTGGTTGTTTGTTTTTTTAAGAGAGGATGTGCATATCACTTCTCAGCCTTTTGGGTAAGTGTAGTATCTTCATACTTCGAATAAATAAATAGATGTATAACTAAGGAAAACGAAATCCTGAAACTTATTTGGGCTGTAGACTATTTGAAAAAATGAGTAGAAATTAATGTTTAAACTTCATAGTTCTGTGTGAAAAGAACTAAACCATGACAACTCACAGTGTAAAGGGTAAAGAAACTAGGCATAGATGGATACATGAAGGTATGAAAACTTTTGGAATGTTTTATGGAAAAGTCTTTCTTAGAAGAATGTTGGTATCTCAATGGCTGAACAATAATCTTGCACAGGAAAAGTTAACTCCTGGCCATGATCTGAGACAATGGAGAATTGCTTTCTCTGTTCCTATATGTGATATATTTCCCCCCCCCCCACTCTTCTGTCTGACTGAGTTCACCCATTGCATGATGCTGTTAGTTGACTTAACCATCATTTGTTCAATAAGCCATAGCTTAACCATCATTTGTTCAATAAGCCATAGCTGGTTGGGTTCACCCAACATTCTACAGTGCAACTTGTGGTTTACAAAGCACAATGAGCCATAAACACGCCAACCGCTTGACTGCTTGAATGGATTTCCACCTTGTGCTGAGTCATGGTTTGTTTCAACATTGTTGGCAGGGTTCGCCCACTAAGGCTGAGATATAAAAGCATGGTTAACAATCCACCTCGCACAGAGCCACAAAGAAGCCGAAGTCATCCAGAATTCCTAAGAGGCTAAAGGATGAGGTGTCTGGAATGCCATTTGCATCATTTTTGTTAGTGTTGTGATAACGGGCCTCCGTTTTCTGTGCTGGGGCAGTGGCTGGTGCTCTCTTGCCTCCGCCTGGTGAACCTTTAACCTTTGGCGACTGGAAACGTTGCCCCCCCCCATCTTTGCCTTGCGCTTAAGCAAACACCAACCAAAAGAGCGGGCGGCTGAGTTGCCTTGTCAGATTCAGAGACCAGGTGGCTGAGAGCATTACAGGAAGGGAACAGGTTCCCCTCTCTCCCTTGCAGCACAGGCATCTCCTTCCTGCTTGGAGAATTTGGAAGGCTCACTACCATCAGTGATGAAGAAAGAGTTTGAGACCTTGCGACTGGTAAGGATGATGATCTTTTCCCAAAACCTTTTCTCTTAGGCTTTAAGAAATTATTCCAAGGAAGCTGCCGATTGCAGATGATTTCCAGAATTCCTGGGTGTGTAACCAGGGGATGGGGCGGGGGTGGGATTTCAGTGAATGTAGAGTGCATCCCTTCTTCTGAAGCCTGCTCCTCTTGCCTCAAGGTCTGGATTGCTCTACTGATTTGGGCCCAATTTCCTTGGAGTTCATTTGCAAATGGGGAGTGAAGCAGATGTTTAGAACAGTGTTTCTCAACCTTGGCAACCTTAAGATATGTGGACTTCAGCTCCCAGAATCCCCCAGCCAGCATGGCTGGCTGGGGAATTCTGGGAGCTGAAGTCCACATATCTTAAGGTTGCCAAGGTTGAGAAACACTGGTTTAGAGTATCAGAATATGGACAGCTGTTAGCTAAACCCAAAGGAACTGAATAACCACAAAACACAGGATGTTTCTAAGGACGGTGATATGTGAAGAGGATTCCAGTGCTCTAGTATACTGTGCAAATCCTACTGATATGAGGCTGGGCAGTCACTCGTTGGGTTCACCTATCACCCTGAGTTGTTTTAATCATGGTTTATTGAACAAGGTGCAATGATACTTGTTAAAAAGTAACACTAAGCCATATGCTATGGTTTATTAGCCAAGATGGGCTTATTAGTGTGGGATTACACTTTGCAGTAAGCCTAAACTCTACTGACCACAGTAGAGCAACGTGGGTACCAAGTCATTTTGTCATGTCAGTGTCAGCCATCCGATTCACAGTTGAAGATAACAGGAAGCATCACTTTCACACACTGCCTCATAAATGTATGGAATCCTCTACTCCAGGCTGGGTTTTATGGGTTTTGCTTTAGCATGTTACATGTATCCCTGTGATTTATGACCGAGTGTGATCTGTGTGAACACTGTGAACTGGGCTGAACTAAGCAATGACTTGATGCAGAGGTTCCCAAACGTTCTTGGTTCATGGCACCCTTAGCGTCTCCGTAATTTTTTTCCTGGAGCCCCTAGCCCAAAACTGTGAACTACCTTGAGCTGGTGGTTCATGATCACATGGCACGCTGTGAGTGTGCTGCAGCACCCTGGGGCATCCTGGCACACAGTGTGGGGACGGTGGGCTTAGTGCAAAATGCAAGCCCACCAAAAATAACAATAACTGCTCAAGTAACTGTTTAGAATGCAATGCTTGTTGGAAGCTATGAATGAAAGAGCCTTCTGTGGCTGTTGTGGGTCTTCCGGGCTGTGTGGCCGTGTTCTGGAAGTTGTGGTTCCTAACGTTTCGCCAGCATCTGTGGCCAGCATCTTCAGAGGGCAGGAGCACAGACAGAAGCGATCTCTCTGCACAGAGATGCTGGCGAAACGTTAGGAACCACAACTTCCAGAACACGGAGGCCACACAGCCCGGAAGACCCACAACAGCCATCGAACTCCGGCCGTGAAAGCCTTCGACAATACAAAGAGCCTTCTGTTTCTCACTGGTTCTTCATCTTCAGCAGAAGCGATGCTCCCTCTCAGATGCTGGAACAAGCAGTAATGGGTGAGCACCGGCTGCTTTCCCACGCCCTGTTGCTTCTGGGATTTCTAGTGACCTCTAGTTGATCACGGCTGGAAACAGGATACTAGGGTGTGTGAAAGGTTGGCCTGATCCTGCAACTCTTCTCCTATGTTCTTACAGTGGCATGAAAGATTTGAGCAAATGTCATTTGGTTCTGAAACAAAGTCACCATTTCTTTAGAGGGAATATATATTCTTATAAACCAGTAAACTATTATATTTAACTAATATAAACTATTAGTTGAATCAGTGTAATATCAGGGTACTATTACTTGAATCAACATCCCTATTAGGCACAGATTTAGAAACCTGTGCTATCATTGCCTCATCATGGAGGTCAAGAAAGGTCACAGGCTGAATGATGCAATAGTATTCCAACCCCACTCCAGCCTTCTTGGTTGCCCAAAAGTGGAATCCTGAAAGACTAGTGTAAATATTTACAGTTTGTGCTATATAGAGAGCTAGACTTTGAGGGTTTTAAAGAGTAAGCTAATCAATAAAATGCCCCTTTATCTTAACCAGTAACTAAAAATAGAAGAATGGGAGGAAAATGCAAGCTATTTTGACTGTGTGATCACTACTTAATTAGCCATAATTCCATAAGTAAACTTTAAGTGGACTAGAAAGTGAGACAATGATAAAAATCTGTGCATCCAAATTGGAGTTCTAGAGCTGTGTGTTTATGAGATCCTCCTTGTCTTAATGCTTTTTCACTTATGTTGAGTGGCAATCTTTGTAAATTTTCCAGGTTTTGGAAACAGTTGTAAGTTTGCATCAGCAGGCAAAAGAGAGAGATAATTTTTTTTTGCAATGGTCATGAACTTTTAAATGCAGAAAAACACAACCTGATTTTCTCTCTTGTTAGAGAGTGTGTTGGTTGTGATATTTTGTTGCCAGTTATTTATTTACTGTATTGCATTGATACCGTGACCTTCAGATAATATAGAGCAGAGAGTATTTAGTGTTTTAAAAAATTTCACAACAAGGGAAGCTAGCCAGAGTTGTAGAAGTAGACACAGATTACCTAGTAAACTCTGTAGCCATGTGAGAACTGGAAGATAATTTTCCCTTAAAAGCAGACAGTTGAGAAAGTGATTTATCAGATACAGATGCTAAATAGAAGAGAAGAGGAAACCAAGGTTATCCACTTTCAAAGTACAGTGTCCATCTTCTTGAACTTTTCTTGTGTCTCTTCCCTCATAGGTGGAGCAGATCCTATCTGAATTCCAGCTACGGGAAGAGGATTTGAAGAAGGTGATGCGTCGGATGCAGAAGGAAATGGACCGAGGCTTAAAATTAGAGACACACAAGGAGGCCTCAGTGAAGATGCTGCCCACATATGTACGGTCTACACCAGAAGGATCAGGTACTTGTTGCCTTATTATAAATAGTTGGTGTGAGATGCAAACTTAGAATAGTCTCTTATTTTTTAATCTCCACTGCATTGTCCAAAGACTATCCTGGAATTGAAGTTCTGGGCTAGAAGTAGAGGGATGCTAATATTAACCATCATCTTATTTAAATGTCTGCTCAAGCTGACCTTTCAGTCATGGGGTTCTTCTGGAGGTCATTGATCCAGGTTGTTTTCCAAAGACATAAATTGATATGGTGTCACACTCTGGGATTACAGAAGTTGGAGATTTCCTATCTTTGGATCTTGGAGGTACCAATTTCCGAGTGATGCTGGTCAAGGTGGGAGATGATGAGGAAGGGCAATGGAAGGTGAAGACAAAACATCAAATGTATTCTATTCCAGAGGATGCCATGACAGGAACCGCTGAAATGGTGAGTTGATCCTCAGGCCAATGGAACCAAATGAGATGTGGGCTGGATTTGCACAACACAACAGGCTAGGCTAAAATGAGGTTAGGTAATTTGTGAGTCAAGGTGTTATGCAAACCTAGCCATTGCAGATAGCTAATTAACTATTTCAATAGGAAAGTACAATGGTATATGAATGTAGCAGTTGCATTTTGTTAATAAATGTGTAGGGTTTAGTATATCACATGAACTCAGCTGAGGGTATGTTCAAATGTACAATCCCAATGTGGATACAAATATGTAAGTCACACGTTTTGTGGCTGGCTGGGGAATTCTGGGAGTTGAAGTCCAGACATCTTAAAGTTGCCAAGGTTGAGAAACACTGCCCTAGGATGTTGTCTTGCTCATTGTCCAAGAACCTAGGTTAGACAGCTTTGAATAAGCATGTTGCAAGAAGTGAAAGAAAATATTCTCTGAATGGCAATAGCAATTTTTGTGTCTCTTCCTCAGCTCTTTGATTATATTTCGGAATGCATCTCTGACTTCCTGGACAAACACCAGATGAAGCACAAAAAGCTGCCTCTGGGCTTTACATTTTCCTTCCCTGTTCGACATGAAGACATTGATAAGGTGGGATTTGAAACCAGGGATTTGAACCCTGCTTTGATGCTCTCTGCTTTTGCCTGCATGACTTTCTCCCAGGAGCTGGTAAATCATTCATAACCATACATCCCAAAACCATTGGAGTGTGCAGTGTTCCTTCTGCCACAAATGATGACAATATAGTAAGGGCTCAAGACAGATTGAAGCTCGGGAGAAAATCTTCCAAGTCAAAAATCAAACAAACAAGCAAAAACCAATCACCTCAGGCTATGGAAGCTCAGAAGACGATCAATTGCTATATAAGATTACTTCTGTTTTAAAACAAGGTGAACCACTTTGGTGGTGTTAGCCCTGAAAATCAGCATAAAACCTAGATAAATATATATTGGACCTAGATTTAGTCTGATTTAGAGTACTAATGTTTAATATATTAAACATAGTTTCCATCTAGCGGGGTCCAGGAGGCGGGCCTTCTCTGCAGTTGCACCTGCCCTTTGGAATACCTTACCCCCAGAGCTGAGGCTGGTTTCCTCGCTCCCGACCTTCCGGAAAGGCTTAAAGACCTGGTTCTGCTGTCTTGCCTGGGAGGGAAATGTCAACAGTTCCTCTTGGGGATGGCTGGTCCCATGAAGCCTCCCAGTATTACCATTTTTAACATCTTTTATACTTGGATTTTATATTATTTATTAGATTGTAATTTTATATTTATGTTTTATAGCTATGTTTTATTGTGAACTGCCCAGGGTCCCCGACAGGGGAGATGGGTGGCAATATAAATTTAATAAAATAATAAAATAAATAAAATATAATATATTTAAACTGAGACTGCTCTAAAGAGGATAAAACCTGGATACCGTACATCCAATGGAGTTTGATTAATGTGCAAACCTGCCAAGGGAAATGTGTCATTCTACTGACATAAGTGGATCCATACTAGGTGAGCTTCCAGGTAGATACTTCATCAGCCGACAGCCTGTGTTAGCCCATGAACCATTGTATGATTTCATGAATGGCTTGCCCCCTGAAAACTATAGGATTGTAGATGTCTTGCAAAATTATAACAGCCTCACACTGCATTCTTCCTTTATCTCCTATAAGAATATGGGAGGGGAGACAATAGGTTTGTTAATACAGCATCTGTTAAAGAGAAGATCAGAAGTCATTATATTTCATAACTTTAGGATTTTTTTATTGCACTTCTTTCTTCTTTCTTTTCTATCTTTTTCTTTAGATTTGTTTTTTACTTGATGTAAAATTCTCAATAAATATAAATTTTAAAAATCTCCTATAAGAATGTGAAGAGTTTGCGAGATCTTCTGTAGAATTTCATCATTCTGACATGAGATCTTATCAGGATTATCCAAATCAGGCAATCTGCAATTATTTTCCATTGCTGGTACATAGTTGGCTACATCTGCAGGCCTTCCTGATTACTGCCTGGCTCTTTCTTGGCTTGCAACATGTAGCTTTTGAATTGTATATTTACCCCTATTGTTTATTTCAGCCACAGAATTGTGCTTGTTTTGCCAAGTTTGAGCCGATTCTTTCCATGTCCTGATTTGTAGGGAATTTTGCTGAACTGGACAAAAGGCTTCAAAGCATCTGGAGCTGAAGGGAACAATATTGTGGGGCTTTTGAGAGACGCTATCAAGCGAAGAGGGGTGAGATGAACATCAGTTGATAATGTTTGGTGCATTGCTTCTTTTCAGTTAATTCTTGGGGTCAGAAAAAGCTGCCTTCTAACAAATTGGGCAGCTTACTCATTGAGCATAATGCTGTCTACTCTCTAGCAGCTCTGTGAGGCAAAGTTAAGATGGTGGGATAAGGTACTGCAGTGTAAAGGTAAAGGTTCCCCCCGCACATTTGTGCAGTCGTGTCCGACTCTAGGGGCCGGTGCTCATCTCTGTTTGTTAGCCGAAGAGCCAGCGTTGTCCGAAGACGCTTCCACGGTCATGTGGCCGGCATGACGCACGCGGAACGCTGGTACCTTCCCACCGAAGTGGTACCTATTCATCAACTTGCATTTACATGCTTTCGAATTGCTAGGTTGGCAAGAGCTGGGGCGAGTGCGGGAGCTCACTTCGTCACGCGGGGCTAGGGATTCGAACCTCCGAACTTGCGATCGGAATCGACAAGCCTGGCATCTTACCTGCTGAGCCACCACGCCCCACTACTACACTGCAGTGTAGGAACCATTTAACCTGTCCTGTGCTCCCTAAGCTTAGATGCATTTCTCAGGTACTGTCATGTAAGATGAAGAACTAGATGGGCACAACTTTGTGCTTTGCTTTTAGCAGCAGAATATTTAGGGTTGTTCCTACTCCAGATGGCAGGCAGAAATATTTTGTATCACTGTTTACTAGGATTTTTAAATTGGAGATGTCAAGGGTTAAACTAGATCCTTCCTGCATTGTAACTGAAGGAGCAACCAGACCTCTAAAATATGGCAATGTCTATGTGATGGCTACACAGACCTCTGGAATGAATCCATTATTCATTATTCCATATGAAGGACCCTCAGAGTGAGGGGAACAATTTGGATAGAAGCAATCTTTCCCTTGGAGACTGGAGGCAGGGCTCACCTTTTGATTATATCTGCTTTCTGATTAGTCTCAGCTCTCTGTAGATACAGAACAATCAAGATGCATGACACTTCCTGGAATAAGAGAAAGGGGGTAGATCTCTTCTCCAAGGAACTTATAATGTAGTCTTCAACACAAGGGGAGGTGGGAGGGAGGGAAGGGAGGGGAAATGGGAAGGGTAGGAAATCTGTTTCCCTCTTTCATTATTCCAGATCTGCAGGAATAATGATGGAATGGCCACCTTAAAACCCAATGACAGATAACAAAAGGAACATAACATTCTATTTTGTGGTGTGGTGTGACAAATCCTATTTTGGTTTTGTGCAGACTGTTAGGAAAACACCAGAAAAGGTTACCTCAATCTCTGTAGCCTACAGAGACAACACCCCCCCTCCCAACTCTGTCTCTGCCTTCCAACACCCCAGGAGTTATTTGACTATAAAATTCTAGTTGTTAGTCATTCCACATATGTTGCCTTTATCAGCCAGGTTATTACCTGAGAACCCCATAAGGAACAATGCTTTTCTCAACCCACTGCAGGACTTTGAGATGGATGTAGTTGCAATGGTCAATGACACAGTAGCAACAATGATATCCTGCTATTATGAGGATCACAGATGTGAAGTTGGCATGATTGTGGGTAAGTGGACTTGCCATGTTTATATACTTCCCCCTGGGCACAATCATTGCAATCTGAGCACCTCGTTCTTGCTGATTCATACTGAACCCAGTTGTATAGAGAGACTGCTTTAAATCTACCTAGCCTGATCTTATCCTGGTGGCCTCCACTGTTTCTAGTCAGCATGCCCATAAAATGTATTGACTGGGGATGATGGGAATTATATTCAAACAAGTCTGGAAGGCAGCAGTTTGGGGAAAGGTGGTCTATTCTGTTTGGGAACAGTTCTCCTCCCATCACAGTTAACCTGATTCTTCTAATTCTACAGTAAGGAACCTGTCCTTCTCTAGATGTTACTGAAAGTTCAGTTCCCAGCACTTCCAGCCAGTGATGAGATTAGTTGGACCAATAGTTATCCAACAAGTTCTGACCATAGATGTTTGTATGGATATTGTAGGAAACCATGGACTTTGCCATTTTGAGCTATGGTCTGTGCTCAGAGCTATAACTTCTAATAAGCTGGACACAATTAGTACATCTTTGCAAATGGCTCCATCTGTAGACCTGCCGCTCATTCATTCTGTACAGTCAATGAACCTTACCCATTGATACATGTATGAGTTCCTTGTTATTTCTGTCAGTTTTTTGAAAGAAGATAATGGGAACAGAATGAACAGGCTTTTTCCTGTAATGGGTAGGTGCTAAAGAACTATAATGTGAGGCAAGAGGTCTGCTCCATTTATCCAAAGATTAGTAATACTATTTGCAGTACAGATAGTAGGTTGCCTGGAAATTTGTGTTTTGTTTTGTCTTTTTAGCTCAGGTGCTCAATATGGCCAAATTCTTATGAAACTATTATTATGATGTGACTATTCTGGGAACAGCTGTTATGTATCAAGTGGACATTGTCAAACAGTACTTTTTAACAGCACCGAAGTCCTTTCTGACATTCTAAATATATATTAGCAGCAGCGACAACAGTAATGACTCTGCTTCACTTGATTAAATGCTAGTTAAGGGACAAAGTGGTGCTTTCACACCAGGAAGCCGCAGGTGTTTTACGACATAGAAGTCAGAAGCACTCTGCATAATTTCCTTCTGCAAAGTTATAAATTCTACATTGCTGTCAGAATGTGTTCACATAATCTTCAGCATCTCACCTTACATTAGCCTTTATATGTGCCTGTAGCAATACACTGAGATTAATTGGACCTGGGGTAAAATGTCTGCTTCCAAAAAACTCCAAATGGACAAGGGTAATAAAGATGTGGCAAGGGTCTCCTTGGCCTGTGGCTGACTGGGGGAATCTCTTTGCCTTCTCTTCTCTTAGGCACAGGTTGCAATGCTTGCTACATGGAGGAAATGGAAAACGTGGAACTGGTGGAAGGAGATGAAGGACGGATGTGTGTGAACACTGAATGGGGGGCTTTTGGGGAGTCAGGAGAGTTAGACGAATTCCTCTTGGAGTACGATCGTGTGGTGGACGAAACCTCGCTTAACCCCGGTCAGCAGCTGTAAGGAATACGACAGATAAAGTTAACCTAATTGTTTATTGCTGTCCCAAGCTTCATATTTTTCTCTGGTGGTCAAGGGAACAGGGACAAGGCTCTGAAGCCAGCATTAAAGCTTTGGTCTCACTGTATCATCTAGGCACAAGTCATGAGTTTGGGATGATCACAGGCAATTACTTGTAATATCATTCCTCTCCATGGTGCTAATTTTAAGACTAGAGCAGTGTTTCTCAACCTTAGCAATGTTAACATGGGTGGACTTCAAGTCCCAGAATTCCCCAGCCAGCATGCTGGCTGGGGAATTCTGGAAGTTGAAGTCCAAGTTGAAGTTCCAATTCTGGAAGTTGAAGTCCAAGTTGAAGTTCCAATTCTGGAAGTTGAAGTCCATCTTAAAGTTGCCACAGTTGAGAAACATTGGACAGCCATGCGTTTCTAAGATTAGAGCAAGGGTGGGCCGTCTTTATCTGTTGAAAGCTACTTTGGTTTAGAAGTAATCTGTTGGGGGTCACATGCAGCGGCGAATAGGACTTAAGCCAGAGATGAGTGGGGACACTTGTTCTCTCTCTTTCTGCCAGCCCTCCTTTCCTCTTGCTCTTTTCTTTTGTCCTGCATCCTTTTCTTCTCCTCTCCCAAACAGCAGATTGCCAAGGAAGGGAGCTCTTATCAAAACCTGGATTAATCCTTTGCAGAAGACTTTTTAATAAGTCCAAGGATCACATGGTATTCTTTGGGCTATATATAGCCCACACTTTCCTTAGAGAAGCCTTTCCTGACCTGGCCACCTTAAGATATGTCGGGCTAGGAGTTGTAGGATATTTGGCCACAAAAAAAATCTGGAAGGCATTGGTTTGGGAAAATTGCTTTAGAAGAATTTTCCAACCTGGGTAGCTTCCAGATGTGTGAACTTCAACTCCCAGAATTCTCAGTCATGGCCATTTGGCTGAGATATTTGGGAGTTGACGTCCACACATCAGGAGGATGCCCAGGTTGAGTAAAGCTGCCTTAGAATAGAGGTAATAACGTTCATGGGTTTCCTTTCTTGGTCTCATAGCAACAAACAGGACTTGCAAAAAGCTTCTAATATTGAAAACATCATGGATCTGAGATCTGAACTCTGGCACAAATAACCTGTGCACACAGTGGTTGCTGGGAAAAAAAAGCCAAGTCAAGCAAAGAGGGAAAATGATTGTTTTTCCTTCTGCTCAGAGAAAACAACCTCCGTTGTTAGGCAATCAATCTTGATATGTGAGTGGATTTTGTTAAAACAAGCTGCAGTGCTTTCATCTAACTCACCTAGCCTCCCCCATTATACATACTGTATATATAAATGACCTTTATGCCTTGTGGGTGTTGATGGGTCGGCCTCTTTTTCCCTGCCTACCTGCACAGAGCTTCTCCTGCACGTGACCAAACTGTACCTTCCTTTCTCCAGGTATGAGAAGATCATAGGTGGGAAGTACATGGGGGAGATTGTACGACTAGTGCTGCTAAAACTCATCAATGAAAACTTACTCTTCAGTGGAGAAGCTTCAGAAAAGCTGAAAACCAGGGGATCGTTTGAAAGTCGTTTTATCTCACAAATTGAAAGGTAGCCAAAATAAAGTTAACTTTGGGCAGTTTTGAATCATCGGGAGAGGCCCGTAGGGTGCCTTGCTAATAGTATTTGGTGGAAATAAGTGGTAAGCTTGTTTTGATGTCATGAATGGCTTTTGGAACGCCCTGCAAGACAATATTGCATTCCAGACTGGAGCGTCCTCCCCATTCTCCCACCGCCCACAACATACCAGGCATTTTAGTTATTTGGTTTATTTTATCAGTTCTTCTACAGTACGTTTTATTCTGTTCCTAGTTTTATATTTCATATTATTAATAATTTGGTTCTCAGAAAAGAAGGTGCTGATCTGCATGAAATCTATGTGCACATAAAATCTATCCTATGGGCTGAATTTAAAGTACTATAGGCTCTTCTAAAGTGGTCGTAATCTGCCTGCCAAAAAATATAAACATTCTGACAGCATGTCTGTAGCTTGAATCATGTCAACTGGATTTCTATTTTCTCAGTGGAAACGTTTCGCTCCTTATCCAAGGAGCTTCTTGGATAAGGAGCGAAACGTTTCCACTGAGAAAATAGAAATCCAGTTGACATGATTCAAGCTACAGACAATTCCACCTGGATGACTGAGAACCTTCATCGACATTCTGACAGCATCTCATCCTCATCAATCTGCTATCTGCAAATATTCTGTAGTCTTATATTAATCAGCTATGATGGATAACAAGTCAAGATCAGCTGTGGCCTTCTAGTTCAGACGTTCCATTGAGGCTTGATGGATTTTCACCGAACCATTCATGGGTGGCTATAAATGACCATCAGTTCCATGGCTGGAGAAGGGAGAGGACTTTGTGATTTATTCACACAGTAATAGATTTTCTGCTTTCTAAGGGAATGCTAGGCTTCCTGCCGTTTAGGTGATCTCAAAAAAAAAAAAAAAAAATTAAGGAACACCAGACATAGACTCCCCCTGGAAATCCTCAGGCAGTAGGCTAGATTGGAAAGCCAAAAAATTTTCAGGCAGAAAGCAATGACAAACCGACAGCATAGCGTTACTGAGAAAATTACATGGATGTGTCCATAAAGCCACCAGGGACTGAGCTTGACTCAGAGGAGATTTTACTTTTAGAGGGATGCAAAACAATCTGAGATCATCCTCATAATGTCCTATTCCAATTCCACAATGGCCATTCTAGCTATGCTGGAAATGGATCGACCCTCCCATGGATTGCTCCAACCTTCAACTGTTTTGCACAGCTCTCTTTACAATCATCACCTAGCCGTTCTGTTTTCCCCTGATCCTCAGTACAGACCTGCCGATCTTCTTCCTATTTCCCCTTCTACCACTGGGGATACTTATAAAATCTCTCTCACAGGCCTTGACTGTATCCATCTGATAGACGTGATCCAGAAAAAGAATAAAGTTAACTTGTCATTATGATGCCACAAGACTCTCTTCTTTCTATTTTGTTTCCAGTGATCCTGGTGACCTCAAGCAGATTTACAATATTCTGACCTCCTTTGAGCTGTTGCCCTCAGTACTGGACTGTGACATTGTTCGGATGGCGTGTGAGAGCGTCTCCACACGGGCTGCACAGATGTGCTCAGCTGGGCTGGCTGCGGTCATCAATCGCATGAGGGACAGCAGGAATGAGGAGACTCTGAAGATTACAGTGGGTGTTGATGGGTCAGTCTACAAGCACCACCCTTGGTGAGTCATTGACACAACCTTGGTTTCCTTTTTTTTAAAAATATAATTTTTATTGAAGAAATTTTTAACAAGATAAAAACAATACAAATATTAGAAAAGAAACAAAGAAAATAAGGAAGAATAGTGAATAAGTAAGAAAGAAAATAGGAAAAGGAAAAGGAAAAGGAAAAGAGAAAGAGAGAGAGAGAGAGAGAGAAAGAGAGAGAGAAAGAGAAAGAGAAAGAGAAAGAGAAAGAGAAAGAAAAAGAGAAAGAGAAAGAAAAAGAGAAAGAGAAAGAAAAAGAAAAAGAAAAAGAAAAAGAAAAAGAAAAAGAAAAAGAAAAAGAAAAAGAAAAAGATTATAAAGAAGTGGCTTCCAACCTTTTTGACAGTGGTTATAAATGCATTTATATTTTTCCCTCTCTCTCTCTAAGATCTAAGATCTAAATCATCATGATTTCCTTCCTTCCATAAGCTACCCTTTCTAATCTTCAAACCCATAAATCACAAGTTCATTTTTCTTTTTTTTCAGCAAAAATCCATCAGGAGTTTCCAGTCACTGATAAATGTAGTTGTTGATCTTTCTCTAACCAAACAAGTTAATTTTGCCATCTCTGCTAGTTCTGTCATCTTCACCAACCATTCCTCAGTTGTGGGTATTTCAGAATCTTTCCATTTTTGGGCACATAAGAGTCTTGCAGCAGTAATCATATATAAAAATGACCTTCCATGGCTCTTTTCTAATTGACTGTCCATTAATCCCAGCAAGAAAAGTTTTGGTTTAACTTGAATGTTGAATGTTGACCTTTAAAATTCTTTGTATCATTATATGTATTTGAACCCAGAAATTTCTGGCTTTTTTACAAGTCCACCAAGCATGATAAAATGACCCTTTATGTTGTCCACATTTCCAACATTAATTTGAAATACCTTTATACATTCTAGACATTTTTTCTGGAGTCATATACCAACAGTACATCATTTTATAAAAATTCTCTTTTAAGTTTATTTATTTATTTTATTTATTCATCAAATTTCTCTGCCGCCCATCTCACACACAATGACTCTGGGTGGCTTACAAATAATAATAATAATAAGTTATAACATAATGTAAATTTCAATCTTTTTAACCACATATTTTCCCACTGTTCCATCAGTATATTGTGTCCAAAGTTGCCTATTTTATCATATAGTCTTTCACGACACAACCTTGGTTTCCTGAAAGACAGGGGCCTCTCAAATTATCAAATATTTAACTAAGAGATATGGACACACCAAAATGGCCTCCTGTTGTCAATTCTGAAAAGGAGCTAGGTTCCCAGTGTGAAGCTACTATGAGACAATTTGGTGTCTTCTATCTGTGCTATCTGTGACAATTTGGCTTCTATCTGTGCTCCTGCCCTCTGAAGATGCTGGCCACAGATGCTGGCGAAACGTTAGGAACCACAACTTCCAGAACACGGCCACACAGCCCGGAAGACCCACAACAGCCATTGAACTCCGGCCGTGAAAGCCTTCGACAATACAATTTGGTGTCTCATAAGATTGGACAAAACATTTGCTCCCTCAAGCAAAGCAGCATCCTACTAATCAAAACCATCTCTTGAGGGATAAAAACACAAGAATAAATGCAAAATTTTGAATAAGTGTTATCATCCGATGTAGCCCATTGTTTCTTAGAATCTGGCATTCTCTGCCTATAGACAATCCATAGTAGAGTGTGTGTGTGTGTGTGTGTGTGTGTGTGTGTGTGTGTTTGTGTGTGTGTGTGTAATCACAACTTTTAAAATATGCATTCATGTTTGCAAATCCACGGCTGCCCCATGGGAATGAGAAGTTACAGCTGAAAAGCCATAGGCAGGCAAAAGATTAGATGTACTTTCATTCATAACATTTAGCCTGGCCCTTATTCAGCCAGGTTGAAGGAGCTGCTGCCAGAGACATTCAATTTGCCCAAAGATAGATCCATGCTGTGACAACAGCAAACTTCATAGTATTACACAGGAGATCAGAAACAATAACTGGAAGAGGAGACACCTCACTTCTGTGTTTTGAACTCCTTGCTGAGGCTTAAGCCAACAAACTAGACTCTTGAACACCACAAACGGCCTGTCCACACGCCAGAGCTGCTTTCAACACAACCTGCTTCATCCTGGGTAAAATGAAACTTGAAACATGGGGCTTGGAGGGAAATCCCTTTTAAGAAGAGGGTGGCTCACCAGTTAATGCTGGATGTGGTTCAGAGTTCTGCGACTCTAGCAAAGTGGTGTTGGATTTATGCTCCAGAGTGTTCTGAAACCCAGACATCTGGATTAATGCCGGCAATTATGGTTACATAAACATGGTCATCATGTTGTGTAAATACGCGGTAGAGTTGCAAAATTGATATCTGCTTGGAAAGGCTGCTGAGAACCCTGGCTGTGTAAGAGGTTGCTTGTGGAGAAGACTAATGAAAGAGGGTGATCCTAGAAGCACTCACTCTTCCTTTCTTCTTTTTCTCTCCCTTCTTTTCTTCTTTTCACAGTTTCAAAGAGCGTTTCCACACATCAGTCAGGCATCTTTCTCCGGGCTGTGACATCTCCTTCCTGCAGTCAGAAGAAGGCAGTGGCCGAGGAGCTGCTCTCATTTCTGCTGTAGCGTGCAAAATGGCTTGCATGATTGGCCAACGAGATGGATCGTGAAAGGGAGGCCACCTTCCTGGAAAAGCACCTCTTCTTCCCAGTGACCCAGGCTGTGTTGTTTTAGGGTGTGCCCAGGAGCAGCACCAATAGGAGGAAATATTTCCTGGAGAGGGACAGTTGAACTGACCACTGGACAGAACGACAGCTGGAGCAACGTTGGGTTCCTCCTAACTTCTATCTGTAGACAATGCAATAACTCTTTCAAACTTCAGCTTCTCCTTTTTCTTCTTAAAACCTTCTCCAATACTGCATGATGGGGTGAGGGGGGATGAGGGGTGTTCAGTTTATGTATTAAAGAAGTTTCACATAGTTCTGTGGAGGTATTGAGTGAATGGGGAGGAAATTAATTTATTTGGGCGGGGGGGGGGGGGAAATGTTCAACAAAAAGAGATCTAGACCAATCAGTACTGAGTTAATCAGAAGAGTAACCCAAATACTGTTTTTCCCAGTGCGGAAAATATTGGAGCCTCGCTTAATAGAATGGATAGCATTGCATTTAGAAGAGAACAAAGGAAGGTCCAAAGTGTAGAATCATCCAAAACATACCACTGGTTTCTTCTTTAGAAAATCAGGTTCTAAGGAGATTAAAACAAGGGTCCCTATCAATGCTTGGTGGCTAGATATGATCTCCATTTCAATGTTCCTAGGAATTTTTGATGCTGATTTTTCCCCAAACCGCTGTTAATTCTGTCTTAATGTAACTTGGCCCATGCAGGTCCCCACTTGTTTTTAACCACAGCACAACGATCCCATGCGCTAGCAACCCCTTTTCCCCCCTGTGTTCACATGACGCTGCTTTCATCTTGTCCCTAGCCCATAAGAGACAGACTTACGTTGTGGTTAGCTGTTAAATAATCTTTCCCCCTTTCTTCTGGTAGCAGGGGCAACTTCAAGGCATCTAAGATCTGTTAGACTTTGTCGCTCTTTCCTTGGAGAGGACTCAGGGGATGGGCCCTGACTGGGAACAAAGGCATTAGAAGCAATGGAGGGATCAGCAATGGGAGCAGCCAAGTTCATGCCTTTATAGTTTTCTAGCAGCTCAAGCATGGGTGGAAAGCACTTCAACTCACTAACGGAGAAAGGCCCTAAGTGGGTGTATCAAATCTGAACTTAAGATACTGTCTCCAGAAATAGCACAATCCAGATGCTTGAAGCTTCATTTGGTTTCATGACACTCCAGATCTAGGTCAAACATGAATCCAAGAGGCCTGAGAACAAACTGATTATTCTCTATACAGTATCAACGATGACCATAGAAGAGTGGGAGATGATGCGAAGTGGCAGGTTCATCCTGTACCTGGTTGACTCAAGGTGTTACCTTTTCCCCTAGTATCTGGATATGGGTTCAGGTGGGATTCACTTGTGTTGGGTTTTTACACCCTGGTTTAATCTATTTAGGGGGTTAATTACCATTTCAGTGTATTTGGTTCCCCATAAAATGTAAGTTCACCACATTGCCTATTTTTTTTATTTTTTATCCTGCCTTTATTATTTTTATAAATAACTCAAGGTGGCAAACATACCTAATACTCATTTTCAACAAGCATGGAAGGAGGAGGCTTGGTGGGGTGTAAGAAATGGGTTCTGGAGCCCCACGTCTTTATCATTTCCTGATTTTATTTGTCTTTTTTAGCTTTCTCTTTTTTCAGCTCTGGTTCTATTTTTAGAAACAGAGAAAAATAGAAACCACAATACTTCCTATAAAAACCACAGGTCCAAGACTAAATATGAAATGGTTTTGCTCTTTCTCTGCATGTCTGAATTTGGGCTCAGCAGTGATTTGTTGACACCCAGATAATTACCCCATTAATGTGGATGGGATGTAGTTGGACAAAACTGCCAGTTACTAAAGACAAGGGTGATATGTGTTGCAGTGGCTAAAATTGATGATTGGGTGAATGCTATAAAGATTCTAGTCCAGATGTACATGAGATGAAGTGAAGAAAGATTCATGGGTAGAGTAATGGAAAAAAAGGGGGGGGAATATGGAGCAATTTGTATGAAGCACTGGCTAAGGTGAAAAATGTACAGGTTTTTGTCACACAGTCAGAAAGATAGATTGCTGAGCATGTCAGAAACCGACACACAAGCACATCTATTTCCTGGGAAGTTTAGCAAAGGTAGGCTGGAATGCAAACGTGATATTTGCACAGTAAGAACATAATTCTGCTTTTTTTAACGGAATACCTTGCCAATCTCTTAGTTCCCCCTCTTTCCCACTGACTTTTTGGTCATACAGTTGCTTGATTTAGGCACACTTGCTTTCTTATCCCTGGCAAAATATTGTTTATTTTCCTGGTTTGTTTTACTTCTGTCTCCTGCTATCCTTTTCATAGTTTGGGGGGTTTTTTATATTAAAAGTAACAGATATAAAAACATTAAAATATGGATAAAACCTATCCCTGCGTCATCTTTTCTGTTTTCCAAGGATTATATTTATGCAGTAATTTGGAATATAAGACATAACGGCAACATCTGTGTGGTGGATTTCAGTAATGCCGCTGGTTCTCAGGAAGGAGGGAGCACATTCCAAGGAGGAGGACAAGATAAGAGGAGACACAGTCCAGGAGGCAATTGTGGGAAAACCAAGAGGTTCAGAGTAGCCCCACCCTAGAGCTCTCCCGGGTTATTTCCCCTTAGGTGAGGGAGAGTAGCTTTAGTCTGGTAAGATTCTGTCTATACCGTGTGAGCAAATAAAGAACTGAAGTTTGGCTGAACTGATTCTCTGAAGTTCTTGGGCTGGGCCTGACAATCTGCATGGTAAAGAAGTAATACACAGAGAAATCCTAGACATATATATTTGAAACTGTGATGGAATGTGAGGGTGACCTTGGAGAACAGAGGGAAGAGATGCTGCCTAGGGAACGATCAGATAAAAGGAAAGGTTGTCCAAGAGAGGGTGACGGTCTAAAGAAGAAACTTAGGAAAGACCAGCCCTGAACACTTAGGCAATAAATAGGGAGGGCGGGAGATGTGTACTTTCAGACTTGCAAGATTCTGTTAATGTAGCCTTACAATAAAGTAGAATTAGTTCATCTAGTTGTGTTTCCTGTCTGGTTTACCTGGAAGGGCTGACAGAAAGTCAGTCTTAGTTTAGTTAATGTGCACAGGATTTCAGGGTTGATTTGGTTGGGGTGGGGGGGGAGACATTCAGACCTGAAATACCCTGCTGATCTCCCAACCATATGCTAACCAGGTCTGACACTGCTTTACTTTCTCAAAGACAGGCAGGTTTGGCTCAGTACTGCCATCTCCTGAAAGATTCATAAGAGGCAAGATTCATAAAAAGAAGTCTGAACTGGTAATGGGTCTGGTGACAGAACAGCATCCTCAGCCACATTGAAAAGACAATAAGCTCACTAAGGGAGCTCAGTAGGCCGTGTGGCACAGTAAAGGCTCATCATTACTTCCTGCTTACAGCAACCCAAAGACATCTTGCCAACCATCTTTAAGGGCCATGTCCTTGTGACGTCATCTCTAGAAGCCTGAAGGTTTCAGTGGCTCAGCTGTTAAAGTGTTTTCCCTCTTTTGCTGACACAAAACGTATCATACAAACTATCCACAATGACTGAGTGATAGGGCTGATGATGACACCCAGCTTCTAGAAACTTCCCCACACTAACCTGGGCTGCAGGAGAGACTCGACAGCCATTTTGTTGTTTCTGCTGTTTTTGACATGGGAATGTCAGTCTCCTAGAGGACCAGCACTATCCAAACAAATCTTCCAGTCACTGATGCACCCATGTCAAAAACAAAAAAAGTCCCGAAGGACAGGTTGATTTTTGATTAGGGGGGTGGGTGAAGCAGGAAGGTGTTCCATTAATCTGTTTGCAAGCTCCCTCCTGAAGGTTGAGGGATTTTTGTTTTTCAATATGTGTCTATCAATATTCTGGAAGACAGATATTTCAAATATTGTTTTTAACATAGAAATTTCAATCTCCTGATTTTAAAGGTTGGAGGGAAGAGTGGCCTATAAGCTGTCCCTCGTTATGGGCAAAAAGTCCAAATGAAGCATTTTGCCAAGGATTGGTAGAACACTGTTTTTCTGCTCTCTGTTGGTCAGCCAGGTGGGAATCTCAGTGGTACAAAGAGAGTGACAATGGGAGTTCTAGCAGGTTTGCTTTAAATGGTTTCATGGGCAAAAATGGCGGTGAAGTAGGAGTGTCCTGAGATCAGCCGTTTGCATATATAGCACCCACGTAGGGGCAGCCAGGAAAACTCTGTTCAGAAGGGAATGCTCAACTTGGAAGTCCAACTTTTTCCATCAGTGGAGCCTGAAGAATGCTATTCTCCAGGCCTTATCAATTGTCACAGTGTCAGAGCTAGAAAGCAACCAAGTTTGGCTGTCTCCTGAAACTGAGTTCCTAATTTAGCTCACTAAGAGATAAGCCCCTGAATATAGGCTGAACTCACCCTCAACACTGACCGGACTGCCTTTCTTCTTCAGAAGGAAGCCCAAGATGGTGAGTAGGACCTCATATCCGTCCTTGCTGTAGTGAATTCCTTGTGGTGCTGAGTTTTGGATGTCTCTGCTGGAAGACAAAACTGGGACCTCTCTCTCTCTCTCAGTACCACACCACCTTTAAGCTGAGCATTAAATAATAATAATAATAATAATAATAATAATAATAATAATAATAAAATAATTAAATATACATTTCTTTTTTTTAGTCCTTAGTAGGGAAAGAGTGAACAAGCAAGCCATTGTTGGGTATTTATGCATGCAAAAAAGGATTAAGCAAAGATGCATGCTCAAATTGTGGTGGAAAGATTTCATATCCCAGTGATGGTTGAAAATAGTCTTTTTTATCCAATCCTTGATGCAGCTATTGAAAAAGCAAGGCAATTGTAGAGATAGTGTTGGTATCAGGATGAACCAAAATAAAGATTGTTGCATGCTTTAAGGCATACTGCATCTGCTTTAACTGCTTCCAGGGACAATCCTAATTTGTTGAAAGCTATTCCATTTTGGTACTCAGATCTCTACAATGAAAAACCCCAGGCTCCTTTCCTTTGCTCAGAGACACCGTTAGAAGGAATGGCTACACGGAAGCAAAGAAAGGGCTTTTCTGGGGTGGGTACGGTTTCCCTCTCTGAAGATCCATCCAGTAGAGTTCAGTGAACCTACAGAGGGTCTGGGAACTGAGAAGGTCAGAAATGTTATGTACATAGTTTCTTTCATGCTGTTCAAGAACTGTAGGAGCTTTGTTCACCTCTTTCGTCGCTCTATGGCAATGTTTCTTCAAGTGTGGTCCTAGGACCCCCGGAGGTTCCCCAAGACCTTCTCAGTGGTCCTGAAAATCAAAATGATTTGCCAAATATTGAAGGTATTTGCAAACATTTAAAACAATGATGCTCTTCTCATTATTATTATTTTTATTTGTTAAAAGATATAGGATTTTTTTTCATGAGAAATATTTTATTTATGTTAATCTCTAATGGGGTGTTGTTATTTTTACATGAGTCAATAAATAAATAAATATTCTAAGAAATCATCCATTTTAATTTTTAATATGGTAAATATTGATAAATATAACCCATGCAAACAAAAGCTCTTTTGGGGGGTCCTCCATAATTTTTAAAAGTGGGGTCCTGAGAGCAAAAAGTTTAAGCAATACTCCTCTATGGGAATAATAAGAACCCCTTGTTTTTTATTAGCTGGGCCCTAGGGCAGCAGAATCCCTATTGATCTAGTGCAGGGTTTCTCAACCTTGGCGTCTTGAAGACGTGTGGACTTCAACTCCCAGAATTCCCCAGCCAGCTAGCTATGCTGGCTGGGGAATTCTGGGATTTGAAGTCCACACATCTTCAAGACGCCAAGGTTGAGAACACTGATCTAGCCAGATTTTTTTTTTCAGGCTAGCAGAAAAGCTGGGACTCGAAGCAAAACTGCAGCTAAGCGGGCCCAAAGGGGTTCTTCCAATGTCTTTTCAATGTTTGAGCAGTCACAGATCCAGGAGTTCAAGGAGGTGAGTGAGTCCCTAAGGAATTTATAATCAACACTGTGTCCAGCTTGGATCCAGTGTATGCCTCTTTTCAAAATATTTCTTGCATCATCTTATTCTATTCGGTTTCAATACCATTTCAGCTGCTGCTTTACTGCAATGATGATTATAATTACAGTACCTGGTTGTGGTTACCTTTAAAAGGGGAATTCTTCTTGCAGACTACTGGATCTAGCCAAGGACGGAGATCATTGATAATGATGTCAAGGGCCATGTAAATAATCAGATTTTAGCCATATGGTGACATCACAAAGCCAATAAGAGTGGAGGCAATACTACTTATCCTGAATGGGAAAATGTTTTGTCCTATTTTATAGCCAGATCCCGCCTTAATACGAACAATAGAGGAGAGGGTATGGGACATCTTGCATACAGGTACATTGTTGTTGTTCAGTCGTTCAGTCGTGTCCGACTCTTCGTGACCTCATGGACCATAGCACGCCAGGCCTTCCTGTCCTCCACTGTCTCTCGGAGTTTACTCAAATTCATGTTCATTACATCGGTGATGCTATCTAACCATCTCATCCTCTGCCGTCCCCTTCTCCTTTTGCCCTCAGTCTTTCCCAGCATCAGGGTCTTTTCCAGTGAGTCCTCTCTTCTCATTAGGTGGCCAAAGTATTTGAGCTTCAGCTTCAGCATCTGTCCTTCCAATGAGCAGTCAGGGTTGATTTCCTTTAGGATTGACTGGTTTGACCTCCTTGCAGTCCAAGGGACTCTCAAGAGTCTTCTCCAGCACCACAGCTCGAAAGCATCAATTCTTCGGCGCTCAGCCTTCCTTATGGTCCAACTCTCACAGCCATACATTGCTACTGGAAAAACCATAGCTTTAACTATACGGACCTTTGTCGGCAAGGTGATGTCTCTGCTTTTTAATATGCTGTCTAGGTTTGCCATAGCTTTCCTTCCAAGGAGCAAGCGTCTTTTAATTTCATGGCTGCAGTCACCGTCTGCGGTGATCTTGGAGCCCAAGAAAATAAAATCTGTCACTGCTTCCATTTCTTCCCCTTCTATTTGCCAGGAAGTGATGGGACCAGATGCCATGATCTGGGTTTTTTTAATGTTGAGTTTCAAGCCAGCTTTTGCACTCTCCTCTTTCACCCTCATCAAGAGGCTCTTTAGTTCCTCTTCACTTTCTGCCATTAGGGTGGTATCGTCTGCATATCTGAGGTTGTTGATATTTTTCCCAGCAATCTTAACTCCGGCTTGTGATTCATCCAGCCCGGCATTTCTCATGATGTACTCTGCATATAAGTTAAATAAGCAGGGTGATAATATACAGCCTTGTCGTACTCCTTTCCCAATTTTGAACCAGTCGGTTGTTCCATGTCCGGTTCTAACTGTTGCTTCTTGACCCACATACAGGTTTCTCAGGAGACAGGTAAGGTGGTCTGGTACTCCCATCTCTTTAAGAATTTGCCACAGTTTGTTGTGATCCACACAATCAAAGGCTTTAGCGTAGTCAATGAAGCAGAAGTAGATGTTTTTCTGGAACTCTCTTGCTTTTTCCATGATCCAGCGAATGTTGGCAATCTGATCTCTAGTTCCTCTGCCTCTTCGAAACCCAGCTTGCACTTCTGGTAGTTCTCGGTTCACATGCTGCTGAAGCCTAGCTTGTAGGATTTTGAGCATAACCTTGCTAGCATGTGAAATGAGCGCAATTGTACGGTAGTTTGAACATTCTTTGGCATTGCCTTTCTTTGGAATTGGAACGTAAACTGACCTTTTCCAATCCTGTGGCCACTGTTGAGTTTTCCAAATTTGTTGGCATATTGAGTGCAGCACTTTAACAGCATCATCTTTTAGGATTTTAAATAGCTCAGCTGGGATACTGTCTTCTCCGCTAGCTTTGTTGTTAGTAATGCTTCCTAAGGCCCACTTGACTTCACTCTCTAGGATGTCCGGCTCAAGGTCAGTGACCACACCATCGTATTTATCAGGGATATTAAGATCTTTCTTGTATAGTTCTTCTGTGTATTCTTGCCACCTCTTCTTAATCTCTTCTGCTTCTGTTAGGTCCCTGCCTTTTTTGTCCTTTATCATGCCCATCTTTGCACAAAACGTTCCCTTGATATCTCCGATTTTCTTGAAGAGATCTCTAGTCTTCCCCATTCTATTGTTTTCCTCGATTTCTTTGCATTGTTCATTTAAGAAGGCCTTCTTATCTCTCCTTGCTATTCTCTGGAATTCTGCATTCAGTTGTTTATATCTTTCCCTTTCTCCCTTGCCTTTTGCTTCCCTTCTTTCCTCAGCTATTTGTAAAGCCTCATCAGTCAGCCACTTTGCTTTCTTGCATTTCTTTTTCTTTGGGATGGTTTTAGTTGCTGCCTCCTGTACAATGTTACGAACCTCCATCCATAGTTCTTCAGGCACTCTGTCTACCAGATCTAATCCTTTAAATCTATTCCTCACTTCCACTGTATATTCATAAGGGATATGATTTAGGTCATACCTGATTGGTCTAGTGGTTTTCTCTACATTCTTCAATTTAAGCCTAAATTTTGCAATAAGAAGCTCATGATCTGAGCCACAGTCAGCTCCAGGTCTTGTTTTTGCTGATTGTATAGAGCTTCTCCATCTTTGGCTGCAAAGTATATAATCAATCTGATTTCGGTATTGACCATCTGGTGATGTCCATGTGTATAGTCGTCTCTTGTGTTGTTGGAAAAGAGTGTTTGCTATGACCAGCGTGTTCTCTTGACAAAACTCTATTAGCCTTTGCCCTGCTTCATTTTGTACTCCGAGGCCGAACTTGCCTGTTATTCCGGTTATTTTTTGACTTCCTACCTTAGCATTCCAGTCCCCTATGATGAAAAGGACATCTTTTTTTGGTGTTAGTTCTAGAAGGTGTTGTAGGTCTTCATAGAACCGGTCAACTTCAGCTTCTTCGGCATCAGTGGTTGGGGCATAGACTTGGATCACTGTGATGTTGAATGGTTTGCCTTGGATTCGAACTGAAAGCATTCTGTTGTTTTTGAGGTGGTACCCCAGTACTGCCTTTCCCACTCTTTTATTGACTATGAGAGCTACTCCATTTCTTCTAAGGGATTCTTGCCCACAGTAGTATATATAATGGTCTCCTGAATTAAATTCGCCCATTCCTGTCCATTTTAGTTCGCTGATTCCCAATATGTCGATGTTCAATCTTGTCATCTCATGTTTGACCACATCCAGCTTACCTTGATTCATAGTTCTTACATTCCAGGTTCCTATGCAATATTGTTCTTTACAGCATCGGACTTTCCTTCCACATACATACATACATACATACATACATACATACATACAGTACATACTATTTTCCAAGCCCAATTTTGGTGCAACAGCTTAACTTTTCAGACTGGTATTTATCCCTTGCAAATTTTACCAACGCAGGCTAGAAAGAAATAGTCAGAAGATATTGCATGCAAATGAGGGAAGAAGTAAAAATAACACTTGTGGCTTCTGTGAAACAGCCAAGGATTTCTAAACTCTTAAAGCACCACAATCACAGGAGAGATAACGGCCAGGCTGAAGAATGTGATTCCTGACAATAGAAAGCAGGGAGCATATTTGTATGAGCCTACATGTCCTTTTTATAGTGGCATAAAGGAATTATACTCAAGGGATCTGACCGAGTTTACCTATTCCCCAAGGCATTCAGTTGTATTGACCAGAATCGAGATGGAATTATCAGCAAATCTGATTTGAAGGAGACATACAGTCAACTTGGTGAGTGACTTTACTCTGGTTATGAAGCTACGATCTGAGCAGGCTCATGAGTCTGTTCTTTACTAAAGATCTAGCAGATAGAAATGAAAACAACCAGGCACTGTTACGGGACTCCCAGGTTTCCAGCAGAATGTCATAAGATTCTGATCTTTTCCAAACTTGGAAGCTGGATTCAATCAAATAGTATGTTTCCTTCCTGGGGGAGATGGGTGGTGGCAAAATTTGAATTATAAATAAATAAACAAAATAAAATGTTTCATCTACTTCTTTATTCATGGACGCAACCAGGACATTGTGTAGTGAACTCATGGTATGGAGAGTAATACGTAAAGGGTTATACTAGTAAGGCCCTGGAGCAGTGGAAGATAAATTATACCAGCTAGACCAGTGTCTCTCAACCTTGGGAACTTTAAGAGGTGTGGACTTCAACTCCCAGAATTCTCCAGCCAGCATGGCTGGCTGGAGAATTCTAGAAGTTGAAGTCCACACCTCTTAAAGTTCCCAAGGTTGAGAGACACTGAGCTAGACTATTCATCTAATTTGTTCAGTACTGCTTACTCTGACCAGGAACAGCTTTGCAGGTCTCAAGTAGAAAGAAACATTTCTCATCTCTTCCTTTCCAGATATCACCCACCCTCTTATTCTTCCCATGCTAGAGATGACAGGGACCTTTTCGTTGCAAAAAAAGACAGCATGTGTTTTAGCATTAAGTTCTGCTTCTCTCTGCTCTTCATTCCTTCTTTTGCAGAGATCAAGGTGACACTTCTCCGGACCAAAATGCAAAATTTGCAGTGGTCTTCCAAGTGGAAGTACACTAGAGCGGGGAGATGAGGAAAGGTGGAATTTGCTTATCTGGAGAACTAATAGTGGTTGTGTTATTTTTGGATTCTGAGCACTCCTCTTCAACTCTGGGTGGTGTTACTGTTAATAAACAGTTCATCACTTTTAGAAGGGCGGAGTGAGCTTTCCCTTTTTCGTTATGCATGCAATGGCTGGTATACTGTCCCTTAATTTGACATTGGAAGACCCATCAGAGGGCAGTCTTCTGTTTGAAGGCATTCTTTCTTTAGAGGAGAGGCACAAAATCTGAAGGTCCTAGGACTGGATGTACCCCCTAAATTCTAGGGTGCAAGACATTGAGATGTCTAAGCATTGCTTCTAAAATTGAAATTTTTAATGTGCAGAAGAAAAAGATGACTAAACATATGACTGAAAAATTATCACCTGTTGTATATGAATGGGTTCGCTGCCTTGTCCTGGTATTGTCTTGTCCTGAAGTCCATGATGTTTGAGGGAAAATATATATTCAAATGATGCCCTCTCTGAAAGGGTGGCTCTTGGAAGTCTGTGGGTAAGCAGAGATACTACCAAAATCCCCCATATCTGAAATTTTCCCCAGATGTTGGGAGTCTGAATAATTTCCTCATGGTATAAAAGTGAAACCAAAGCATCAAGGAATTGTGCCTTGTTCTGTTCAAACATTCCATACCTACTCCATCTAGAAGTGATTTTGGCTCACCATTGGAGAAAGTAAACCCTAGAAGATGATGTTCCCAGCTAGGAATGAAGTTGACTGGGATCAGTTTTCTCTCTACAGGGAAAATGAATGCGAAGGAAGAAGAGCTGGAAGAGATGCTGAAGGAAGGGAAAGGACCAATTAACTTCACTGTCTTCTTAACACTCTTTGGGGAGAAACTGAATGGTAAATTAGCATTATCATAGCCTTGGAATGTGCTCAGTAATCAAGATTAGGCTCAATACTTGCCTTCTGTTCCGACACTCCCAAATTTCCACTTCTTCTTAGAACTTTCACATCTTCTTTCATTTCTTTCCCAAGGCAAGTGGGAAGATCTTCCCCACACAGAGATTCCCTCTTTGGAGGGCTATAGCAATGTGGCAGAGCACAGAGTTATGCGTGCAGAAAATCCCAGGCTTTATCTAACACACCTCCAGGAAAAAACTGTGATTTGAAATCCTGGAGAGGTGCTTGCAGTCAGGGGCTGCATTTGTACCACATACTTAACCAGATTTAATAAAGATTTAGCAGATGCATTCACACCACATGCTAAGTTCGGTTAGTTTTAACCTGAAGGAAATATGGGATATAAATCCGCAAAATAAATAAATAGTGAAACTTGGCTAAGTGCATCTTCATTTACTGGTGGCTGAACATGTTGTGCAAAACCAGCCTGTTTCAGTGACTTTTATTTCAATGTATGGTGCAAACCCAGAAAATCAATTAATTCAGTAACCAGGTTAAGTAAAGATTCACATTCCTGGGATTGTGGGGTGGCAAGCAGTGTCCCAAAGCCTTAGATGCAGCTTCTAGAAACCTCCCAATAGTGGTTTTAATGTGATAGAAGAGGAGAATTATTAAATACATGACACTGAACCTATTGACTATTTTTATTCAATTTAAATAATGTGAACTCAATTTTAGCTTTATGTTGCCAATTATTTAGAATGTAGCTTCTGGCATGCCACTCAATGGCCAAATGTGTCCTCCAATCTGGAAAAAGTTTTGCACACCTCTCCAATGGGAGAGCTCAGAAAGGCAGTTTTCTCTGTTCCTAAGTATTCTGTATCTTCTGTAGGTACTGACCCAGAGGAATCCATCCTAGCTGCCTTCAAACTCTTTGACCCTAATGGAAGTGGCTATGTGAACAAAGATGAGTACGTTCAAGAACTATTTGTGTGTGTGTGTGTGTATGTGTGTGTGCACGCGCGCACACGTGTGTGCCTTCAAGTCAGGGTTGACTCCTGGGGACTGCCTGGACAAGTCCCTGCTGTTTTCTTGGCAAGGTTTCAGAAGTGGTTTGCCATTGTCTCCTTCCTAGGGCTGAGAGAGAGTGACTGGCCCAAGGTCAACCAACTGGCTTCATGCCTAAGGCAGGACTAGAACTCACAGTTTGTTGGTTTCTAGCCTGGTGCCTTAACCATTACACCAAACTGGCTCTCAGGTTCAAGAATACTGTCAACTTATTGTTTCTTTCCATTGTCCCTGGAGGCCTTCTATCCAACAACAAAAATCAGAGATCTGGGCAATGTGTTTAATACATTGACTTTTAAAAATTGCTTTCCAGGTTTAAACAACTTCTGATAACTCAAGCTGACAAGTTTTCCCTCGAGGAGGTGAGATAATCCTTCTGTCAAAATCCCCCCCTGGCAAGAACATTTTTCTCACAGGAGCACCAAAGCTAGGAAATACCTTTCTCCCCACATATTAATTGATCTACGTTTGAAACTGATAGGATTTAGTTCAAAATGGCTATCATTCGCAATATGACACATTCAGACACGACACATGGAATTTTTAATTTCACTTTTCAAATCCTGAGGTTTTGTCATTTAATCATTACATCAGATCTATTTAACATAATGGTTTTCTTTTTTAAAAATCACCTCACCAAATGTTGGATGTTTGCTGCTGACTTTTGACAGCTCTATCCTGGTGTTCTCAGGAGCTGTAAGAAAGGCTGAGGACCCCTGAGTGACCAATGGGTTGTCTACCATTGATCAGGATGTAGGGCTTTGATGGAGAGAGGAATCCCCAGAGATACTATTGCAAGGCCTTCAAAGATTGATCGACTGTGATGTCCCATACTTACTCTGGCCTTTGTGTTTCTTCCTATCTAGGTAGAGCAAATGTTTTCTCTTGCTCCCATGGATGTGGCTGGAAACATTGACTACAAATCTTTGTGTTACATCATCACACATGGAGATGAGAAGGAAGACTGAAGACCTGTAGGACAAGGACTGGGGGCAACTCCCATTCATGCAGAAGTAGTTCTACTTTGTTAAAGATTACAATAAACAACTTGATGAAAAACAGTGAGACCTTGGCTATGACAGGTGGGAGAAAAAGATGAATAGTAGGGACTGGATAGAAGTGCCTCTGTGGGTTTGGGTGGTGGCTAAGGATTATGGATGCTGTAATACAGCCCATCTGGTGGGTACCAGGTTGGGGGAAAAGACATGGTTGCAGCTTGCTGACTTGCTAAGCAAGTCTTGGACTTGCTAGTACCTGGATGGAAGAGAAACGCCATGGAATCCCCACTGAGTTCCACAATGAGAAAAAGGCAAGATGATGATGATGATGATGATGATGATGATGATGATGATGATGACGACGACGACAGACAGACAGACAGGTCCTTAGAAAGAAAAAAATATCTAGTGATTACAGGATTGCCCTGGCTTTGTTAGGGTTACTGAGAAAATATTCAGAAACTAAGTCCTTAAATGAGGGTTGGCAACTTTTCATTCCTAATAACTAAGCATATTTTTCTCCAGTGAAGACAGTCCTCTAGCATCATGATGTCATTGCACTTGCCATTAAGTTCTCAGAGTGAAGGAGGCTCAGTGAATGGATGGGGCTCTGTGAAAATTGGGAGAAGTAAAAATAAAAGCTGGAAAACCCATAAATCGAAAAAAGCATCATCTCCAATGAAAAGGGTAGTTTTCCATGGACCATCAGTGGTGGTCTGCACCAGGGGCTCTAGAGGGGGATGCAAATGGGCCCACAAACTGGGGGGTGCCCGTTCAGGTTCTCATTCAAGCACTATTGTCACCCTGAAAGCTCGCAGAAAAGGTTTTCAGGACTTGCCTCTTTTGCACCCTGTTCACACAGCCTTTAGATCTGGATTCTAGAGTTTCCCAAAGAGAAGATTTCACCAAGCATGCTTGAAATTTGTGAATCTGATGTTCCTAGACTAGGAACTTGTCTAGTTCTGTCTTTTTCTTGTTGCACTCAAGGTGTCATTAAAATCAGTGAATGAGATGGGCTGATCATAGCATTTTATTCATGGTGGTGCAAAAACAAAGAGAAAAATGTCTCTAAGACTGAAATTTAAGTTTTATAGCGCAACAGACAGCAAGCATCTCAAAAGAACTGTTCTGTTCTCCAGGACTGCAGTGCAGAAGTATAAGAATAAGGCAGATCTAATATAGAAAAATTTGAAAAAGCATAGCAAGTTTCAAATTATGATGCTTCATAACTGAAATCTCACAGGGGCCCCAGATAAAGTTGGCTTTTGCTTGTAACTTTCCCATGTTGTCCCATAATTTCTTCCTTCTTGTGGCTGGAAGCCAATTAAGAGGTTTGGCAAGCTTTTTGCCCTATCAAAAGAGCCAGCCTTGGGCATGTACCAGCCTAGGGCCAAGAAAAATGTGGGTTCCTCCCCTTAATATGGACAGAACTCCTTCTTCAGCTTTGCAATGGGTCAGGTAACAGGCTAGTCCCAACTCCATCCTGGGAGGCTTAGAAGATACGGTGGTGAAGCTATCAGTGCGGCCCATCCCACTCAGCATGTGCCACCTGGGGCTGGTCCTCCTCTCTGCCTAATGATATGGCCGGTCCTGCCTTCTGATTTGGATTAACTGGGCGCCTCCCAAGAAAATATTGCCTTCTTTTAGGAGAAGTAACACCACAGGACCAGAGTCAGCAGTTTATCTTCATCTAAAGGAAAAAGGACACTCATTTGAGGACATTAATGTTCACATTTTAGACAGAGAAGATAGGTGGTTTGATATTATAGGCACCTTCAGATTCATCTTTGGTTTTGCCACAACGAAGAGGGGAAGTGTTCTGTAAACTGGCACAATGTGCATCATGACATCACAGTACAAAAGGAGCAGAGGGGTCAAGGAATCCATTTATGCCAACTTGGAAAATCCTTCCTTGAATAGAGGTGGGGGCCTCAGGCACAATCTTTCCCCTATTTTCCTCCCTGCTTTGTCTTCTGTGCCTAGGAAGATTAAGACCATTTCGCAAGCTCAACAGCAGCATGGTGATCTTAACGATCCTCCTTTAGATGATAAAGGGACTTATAAATAACATCTCAAAATAACCATGACCTAGCCCCAGGTGTAAGGTCACACAGCTACCTAGAAACATATTTAGGATTCCCTTACCAACTTTGCTCAGACTGAAGAAGCTCCTTGGATAAGGAGCGAAACGTTTCCACTGAGAAAATAGAAATCCAGTTGACATGATTCAAGCTACAGACAATTCCACCTGGATGACTGAGAACCTTCATAGACATATTCTTTTAGGAGGCCATGTTTAACTTGAAAATAACTGCTGCCAGATGGCCGCCAGCTTATTTTTAGCCCTGGTGGACTTGGGCTAAAATAGAATGGGCTTTTTCAACCTCTGACACCCCCCTCCCCCAAGAAAAGCTTGAATAGATTTGGTGTAGAAGGAGAATTAACTCATGCTCCACCTTTTGGTCTTGAAACTAAGGTGGGCACTGGGGGAGAAGGACTGAAGACAATTATGAACATATTTATTTATGTATTGTCGAAGGCTTTCACGGCCGGAGTTCGATGGCTGTTGTGGGTCTTCCGGGCTGTGTGGCTGTGTTCTGGAAACAGAACACGGCCACACAGCCCGGAAGACCCACAAAAGCCATAATTATTTATATTTCCAATTTGCCCAATAACTTATGAGTAGCATTCTAGGGATGTAATGCAATCAGTTCCATCCCCCTGAGCTGTCAGACTAGATCCGGCCCCATCCCTTGAGTGCTGTGTATCTGTAGGGGGGGAACAAGGGGGAAGCAAATGACAAAACAGGCATCACAAGGTTGCAGTGCAAACTCTGCTCCTTTTGTACTGTGATGTCATGATGCACATTGTGCCAGTTTACACAACACTTCCCCTCTTCGTTGTGGCAAAACCAAAGATGAATCTGAAGGTGCCTATAATATGTCAGGAATTAAGGTTTTGTCCTTCTCTGCTTTGCAAACTTCATCGTTCTTTGCAGAGGTATTACCAATGATAAAGTGTGAGAACGCAGTTTGTGGTATACATGTGATTTAAGCAACCATTTACTGTTCCAAAAATGCATCAGAAACCACCTGTTCAGGCTATAGAAAAAAGCTGTCCTAATCACTCGCAAAAATGTGAGGTGTCTTCACCAAAGGTGGTGAAAAAGGAAGATCTGTTTTCAAGTAATGTGTTAAAAGATGGGGAAGAACAGCCTGGTGTAGTTGTTTCCTCTTTGCATTTGCCCATAATGATGATGCGGTTGATGTTATTGTGTACTTCATCCTGTACTCTAAACTTTGGTTTGTCTTTCAGCTCTCCAAATTGAGTGCAACAGGGCTTTTCAAATATTGTTTCTGGGAAACCAGTATTTTGATTCAGTTTCTCTGGAAGGCCAATTAGAGGTGATGATAATAGTGTAAATAAAATTAACACACACTCTATTTGTTATATAAATATAAAGAGCACTCACAAGGAAACCAGAACTGAGTGGAGGGGATGAGAGAATTTAACTCTTTCTGACTCTGATTCACAACAAAAGTTGCTTTTCTGAAGCTACAACCTGTACTTTAAAGGGAATGCAAATCATTTGCGTAACTGAATGGAAGACAGCCCTGAAGTTAAGAGCCCATCCTAAGAGGAAGGAGGAGCAGAAAAGATTAGAGTTAAAAATTCATCTGCTTCTTTTGCTATATTCCTAATGAATTTAAGACCCTTCAAATGTTTTAAAGGTTCTATTCAGTCTAATTTTCTTTTCCAGTAAATAGCATATCCACTTTGAAGAGGTAGGGTTTTTACACCAGACTATGTCGATTGGAAGATCGCAAGTTCGGAGGTTCGAATCCCTAGTCCCGCGTGACGGAGTGAGCTCCCGCACTCGTCCCAGCTCTTGACAACCTAGCAATTCAAAAGCATGCAAATGCAAGTAGATTAATAGGTACCACTTCGGTGGGTAGGTAACAGCGTTCTGTGTGCGTCATGCCAACCACATGACCGTGGAAGCGTCTTCAAACAATGCTGGCTCTTCGGCTAACAAACGGAGATGAGCACCGGCCCCTAGAGTCGGACACGACTGCAGAAATGTGCGGGGGGAACCTTTACCTTTACCTTATGGCAGCAAGATAAATAAAATCAACAGATTTGAGTGATCTATGACAGAGAGCATATATCAATACCTTTTAAATGGAAAAGGAACAAAATAAAAAATCACTCTAATAGTATCCTGACAGCGTTTGGTAGTCTACATGACACATGCAGTGCTGATAGTCATTTGGAAAAGAACAACAGAATGAGGAAGTTGGTGCATTTGAGGAGAGTAGGTTCAACAGCCTTGTTGGTTGCAGCCCAGGAGAGAAGCGTATCTAGTAAAGAGCAAAAACACGTTGCAACCTTTTGTTGCAATATCCACTGCAGTATCAGTTTTAATGTCCATCTCAGAGGCCAATCCATATTAAGAAGTGTCCTAACATAAACATAACGGCTTTAGAAGAATGTACCTTTTTATCTATAAATCTTGGCATGTCATTTCTGACATTTTGAGGATATTAAAATATATTATTCAAATTAAAGCAATAGTTTATTCTTGATTTTTTTTTCAAGTGGACTGCTCTTTCCTTCTCTGAGTTATGTGGCCTGAATTCGCCATTTGAGGGGTGAGGCTGGAGAGCTGTCCAGCAGGAAAAGCTACAAATCCATGGGGAAAACCTGCTGAATCCACAGGGGAGCTGTCCAGCTAAAACATAAGTGGCCGAGAAGGAGGAGATATTGTGTCAATAGGAGACAGCAACTGCTTTATGACTTTCACAACGACCCTGTCCTAACACAGAACAGCAGTGGCACTACAAGAAGTAATGAAAGGAACTGGTGCTTAGCCTTGAGAAAAGATAATGGGGATGGATTTTTCAGGTCATATAAGGGTGTAACCAAGACAAAGACCTGTTCTCCATTGTCTAAAAGTGCAAAACCTTGACCTTGTTTGGAGGTTCTAGCAGGGAAGCGCAGCTATTGTATACCAAGGGATAGTGTGTAATCGTCTTCAGATAATGAACTGAAGATTCCAGCTGAATCTCTTAATGGCAAGCACAACTTGAAAATGGAATCAATTACTCAAAGATGTGGTAGTTTCCTCTTGTTGGGTGTGTTCAAGCAGAAGTTGGCCAGCCATCTGTCAGAGATGCTTTAATTTTGATTTATACGCTGAACAGATGGTTGGAGTTGATGCTCTAAATCAGGGTTCCTCAACCTCAGCCATTTTAAGATGTGTGGACTTCAACTCCCAGAATTCTCCAGCCAGCAATGCTGGCTGGAGTATTCTGGGAGTTGAAGTCCACACATCTTAAAATGGCTGAGGGTGAGGAACCCTGCTCTAAATGACCCTTTCCAGTCTATGATTCTTTGATCTGGAAGGCATGTTTAGAATCAAGGTGAAGGCTTTGAAACCCCAGATATGCAGACTGTTTTCAGGCATGGTTTTGGCCATCTATTCTCCTGAAGAAGACTCTTTGGTTATAACTGATTTATTTATAAAGTTTGTATCCTGATTTTTTGGCTTCTAAAATAAAGCCAAAACATATCAGGTGAAATTATGAACCAACTAAAGGCTAACACAAGTGTATACATTAAAATCACAATCTATATGTATTTTTGTTCACATATTTCCAAACACCTGCCTGCAAGTTTGTCTACTTAAGCAGTTTCTATAAATAACTTCTCCTCACTGAAAGCATTTTTTTACATTTTAAAAAGTGCATTTTTTAAAATATAATTTTATTAAGTTTTAAAAAGGAAGATGAAAACTAATACAAAATAACATAAAGTAAGACAAAGAAAAGAGAAAGAAATCAAAGAGAAGGCTAAAAGTGCAAGAAAGGAAAAAAAGAAAAAGAAAAATAGAAAATAAAGAAAAAATATACAAAGAAGTGGCTTCCGATCTTCTTTACAGCAGTTATAAGTACAGTTATAAATTTACCTCTTACTCTAAGGTTACAACATGACTCTCTTCTTTCTATAATCTATCCTGTCTAATCATCAAAACCACAAATCATAAGTTCACTTTTTCTGTTTTACGCAAAAAGCCCATAAGGGGTTTCCAGTCAACAATTTAAAAAGTACATTTTTGTGCAGATTCTTTTCACTACCACATTACTTTCCTGATTGGTGAACTACACCAAAATATTTTGGGAAGTGTGAATTTTGAAGTACAACTGAGCTTTGAATTATGATTTGATTTGAATATATAAACAAGGTCTGTTTCTAATGAGAATTAAACCAGTTTCCCTCCTCTCCTTCTTGGAAAGGAAACCAAACCTACATCTTCCTGCAACTGGAACATTTCATTGTTCAAGAAAATGGGGAAAGAATAAAAAAATTACTTTGAGTTAAGACCGCCCAGAGTTCCCTATTCGGGGAGATGGGCGGGGATAAATTAAATAAATAAAGATTTCAAGCTAAACAGAGAACAGGACATGGTTGAAATTGGCATGATGCTACTTTTTTCCTGATATTTGTTCTGTATTTTGTGGGAGGGTTGTTTTTCTTTTTTGGACATTACAGCATTTTTTCCCCTCTTTTTTTAAAAAAAAGATTATACATACTTGGGATGATTTGCTATTTCAGGGGATGTCAGAAAACAATTATTAGATGCTATCTGATCTCTCTTGCGATGGAGTGAGTTTGGCCTATATTTCTAAACTTCAGAGCATGGTATTTATCACAGAATGAAATAAAACCCATTTCAAGCTTCACTCAGTGCGTGCAGATCATTATGCTCATGTGAAACCTCTTGTTAACAGAAGTAGCAGAAGATTTGGAATGACATCACCGGTGACAGAATCAGCAATATATGGCTAATAAAACCTGGCTCTCTTTTCTGGTTTAAATTGACCTTCTGTGCATCAAAGGCCTGAAGGTAATGCTAGTCCTGCATTTTAAGCATAGCCATAGCACTCTTTCAAAAGAGCATTAACCCGGTGCATATGAGGAGCCCAGGTAAGGCCAGGCAGGAAAGTGCTGGTTAGGCAGGATGTGGTCGAATGTTTCTGTGGAAGCCAGGTGCCCATTGATCCTGAAGTCCAAGCCAAAATGGCCATGGAGGCCAGAGCCCAGTGATCAGACAGGAAGAGCCTCCCACAGCAGCTGGAAGTAGCTGGTAAAAGCTGAACAAATCACAGCCATGGAGTATATCATCAACCTCATTGTCCACAGAGTTCTAGATCACGACCGTGGCAAAACTTGTGCTGGGAGAATTCAGAAAACCCTACTTTGAAACTGGAACAGCTAAAAGCATCTTTGTGTGGGCTGAGGATGAGATAAAGGCAACGTCATGAGTCCATCACTTAAAAATGGTTAGCCGGGGCACGCTTGTGCCATGATTCGAGGGACACAGAGATGACCACTTCTCAAAGATGACCATTGTGTGTTTTCATGGGAACCTCCATTTTACACCAAACCTGAGGGACGCTGGTTCTCAGGCCAGGAGTTGTGTCTTTCAGATGAATGAAAATGTGCTTCATCTATAACCCTAACTACTTTTACTTTCACACTTTTCTTATTTTTTCTCTCTTACTTTTACTTTATATTATTTCATGTTTATTTTTTATTTCTATGTAAATCTTTAACAATAACAATAACAATAACAATAACAATAACAATAACAATAACAATAACAATAATATAGTCCAGCAACGCAGACAGAAAAAATTCCAAAATCATAGGCGAGCCCAGCCACTGGGGTTATAAAGCACGATTTAAGGCGGAGGATCCACGTGGGAATCCAGCCCGCAACACCCGGCAAAGGGCATGCGTCGTTTGGAGCGGGGGCAGACGCCCCCCCGGCAGGGCCATCCGTTCTGAAACGCCCTCCTGCGGGGCGGTGTCGAAGGCGGGGCAAAGAAGCGACCCGGAAACGCTACTTCCAAACCGAGGCGCATTCAATCCATAGGTGTGAGTCTATGGAAGGAGAAAGAGAGCGCGGCGACTTACGTCACTTCCCGTCGGCGTTTTCCTCCCCGCCTACTTTCCGCCTTTGGATTTGGCGCGTTTTTCCCCTTTGCGCGAGCGATGCGAGGCTCAGCCTCCGGTGGCACGGGAGAGGCGAGTGGCCGGGGCGAAGGAGCCGCTGGCTGTTGACCTTGGCGGGGGAGCCTTTCTTTTCCTCCTGGTCGGCGCGTGAGGAGTGGGGGGGCGTGGATTTGCATGGCAGGTGGAAATACGGCAGGTGAAGCACTGAGGTGAGGGAGGGGAAGGTGGGCAGGGCTCGGTGAGCAAAGGCAGGATGATTTCCGACGGTCGGGAGCCTTGGAGGGAGGAGCTTAGCACGGCAGGCGGGCAGGCAGAAGTCCAGCAGGGGGAGCCTTGGGAGGCATGGTGGGTTGGCGTGGTTTCTGCCTATTGTTGTTGTTATTATTTTGAATTTATTAGCCACCCAACTCTAATGGACTCTTTTGTCTCCCCTCCTTCCTGCAAAGTGCTGCATGCAGGAGAGAGAGGGTAATTGATATTTCTAAATATTGCATAATAATGATATATTAAGCAATGTCCCATATAGCTTTTATATTACCAACCTAAAATCCTAAAGTTAAAAGGGGTCCTTGAGTCCATTCCCTGCTCAGGGCAGGATTCAAACCTGAGTACTGTTTCTCAACCTTGGCAACTTGAGGATGTGTGAACTTCAACTCCCAGACTGAACTGCTCAGACTGAAGAAGCTCCTTGGATAAGGAGCGAAACGTTTCCACTAAGAAAATAGAAATCCAGTTGACATGATTCAAGCTACAGACAATTCCACCTGGATGACTGAGAACCTTCATAGACATATTTCAACTCCCAGAATTCCCCAGCCAGCAAGCTGCCAAGGCTGAGAAACCTTGCAGCCTTCTTGATAAAGGGCTGCCCCTCCTGTGAACACACCCAGAGATGGAGAGTTCGCATCTCAGTCACCAGCTTCGTTTGGACCAACAGGAAGTTTTTCTGAACCTGGAATCTGCATTTTGGCAACCTTATTCCTGGTCCTGCCCTCTGGAATGATGAAGCCTTGGCTTGCTTTTTGTGACATCCTTTTACACACTAGAAGAGGTCTGTCTTATGCTCTCTAAGTACAGGTAGTCTTTGCTTAACAACCATTAGTTTAGTGAAGGTTCGGACTTACGACGGTGCTGGAAAAAACCGACTTGCAAGCCGTCCTCGTGCTTACGACAGTCACAGTGTGTGCCCCCCAGTCACGTGATCACGATTTGGGCGCTTGGCAACCAGTTCACATTTATGGCCGTCACAGCATCCTATGGTCACGTGATTGCCATTTTCGACCTTCGTGCCCGGCTTCTGGCAAGCAAAATTAATGGGGAACCGTGTGGTTCGCTTAACGCCTGCGGTGATTCGCTTAATGCCTGCTGCAAAAAAGGTTGTAAAATCAGGTTGGATTTGCTTAATGACCGCTTCGCTTAGCAACTGAAATTCCGATCCCAATTGTGGTTCTTAAGCGAGGACTACCTGTGTATATTGAAGTAATCAGCTTTGCAGGTGCAAACCTCCAACATAAGCACCTGATCAAGAGTTTGCCTGGGTGTTTCCTGCATGCTAAGAGGAAGCTGCCCTGAGCGCTTTAGAGGCAGCGACAAGATGCGGTGATGACCACGAGTCTCAAAAGCTGTTCCCATCATGCCCAGAAGCATGCACTTGGCCTTTGTGGGGAACTCGTTGCTGAACTAGAAAGCCTTCGTCCTCTCCATACTGCTTTTCGTCTATCGGATTTATCTCACCATCCCTCTTAAGGGGGGTGAATTCTTTCTGAATTCAGATCTGAGGCCCATCTAATCTGCCACCTTGTTTCTCACAGTGGCCAAGCTAACGCCTGTAGCGTACCCACATGAGCTGAATGTGAAAGCAATAGCCCATATTTTCCATAAAATCCATACCCCTTCTTTAAGTAGATGGCCATCACCGTACCTTGTGGAGGCAGGTGCCAAAATTATTGATGTGTTGATTAAGGAGGTACTAAGTGTGTGTGTGTGTGTGTGTGTGTGTGTGTGTGTGTGTGTATATATATATATATATATATATATATATATATACATACATACACACACACACACACACACACACATATACATATACACACTGAAGCACACTGCAAGCTCCCTATGGTGGACATTGTGGGAAGAAAGCTCTGTGAGTCTAGGGTGGCAAAAAATCAGGAGGAGCCTGGTAGCCCCTTTTCCGACTAACATGTTCTTCAAGGCATAATTTTTTGTGAGTTTCAGCCACTTTTTGAGATGCAGAAAGCGGTATCTGGTGAAGTGCGCTGCACCTCCTGAAAGCTTATGCGTCTTAAGAAAAAATGTTAGGTCAAAAAAGGTGCTACCAGTCTCCTGATTACTCTGGTCACTTACCTCATTTCTTTGTCTCCAGCAGAAACCTCCTACTTAGCTGTCTAACTCTCCTGCAAGGCAATGTTCTCAGAGCAGGGTGTCCAATCTGCACAGAGCCTCTTGGCGTCCCCATCTGCAGTGGCTCCCACCTTTGCCCGCGTGCCCATCTCAACATACACCAACTGCTCCCAGAATTTCAGGCTTGGGGAGCGTACTTTCAATCGACAATATGCTCATATCTATGCTACGCGCCTTATCCAGATGAGACCATTATTGGTGGATAGAGCCCGGCGTAAATGGGGTGAGCTTGTCATCACAATTAAGTCTTGTTTTGTGGGAGCTGTATGACTTCGAGGGTGTAAATTGCTTGCTGCTCCTCCTAGAGAAAATTGTCATGTGAAGATCAGTGGAGCTGCACTGAAGCAAGTGACGTAAAGGTTGTATGCTGAATATGAAATTAAGAAATAATAGGTACGGATGAAAGTAGCAGAAGGGAGGTACAGAAATACTTAAGAGGCATTTTGGACCTGTTTTGTTTAATGAGCTTTATTGATTAGTTTGGTGTTGCAGATTTTGTCTATTGTTTAGTCTGTTTTTAGAAGTTTACTTTTTATTTTTAAATAATGGTTGTATTTTGTTTTTAAAATAATATTGATTAAAAGATTTTTCGGGGGGAGTCATAGAATAATCCTCTCTGCAGATTAGTATCTCAGAATCCAAGTGGAATCAGAAGGAACTTGCACTGATATGTGGACATTGTAACATTGCATTTATTACCCAAAGCTTGAGTTTTTCTCTCCTCCCCTCACCTAAAGTAAAAAGTATGGTAACTAGAAAGAGGACTTTTTAGTTACTGGTAACACTTGGCTTATAGTGTGCCCCTCCCAAAGCAGCTCATTCATGCCAGCTTTGATGTATTATTGTTGTTTTGCCTAGCAATTAAAAAGGAACATTGATTATGTGAAAATTCATTTTATTTGCAAAACTTTTAGCCCACTTTTCATCAAAAGGTACTCTAAAGTAAACAATACTGTTACCTTATCAAATTCCTAAAGTTCTATGTTGGATTTTATGCTATTGCTTTGCTGGCAGTATTTTTTTTTAATATTGATATTTAGTTACATTTATAATGTGCTGATTTGGTACTTCTATTGAACCATGTCCTTACCTTTTTTTCCCTCCAAACTAATGAATAAAATTTTACGTTGTGAGCCTAGAAACTAGACAGATGCAGGGCTTTCAAGCAGGTTAAGAATTTTCCCCTGCTAGTTAATTCCACCTCAGAGGCCCTTAAAATTTTCCCACATCTAATTGGTTGTCTTTTTCCCCCTAAAGGGAGCAACATTACAGTGAAAAAGCTATGTGAGTTACAGATCTCAGAGAAGTGCTGTGTGGTGGGGACACTCTTCAAGTCTATGCAGCTTCAGCCTTCCATCTTGCGGGAAATCAGTGAAGAGGTATGGGAAAGGGAGCTTACAGGCTTCATTCAAGAAGCCCGGGAGATGTCAGAGGCAGACTCTGGGATCTTCTGCATCTAAAGTAAGAGTCTGCAACGGAGTTTCAGGCCCTCTAGTTTTGCAACGGTCTTGCTGGACTCACAGTCCTCTTGTTTATTCGTTCAGTTGCTTCCGACTCTTTGTGACTTCATGGACCAGCCCACGCCAGAGCTTCCTGTCGGCCGTCGCCACCCCCAGCTCCCCCACAGTCGAGTTCGTCACCTCCAGAATATCCATCCATCCATCCATCTTGCCCTTGGTCAGCCCCTCTTCCTTTTGCCTTCCACTTTCCCTAGCATCAGCTTCTTCTCCAGGGTATCCTGTCTTCTCATTATGTGGCCAAAGTACTTCAGTTTTGCTTTTAATATCATTCCCTCAAGTGAGCAGTCTGGCTTTATTTCCTGGAGTGTGGACTGGTTTGATCTTCTTGCAGTCCAAGGCACTCTCAGAATTTTCCTCCAACACCACAGTTCAAAAGCATCTATCTTCCCACAGTCCTCTAGTGCCTTGTATAATGTTGGGGCCATCAAAAATTGGAGTGGGGAGGAGGCATTCCCTGAACAAACTTCTTTTGCAGAGTAAGTGCTCAGCATGTGCAAATAAAAAGATAAATTCTCTGACTGGAAGAAACCTTATTGTTTTGGAAACTGGTCTCTTGCGCAATCTCCTTTAGCTAATTTTGGGAGGATGGTTGTTGAGTAACATTAAACTTGCCCAAATAATGTATAATATGTCATTACAATCTTTCATTGTTTCTTTTTTGTTGTATTTTTTTACTTTTTTTAAAGCACTTGTTACGTATTTTTTGACCATGTATGTATCTTTGTGTTTTGTTCCCTTTTATTAAAGAAAAAAAAAACTTGCCCCAATAATGAACTCCATTCAGACATAACTTGATTGCAAACACATGTGTTGGAACTCTACCACCAAAGATTGGCTGTAAGAGTTACTGACCAAATGAGTAACATCATTTTAGGGTACTTTTCTTGTTTGTTTGTTTGCTTGATATAACCTGCTTGCTGCTGTCCTGAGCGCCAACAAACGTTAGATAGAAACATCATATGAACTATTGCTAGCACATTAATCAGGACAGATTGGGAAATCAATGCTATTTGTTACAAGATTTTTTTCCCTTATAGGCCTATTTTCTGTGGTTGCTTCATTGCTGTGTTACAATGACTGAGAATATCATAAATCCACAGGGGTCTTGCTGATGATTTCAAAAGTATTATTTCAGCATGTTAAGAGCCCTCAGTAAAATAAATGTGGGATGATTCAGCTGTCAGCAGTTCTCTGCCAGTGCATGGGGTGATGGAGAAGAATTGTGGGGCAAGGACATGGGTTGTTTTCTCCAGCAAATGCAGAACTCTCCCTGGGGGGGGGGGGGGGACGAAACTTCTGCCAGGGCATTTCCAGTTAAATGCACAATGGAAACTTGGCTCTTTCCTGCCTATTGTACATGTGCTTCTCCAAATAGCATGTTTCGCTCTTCTGTTTAATTCTGCAGTCTGAAGTTACTTAGTTCTCTATTTGTGGTCTGCAATAATTTTTTCTTAAAATGCAACTGACATAAAATAAATGGTCTAGAATATTATATGCTCTAAACCCCCAGGGACAGTGGTTGAGAGGCCTCTGCTCTGCTTACCATGGGGGAGCCGTAGAATATGGTGACAAATCCTTAAAAATATTATCATCATGCCTTTCTGAAGGCAACAATCAGAGGGAATAATAAAGTACCTTACACAGCCACAGCGTTGCTAAAACTCAAACTATCAATTTGAAAATGGGTAAACCATCTTTAATGGCCGTAAGAGAATTCACTGCCTAAGAAAGCTTTCCAGAATAGGTCTTGGCACTCCCTAAATGTAAAGCGATGAGAGAAAAGCATGTTGTACCCCATCCAAGAATTTTGCTCCCAGACCTTAGGCTTCAGTGTTAAAGACTCAAATCTTGTCTAGTGGCCCTCTTACCTGCTGAACTGAGGCCCTGGGAGCCATGTGTCCACCTTGTAAAATGCAGCAGCTGCTGCCGCTTAATCAGAGAAGCTGGTTTCAGTGTTCTTAGAAATGCTTGGTAAGCAAGTGTAGTGCCCTCCTTTGTATAAGTCAGGCTCCCTGCTTTATCTTATGTTTTTGGATTCTTGAATTTTTTAAAAATAATAAACGGTAAACCGGCATGCAACAAAAAAGCACTGTTTTCTAGAATTGTAGTAGGCATCCTTTTGGCTGCACCCCACTTCTTCATTTGCAAATATGCCCATTCCTTAGAGGGGGAAGAAAGATAAGGGTGAGATGGAGAACATTGTGGGGGTATGAGGATGGCTGGAAGCAACCCCATCAGTTTGCAGCATGCTAAATTGGTTATGTCCACCATGGCAATCTTTTTGTGGGTCTCTGCGGCATACTTCAAAATGAGAAATGCACCAAAGGAGCCTTAGGCCAAGACGGAATTTAAAGTTAAGCAGCTTAAATTGTGCCTTGGCTCCTGCAGAGTGTGTCAGGGACTGGCTTCAAAGCAGGGGTGCAGTTGCTTCTTCCTCACAGCAAGAATTCGTCCATCTTCACAGCACAACCTGCCCCCCCAGCCTCCCCGCATCAAGTATATTCACCAGTCAGATGAACTGATCCTGGAGGATGAGCTGCAGCGGATCAAACTTGAGGGAGAGATACTGATCGACAAGCTGGTGACAGGTGGGACAGATGACCTTGCTTTGTGCTGCTTCTGCCTTACGTCTTTGGAACGTCTTGCTTTTGTGGGGGGAAGCTTTGCATTCAAGGACTCAAGTCTGCCCTTCCTGCTGTTTTAGGGACCATCCTTGCCGTCTATGGTTCAGAGAAGGACGACGGCCGATTCCTTGTTGAAGACCACTGCTTTGCGGATATGCCAACCCAGTTGCCCATGATGGGGCCCAGCACGGACAAGTGAGACCCCCTATAATCCTGTCACACAGGGAGCCCTGCCGGAGCAGTCCAGGAGTCCCTGCCACTCAGAATCCTCTTTCCACCAATTGCCGGCATAGAGCTGGAAGGAGGGACAGGCTCCCACGTTTTACCCAGTCAGCTGGTTTGCTCTTGCAAGTGGCTGCATCCAGAGAGATGATCTCCCCTTAATGGTGGAACAATTAACAATTTACTTACACCTGTGTAGGCCAAACTATCACACACACACACACTGCCTTTTGTTGTGTGGACCTTGGAGTGCCTGTGCTGGCATCACTGAAATTCAGCAGCAAACTGACAAATAACCGGCGCCCTTTTTGGCAAAGAAAGTAAAATAGATGCATTAAACCTGCACAAAGCTTAATGCACATAGCTTCCTTTTTCTTTAAAAAAAGAAAGCCACCCCCCCCTTTAACGAGGAATAAATGGACCAAAAATTGTGCTCCTCCCACTGATGCCAATGTGGCATCACTTCACCCTCATGGCTGCTGCCTGTTCGTTTACAGGGACCTGAGAAAATGCCACCTTTGTGGCTGAGTGTGATTCTGGTGGTGGGCCAGCTTCCTCCGTTTCCTTAGAAGCTTCTTTGCTGAGTGCCCTGGTGCATGCCAAGTGGCCACTTCCTGACTACAAAAGCCACCCTGTTCTCTGACACCCATGGCCGGTATCTTACCTTGCAGGTTTGTCTTGCTTGTGTCGGGCCTGGGCCTTGGTGGCAAGAGTGGAGAGAGTCTCCTGGGCATGCAGCTTCTGGTGGACATGGTGACGGGGCAGCTGGGCGCAGAGGGTGAGCAATCCAGCGCAGCCCTCATCTCTCGAGTCATTCTGGCAGGCAACCTGCTTAGCCAGAATACCCAGAGCAGAGACACCATGAACAAGGTGAAGTCATCAGAAATGTTCTGTGAGCCACGCTGTTTCTTTATATATTTATGTTGTGCCCTTCTTTCACTCTCTGTTCCAATGAATTAAGGTGTCTAATTCTGTTCCTTCAGGTGGAAGGTCACCAGTAAGTCCATTGGTGACCTTAATAAATTTGAGGCTAAGCAAACACATAGATTGATGTACCTCCTGAGGTGTGATCTCCCAGTTTTCTAGAGTTATAATTCTGGAAGGAACGTTTAGCCCAACCTTTTATGCTTGCAGGATAATTCTAAACAGCAGCCAACCAGTCCCTCTGAAAACTTCCAAATAAATTATTATGGGTTCTTAAGGCAGATTGATGGCCACTTCCTAGTTTTTTGAGCCAGGATTCCAACATAGTTGTAAACAAAATCTCCAATGGGATTTTTATGCTTCTATCAATTCAGAAACATTTTGGTTTATCTTCTACTTTGAGTTGGATAGTTTTGAGCCTCTCTACCCACCCACCCCAGAATGTGCTACCACTTTCTTTGTATATGTAAACATACATCTTAAACATCAGTACAGTCCTATCTCTTGTTAGTGTTGTTAAAATGAGATGTAACAATGGGGATGTTTCTGCCTTAGGGAGGGATGAGTCCTCAACTATTACGCCTCAGCATGTCTTATGTTCATTCAGTATTTCTTTAATTCCTTCTTAATTTGTATTTTGATCTTTTTTGTTCATTGTCATGCAGGCAAAATACCTCACCAAGAAGACTCAAGCTGCCAGTGTTGAAGCTGTAAAAATGTTGGATGAAATTCTGCTGCAGCTGAGTGTAAGTTTTGTTTTCAAGAAAGGGTAATGGCAGGTGAGGTATATTTTAAGACAGAACAAATCCTACTTCAAAACAGAGCAGTCTGACTAGTTCAGACAAAGACCTATCAATTCTGTAAGCCTGTTTCTCTCACTGGCCACCCAAATGCTCCTGGAAAATCCGTAAGCTGCATAGCCATCGTGACCAGTAGCCATTTATAGCCTTTTTCTCCCCATATTTGCCCCATTTCATTTGAAGCTGTTCAAATTGCTGGCTACCGCTTCATCTTCCAACGTTCACTTAGTTTAATGAACTGTTGGGTTCAAAAGCCCATCCTTTCTCTGTTTTGAGTTTTTCCTCCATCTTTGAATGATCCTTGGCTTTAATATGGTTAGAGGGAGGGGAAAATATTTGTATTCATTTTTTCCAGATTGTATATTATTTTATCCATCTCTGTCAAATGCTTTTTTCCTCTTCTTTTCTGAAAAAAACATTCTTTTCAGTCCCCTGCTTGTTTGTCGCACCTCTGTCTGCTTTTTTTTTTTTTTTTTTGCGCAATGACATATTTGTATAGAGGCATTGTGGTATCGGTACCTTAATTTTGATATCCTTTCCTAGTGATCTCCTCCTCACATTGTGGTCAGCTTGTCATTGATGTGATACAAGCATCCCGCTCATCATCAGTCATTGCTAGCTTGTATGTGGTCCCTGAACCTGTGAAGTTGTGGGGTGAGGGAGAAACACTTGGCCCGCTTTAGTTGTACTTTCTGATCATTATTCAGCCAAGGGGTCCAAAGTATAATTGAGCCTCAGGAGGTTGCTGCTAAGCCTTAATAAGAAAAAAAGGCAGGCACTCGTCTATCCAAAGTATGAGACCCGAGGTACATAATTGCTTCTCAAGCCCTGTCTGGGCTTGAAAAGTACATAGCTCACAATCCATTAACTATGATACCAGCTTTAAACAAAGAAGTAAGTTACACAAAGCTTTTAAGATTATTTTAGTCCGGGCTGTCTGTGTGGTTTTATGTTTTATCTGTTTTTATGGATTGCTTTGGTTTTGTAAGCTGCCCAGAATCCACTGGAGTTGGGCAGCTATACCAAATTTGAATGAGTAAGTAAAAACAGCAGCATCAAGCTTTGAAGAAGAGAACCATTTTAATTGCCTGCTGAGGTAGTAGTGGTGAAGAGGCTGTTCCACTTTTTCCACGGTGAGAAGTGTTCTGCTGGACCTAAGTGCCTGCCTACTCTCCCCTTACAGATGTCCGTCCCTATAGATGTGATGCCAGGCGAGTTTGATCCGACCAACTACACGTTGCCTCAGCAGCCACTGCATCGCTGCATGTTTCCCCTATCAAGCGCATACACCACCCTGCAGCTAGTCACCAACCCGTACCAGGCAAACATTGATGGAGTCAGGTAAAATCCAGCTTCCTTGTTCTGTAGATGGTGCCGTGGTTACTCCTTAATATTTATACAGCCTTGTCAAGCATTCAAACCATGTCACATGCGGCATCTAGTTCTGACAGCACTGCAAGGTGCATTGATTAGGATCACCCACTTTTGGGTGAAGATCGATTCCATAAGACAGTGAAGAAGCACAGATGTAAATTTTGGAGAAAGAGTTTTTCAGTGGTTTCTACGAAGTGTCCCACTTGGGAGCCAATCCTGTCCTAAACGTAATAACAGCCACAGTTGATTAAAGAAGAACATTGAATTCAACCAGAATTCATCAGAAATTCCACAATCCAGCCACCTACTGAGACTCTCTTCCCAAGACATTAAGTTAAAATTACCACTACTAATAGTGAGGAGCGGGTGAACAGTTTGCATAATATGATCTAGGAAATTCATGTCAGAGGCAACATTTAAACGAGAGATTTCTCATATTGCTCTGTTTTTTTAGCCATTCTACCAGAGCAAATCACAACCAGTTGAGGTGATTTTGGAAGCTACTCTGTTAACACCAAGCTAGAGGAATAGCTTCTACTCCGTGTCCAACTTTGAGAAACTGAATAGAGGTAGCAAAGGAACAGGACTGACTTAGGAAAGAGAAAAACCATGTCATGTAATTGACTGATGTAAATGGGCTGATTTGAATTCAGATTCTGTTCTTTTTCTTACAAAGTCAGTTTGAATCACTTGCTATCTGTCAGCTGAACTCATATCAGAAGCCAATTCTGAGGATAGGAGAGAGAGAAAACCATTTACTATGTTAATCTGAGTTACTTTGAGAATATGTAGGATAAAAATATAATGCATAAAATCCTTTTCTTGACATTCTGTGCTAGAGTTCCATCTTACTCAAATGTAAAACAGCTATCATTTTCCTCTGTTTAGATTTCTGGGAACTTCAGGCCAAAACATAAGTGACATTTTCAAGTACAGCAGCATGTCTGATTATCTGGAAATTCTGGAATGGACTTTAAGGATTGGGCATCTCAGCCCCACAGCCCCAGACACTCTGGGTAATATAACTAAGGGATAAATGTGCTGGGTTTTGTTTCTTTTAGTATTTTAAGCTTTGCAGATCATTGGACGGGCTAAGCCAGCTCTCAGGTTGTGTGAGCTGGGGTGTATTATGGGGGATTAAAGTCTGGTTGCTTGCAGGACCTCCTAAATGTGCAGCTCATGATCAAGTATTTTGGGGAAAGGAGGAGACAATTGCCCTTAGTGGAAGATCAGTGTCTGCTTCCTCCTCATTGGATTTAATTTCTGTAATATATCCAAAACATATGTTGTTATTGCTGTATCATAATAGAGCACTCATAGTATCTTAAGTCAGTGAGAATGCAATAACAAACATACATAATAAAGATCAAGAAACATAAAACTCTGAAATTGTGAATGGAGAGTACAGTGCCTACATTCCCAACATTTCCCCTAGGGATGTGCAGTAGAGCATTGTGTGTCTGTAGAGCATTCTCTGCGCAGGATGAAGCACATGCCCTTTGTCGGTGCATGGAAGCAGAGCATGCATTTGACCCCTGCCCAGAACTGGAGTGTGTGTATTCTGGCAGAACTCTTCTGCTGTGGGAGAGAGCAGGAAAAAGGAAGGCTGGTTGTATGCTTTGGGAGGAAGGTAGAAGAGGTCCCTTGGGTGGGTGTGGAGGGAAAGAAGGCACAGGGGAGATGGGGATGCGGCCAGGTGGGCTGGGCACAGATGCTGTGTTTGAATTCAACACAATGGGAGGTAGGACGATGTTAGAGAAGAAAGTGGGCAGGCTGGCACAAACACCATGCAGGGGAGGAGGAGCAGAGCGAGGTGTACCAGCTGTACCCTACTTCTCCTTTAAAACTCTTGTGGATTTCTTTTGCCCAAACCCAAATCAACCTAAGTTATCCGAGTTTCACTTTGGCGAGGTCACAGCCTGCCTGGACTGGTCAATCTTCTGAGGCACAGCGTGTTGGTTCGTGCAAGGAGCAAAACGTACGTTTCACCTTAAGTCTGCCTGCTGGTGGGCCATTTATTTAAAGGCTCTCGCTTGCCTGTCTTTCAGGCTGTTACCCGTTTTACAAGACGGACCCATTCATCTTCAGCGACTGCCCTCATGTCTATTTCTGCGGGAACGCACCCTCCTTCAAATCCAAGGAAGTCAAAGGTAAGCCAGTAAGCAGCTGCATCCTATGCAAGACAGGCTTGGCTTGGCTTCTTCTGGACTGCCTTGGGATTTGGTGGTTTTATTCCCAAGGGCACGATCAGTAAATTGGAAGCCAGTGTCTGGCAAGAGACCAAAGTTCCACAGCTAGATAGAAAAGAATGAAAGCAGGATGGGAAGCCCAGTACACATCACTTGCGTTTCATTGTCCCAGCAGGCGACTAGGTTCCCACTTGGTGTTAAGACATGGTTTAACCATGGTTGATTAAATGAACTCATTTGCTGGGATCACCCAACATGCTAAACCAGAGTTGGCAAAGCTGTGTGCAAATCTAACCACAAATTAGAGGACAAAGAATTTTCTGGTTTTTCTGAAAAACCTATCTTGGAAACTCTGCCTATTTTGATACTACTAAAATCAGCAACTGTTCATATAAATACTAGGATTGACATAGGATTCAGACCTGCTGCCTAGTTTTTCCTCCCTCCAAGAAGTAAATTGTACTCCTGATGGATCTTGCTGTATCTTACGGGGTTTGTTGCAGAAAGGGGCCTGAACCATGCAAAAAAAAAGGGCGTTACGGCAGACATTGCCAAATCATGGGATGTTCTTAACGTCCCATAGGAACTTCTCACAGCTCCTCTGTACAGCGGTTTTGTGATGTTGCTTTTGCAACTGCAACTGGGTAGAGAAACTCACCCTTGTGTAACGGATGTATTCTGAGACTATAATCTCAGCCTAAATATTCTGCCCAAAGTTTTGGGGAGTGGGTTGATTAGGCTTTTGAAATGTTGCTTGAGCAAACAAAATTTGTTCGTCCACTTTCCAGATGGGCTTTGAGTCCACTCGAGATTTACAGTGAAGGGCATCATAGTGGAAGTGCCAGCCGGGTCACAGAATGGGATGGGCACTCAGATGCGTGATTATACGGGTTGCTGCTGCGCTATTTAAGTCTTAAATCTCTCCATTAAGTTGGATAGTTCTGTGCTTTTGTAGCTACAGAGGCACTTTGTCAGCTGAACTGGTTTAACTCCAAGATGTACTCAGCTGCCTTTTTCTGGTTTTACAGATGGGCTTATTTTTAGTTCTTAGTGGATCTCATGACAGCTACTTTAGGCAGAAACACGGGACACTGTTTTATACCAAGTTAGATCTTTGTCCATCCAGCCTAGCGCCACCTATATTGAGGCCTCTTCAGTTTTGACCGAGTGTGTGGTGCAGGTCAGTATTGCTATTTGAGGAAAAAGCGATGTGAACTCTCTGAACTGCAAGTTGCTCCTCAGAGTCTTTACCATCACCTCGTCCTTAATCCTTTCTGGTGACAGCCTGACTTGAACTTGGGACTTTCTACATACGAAGCACACGCTCTGCCATGGTGGCATGGCAGAAATGGGCAACTTGAGGCCTGGTGACCCTGGTACCTCTCTTTGTGGCTCTGAAGGTCAGTGGTGAGAGACAGGCAAATGTTGTAATACAAACCCTGATAGATATTACTGAAGTTTTTTTTTAAAAAAGCAGCAGCAGCAACAAAAGCTTTTCCCAACTTAGGAAAAATTGCGAGCCTTTCCTCTTGTTAGTATTGCCCGCCCCTGTGCTCCCCAAGTTGGCAGCTGTCTTCGCTTTCCTTCCTTCCTCTGCAGGGGAAGATGGCCAGAAGGTCTTGTTGGTGACGCTTCCTGACTTCAGCACCACCCAGACAGCTTGCTTGATCAATTTGTGCGACCTCACTTGCCAGCCAGTCAGTTTCTCTGCCTTTGGAGATGACGAAGAGGAAGAAGAGTCTGTAATGGAGACTGGCGACTGAGAGGCATGGACTTAGTTCTCATCCTTCCTGGAACTTGGGAGTCATCCCCGTCCCTCCTTTTTACTGTACAGTTTGACCTTTGGCTCAGATAGATAGGAATACAATAAAATATTCTGGTTCCCTTGCGTGCGATTTGATCTTCATGACCAAAAACAAGGGGAACTTCTTGTATAATTCGTTTTATTCAATTAATACAACACTTGGAAAACCGAAAGGGCTCAAGGTGACACTGGACTGCCTCCTGGGCAGCAGCGGCTTGGACATTGCCCATCAGTACTGAACTTAGCAAATCTCAATCTTCCTTCTTGGCTGCTGCGGGCAACAACTTTCCTTGATGTTAGAACCACCGCAAAGTGATGCTGACCTTGTAACTGGGAGACGATTAGGCTGTACCATCTCCTCACTTTGAAAAACATACCCAGAATCATATGGGAACTCTCAAGCTTCTAGTCCAGATCAGGAGAGCAAAACTGAAGGAAAGCCATTTATGCTTTGGGATCTTACTTGGTTGGCACTTTGAGAAGTCAAAGACAGACTAGTCAAAGAGACTTTTTTTTTTAACACCCTACCCCAACTTTTCCTCTGGTTCCAGCTATGGCCCTCAATGCTTTAAAAATTATTCCACTTCTTAATAGAACTGGAAAGAAATTTGAATTTTTCATACATCCCTTCTGTAAAGGTATTTAGACTGCAAATTAACAGTCAAGGGGACACTTACATAAAACTGTATATTGGATTGTGGCCCAACTATGTGTTTCAGTGCTTGATGGGCTTAATTATTTCAGTGAATGTACATGGGGAAGCAACAGCTCTGGGCCTCTGGATAAAGGCCTTGTCTGCTTCTCTCTCCCTGTTGCAAGAATCTTACACCATACTGTAAAGAGCATGATTAGAAGAATGAAAAAAAGATGAACATACCAGAATGTTAAAGATTCAGCCAGATTACATTCTTAGCTTGTTCCCTATTCTATAGTCAGTTTGAGATGTACACTTTGCTCACCTCAATCTCCCATTCAGCAGGTGCGGATTACAGGTTTACTGTTCCAACCCTACAAAGAAAGCTGAGCCTCTATATCCAAGGCAGAGAGAGAGATTGTGTGTGTGTGTGTGAAAAATAAATGATGCAAATGTGATGGCTCTTCGAACCTGCTCAAAGCAAGGGGGTTCCTGTTGGGTCCTAAAATCCACATACTACAGTGAATAGAGCGAGCCACCTGCTCCAGAAGAGGCGGAGCAGGCTTTAGGAATGTCTTAAGAGCGTTCCTGGCCTGCAGTCCTCACAAGCTGGCAGACTGGTATTAGTCGCCAAAGTTAACTGTGTATGTCTCTGCTGTGGTCATGGGAAAAGCAGTGCCGGTGGCCTCCACCTCGGTTACTTCCTCTGTTACTGTCTCCCATTCAGTCACAGTCTCGGTGTAGACATCAGCATCCCAAGTAGTGGCTGACTCTGCTATTGGAGGCTCTTGACTCCAGGGCGGGAGCGTGGTGCTGCTGAACAAGAAGGGAAACGCCGAGCTGGCGGGAGCAGCGGTGGGAATGCTGGTGCTGGCTTTCTGCAGCCGTTCGCGCATCTGCTGGCGCAGGCGAGCTCTCTGGCGCATCCTCATCCTCCAGCGCATGCGCTCTCTAGGTGTCAGGGGTCGTCCCAGCATGGGCCTCCCAATAGGGTGGTTCCCATTCATGGCCATGATCTCCCGGATGCGTTTCCAGTTAGACCGTGACAAGATGAAGTTGCACTGGGTGGCTCCGATATCATAATAGACGCTGCAGGTTTTGACGCTGGGATTGTAGCCCTCAGCCCTGGCTGTGACGCGGTATTCGCCAGGATTCAGGATGCGCCAGTAATCCCCTCCACTAACTGAAATGGAAAGAGAGAGCAAGATTTGATGACGCTGATGCTGTTTTACTTGGGAAACTGATTACCAATAAGGAAAAAGGCACATGCGCTGCAAGCAAAAAGATCTGTGGAGATGCATGCACTGAGAAGGCTCAATGAAAGGACCTCTTGTATATTTGTCTGCATCTTCACTATTCTAGGCGTACCTGTTTGCACATCGTGTTTGATCCCCATCACAGAGATGGAAGCATTTGCAATGGGATCTCCTTGTTGATCTGTCACTGTGCCCTTAATGCCGCGATGTACCTGTAAGCAGGAGACTTTAGGTAGGAGAATTATATTTTTATTTTAAATTCTGTAGATGCCGCCTTTCCTGTTGTCATCCACCTCGGGCATCCAGGACATTGTTCTGAAAAATCCATTAAGTCATTAAGAAAAGACTGATGCCTGCTAAGAACTCTGATGGCTCATAGGTTACTTGACGTGTATTCCAAGTCAGCACACTAGACATTTGTTGTGTTGTACAACTCTTGGAGGGCCACAGCAGAAAAAAACTTGTTCCCACTAATCACTATCCACCAAAATCTTTGAGGATACTCAGAGCAAGGGCCTATCAGGTAACAAACCCTGTAAACACAGCGTCCAGCCATCAACTTTTTCTCCTGTCCTTGAGCGGCAGAGAGATCAGAGAAGCTAAGTGAGTCTCCAGCGCTCCAGCCAGGTACACAAATGCAATGAAGCTTAACAGATAAAGCACTAGTCTTGAACTAGAGATACTCAGGTTCAAATGCCTGTCCAGCCACACAGTTGACTGGGTGACTTGGGGCCAGTCCCTTAGCCCAAGATGTCTCATTGGCTTAGTGGTGGGAGAATAAGCTGAAAGGAGACACACACCCCTCTGGACACCACCCTGAGCTCCCAAAGAAAATGCAACTTATAAATGTAATTTTAAAAATGTATATTAATAATTTCCCTCTTGTTTTCCATTAAAATTACCATTTGGGAACAACAGTTGGAAGGCACAACATCGAGTTGCCCTCTTTGGTGAAGGACACTCACACGTGCAAGCAGAAATAGAGCAGTATTACCGGGCTTGATCCTTGCTGACTCAGGTCCACCCAATGTATTTTGAGACATTCTAAACCAGTGTTTCTCAACCTTGGCAACTTGAAGACGTGTGGACTTCAACTCCCAGAATTCCCCAGCCAGCACAGCTGGCTGGGGAATTCTGGGAGTTGAAGTCCACACGTGTTCAAGTTGCCAAGGCTGAGAAACACTCTTCTAAACACTAGGTGCTACTTTTCTGTCTCTGCCCAGCACAGCTGAAAAAGTTTGCTCACTGCCACTCTCTGGGCCAACTCTGCTCCTTACCTGCTCCATAAATGTCAGCAGGGATTCCTTGTTGTTTTCCCACTCCTGCGGCAGTTCACTTTCATGCGGAAACTTGTCACACCCAGGGTAGATGGACAGCTCCAGACAATTGGAGTGAAGGTAGCTGAAATCATTCAAGGCTGAAAGAGTTCGGAGGAAAAGGACGTCACCATCCACTCCCCACTTAAGGGCTTAATTATTGAGATTGATTGTTTGTCCATCCAGGATTTTATATTTTATATTTATATTTTTAGGATGCACTTGTTTTTATTATTTCAATCTCTTGTTCTTTTAATTGAATTGTAAACTGCCCAGAGTCGCTTGGTGAGATGGGCGGTGAAGAAATGTGAGAAATAAATAAATTAAATAAATAAATAAATTGCTTGAAAAAAATCATTTCCACAAGCTGCAGAAAGACTTTGCGAAGTCAGAGGAGGAAATGAAATTTAGAAAATGTGATGGGTGTTCCAAACTCTTGAAGTGTGAATTTCATGAGAAACAAAAATTCAGGAGAGACCCGCTTAAAAAATAAAGATCCTCCATTTAGCCTCATTTCCTATTGGAGGTCACAACCACCAACAAATCCAGCTAAATCTAGTGCTACCTCTTACACTCACACAATAGGGATTACAATTCTGAACTCCAGATTTACTTAAGCAATATAATTTAGAGAATAATATTGTTCTTATTGTTAGATAATTGCAAGTCAGAAACGTTTCCATAATTCTGCAAATCCCCATCTACCCTCTGCCCAATCAGACTCTGGGGTAATAATACAACACTCGAAAAAAGAAATGAACTTCTAAGACTTCCATATAATGCAAGATGGGGCAGGCTAGGTTACCAGCTTGATCGTATCCATGCCACATGCAGCATTCCCTGCTAACAGCAAGGACAATAAGGGTCAGTTTGGTCACATTTTGGCCAGTATACCACAAGCACTGCCAAAGCTCCACTTTCTCTTAAGCCTGTTTGCACTATTCCATGCAGATTAGGGACTTTAGTCTAGAGATTACCTTGCAAGCCAACATCCTACCAGCTAGGATGCATGCATACTGACTCACATTTGGCATGTATAAGGATGGAAAGGCATTAAGAGGTATAATGATGACAGTGGCGTCAGCTAGATTTAGCTATATTTCTTTCCCTGTCCTTATGCCTTTAAATTCTTTGGCTTACTATTTCTTCCTTTCTGTGTTCTGCAAAATGGGAGGAAATTTTGAACAAAAAAGATAAACACTGTAGATGAAAAAATATAGGATGCCTCCCTTGTCATCTGTGCAAGTTCAGAGTCAAACAGGAGAGAAATGGAGAGGCATTAAGACAACCATGACTGGAAAACAAAAAAAGGGGAATGGGGCAGTAGAACCTGAAAGAACCTTGTTTGAAACGTGCACATCCATCTTCAGCCCTGTATCATCATCCCTGGCACTTCTCCTAACAGTCCAGACTGTTGGGTTTCCTTCCACCCATCCACCATGCTTCATACTTACTACCCACTTGTGGTTTCCACTTGGCCCCATTGACAATCCCCATTCCGTTGGTCATATCTTGATCATGGCAACCCCCACGAAACGTCTCCGTCATTGTGAGGTGGGCCGACGCATAGGAAATCGCCAGCCAGCGGAAGATGGCGTGGTCTGGGGTCTCTCTGACCTCTGGGTTCTCCTCTTCGTAGTCCTCCGGAGATGGAGGAGCCACTTCATTCTCATTGATGGGGCGAGCCATGTTAAAAGGGTAGGAAATGAGTTTCTCGCCCCCTTGGAAATTGGCACCAAGCACAAAGGGGATCTTCTCCATCCAGGCTAAAATGGCCCTCACCTCGACAGCCACCTGGGAGAAAAAAGTTATGATGTAAAGCGAGGGATGCTGAAAGAAGATGTGCACATAATATTCAAATGAAAAAATAAGCACCTTTTTCCTGTAAGCCATGACTGAGCTGCTTTTTAAAAAAAATTTAAATGAAGCCATATAAGCTCTACAGGTAGACCTTGCTTAACGACCATTCGTTTAGCAATGGTTCTGACTTACGACAGTGCTAAAACCGACTTGCGGCTGGTCTTCACACTTATGGTCGTCGCAGTGTCCCCGTGGTCACATGATCACAATTTGGATGCGTGGCAACTGGTTCACATTTATGCCATTTTTGACTTTCCCGGCTGGCTTCTGGCAAGCAAAATCAATGGGGAAACACGTGATTTGCTTAACAACCATGTGGTTTGCTTAATGACCACCGCAAAAAAGAGCGTAAAATTGGGTTGGATTCACTTAATGACTGCTTTGCTTAACAACTGAAATTCTGGTCCCAATTGTGGTTGTTAAGCGAGGACTACCTGTACTTCAAATCAATCTCGACTCCTGGTGACTTCAAGATCCATTTAGTTTTCTTAGCAACAGCACAGAACCAGGTGGTTCTTGCCTTCTTCCAGAATGCTTTTTTCAACAACTAACCTAAAACCCTGGGATTACGTGGTGCTCTCAACCCAATACTAACAAGGTCCAACCCTGTTCAGCTTTTCTAAAATCAGCCAAGCCCAAGCAGATGAAAACAAAACCCACCAAAAAAGTTTGTTTCTTGAACTGGGATATTTCTGGGTTTAAAAACCCAGGGGCTGGTGGGTTTTTCCTGCACCCCTGTGCCAGCCTTCCAATGCGCACCAGTATTCTTCCATCTGTTTACTCACCGCAGCATCTTCTGCAAGGTAGTGATCAGGAATTGGGATGTGGTGGTTGGGGACTTTGTGGGGTACCCATTTTCTCTCTTCTGCAGCCCAGAGGATACTGTTGAGATCAGGGAAGTTCTCAAAGAGATCATAGCCTTCTTCATTCCAATGTCCCAGAGCCCAATTCCCCAATTCTGAGCCCTGAAACGAGGATTCACATGCATAATCATATTCATGGCCAGACCTTACATTCGTTTTTATTGGTTTTTTGTTCGTTTCTGAGATTGCCTAAATCACAAGTAGGCCTCCATATTTTTGTTCCCCATGGCGAAGTGCCAAAACAGCTGCCTGGGAACTGTAAAGATGTGTAAAGATAACATGGCAGTTGTATATAAACACCAGCTTCCGATTTGTAAGGCTGAAAATTGCACGGACGCTCTGTGCTCCACGTGGGCAGAAGACCCAATTCTGAAATGGCTCAACCAGTCAGCTTTTCTCTGTAGTGAAGACAGCAGAGTATGGCTGTGCAAAGCCAAGGCAGATCTTAGTACGCATCATTTTAGCAAGTTAGGGCAATCCAAAAGGGTGGGCTTCCCCTCTTTTTTCCTTCTGTAATAGCCCCAACCCTTCCAGCTTCTGGCTCCCTCCATCTCTCTTTGGTTCCCTCAGCAGTCTCTGCAAAGTCAAGACTCACCGTTTGGCTGGTGATCTCATAGCCGTCAGGATTGAGCGAAGGGACAAGGTGAATGCGAGTCTCCGTCACCAGGTTCCGGATGCGCGGATTTCCATCCTTGAACTCCTTGCAAATAAACTGCATCAGCATGAGCAGCAGCTCCCGACCCAGCACCTCATTGCCATGGATTCCTGCTGTATAGCGGAATTCTGGCTCCCCTGTAAGAATCCAAAATGGAAGGTTGCTGCCACTCCATTAGAAAAGGCAATGGACAGTCCGTACTTGCATCGTGCTATTGCCTTGCAGGGGAAGTAACATTATGCAAAGGGCAGAAAGAAAGGGGAGGGCAAAAGAAATTAGAGGCACATTCTATAAGGTAGGGAAAGTCCACTCTAATTTTTCGCTATTTATGTACAGCTTGCAATCATTCGTGACATTATCCCTGTCAAGCATAACTACTTTTGTCTTTAATACGTTAATTTTCAGATCTATACTCCTGGCTGCCTATATCACAGAATGATATACAGTAACATTTGCTTAAAATCATTTGGGTTCTTAGCCAACGCTAGGCCATTGTCCGCATACAAAAGTACACATGTATCCACATCCTTGATCAACATGCTTCTATTGTCACCACAAGCATTCTTCATACATTTGTCCATAAGGACATTAAACCTCAAGAGATGTCACTCATCCTTCTCTTACTCCTTGTTCAAAGTTGAATCATTTGCTATGCATTTCATTTATATTCATGTATGCTTTATATCCATGACATGCTGCTCTTACTGCATTCAGCAACCAACCTTCTACATACTTATGGAAAATGCTCCATAATTCAAGCCTTTTCACTTTAATGTAGTTTCTCTAGATTAATAAATGTGCAATAAATGTTCTTCTTCACAACATCCACTGGCTGGATGACCTTGGTCAAAAATCCCCCTATCAACCCTCATTGGACCAGTGTGGTAGATTACAGTCCATAACTTTTAAGGAAGAGGCCTTCATGCTGTAACAGATTGATTTGGGCTCATAATAATAAGTAACATATGTATGCAGTAGTATGTATGTATGTATGTATGTATGTATGTATGTATGTATGTAGTGTCTCTGGGTGTACACACACACACCTTTCTTGAACTAAGATGAAAAGATCTGTGATCCAATCTGCATATTACTTTGGGACGTATGAGTCCTATTGGGCCTGTCCTGCTGAAGGCAGTGGGATTCTTACCCAGTTCATGCTCCCCTGGATTATCCGATATTTCCATAGCGTAGATCTTAAGTCCTCGAAAGCTCTTGCCAATATTATAGATGCGGGTGATGGTGGGACATTCTTCATTCACCACCTTCATAAGCTGCAGGGAAAGAAAACAATGGTACTCACAGCCAGAAAATTGAAAATAGAGGTGGGATTTGACTTCATGGAAGCATCTGAGGCATTCACACATCCTGCAGATGTGCTGAACCCTTCCAAGGGGAATTTATAGGACATACAATCCATCTGGACAGTACCGAGTTGGAAAAGGGGACCTTAGACACACTGTTGCGTTCAAGTTGAAATTAAAAGTGGAATGGGCATATTGCCGAGTATTCTTTATCTCTAGTTTATACCTTTCTTCAAAGCAGCATTTCTTTTAGAGTAAAGGTCTTCTCCAACATGCATATTCACCTGTCTCATGTCCTTGTAGCTGTGATGGCGAAAGTCCAGATTGTCCACTGATCTCATGACTTCGTTCTGCAAACTGTAATAGCTGTGGATGCCTGCCAAAAGAGAGGGAGAGAGAAGGGAAGTACTGATCAAACATGGTAGGAACTTTAATACCAAATCTTCTCTCTTTAATACCAAATAAATAGCTGTTTATTACCCAGTCAGACGTTTAGCTCTACTTAACCCAATACTACCACTTTTGCTAGCAGCAGCCCCCTAAGATCTTGGTCTTTCCTATCACCTTCCACAAGTTAACTTCTTTCAAAATGCTCATTCTGAACTGGAGATGCAAAGGTTGAATATGGATCTTTCACAAGCAACACATGGGGTCTTACTGAGCAATGATTCCTTCTGTGAGAGATGAATTTGGATGTGTCTTGGTCATTTTTACACCTCTTCAGATATAGTTTTAAACCCATTGTAGCTCTGTCCCATCCTAAAGGCCAAGGACCACATTTTCTCCCATGCTTACTGGAGAGAGGACAGCCCAGAACTTCCAATCTCATACAAAGGCTACCATTCCACGTCAATGGAAAGACCCGAATGAAACGAGCAACCTTCGGTTCTGGGAATTCAGTCATCACAGGAGTGTCCTTGTCAACATTTCCATGAAAAAGCTAGAAAAGGGAGAAGGAGAAACAGGGAAAGCTGTTTGCCAATCAAGAAGATCCAGCTACCATAAAACTGTATCCTGGAGACTCTCATTTTTCTTTTCTTCAAGATCCTCCTGGTGTACTTATAGCACCTTATAGTACTTACAGTATATCTTTTGGGCATGTGTCTATTAAAAGAAGGATTTTTTTATTCTGCCACACTTTTCATATCATTTGGTGCTCCTTTGAACAAATTTTTAATTGTTTTCACTGTCCTACGACTTTGCACCATCAGGTCTGATCATGTTCTCTGCAGCTTGATCATGTTCTTTACAGTCCGTTGGGAAATTAATATTGAAACTGATAAACAGATTTGTAGATAAAGGAACAACAAAACAGATGGGTGGCTATGGCCCTCACACCTTCCCAACCTCTTGAATTCAACAGTGCATACAGATCCTTGCTAATCAGGACAAAGTTTTCAGTGCCCCAAGGCTGACTTTTCCACTTGGCACCCTTCCGCTGTGTTGGGACTACAACCTCCATAATTCCCAGCCAGCAGGGCCACTGCCAATTTTGGGAATTGCTGTCTCAGCCCATCTGGGCCCTGTGAGGTCAGGCCAGATGTGAACAAGAGGGCATTGTTAAAAGACGTGTCCCTTCACATCAGGCACCAGAAGGACTTTCCAAGGCCTTCTGAAGAGCACATACCATTTCCTCGTAACCATTACTGTACATGAGCCAGTTCTGGCTATCGTTGCTGAAGCCAACGTAGAAAGAGGTGACAAAGTCCTCACTATGGTAGACAAAAGAAAAGAGAAGGCTGATCAGTGGGAGCTAAGAGGCTGGTTGGAGGCAACATTCAGCGTTCTTATCTCTCCCCCTTTCAAGAAAAGCAGAATTCGAACCCTGAATGTCGATGAAGGTTCTCAGTCATCCAGGTGGAATTGTCTGTAGCTTGAATCATGTCAACTGGATTTCTATTTTCTCAGTGGAAACGTTTCGCTCCTTATCCAAGGAGCTTCTTCTTTGCTCAGACTGAAGAAGCTCCTTGGATAAGGAGCGAAACGTTTCCACTGAGAAAATAGAAATCCAGTTGACATGATTCGAGCCCTGAATGTATGGGAGTGATGCTTAGGAACAACTCAGAAGCCAGTACATGGACCAGAAAACTTCCACTAATCAGGAGCTGGAATGCCCTGATCTTATTTGCTCATTATGGCAATAATTATATATTAAATGATTATAAATTCTTACTTAATACCCATCTTGCACAAGTCACTTTCTTTTTTAATTGCAGAATTGTAGAGGAGCATGCAGAGATCCAATACAGAGCAACCACAGCCCTCCACTTTCTCCATCCACATCCACTTATTTCACCCATTCTACGGATCCTACAAGACCCCCCACAAACAGAAGGTTTGCCCTGACCCTCACATACTGGAGCAGAGAATCCCGGCCTTGGGTGATGACTCCTGTGAACCTGGTGATTCGCCTTGTATCCACCTGGATCCACTGGATGCTACTTTCATCTTCCGCACACCATGCACCATCAAAGTAATCATCCTCATTGGCTCCAGCCTGGAGGGGGGAAAGCATAACAAGAAAAGATAGAAGGACCTCTTTAAATCAGCACTGAACTAAGCATGCAAATTTCTCAACTTTCTGGAAAAAGATGTATCAAGTGGGTAATCCCCACTGCCCAGAGTTGCTGCGAGTCGGGCAGCATATAAATTTAATGTATTATTATTATTAGTAGTAGTAGTTTTGGAAGAGGGATACGTTACACTATTTCAAGGAGGGAGATTTACTGCCCGGGGTATCAATTAGAGGAAATACCTGCATATTGAGGCGTCCACGCTGAGCTCCTAAACCATGTCGTAGCATGGAAGAAGACAAGATCTGATCATCCTCAATGCGGTGCGATTCCATTCCAATGGGAGGGCATTCTGAAAATCCAAAGACACGGGCAGGTCACACTTGCAGGCACATTGCTAAGCAGCTGCTGCATCAAGTGTCCAAAGAGACTTCAGGAGCAGAGCTTTTATGTCACCCTCAAAGCAACACTTCTGAACGGTTATATAGTCAAGCAAAGATCTTCATTTGGCAAAATACTGTGATGTGTGAATCCAACCTCTGTGATTTATAAGCTCACCAGTGAAAAGGGGGAAAAATCAAGAACAGCTAAAAAGAGAAAGGAGGACCTGAATATGGCAGAATGTGGCATGGTGACCTTGTTCATCTGCAAGGCTGACTGGCTTGTTCAATAAAGCATGGCTTAACACGGTGTGAACACAGCCAGATGCCCCATTCATTCTTAGACAATAGTCAGTTGCCTGAACAAATATCCCACCCTACTTCTCAGGCCAGAATACAGTGTTTCAATCTTAAGATTTCAATTTCATCACTTACAGTCAACCCTTTGAAGCAGGCAAGGTCAGGAAACAGACACCGCAAAGACTACTGGAACTCTACTATTGTTGTAGGGTATAATAACAGAATCTTGAAGGCCTGCCAGAGTTTTCCACCCCCTCTTATACCAAACAGAATCAAGGTGGAGTTACTCTGAGTCTCTTTCTCATGCTCCCTTCTTTCCCAGGACTGAGGAGCCATTTCTCGTTTATTCTCTCTTAATGGTTCTTCTACCGACTCTTGCGTTCCTTTGTCAAAGTGATCTCTGCACTCCTCTACACTTACTTATTCTCTCTTCTGGAGTCCACACATTTTCATCGGTTTCCCATTTTTTCCCTCCTGTTTTCTTTGGTTTCCCTGCATGTGAGGAAGAGGCAGAGGAGAAGTTATCCCGGTAGGAAAGAAAGCAACCAAGAAGATAAAAGACAGCAATAGAGGGACTGATGCATGAAGGGGAGGCACTGGATAGAAAGGCAGAGGTTAGAGTTATCTTTCTCCAGTCTTCTGAAGTCTGTGACCATAAATTCACCCATAGGAACTGCTTGGCAGAGCTTAAGCACCATTCAGTTACTCTGCCTGAATATAACACCGAAGCAAATAATCTTTAAATTATTATTGAACCTCAAGAGGAAGCTCTTCCCTTCTTTCTGGAGCTTACCCACCTTTCTGCTCCTTGTTTTTCTCCTCTGCCCATTTGCTCTCCTCTGCCTCGCCCTCCTCTTCCTCCTTGCTACTGCCTCCCCCTTTCTTAGGCTTCTCTGATCCAGAGCAAAAAGAAAAAGCATCAATATCAGGCATTGGGATTCTGAACATTTCTCAAGCTTGTTCGTTGGTGCAAATGAACAAACGAGGGAGCCAAGTGATGAGAGTGCAAAGCAATCTTATAGTAGTGCAAAGTGGCTTACATTTGAAGGCAAGATGGTGATCATGCAGCTGTGGTAATTCATGGAGGAAGTCATTGGGCAGAGTCACAGGGATGCCACTGTTGATTCCCTCCCTTGCCTGACACTGGGTAGGTTGGGAACTCAACTTGGGATCTGCCACACCTTGGGGTCAACCAGTCCATCCAATTCACATTTCCCCATAACAACATCCCCCTTCCTGCAGGCTCAGCCAACCCAGTTTGCCATGTCCTCACTTGGTTTGAGTTTCTCGTCTGTCTCCATCTCATCTTCATCTGTTTCGCTGGGGAATTTTTTGGGTTTCTGGTGAGGTAGACCATAATCCACTACAGGGGAAAATGAGATCAGAAAGCAGATAAAGGAGGACCTACAGCTTGGTTCTCCCCAGTTTCATCATCCTTTCAAACTGAGCTATTCCAACTTTATGACAGATATATTCATGGTTTTTTTTAACATACATACATTATTTCACCAATATGATCCAAACCTGCCTCTGTACCCTTGGTGTCCTCCAGATATATTGACACGTCAATTTCCAGAACTCCTAGCCAACATAGTTAGGAAGTTCTGGAATGAGAAGTTTCAACACATTTGAACACCGTTACTTTGGATAAGGCTGCTCTAAAGCCCATGATACAGCAATCAAATCTGGACCTGGCCACTCCAGAAACCTATGTGTGCTGTTGTGTGTTTCTGAGAAGGCAGAAAAAAGTGGAACAAACAAACAAATAAATAAATAAATAGTCCACTATACAATCATTAATTTATCTTTTTTTCCAAGTCCTAAAAGGTTAAGTCAGCCAGGCCTTTCTCAAACCCATGAGTTTGATTTCATGACCAAGCTAGCACAGCACAGTATGAATGCAGAAGTTTAAAACATAGATAGTCACCTAACTGGTCTTCAGGATGTGGAGAGGGAGAAGAATATTAACTTCTTCCTCCCCCATGGAGTTTGCCAGCAGGGAAAGAAATACTACAAAATTCTCTCTTGCAATTGCTTGGCTGTTCCCTAGTTGATACGTTCATAACAAACGAAGAAAAGAAGTGTACATAAAAGAAAATTCTTGGGCCCCATTCTGACTGGAGGTTCAAGAACCCTAAAATGGATGCGTGCCTGTTGAAGACCAAGCTTACCCTTCAGATCTATCTCTTCTGACAAAGGTCTGTGTTGGGAACAGATTACTGGTGTATATTAGAGCAATACCATGACCCACCCCACCTTCCTGGCTGAAAATGGGCAATCAACTGAGGAACTTCTCTGCATTATTTCATCTATGCCATTCTCCTTCAGCCTGGTACCACCTGGATGTGGCCCATAGCCAAGATAGCTGGGAAGAAGAGAGTTGTAGTCCCATACAACAGCCAAGCACCAGTCTGGAGAATGTTAGTCCAAACCATGGCTTGCCTAAGAACTCCAGTGATCGCTCAGGAACAAACGTTAGTGAAAGTACAAAGGTAGATCCTATGTGGAAGGAGACTCATCTTGGGAGAAACAGATTTATTAGACAGCAGAATAAAAGTTACTTCTCTCTTCCACAGAAGCACATGGAATAATACATACCATCTCCATAATCTGGCAGCGGTAACCCTACTTCATAGTGATTCTCGAAAGGAGGGGTGGGAGGCTCCTCTGTTTTCTCTGTTGAGCAAAACAGAAAGGGTAGTCGGATTCCAAAGAGGCAATATCCTTGGAACATTTCCTTAAAGATCCTTTGGAAACAGGCATCCCTAAGCAGCCCATGCTTATGACTACTTTCCTGCTACTAATTGCCCTGAGATTAAGTGTTCAGAAGCATAGAGACATATGGCTGGCAGGCATAAGACGCTGAGGCTTCCCTGTAACAAAATTTAGACAGTGAAATATCGTCTGTCTCTCCTGTAGCTCACAGCAGGGTGAAGTGATCTCCGTTTGCTCATGGAGCATGATTCCCACTTGCCCACTACATGATGAAGTTGGTTGCGAAGAGGTTATCCAGCTCAAGTCTGGTTGCATTAGGGGTGAGCAATCAGTCTGTGTGGGTGTGCGCGCACACGTGCACGCACCTTTGAGTCAATGTTGACTCCTGGGGACTGCCTGGACAAGACCCTGCGGCTTTCTTGACAAAACGTCGGAAGTGGTTTGCCATTGCTTCCTTCCTAGGGCTGAGAGAGAGTGACTTGCCCAAGGTCACCCAGCTGGCTTTGTGCCTAAGGCGGGACTAGAATTCCCGGTCTCCTGGTTTCTAGCCTGGTGCCTTCACCACTACACCAACCTGGCTCTCTACTAATCAGAAGGTTGAGTTTTTCTCTGAAAACATTTGGTAGCCTTCTGGTGTCACCGTTTTCCATTTGGGTGTGAAACAAAAGTCTCAGGTGTGTTAACACTTACAAAGTTTCAACATGTACCTAGATTGGGAGGGGGAAACTCCCCCAAAGGGGATGGAAAGAAACAGGCCAAATATCCCCTACAGCAGTGTTTCTCAACCTTGGCAACGTTAAGATGTGTGGACTTCAACTTCCAGAATTCCCCTGGGAGTTGAAGTTCACCCATCTTAAAGTTGCTAAGATTGAGAAACACTGCCCTACAGCACCGTGTGACTGCAACCCTCAGTCACAAATGATAACAACAACAACAACAACACATTACAACATAACAATATGCCCTAGCCACCCACCAAAATGACCATCTATTGCTGATGTTGTAAAGGCAGGGGTTTTCCAAGGATTCAGTCATCTTTCCCAGCTTTAGCTTAAAGCACCAAGATCTGAACAAGGTTAATTTTATTCCTAGCAACACTGTGAGAAACCGCTTTTGCCCTTTCTGCCTGCCTGTCTCCACCTCCCAATCTCCTTGTATTTTCCAGCCTTCTGGTAAAATGATAGGAAGCACAAGGACTGCATACTTGGTTTCTCCTCAGGTTCCAGCCTGGGGGTCTCAGGTCTCCTTCGTGGTGGTTTTCTGGGTTTTTTCTCACGCCTGATGTATTCGACTGTAGAAAGAAAAAGGATTCCATCAGAGGAAGACTGGGAGACTGCAAGGAAGGCGATTCCATCCATCCATTTCACCCCGCATTCTATTCTGTCTTCCTCAAGCTAGGGAGGGGCAGGTCTCCCTGAGAATACCTAGGACATTGGTGAGTGAGAGGGGACTGTTACTTTTCATGAAATTAATCAGTGGTCCATCAAAGCTGATGCTATAACCTAAGAGCCCTCCAGACATAGAGGTGTCAGTGCCCAGAATTTTCAGCAATGCTTCTGGAGGTGGGAATTCTCTGGAACAGAAGCCCACACGACTCGAAGGAGTCCAGATTGGGGAAGGTAGTCATATCCAATAAGGCGGACTTTAGAGGTCTTTGGGGTTTTATTGCAAGAGATTTAAGGCCAAATGTCATGCTCATTTTATCATAACACTTCATCCAGGCTTGTTAAAAGACAAATAAATTCTAGGCACAGGAGTGCCCCGTTTTCATCAAGAAAACCTGCTTGTGATTGCCCTTTACTTGGGACAGTTCTGGATCTTTGGAAGAAAAAAGCTCTCATAGCACCGACATGCACCCACCCTACCCATCATATTCTCAGAGGCATTTTCTTCAAGGAGGAAAGTGTGGCACTTCCCTTTCTTATTGCACTATAAGACCGATGAACTCCCTTGTGTAACTAATGACTTAAAAAAGAGCAACTGGATATATTTATTCAGTTGCTATCTATACAGCTAAAGTAATGTTTTGACCACAACATAGCTTGTCCCACTGAAAGTTGGTCTATAACAGGTGGTAGAGGCGGCACAGGTATTACTTAGGGCAGGAGTCCTTAATCCAGCACCTCCAGTTGTTTTCAGACTGCAACTCCCAGATCGCTCAATGCATCTGGAAGGTGCCAAGTTGGGTAAAGTTGGCTTAGCATATTCTGATGAGAGATTTGCATTCCCACTAGAATCATAGAAAAGAAGGTCCCTGTTGTCTCTGGCTGGAGGAGAAGAGGGTTAGGGAAATATGGGTGGATAAGGGAACCTGAGAAAAAAGAGTGGATGGAACTAACAGGAAGGCCTCATTTCAGAAGATGAAGAAGAGGTGGAACCAGGGGAAGAGACTGACGAGTACCGCCAAAGAGTATGCATCAGGAAGATCAAAAAAGGCAAGAAGGTAGCTAGCACCACATGTCAAGCCTTCCCCTTTGTTGATGTCCATCGTATACCCCCAAAAGGGACAGGGCTTTGGCTGTGCAGTGGCAGCCAGTATCTTGACTTTTTTTGACTTCCTCCTGAGCACACCTCTGAGTACCATTGAGAGGAAGGAATATTCTCATGAGTCTCTAATTTGGGACAGGACAAAACTCAGAAGATCATGCAGGTGGGGAAATGCAGATAGGTTTCACAAGTTCAGAAGAAAGACGAGCGGCCAGTTGCAGGTAGAAGAAATAGCCAGCCATGCAGGTTCAGAAATGTTAGGCCAGGTATACATTCAACAATAAATAACATTAGGAAACATGCTGAGTGTGCTCTTCATCTGGAGGGCAGAGAACCCAGGTTAGGTCCACACATTATGTTAAGCCATGGTTTGTTTACCATGGCTTATTCAATAACACGGTTGATTGGACTCACACAACATGGGAAAGTCAAGAATTGAATGAGCCATTTTTGGCTCAGGACATCAAGACAAATGCATCACTTGCAACTATTGTGAATCCATTCTGGAGCCTAGCACAACTTCAGCAAAATCCTGCCTGCAGCCGCTGTCTCTTCACTTGGCTTCTTGGACCCTTTTTGACAGCAATGCTGGGAACTGCCCCTTGTTTCCTCCACACAGTTCTGGAGGGGCCGGGAAATGTGCAAAACAAGAAAAAAAGCAAAAACACAAAAGCAAAAACTACAGGAAGTGCCCATGAGAAGTGAGCGAATATAAAGTCACAATTGTCTAACTTTGTAGGACATAAATGGAGAGCCGGAAGCACTCAAACTCCTGCAGCGTCCTGGCTCAGTGGCTGGCATAAAATAAGGGAATGAGAAAATGCCTCCCCAGCCAAGCTTCAAGTTCTGGTCCTGATGCCGGGTAGCAATGCATTTGTTTTGGCAAAACGTCTCTCATCTGTCAAACATTATTCAGAAAACGTCGGGCATTTTCCATTCACATAGGCCAAAATAAAGCCAGCGCACATGCAGCGGAAATGAAGGGCAAGGCTGGAAGGGTGGGGGAGGGAAGACGTCTGTGCTGCTGAACTCCTTCCTTCTATGAATGTTTGTACAATGCTAAGCCAGATTCAAGGCACTCCAGCATTGTAAGCATCATCATCATCATCATCATCATCATCATCATCATCATGCATCAGTCATTTCTGCCATCATGTACAAAACGGACCAAGTGTTTCACAGCAGAGGTCAGGCCAGGAACTGTCTTCATTTCCAACCCACAGCATGGAGGGTAGCTAAAAATAGTTTTTCTGCATCTCTGAAATGTTCTCTTTCTCTTTTTCTACAACGGCCAAATGCAAGAGAAGCAGTTTTCTTCTGAAGTGTGGCTTGGAGAATTTCCCATGCACATGTGCACAGAAACATGGAACATCGTTCTCCCTTTCTCCTTCCAAAAATTCAGCACCAATTTTCCACAGGCCACTCTTGGTGGAAGCTGGTCATAAAAACACTATCTAGATTCTCACTGGGGTGGAGATGAAAGAGCAGGAAAGAATAGACCTGCTTGGTCCAAGGAGCTGAAGCACAGGCAAGGAGGAGAATAGATAGTATAGAGCAGGGGTCCCCAACCTTTTTGGCACCAGGGACCGGTTCCATGGAAGACAATTTTTCCATGGACCGGGGGATGGGGTTTGCAGGCAGGAGCCAATCGCACAGATGGGGGGCGGGGTTTGCAGGTGGGAGCCAATTGCGCGGACCGGTTTGCAAGTGGGGGCCAATTGGGCCACGTGCTCCTCGGCCCGCCTCTCTGCCCTTCTTTGCCGTACGCTGATAGGTGGAGGTGTTTCCCCTTCAGGGTCCCCACCAATCAGCTGCTCTGGCTCAGGCTCTGTCTTTGCACCTTCCCAGCTTCTTCCTGCTACCGGCTGCTCTTCCTCCAACTCATGGTGGCAGGGACAGGCTCGTTCCTGACACCACCGCTCACCTCCTGCTGTGCGGCCCACTTCCTAACAGGCCGCGGCCCACTAGTGGGCCGTGGCCCACAGGTTGGGGACCCCTGGTATAGTGCAGTGTTTCTCAACCTTTGCAACTTGAAGATGGGTGGACTTCAACTCCCAGAATTCCAGGAGTTGAAGTCCACCCAACTTGAAGTTGCGAAGGTTGAGAAACACTGGTAGAGAGCAAAGTCCAAAACATATGAAACAGAAGTATGCAACCTGCAAAAAGAATCAGAGCCAGGGCTTCTTTTGGGGGGCAAGTTGACCACCCAGGCCATTTCCCATAGCAAAACCTGTTGAAGCTGCAGAGCCTAGCAGACCCAATCTTCAAAGTGACTGGCCATCATAAGCAAAAAAGGCAACTCCTGATGAATCCATCGGAGGGCCACTTCCTAACCTTAACCCAGAAAGATCCTGAGATCCCAATTAACCAAGCAATGAGATATTAGTTCTGCAGTTTAGCCGGCATCTCTAGAAGCAGAGATTTCCAGAACAGCAAGCCTGCAGGCCCTGCTAATTTAGCACTGCCTCTACCAGTATTGACCAATCTTCAGCTCCCAAATCCCTAGCCACGGTGGCTAATATAGTTCAGGTTCCGCGAGCTGGAAATCCCCACATCTGGAAAGCACTGAGGGGGGGGGGGAGGCTGGCACAACTGATCAGCAGGGGCTCTCAAGGACACCGTGAATCTTTTCCACTCCCGGAGATGTTGGAAATTAAACCCAAGATCAGTTGCGTAAACATATTTGTTCCACCACTCAGCCAAGAGCCTAAACATTCTGGGAGTTGAAGTCCACACATCTTAAAGTTGCCAAGGTTGAGAAACGCTGAAGTAGAAGCTCTAAATAAATATACTCCATATCAAACCCAAGCAAACTGTAGGCCATGGATTCTGCAAACCTGAATTAGTTTTGCTGGTCCCAGAGCACTGAAAAGGGTATCAAGGGTACCCTTGGACCGTGGAAATACCATTACACTACCTTTTTTTGGCACCAGAAATATCACCAGGTGTTTCCACACAAACCAGGAAGCTTTGTGGCTATGAAGACTTTTGCAATGGAAAATAATTAGAGCATGGGGTTCTATGTTCTGAGCTCCTTCCTTGCACATAATAACATCAGATCATGCCCCAATCAAAGCAACGGGAGCACAAAGAATCTGCTATCCTGAAGCCATGAACCCTTGCTGCTCCTCCACCCACAACAGGAGATGGCTACTCCCTAAGAAACAGTACGACACTTGGGTAGGGCAAGTGAGCAAGAATGGCGCCGTACAATCTTCGTAGTCCTCGCGCTCAATCTGTTCATTGTAATCCAGCGTTGGCGGCTCTTGTTCTCCCGGAAGTTCTAGAGAACAGACAAGAAGCACAGGCATTTCCTGAGTCTGGGGCTTGTGTCCAAGACACAAGGCCTTTTGAAGGCAAGGGATGGTTAAAAAGAGAATAGGCTTGATTCACTTCAACCACCCTTTCCGAAGCTGGTGGCCCCCTCCCCAGATAGATAGACCTCAATTCCCTCCATTCTCTGCCAAGGAGGACAAATTATCTAAGACACAGATGGATCAAGGAGTCTTCCACACAGTAAGAAATTGGAGGACTTGTATTTTTAGCTCTTTCAAAAAAACTGCCAATCTTTTTACTACAACTTGCCAAGACAGTTCAACAGCAAGTTTAATAAAGAGGGCTTAACTTCTCCCCGTAGTGAGAGAGCACAAAAGTGCAGAAAAGGAAGATAGGAATTACAGTTTGCCTCTCACACCAGCCCTGCTACAGTAGAGTAACAGCCACTTCTGTTCCTCGTATATATATATACGTATATAGTCACATTCAGTGACTATAGCAGACAGTACTGGCTGGCCCTCAAATTCTTTTGAAATCCTGCTTCCAGCATGCTGGCTTTTTGCTCAGATGACAGCCGTTACATTCCACTCTGTAAGAAAATTTATAGCAAGGGTCTGGCCAGATATAGAACCAGAAAAGCATCTGTGCAGAACTTTCTAGGATAGCTAAGAAATGCTGATCTAATCCCACGCTGGGATTTAGGAATGTCCTTGGGCATATACCAGTCTGTGGGTGTTTTAGAGGGCAGGCACCCCCAGAAGTTTGTTTGCAATAGGAGTGAGGAAATACCTTCCTTAATCCCCCTTGTTGTCTTGACTGTCATGATTTACAGATAGCAAGAGGTCTGGGCAAATAGCCAACCTTGGAAATTAATGTCTGTTTACCTGTCTGACCTTCCTGATCTTTGTCATCTGTTGGGGTCTCCTGTGGCTCCATTGGAGGTTCATAGAAGTCAGCTGAAAAGAAAGCACAATCAGATTAGCAGGGATAATCACATACATACCACCATAAAGGATACTTCTGGCCCTTGCTCTGTTTATACAACCCTGTCACCTATTCTTATTTTGCTCTTATATGGGTAACTCACAATCTGCATGCTACAGATCCTTTTTTCTGGCAACACCCAAAATCCAGTGTTTCAATTTTACATGTATTTTAATGCTTTTTAGTGCTTGAAAGCACTATCCCCATTAGAATGGGAAATTCACCTTTGGGGATTTTACCCCTGGATTAAATTTCACACACTTTTCTTGCATGGTCTTATCTACTGTAACCCTTTCAGCACACCTGTCAGTCCCCAGTATTGTTGTTACCCTGAATTTAATCATTCTTGCCCCGTTCATATGAAATCTAGCTCTTTGTCTCTTTCCTACCAGGATGACTCTGCATTATGCAACTTCCTGATGAATACAATGTTCTGTCCTAATCAACAGCATTCATATCTGTTCCCCTTTTCCAAGATTTTAAACTCCTTTCCCACATAGCCATACAAGCAGCCCATAAGTACCTCTTGAGATGCCATTACTATATCCCATAATCCAGGGGTCCCCAACTTTTTTGGCGCCAGGGATGAGTTTCAAAAGACAATTTTTCCGCAGACGGGGGGGGGGGGGGCGGGGTTTCTGGGATTTCCATGGACCAGGGGGGCGGCGTTTCTGGGATTTCCGAGGACTGGGGGGGTGGGGTTTGTGGGCGGGAGCCAATCGTGCACACCAGGGGCAGGGTTTGCAGGTGGGAGCCAATCACAAGCACCGGGGGGTGGGGTTTGCAGACAGGAGTCAATCACGTGGAAGGGGGCGGGGTTTGCGGCGGGAGCCCAGCAGCCCAGTTCCTAACAGGCTGTGGCCCACTAGTGGGCCGCGGCCCACAGGTTGGGGACCCCTGCCATAATCTGATTATACTTACTATGATGCCTGGATGGATCTTGTTTTTCATCTATCTTCTCAGGGTATAGAGCTGAAGGATAAAACAGGTGGAGTCAAAAATAAGGACTCTTTTTTTCACATCACACTAAACCCTGATTGTTAATTGTTTTTTTTTTAATGTGATCTACTAACCCAGAAGCAAATATAATGCTTTAGGGTTTAGTGTGATGTGATACAAGGCAATGGGTATATTTGCACACAACACCAAACCCAGATTTTTTTAAAACTATGGATTTCTGAACAAGCTAGGAGCCAGTCAGGGTCAATCTTGCAGAGGAACAAAGTAATGATGACTTGTTTGTCCATTTTCTAGCTGAGGATGATAGGTCTTGCAGCCCAACATTCCTATAGTGGGGGGAGGCCGGTTTGGAGGCAGAAAAGAAGAGTGAAGATAGCAAATTGCTAGGAGGGGACAATTAACTGACCAAACAGTAAAGAGAAATTAAAAACAAATTGCTTTAGTGATGTCTGCATGACTTAGGATAGATTGTTTTCAAACAGTAGAGAGACAGCAGGGAATAGGGAAGGAAAGTATCTGTGGTGTTTATCCAATCCAATCCAATCCTCAGGTATAATAAAATACTTCAAGGCAGGTATAATAAAATCCCTATAGCTGAGTGTTTCTGCCCATACGGTGAAGAGGAAGTTGAAACCATCTCACACGCAGAAGGGCAACTAGGGTCTGTGTCACCCGGGGCAAACATGGATTCTGCCCCCCCCCCAGGAAACATTCAGTATACAAATACTATGCTGTCATTTTGGCGCCCCGCTTGCCCCCGCCCTAGTTGCGGCCCTGCTCACATGTACTGTTACACTGTAAATTCTATAGGGACATTAGGTCAATCTACATTTTGCCCCTAGTAGATATTCTAGTATCTAGGGATATCCCCTGGGAATCCAGATAATTTTTACGTGAACCATCTTCTTCAGGATCTAAAAGCATACATTACGTGTCCAGTAGCCAAATTTTGTGTTGCCGCAATGAAAATAAGACAAAACCAGCTAAAGAAGTAATTCCCTTGTTTTAAATATTACTTTTAAATTGAGATATCTTAATTAATAAATTGTTAGGGGAGATATGTATGTATGTATGTATGTATGTATGTGTATGTGTATGTGTGTATATGTATGTATGTATGTATGTATGTATGTATGTATGTATGTATGTATTATACTTACTAATGTTTTTGGCTCACACTACCTAGGTAACAAATGTATTAATATAGTAATAGCAGAGTGAATGCTATATTATTATGTGATATATTTCATTAGTTGGTAGTATATTATTGTATTTCTTTGTTTTACTTTTTCTCCTTTTAAATTTTGCTGGTCATTGACCGAATAAATATTATTGATTGATCGATTGATTGATCCAATCCGATCCAATCCAATCATTTATTCATGGCCTTAGACCAATAAAAGACAAGTACAAAATTTAAAATACAGAAAAACCAAATCTGAAGTAATAATGAGAAAAGGACATCAACTGGCTTCTGCAAGCCATAACTATTGCTAGAAACCTGGCAACCTGTATGGTGGTTGTCCATGTTAGGTCTTATAGTGATGTTTAATATTTTCCTTTGGCAGACATAGAACAAGGTTTCCAAATAGGGATGGGTGGATGGATAAACAGACAGACATATAGATAGAAGGCTGCATTTCCCCATAAAAACAAATGCCAGGTATACTGTTCTGAATTATGGACAAAGAGGGAAAGCATCCTAATAATCTCCTAATCATGTGTGTATAAATAAGTCTACTTTAGCTTATAGATTTAAGAAACAATTAACATAATCCTTTGACAATTAAAAATAATAACCCATCGAAAGGGTGCCATAGGAAGATGGTTAGACATTATTTTCCATTTTCACAGAAACTAGAACCAAAAATAATGGATGTAAGTTACAGCTACTGTACCTAGATTTCATTTAAATACAAGGAAAAACATCCCGATGTAAGATCTGTGCAGCATTGGGATAGTCTACCTACGGAGGCTGTGGGTTCTCCATCTCTGGAGGTTTTTAATAGGCTGAACAGCCTCTTTTCATGGATGGCTTCAAAGGTCTTCTTGCAATTGCAGAGAATTGGACAAGATAATCTTTGTGGTCCTTTCCAACTCTACAATTCTATGATTCCATCTAGATGTTTTAATTTCCTTTTAAGGGAAAATGCCTGAATTGGGCAGCAATGGCAGAAGTATATATATTAAATGTGATGTATTACAAAAAGCCATGAAAACTGCTCATCAGGCATATCCATCTAAGAAGCAAAAGAGAGTAAGGTACTGGGTAAATCTTTTGTATGTGAATAAACTGGCACATCTCATGATAAAAGGTGTCTTAACTCTTTGGGACTTAAACAGGTTAGAGCAGAGCTTTCCAAACTTTTCATGTTGGTGACACACTCTTACAGCAGGGCATCATTTCGCAACACACTCTTACAGCAGGGCACAAGGCAGGCACTAGGACCTGTGTGGAATCACAACAGGTTTGGAGGCAGCAAGGCACAAGGCAGGCACTAGGACCTGCGTGGAATCCTGGCAGGGCTCAGAGGCAGCAGCAGCAGCCACGACACACCCAGACACTGTAGCCGACACACTAACGCAGAGCTTTCCAAACTGTGTGTCGGGACATGTTAGTATGTCGGCTGCAGTGTCTGGGTGTGTCGCGGCTGCTGCTGCTGCCTCTGAGCCCTGCCAGGATTCCACGCAGGTCCTAGTGCCTGCCTTGTGCCTTGCTGCCTGCAAACCTGCTGTGATTCCGCGCAGGTCCTAGTGCCTGCCTTGTGCCCTGCTGTAAGTGTGTGTTGTGAAATGATGCATGTCTAAAAAGTGTGTCACTTACATGAAAAGTTTGGAAAGCTCTTCACTAACATGTCACGACACACAGTTTGGAAAGCTCTGGGTTAGAGAAAAGACAGTAATACAAAGCTCCAAGTGATGCCTCTTTGCTCTATGTGGGAAACAGCTTCTGCCTGGGCCTTTGCTTCCAAAATGCCTATCACTGCCTTCAGCTGATGCCCTTCTCTAGCGATTCCCAGTGAACATCTTTGCCCCAGTAAGCTTTCTCCCAAGAAATATGAGAGGGATGAGAAGACAGCTAAGAAAAAAGGAAACAGGGCAAGTCTGGGCTCACACATCAAGTCTTGACATTATGTGCATGCTAAGCCACTGCGTGGTGAAGGCATGAGGTTGTAGGGTGGATGAGAAATGTCCTGGAACTTACTTTCACCCCCTTCTTCATTGACTCGGGATAGGTCATCTTCCCGTCCATAGGGAAATAGATAGTGGGGTGAATCAGGCAACCCATAGCCATCTTCATTTCCAGTTGTGGGTGGGATCAGTGGTCTTTCTGGAAAATGGTCCCTCTCTTCTTCTGGTGGGACTGGAGGAGAGGGCCTCTCCGCCTTCTTTCCCCCTGCTGGTTTCTTGGTGGCCTTGGGACGTTTCTCCTTAGGTTTCTTGGTGGCCTTGGGACGTTTCTCCTTTGGCTTTCTGGTGGGTTTGGGGGGCTTCTCCTTTTTGGGAGGCTTCTGCTTTGTGGGGATCTTGGGTGGTTTCTCCTTTGGTTTTCTTGTGGGTTTAGGTGGCTTCTCCTTCTTCCCTTTCTTGGGCTTCTCTGTCACTCTCTCCTGTGCTACTGTGGGAGAAAGAAGATGGTTAGCTCTCTGCAGTTCCAAATCCAATCCAAGAGTGGGAGAATTTACTACGCTGGATACATCCTAACTCTATCTCATTCAACCAACTTTTTGGTCTTTCTTAGCCCCATTTAAAATTATGTTCAAACTAGCACACTTTCCCCCTACTTTTGCTTGGCCCTTATCAGGAAGCAGGTGTACTTTGTCAAAGGATGGAGACAATCCTGAGAGGAATTTCACATTTTCAAAAATGAGCGAATCCATTATCGTTGGTTTCTTCACCAAGCTATCCCTAGCAGATTCCTAAGTGGAGTCTGAAATAATTGCAGCGCTTGGCACAGCGTTGCAACCTCTGCCCACATTTCATCATTAATCTGTTATTGAGTGCAGACTCTAGAACGTCAACCCCACTAGCAGTTTCCCATCCCTGAATGAGGATGACATTCTCAAGAACTTTGCACACCTTTTTTTCCCACTGAACTGCTCTATTCAAGGCACTGCCTTGACTAAAATTCCTTTTCACTGAGGTTACTCATATGTACAACACTCAAGCTAAATAATAACATTGAGTTTTAAAAATAATTTAACAGCACATTTTTAATAGATTTTATGATACGTAGGCTGGAATCCTCTAACTGCTTCACTTGGAGTAAATCCCACTCAACTTTGCTACAGTGGGCTTGCATTTCAATAAACACAGGATTACCATGCTAATGATCAGCTCACCAGCCTCCTTTTAGCAAGTGAGCAATGAGAAGAACAAGAAAGAAGCCCAGTTAACTTCCCACTTCTGATCCACCCCTGCTAGGAGTTGGTGTAATTTGGGCCTGTGAGAAGATAAGCAATAATAATGATGATGATGATGATGATGATGATGATGCAGCACCAATGATGGGATGGAGGCAATGGGCTTACTTACCAACCCCAAAAATCATTTTACTCAAGCATCCCACAAAAAACTAGAACCACCATCAAGACCGTAATAAAGATATTATTACCCCCATTGCACCTTTCCCTCTTATTCAGTAATAAACAGATGACACGGTACCCCTGGGACAAAACTGGATCTCATTTAGGATTCCTTATGGAATTTCCCCAAAACTTTCCTTTCTGAAAAATCCTGAACATGAAGGCCTGAACTGGATCTGGGCAAAGGGTCTGGCTCTAGGAATCAGATGCTCTCTCCTGGACAGACTGCTAGTGACTAATGTCGGCTCACGGCCCCCCCGACAGCCACAGCCTCATTCCTAAATTCTGAGCAGCAGCATTTCTACAGCCTGCGGGAAAAGCACAGCAGGCCAGTTTGGGCAACCAGCTATAAAGCAACCCAGCATTTACAGGAGACCAAGAACAGAAGTCTTGCCCTGCTGGCAGGCTGTCCCTGTAACCATAATTCTCATAACCCCTGACACCTCTCTCTCCTTCTGCAGGGAAGCACCAAGTCCATGACTAAAGCATGGTCAGGAATTTGCAGAAGACAAGAACAAGACCTAGTTCTCTAAACTGTCCTTGCTGTATCCAAGCCACAAAATAAGCCAACGTTGGAGGCTCTATTCAGAACCATACCAGGACGGAGAATGGAAAAGAACAGCCAAGGGCCCTTTGGGGCAATTGTACATAAGAAAAGGTCTGCTTCCAGTTCCAACTGAGTCATGTCCCAGCTGTGATATCATTCCACACAGATCCAGACTGCATGGGCAGGTCCTACATGCCAAACCAAGCAACTGCAGTTGATATTCATCTGTGATCATGTCTAGCTAGTTCAAGGCTCCTGCAGGGCAGATGACAATACTTTAAGGCAAATGTTAGGAAAGGCAAGCAAAACTATCAGCTAAGAGGAATTCAACCAGAATGCGCTGGACGGAAAGATTTAGGAATGCAGTAAAATCACTGAATGCATTATCAGAAGGATGTTTCCAAGCTCTGGAAGAACTGACTGGGCTTTCTCCAACTGATTGGAACCTCGCATGAAAGCTCCACATGCATTTCCAGCTAAGATAAATTCTGTGTAATGAGACAAAATATGGAGCCTGTCATATCAGAGGCATAGTACAAACTCCTGTTCTGTTGCCAGCACACACTCAGAAGCCAAAGCACATGTCTCCCAGGAAATTATCTCCATTAAGAGAAAGCATCATGGCATGTCCGTGCTCTCACTGTGCCCTTGTTTTGCAGCTAAACTCTGACACCCCTGGAAAAACAACAGAGTCTTTTCCTGCCATTTTAAGAAAGAACACAAAAACTAGTTTCAGCCTTAAAATAGATGTAATATATTTTTCAAGAAAGAAGAAGGCCTTTAAACCTCTTCTCTTGCCCTCATGGAAAACAGGGAAGAAATATTTCATCCCTAACTAGGTATATGATATAACCCACTATGGTTTCTGGCTCCTCTCAACTCATTATGTCTGATCTCAGGCCTCCATAGCATTGTTCATTCTTTGCCTAAAGCAAAACTAAAGATCTCCTATTAAGAAGCAGCATGGTTGGGTATCATGGTTAGAATGATGGAGACCCAAATTCCAGTATCTACTCGGTCTTACTTTATGATCTTGGATTGAACAATATTATCCAACCTACCCTACCTCATAGAGTTGTTACGCAGATAACATTTATTTATTTTATTTATTTATCAAATTTATCACCGCCCAACTCCCCCAAAGGGGACTCTGGGCGGTTTACAACAAAATTAAAATCATTAACATACAATTATAAATAGATTAAAATACACAGTAAATAAGAGTTTAGAATATAATGAATATAATAAAATCCAATAGCAGAATCTTCTTAAGTTCGTAAAAATGGCATGTGTTCTCTAGCCAGAAAGACCAGGTAGAAACCATATAAAGAATTTTTAAAAGCAGGGGAGAAAATCATGTATGCTGCCTTGTGCCCCTTGGAAGAATGGAAGGTGAAATGTGTAATAAATTTCCATATTCCCTATGGAATATCATTCCCTTGGAGATAAGATTGGCCCCCACCCTGATCCTTTTCTGGAAGGCCCTGAAGTTGTGATTCTGCCAGTGGGCCTGGGGACCCAAGGCCGATACAGAGCCAGTTAAATGGTTGATTTAGAGTGTGTCTGTTGCCGCCGGGGGTGGTGGCAGAATGCTTTATTGGTTTTAACTTTGTAAGCCACCTAGAGTCACTGTGCGTCTGTTAGGTGGCTATATAAATTTGTTTAATAAATAATAAATTAATAAAATAAATTAATATAATGTACTACTTGTGTTTTATAGTAACACAATAAAACAAATTATAGGAAAATGTGTAATAACGTAGGCTTTCATCTAGTTACAGGGCTATCATTCTTGCAGGATAGCTTCCATTGGAGAAGAAATGGAATTGTGAGCTAGACACCACAGATAATGAAGACATTTGGGGATGAGCTGCCTTTAACCAAAATTCATTCATCAACCTTCCTTGTCAAGGGGCTCTGCTTCTATTCCAACTGCATGCAAGAACATGCAACAACTTGCATCAAAGGGCACATTGAGCCAGTTCAATGAGGATCAGATAAATAGTGCAGTGGTGATGCACATGCAAGAATTAAATGTGCACTTGGCAACTACACACGTGGAGATCTACCTTAGGGTAGAGAGTACCCTTGGGGGCATGTGTCTAGCTAAATATTTCCTCCCACAAAATCACAGGGCATTATTGAAGGCACACAATACAGTGACCTTGCTGGAACTAAGCTGATCTAAGTTCAGTCAATGCCTGGATGGGAGGCTGCCTGAAGACCCAACAAATCTCACTAAATCATGGTTTTACCAAGCTGTAACAGGGCACGCAAAACACCATGCTATAAACCACTGTTTACAAAGCACATTAGCCAGGTTCATAAACCATGGGAAGCCAAAACTAGATAAACACAAGTCTGCTGGATTCTTACACTGCTCTAAGCTAATATTTGTTGCCTTATGCTCCAGAAGGAAAGATTTTTTTTAAAAAAAAAATGAAAATATAGGCTCAGGTCACAAATGAGCATAGCGCCCATCTCCATCCTTCAATACATCTAGAATTCTACACATTTCTTTAAGTGCAAACAACAGATCTCTATGGCAAAAGGTGAAGATTTATCTGTCCCCCGTTGGGAATCTGTATTCATGTGAATGACTTATGCCATGTGGTAAAGAATTAATAAATGCTAATATACTGCTAGTCATAAGACATTATGTGAGTAATAGGCAATAACTATAAAAGGAGCTGCAGCTGTTCCATAAATACAGTATATGCTTTAAAAAGAAAGGAAATATCATATATTTGCATGAACAATCTGCCTCTTGGGACACTTCTTGCTGGTTTCTATGCTTTTAAGGGAAGGTTGAGAAAGAAATTCAACAGGAGGAACTCTTGAGCAGACACGGTAGGACAGTTGACTGCATAGTTTGCTGATTTCTCAGCTGAAGTACACGAAGTGGAAAGAAAAACCTTTGCATCCACATTGACTCCTATCCCCAATTCCTGCCTTTTTCCTACATAATAAACAGTAACAATTTTATAACGGCCTCAGTTTTCATGGTCTTCCTCAAACGAGTTGCTAGCCCTAATCGGCAACTTAGGATAGCAAACGAACCCCAACAGGAAGAATGGGCAATGACTTCACTCCTAAGATTAGAAGTGTGCGTTTTGCTTTTCACTAACTCCATTTCCTCTCTGCCAGGTAGATCTGCCAACGGAGGACAATGGGCTCTTGTTCATGAGAACTTATACCACAATAAATCTTTAGGATGCAAGAAGGCTGTTCTGCTGTTTCCACAGATGCAACAAGGGCTAGTCTTCCTTGAGATTCCTTGAGGAACACCTTCTTACAGTGGTTCCAAAACGTTGGGTCAAAAAATCCTGAGCCTAAAACCTTCTAGCAACAACAAAGGGCAACCTAGATTGATTTATTTGCATTTATTCATTATGGTTCTTCTATCCCATCTTCATTTGGGGAGCTCAGTAGGACACATATGCGGGTCTGCCTCATTTTAGGAGGTAGGTTGGACTGAGGAATTGTAACCAGTTCAGAGTTAATTTGAGTCAAGTGGGGCTTGAACCTGGGTTTCCTGGATTGTAATCCAGCATCTTAAACACTAGCCAGATGAGCTTCCAGAAGCCTTGAGTTAGTAGGTGACAACAACATAGCACCCCTAGACTGAGATGAAGAAGGAATGAAGGACAAACCTTTCCTAACAAAATACTAGCACATCCAACGTCCAGCATCTTCTGGCTGGTAAATGAGCTTTGGTCATCCAAATTTATTGCCACTCTATTTAAGGCAAGAGAAGGCTGTGAAACAAAACTTTCTTTACTTTCACCAAAAGATACTGTTGTAGCAAGTTTAAAATTCTTCATGCATCATGCTACAACATGATTTAATTAAGCACGGTTTGCTGACTAGGGGAGAATTGGCTGGGTTCACATATCATGCGAAACACAGGAAATGGGGATGCTTTGGCTGTTCAGATGTTGTTGGATTACAGCTCCACTATCCCAGCCAGCGAAAAGGGATGTTGTGTGTTGCATTTCAGCAGCCTCAAGGAGGCCACAAATTTCCCATGCTTGCACTAAAATGACAACATTTAGTTTGGACAGACATGGACAGACTTAACCATACTTTCAACTGGGAAACGGTGAGCATCTTAAACCAAGCCAAATCCAAAAATGCTAGAGAATTCCTGGAAGCTTGGCACTCAGACAAAGCAGCCATCAACAGACACATAGAGGTAAACAACATTTACATACCATTCATAAGAGACAATAGAAAAGCCAGAAGACCAGAACACCTCCTTGCCAGCAATCAACAACCAGATAGGCAAAGATTAACACCAAGATTAGCACCAGAGGAGCAATCAAACAGCACAATATACCCTAATCAAGGAACTATTAACTCAGTCAATCAACCAAGCAGCAAACAACAACCCAATCAAGGTACTACCAAGAGAGTACAACACCCCCACCAACACAGGCAGGACAAGCCATGGTATATAAACAGAGAGCAAACCCCACTCCCTTTTCGCACTGAAGATGTTGCCTAGTCTGGCAATGAAACGTCTGCAAGAAAACAACAAGGCTCAGAGAGCACCAAGGACTCCACATTTAGTTTATAAGCTCCAGAGGCTGGAATCCCATAGCACATCCAGTTCAAGCCAATCAAAATATATTATGACTTAGCTTAATGAGGGAACCTAGCTATTAAGTCAAGCCACTGATGTACTATATCTAACCAAAGGCTACCATATCTAGGTGGCAAAAATTAGGGCAAAATGAGATAGCAGCAAAAGAACTCTGTGGTGCCATCTAATGGTTCTACAGATTTTGGCAGCCCAGATATGGGAAGCTTAATCTAATCTACAGTACTCTGAATAGCAGTATCTCCCCAGTGAAGGTCTTTCCTACCACTTCTCCATTCAACTGGGAATTGAATTTAGGACCTCCTTCATGTTTCTCAACCTTGGCAACTATAAGCCGGGGAATTCTGAGTGTTGAAGTCCACGCATCTTAAAGTTGCCAAGGTTAAGAAGTGCTGATGTAGAATCAATGTTTGGCCAATGAGGTAGGATTTCGCTCCAAAGACAGGAACCACCACATGGATCAGGTCTCACCTTCTTCCACTTCTGTTGCAGCTTTCTCCCTTTCTGCAGGATTCAGGTTTCCTTGACTCTCAGGAAGCTCCTTGCCCACAGCCACCTTCTCTGCCTCTGGCCCTTCTAAGTCCTCATCCAGCTCTCCCAGGAAGCCTTTCAAGAATTCCTCGATTTCATGGTCGGTCAACACGGACTGTGGCTCCACAGGGCTGGGGTTCCAGGGAGCCAAGATTCCCACCAGGAGGCAAAGCAGCAACTGGGGGCCACCACCTTTCATCACGCAGGGTGATTGCAATCCGGGCCAAGGGTCTTGGGAGCAGGGGAGATAAAGACTCGCAGGTGAGCTGGTACCTGTTTTGCTGGGAGTGGGAGAAGCGACAGCTCAGGGGGGAGGGGGCTAGAGGCCGGCTAGACCAGAAGGAAGCAGGGAGCACCAGCCAAAGCCCGCTTTTAGATGGGGCCGAGGAACTGACTTGCAGAAAGGGAACGAGAAGGAGGGCGAGTCGATTAGACGCTCGTCGGAAGAACGGAGAGAAGTCGCTTTGGGTAGAAGAGATGCACGGAGTCCCCCAGCTCGCCCGAGAGCTCCAGCCGAACAACTTCGGGGTTTGCAAAGCTCAGCGGGCGGCGGCGGGGGCTTGCCAGCGGATCGCGCCGTCCAGTACCGCCCCCGTCGACCAACCAGCCGCGGCGCCTAACGGAGATCGGAAGCGGCTGCCGCGACGGCGGCTGAAGTGGCCAGGGAAGTGGCGAGGGCGAGCCGGAGCGCCGGGGAGGGACAGCGCCGCTTCCTCGCCCGCCCCTTCGAGGTTTCGCTTCCTCGCAGCCTCCGGCGAGTCCTTTCGCCCCGGGGGCCTCCGGACCCGCAGGCAGGGAGGTCGGGGCGGGGGGTGCCGCCGCTTCGGAGCAGATGCTCTTGACCCGAGCCGAGCCCAGCCCGCCTCCTCTCCTCTCCTCTCCTCTCCTCTCCTCTCGGCGACCAAAAGCGGGACTAAACGTGTGTGTGTGTGGGGGGTTGCTGGCAGCCAAGGGAAGCTCCCGATCCGGTTCAAGCAAACGAAGCTGGTCTCCTCCCCCAGCCGCCGTCTCTCCCCCTCCCCGATCCGATCCCAGCGAAGGGTGGGCCTTCGTCTGCTTCGCCACGTGTAGCCAGCGCAGTTTAACTCCAGTCCTCCGTTGCTCGCGCGGGGCTGCTCGGTGGGTTTCGTCTTCTCCCCCCCCCCCAAAAAAAAAGACGCCTTGGGAGGAAGGGGGGTCGCTTAATTCGGGTTGAGAGGAGCGGGTGTGCGCGCGATGCCTGGCATTTCTTGGTGGAGCGGTGTTTTCTCTCCTACCGGGGGGCGGGGGGGGGGCTTGGTCGGGAGTGCCACATAAAATAAGGAAGGCAGAGCAAAGCAAAGCAAGAATCTGCCTGCCCCGTCCTTAGTTTTAGCCCCGGTGTAACCAATCTGAACCTTCTAAAGAGCACTGGTGATAGAACCAGCTGTGTGTGTGGGGGGGAAGCATTAAGAAACGGCCATGTATCAATTCAGGACATTTGTCAGCCTAGCTGATAATTAGGCCATTTATGGCCCACTGGGGGACTGACCCACCCATTTCCCACCGCAGTGAACCGTTCAGTTTAGCCCAATATTGTCTGCTCAGAGGTCTTCAGCAGTTTCCCCAATCTCCTCCCTGTAGAGGTGGTCGTCAACCCTTTTCACTGGCTACTGGTAATCGAACCCATACGTCTCTCTGGGCCAAAGATGGGCTTTGCCACTGACTGGTGAAAACGGGGGGGATTCAACTATTGCTGCAACTTCTCAGGACCAGAAGAGCAGATGCCTTTCAACAGAGCAGGGGCCTGTGGACACCAGGACCTTCTTTTCTGCTTCCCTAGATGGGCTTCAGATCCCTTACGCTGAAGTATTGTGCAATAGGAGCTCTCTCCTTCCAAGAAGAAATTGGCCACAAAGCTATAATTTTCCACCCCACATTTGCAAAGACTTTGCTTTGCTGTGCATTTTTGCCACACGGAGACCACAGGGTGCCCTTTTTATTACACACGGTATCATTAATGGCATGGCTGAGCTCAACCCCAGAAGAGGGGGCGACTCCTGCTTAAGGTTCCATGACTTGCCACTCCAGAAGAGTACCAATTGTAGGGAAAGCTAAACGGATTCTTGTTCGTGAAAGAAAAAGCTCCAATAAGGCTGGCGGATCATGGCTAGAAATTAGGCCTGAGCCTAAAACGACATCCCGTGTTGTAGCAGAAATGCAGAATCACTGCAGTCATTTGCCAATGATTTTTCCCCATAAGGTCCCTTCAACTGTTGTCCCCTGCTGGGCTGTCAGGGTCATGCTTGGAGGAGAAAGCATCTACGACAGAGCTTTCCAAACTTTTCATGTTGGTGATACACTTTTTAGACATGCATCATTTTGCGACACACTCTTACAGCAGGGCATCATTTCGCGACACACTCTTACAGCAGGGCACAAGGCAGGCACTAGGACCTGCACGGAATCACAGCAGGTTTGGAGGCAGCAAGGCACAAGGCAGGCACTAGGTCCTGTGCGGAATCACAGCAGGTTTGGAGGCAGCAAGGCACAAGGCAGGCACTAGGACCTGCACGGAATCACAGCAGGTTTGGAGGCAGCAAGGCACAAGGCAGGCACTAGGACCTGCGCGGAATCACAGCAGGTTTGGAGGCAGCAGCAGCCGCGACACACCCAGACACTGCAGCCGACACACTAACGTGTCCCGACACACAGTTTGGAAAGCTCTGATCTACGAGATAGCTATGGGCAAAGCTGGAGCAGAACTGCGTTCTTTTCTGCCTACTTTAGTAATGTGCACCCATCCTGGACTCTGCCATGTTGCAGCAAAGAGAAGGTTTCTGAAGAGGATCTGGACTTGGTCTCAGCCTAAAATAAGAGAAGGAAGGGTCAACATATTCATAGCTTCTGCTGAAGAACAAAGAGCTGGTGTCGTGCAGGGTAGGCAGTAGGGCTAGAGAGATCAGTTGTCTGACATTTAGGCTCACACCTCACACTCAGCTCTAGTTTGCTTTAATCCCACTTGTTGAACAAGCCACTTCCACACAGTAGGCTGTGCCATTAACCATGATTTACATTCATCACAGCTTTCATGCTGCTTGCTAAGCCAAAACAAGACAAGCCACATTGGGGTTAATAGGTTGTGTGAAAAAATGAACTAGTTGCTCATGTTCCCTGTTGGCCAATTCAAGGAAAGGCTTCAGAATGAAATGAAACAAACGAAACAAAACGAAACAAAACGAAACAAAACAAAAAACAAAACAAAAAAAGGAATTGAAGGCTATGAAATGTAGAAACAGAAGTCAGAAAAATACTCTGAATGCGGGCTTCCGGTGGCGATATGGCGGACTGAACAGCTGTGCCTGCAGGCTCAGCGGGCAGAGCTGACAATGCGGCAGTGTTTTTGGGCTCAGGCAGGTTTTCCGGAAAAAGGAAAACACCTGGAATCACCCCATCTGTCCTCCGGACGGCTGCTTGTAGCCATAAGATCGCAAACAGTGTTTCGCGCTCGACTGGTAAGAACTAGCTGGGAGGCTGGGACGTCACCATTTCCAAGCTGCGCTGTAGCCATAAAGGGACACTAAGATCAGCCACCCCATTTCTAAATCACCCAATTTATATTTCTTTTAAGTACGCATACCCTAAGAGAGGCTTTCTACAGCAAGAAGAAACTGGTTCTCTTGGTGCTTATTGTTTTTTTGATACTTTTTAAAAAATCATTTTAAGTTTTGGACTTAGTTTTCCCTCCAAATATTAAGGAGGATTGAGAGTAAATGATTTTCTCCCTGTTATTATTTTTGTACTAAATTTGAAGATATTGGTATTTCCCTACATGTTGAATCAGCTGATTTGAAGCTTCAGTTTTCTGCTTCTACTTTCCCTTGAGAACTGTCTGCATATCTCTGTGAAAAAAGAAAAAAGCTCTGTGTTCATTGTGGGGATATGTAAATGCTCTGGTTTATTTTGAAGTGGGATAAGGGTTAAAGGGGTGTGGTGGCTCAGCGGGTAAGACGCCAGGCTTGTCGATCAGAAGATTGCAAGTTCGGAGGTTCGAATCCCTAGCCCTGCGTGCGGAGTGAGCTCCCGCACTAGCTCCAGCTCTTGCCAACCTAGCAATTCGAAAGCATGCAAATGCAAGTAGATGAATAGGTACCACTTCGGTGGGTAGGTAACATCGTTCCGTGTGCGTCATGCCAGCCACATGACCGTGGAAGCGTCTTCGGACAATGCTGGCTCTTTGGCTAACAAACGGAGATGAGCACTGGCCCCTAGAGTCGGACACGACTGCACAAATGTGCGGAGGGAACCTTTACCTTTAAGGGTTAAAGAATATTTATCTGGATTGCTTTTAGGGTTTGGCTGATTTTATTTATCTTTAATGATTTGGATTAAGATTATTAAGGTATAATTAAAAAATTAATTTATATTTGGATGGTTTTACGTTTAATATGATTTAGATTTTTAAAATTGTTGTATTATCAAGTATAATGGCAGACAATTTATATGTTTTTTAGTTTGATTTTTATTATAGTAGACAGAAATGTATAGAATAGTAGTAGGAAGTAAATAATTAAATATATGTTATCTTTGGGGGGAAGTTGTTTAGGAGGTTTATATAAATTTTTCTTTTTTTCTTCTAATATAAGGGGAGGGAGTAACTGTATCTAGTGATTTTTACAATGTGCCAATGGAATGATTTATAGAAATAATGTGATTTTGGTTTAATATGGAGTAAGGGATTTTGGAAAGTTTTGTATATCCTTGCTGTTAAAAGTTGGAAGTCACCTCTTTTTGTAACTTTGAAAAAAATTTCTCTTGTGTTTTCACACTTTTTTAGTTTTCTTTTTTTTTCTTTGTAGTTTTTTGTTTTTCTGTAGCTTTTATCTTTGCTTGAAACTTAATAAAATTCTTATTAAAAAGAAAAAGAAAAATACTCTGAATACAATGAGAAGCGGAAAAGGCTATTGGACCCTTGTAGTAAATGATGACTTTTGGACTCTTTGACAATTTAGAACAGAGCTTTCCAAACTGTGTGTCGGGACACGTTAGTGTGTCGTCTGCAGTGTCTGGGTGTGTTGCGGCTGCTGCTGCCTCCAAGCCCTGCCAGGATTCCACACAGGTCCTAGTGCCTGCCTTGTGCCTTGCTGCCTCCAAACCTGCCCTGCCAGGATTCCGCACAGGTCCTAATGCCTGCCTTGTGCCCTGCTGTAAGAGTGTGTCGCGAAATGATGCCCTGCTGTAAGAGTGTGTCGCGAAATGATGCATGTCTAAAAAGTGTGTCACCAACATGAAAAGTTTGGAAAGCTCTGGTTTGGAATCTTTTTCATCATAGGAGAAATTAGAATCTTTTTTATTGTTTTTTTTAAATCACATAAACAAAACAAGTTATCTTGAATACAAACAAAGAAGAATATGAATGCTGTCCAGTGTTTTGCAGTTATGAATGCATGACTCATAAATGTCATTAAATGGATCCAGCCACAGTTATGAGTTAGAAGGAAATACAATGTCATGACAACATTAATCATGGGATGCAATGCCTTTTATCTAAGTAGGCATCAATCCACTAGACATTTTTTTATATAGTGGTAATCTCCTTGGATCTCTGACATACTTTCTTGTGACTTGCACTAATCCTTTTCAAATGGTGCTGAACATGGTTTTATGTATGTGCAAAACTTTAGTGCCGTAGTAATGACAAGACAAGAAAACCCTGCTAGATTAGGCTTAAGGTCCATTGCATCTAGCATCATGCTTCACACAGAGGCCTGTTGCATGAATCTGAAGTTAATAGCAATGGCGTTCGCTCACATTGGAACCGGTCCAAGAAATTTACTACTACAGAATTTACTACTTAATATGGAGGAACAAATCATGTCCATCTCAAATATGAGATGCAAATTTCCTGCTCAGGGATAAAACAAGTACTTTTATCAAGAATTGAAGGGGCGTGGTGGCTCAGCGGGTAAGACGCCAGGCTTGTCCAAGTTTGGAGGTTCGAATCCCTAGTCCCGCGTGATGGAGTGAGCTCCTGCACTCGCCCCAGCTGTTGCCAACCTAGCAATTTGAAAGCATGCAAATGCAAGTAGATGAATAGGTACCACTTCAGTGGGAAGGTAACAGCGTTCCACATGTGTCATGCCGGCCACATGACCACGGAAGCGTCTTCGGACAACGCTGGCTCTTCAGCTAACAAACGGAGATGAGCACCAGCCCCTAGAGTCGGACATGACTGCACAAATGTGCGGGGGGAACCTTTACCTTTTTACTTCTATCAAGGACTGGAAACCTTTTATGGACTTTTTGCTGAAAATGGAAAAAGGTGAAATGGTGATTTCTGGATTTGCTGATTGAAAAAAGGTTGACTATGGGACAGAAGGAATTTTTCTAAGGTAATCTTAAAGGAGGAGGAGGGATAATTAGTTTGTTTGTAACTGCTGTAAAGAAGATGGGAAGTCGCTTTAATTATCTTTTTCTTTTCTTTCTCTAATTGTATTGCCTTTTGCACTTTTTCTTCTAATTTTTCTTTATATATTTTCATGTTTATCTTTTATCTATGTAAACATTTTCAATAAAGAGATGATAGATAGATAGATAGATAGATAGATAGATAGATAGATAGATAGATAGGAGTTAGCTTTCTTCCTTTCCTTTCCCTTCCCCATCCTTTCCTTTCCTTTCTTCATTTGGGACATGTCTTTTTAGATTGTAAACCAGAAAGCATGGGGAGATATATCTAGATATAGATATAGATATTCTCTAATCCACTGTCTCTAGCTCATAATTAGCTGCCACTGAATAGGGTTCAGCTCATGGTGACTGCATGGAAAATGTTGACGATGTCAACCTGCCTCAGTAATAACCTGTAGCTCTTCCAAGGACATTTCATAATCTCTTTGATCCCATCCATCTATTTTATTCATTGTCTTCCCCGATTTTCTACTTCCCTCAACTGTGCCAAGCATAGTCGTTCTTTGTTTTTTTCTTTGGGAGGGAGGGACCTTGCCCATCAAGCTCTTCATAACATGTGGCCAAACTATGAGCATTTCTGGCTGAAAAATGGTTCCTCAGTGTTTTGATTTAAAAAATGACTAAATGAAGTTGTCCCCCACAACAAATAGCAGTCTTGGCTCCCTGCCTGAACAAAAGCACTCATTCAGCCTGCTCAATGGATTCCAGTGCAGCATCACAATGTGAAGAAGATGTGCACTCAGGTGCACATGAAAGGTGACTATGTTTTCTTCAGATGCCCCATCCTTGGCATGTCTCCCATACAGGTGTAGAACTATACCTCTGAGATGTCAACCTGCAAAATGTTTGGAATGGAAGAGTCCAGAACAGTGTTTCTCAACGTTGGCAACTTCAAGCTGTATGGATCTCAACTCCCAGAATTCTGGGAGTTGAAGTCCACACAGCTTGAGGTTGGCAAGGTTGAGAAACCTGGCCCAGAAAATTGGATCTGCTGTGATAGGCTGGCCATTCTCTTTGTATTTGTTGATTTAGTTAAATAGATCAGATATGGTTAAACAATATAAGCTGCTTGACATTTAGCCACATTATTTCCCTATCATCAAAGTCTGTGATTCAAGAGCTGTTTTGATCACAGAGCAAGCTAACTTCTATACAACAAGCATTTGCTTGATACACTGCGGCAAGCAGTTATGAGAGAGAGGCTGAAATTCTGGAGCTTGGGGATCTGTAATGCAAAAGATCTCTCAAAATAAAAATAGTTCATAGTATATACATTCTACTGCTGGCAACCAGTTGGAAATGGGAAACGTCTTCTAAAATTAAAAATAGGATGTCTTAATTGCATTGTATTGCTGGCAACCAGAGACCAGCCCCAAAAGTAATTTTAAAAATGAAGCATTTTAAAAAGGTTTCCCAGGATAGTATTTCCCAAGCTGGAGACCTCTCAGCCAGCATGGCATTCTGGGAGCAGTAGTTCCAAAACATTTGGAGGGCTCCTGGATGGGGAAAGCTGCACTAGAAGAACCAAAGCATCAGTTATTGTGGATGTTCAACATTCAAAATTGTCAGCTACCAAGGAGTTAACAGGAAGTTTTCTCTGAGGCTGGGGGTGGTCATTAATATTAGCTGGACTAATGATGAATAGCTCTGGCTGTAATTAGAAGCAGAGAGGACATTTCAGTCCAAGCATATCCTCCAAACTTTGCTCAGACTCACAAGGAAATGAACCTAAATAATTCTGAGTTTTGTTTGATGACCTCATTGATAAAAAAAATACAGTTTTGCCAAGGACAAACAAGGCAACACGTGGATACACTGAACTTTCCTTGCATGGAGAAGAGTTTCAAAAGGCATCATCAAAATGTTGGTGATCCCAAAGTAACCTTTTGCTATAAGGAGTAGACTTCAAGTGGGGAGGGGAAGGCAGCCCATCTAGGAGGTCTCACTATTTTATCTTGTATTTATGTTAGGTTGGGACTGTCTGTAGGACTCAGCTGATCAAGGCTTGAACATTGGCTGCGAAAGAGGAGGGACCACTTTTTTCCTCTTGGCCTTACCTACTCCCAGATAAGATTAACTGCTTTCAAATTTAAGTCTCTCTGCCTTCAATTTGTCTCTGGTGAAATGGTACAATCTAGAGGGGCATCCCAGAAGGCCATGCTCCATTGCTGGTATCTTCATAGACCCCTGGAAGTGTGGGCTAGCATTTATAGAAAGGCAGGTATCTTTACTTGAGACACCAGTGGCAAAGAGTTAGAAATCTGAGGTGCAAATGATGAATAAGCATAGCCAATCTCTCAAATAATGCTGGTGCACACAAGTCCAGTGGTTTTCCTATTGTAGAGTCAATAAGCTTATACATTTCTGTTTTGAGTGCTTTCCAACTGGTTGAAATGTCAGCAAACAACAACTGTTGTAGGGCATGCTCTGAATTCATATTGTTCATATTTGTGTGTTTGTTTTAAAGGGTGGGGTAGACACACCATTGTTTTCCCTTCAAGAAAGTGAAGTCAGAGAAGTCATGTGAAGATATTGCAGGGTTTTTCTTTGCCCTATTGTCACACCAGAACACCACCAGACTGGGAATCCTGAATTTATCAGTGCTGGTGCGCACTGATGTTTAGGCGATATCACTCCTTTTAATTTCCCATAATACTTTTAAGACTGGAACCAACCCTTCTGAATTTTCCTAGATAACTGCATCTTCAGACTGATTATCTGGGTGCCAAAATTCAGTGTTTTTTAAAAAATGTTTCCGTCTCCTTGATAGATGAGATACAATCTGTCCATTTTTGATTATCTGTTTCTCATTTCTCAGCTCTGCTGGTTGTCTCTGCATTTTTTTTAACTTTCTTTTAAAGTTTGCATGAAAAATCAAACGCATTTGGCACATATCTCCTAATATACACATTTTATTTGTAGTTCCCCATTCAAAGTACAAATATCTAATCTTTGATGGAGTTACCATTTCTTTGTAAGCATGCCAATTGATAATAGATATGGTAGGTGGGTAGGTAGGTAGGATTGAGATCTTTGAAACACAGCTGGAAAAGCTGTGGATTGTCACGAGGAATGAAAGATAGGCATTTGTTAATACAGTTCTCAGGGGTTGGGCCTGATAAGATGGCACCTAGCTCTTGTACGGTGGAGCTAACTGGTTCCTTAGGTCAGCAGGAGTGGACCTTCCAATGATGCCTCTCTGCCAGAAGCTGATCCATCTTATGTGTGGGACAAAGGCTACCCTTTTTCAGCTCCTGGGCTATGGAATGCACTCTGCAAGGAGATGGGTTTGCCTCCCAGTTTTCAGGAAACTAGCAAAACTACATCTCATTCACCAAGTGTTGAACTGTTAACTGAATTTAGTTATATTGATTTTAATTTCCATTTTAATTGTATTGACTTTACCTTTTTTTCTAATTTTTTAATTGTTAAAAGCTACCTCAAATATTTGGACAGACAATTGTACTATACATTTAATAATAAATAAAATAGAATAATGAACGAACTCTGCATACAGTGACAACTGTACCACAGTCTTGGCATAACACTTTTATTCCAACCTTCCTCACCAGGATGTTCTTGAGATGGCTGGGAAATCTGAGTGTTATAGCTCAACAGGTAGAGAGGGCTGCTATAGTCTGTTTTATAGGCTTTAGGGGCTGTGGTGGCTCAGTGGGTAAGACACCAGGCTTGTTGATCGGAAGATTGCAAGTTCGGAGGTTCGAATCCCTAGCCCTGCGTGCGGAGTGAGCTCCCGCACTAGCTCCAGCTCTTGCCAACCTAGCAATTCGAAAGCATGCAAATGCAAGTAGATGAATAGGTACCACTTCGGTGGGTAGGTAACAGCGTTCCGCGCATGTCATGCGGCCACATGACCGTGGAAGCGTCTTCGGACAACGCTGGCTCTTCGGCTAACAAACGGAGATGAGCACCGGCCCCTAGAGTCGGACACGACTGCACAAATGTGCGGGGGGTACCTTTACCTTTACCTTATAGGCTTTAGAAGGAAATAGCACCACCTTGTGCTGGCTGGTTGGTACAGCTCCCCATTTTATCCAGTCCATAAAGCAAAAGAAAAACACCTCCCCTCCCTACCCCCCCCCCCCACCTTGTCTTCATCAGAATGTCATAGTTTGGTACAACAGTAGAAACCGTCTGAGATTTGGGAGAATAATACACACAAGATGCCTTGTGACAGATAAATATTAGCTGTAAAATATAGAAGAGCCATCAGCCAAGAGTTGGGAGATATTGGAACTGAACCTAGGAGACTTCAGGGGCATTATTAGCCATGCTTCAGTATTGTGTAAGCTTTGGAAAATAACTCTGATTTGGCTTGATAAGAGGCATTGATGGGAAAGTTGATTAATATTCAGATGCACCTGGGGTATGCTGGAGCCAGATTTACTTGCCAAAGTTGCTGAGAAATTACATAACAACATGAGGTTTTTATTATATTAGTCATTCAAAGTGGCTGTGGAAATATCACCATGATCTTGTGCCCATCTGGTAGGATCCAGTCTTTGTAGCTTCATCTGCTCAATGGAAGTGTTTCTTAGGACGTGAATGGTGATAAGGGAGATCAAGTTGATGTTTTAAAAATTATGAAAAGCAGTGAATGGTTATGGGGTATCCATTAGTATATTTGTGATGGAGACATGCCTCATAGAGTCTTGATTTAGAAATAGCATCGTGCTCAATGATTTATGAATTCAGATCAACCAGTAGGATTTGTCTGGAAAATAGCTGTCATCTCCAGATGGGACTGAAGAATTCCTGCTGGCAAACTCAGAGTCAGCATGGAAAATATTGGATGGATGGATGGAACAGTTGGTTAGGCTCCATGTTCAGGTGCACATATTCATGCAGCCATAATATGGTTTGGTTTTGGCTTAGTATGTGATATGAACTCAACCATTATGGCTGAGCATTATGTAAAAGCCCTGTCAGTTGGCATTTATTCAGTAAAGTATGGTGGGATAAACCATGGTTTAGAACAATATGTGAATCCAATTAGTACAAAATATCATCCTATCAACTAAACAGGCTCTGCGTTGGAACTACTATAGTGATTCTACTGATGAACTCTGACAAATGTTCAGAGGGAAGCAATGTGGTAGGACTGCAAAAAACAAACACACAGCTAGAAGATGGCATTTCCAAAGCAATTTCCCATCCCTTGTAGAACGAGAAGCCTCATATGCTATGCTTGCTTTCCCTTAACAGATGTGGTGAGCCAGGATAGCTGGAAAAGATGATGACTGTACTCTACATATCCCAAGAGTATTCAACAGGGGAAGCTTATCTCTCCAACCCCCAGCCCCCAAATAAAAAGGGATAGCCCTCTCTTCTAATGATTACAATATAAAAAGGTAAAGGTTTTCCCCTGCACAGTCGTGTCCAACTCTAGGGGGCAGTGCTCATCTCCGTTTTTTAGCCCAAGAGCCAGCGTTGTCCGAAGACGCTTCTGCAGTCATGTGGCCGGCATGACACACGCAGAACGCTGTTACCTACCCACGGAAGTGGTACCTATTCATCTACTTGCATTTGCATGCTTTCGAATTGCTAGGTTGGCAAGAGCTGGGGCGAGTGCGGGAGCTCACTCCGTCACGCGGCGCTCGGGTCTCGAACCTCCGAACTTGCAACCTTCCGATCAACAAGCCTGGCATCTTAACCGCTGAGCCATCACACACCCCGATTACAATATGACTTGCCCTTCATGAAGAACATTGTTCATGCATGATACCATACAACAAAGGTTGGCAGTGAGCTTGAGGGACTCCAGGTCAAGTATTGTGGGGGTAACTCTTCTGTCTGTGGGCCCATTTAGCAGACTAAAGCTATCCACCCATTTAATTTCTTACCATGCCCTAGAGTAACAGACAAGGACAATGTGGGCATTTAGATATAGATCCCTCTTTGTGGCACTCTAGGGAGTGATAAGAAGCAATCAAGGGGGACCAGATCAATAATTGGCAATGGGTCTTGGAAGCTGCCCAGATTTCTCAGGAGTTGACACCAGGTCTCTCACAGATCACGCTGATGTGCCCCTTTTATTTGCAAGGCTCAGTTTGTGATCAGGAATGCAGAAGCCTTCCAAAACCTGTATTAAACCTGTATAAGCAGACCTAATAAAGGATCAAATGGGGATATTGTGTTTTTCACGAAGGAGTGCAGGCAAAGCTTCCAAGAGTAACAAAACTCTTTAGTCAGCACATTATGTAAACAGATTATGAAACAGGAAAAATCTGGAGGTGAAAATCAAAGAAAGATGAAGCAGATGATTTACCCAAGGAACTGAGACCCAAGTGCAAAGAAGATTCTGGAGCAATCCCAATCTTCCCTAATGGGGAACTCAAAGGCTTTAAGAATCTTTTGCCCTTAGAGTCATACAACATTCATATTTGGATGAGATGGCCCTCAATTTTCTGCTCAATGCTGGACCTTCAGATATTTTCAGAAGAAGCTAGTTCTTCATCAGCTTGTAAATCAGGAATGGGCAACCTCAAGATGCAAAACCAACCCTAAGTCTCTTTTTTGATTCCCCAGCCTCTCTGATCACAATTGCTGAAAATCAGAGTATTCCTTACTGCCATTTTGGGAGAGGAAGCATAAAAATGTACCATAAGTCCTAAAACAGACAATGTTGCTGTTGTTTTTAACTAACACCCTCCCTCAAATCTTAGCCCCACCCATGTACATGACAGTCCCACGCACTTTGAATCATTGCTCCATTCATTGCAACCCTCCAGCCACCAAAAAGTTGCCTTCCTCTTGGACTTACATAAGTAACTTTTCCTTACTGACTTCTTCAGAATTGTTATCCACTTCTGGAGATTTGCCTTAGCCCAGATGTGTTGGATGCAACATCTATCAGATCTAATTAGTGATACTGGAGAGAGAGAGAGCCATAATCATACCCATCTGGAGGGCAGCAGATCAGGGAAGGTTGCCTTGACATGGCCAGACCACAGGGAGATAAACAAATATCTTCCTCAGCTCTATTCTAAAATATTCAAAATGTTACTAAAGCCTGAATGGGATCACACAGCCCTGAAACTGCTTCATTCATTCATTCATTCTTTCCTTCCATGAGTAATCATGGCAAACTGGACAACAAGCCATTCACTTGAGTGGTAAAGTTTGAAGTGCAAAAGTTCATTATGAAAGACCTTGTGGCTCTTCCTTTTGGAGGATCATTTATATTATTTCATTTACCTCTTATAAAAAGTGATTTGTCTTCTGTTATCTCAAAAAGTACAAAATCCAGCTGTGCTGCATTTTCAGGCCTTTCTGCTAAATGGAGCTCATGGATAAATCTTTGTTATTTATTTATAGGCCACCCAACTCCCAATAACTCTGGGCAACTCACAATTAAAAGTTTTTTTTAAAAAGGTACATAAGACAAAAAAGAATCATCAACAGCCCTAGAAGCAACATCAAACCAAAGGAAGTCCATCCAACTGGAACTCAACCTTCGCCCTAGAGCCTGGGAGAATAAAAAGTCTTTAATGGCTTCCTGAACGTCATCAGGGTGGGAGCCATCCGGATCTCCTTAGAAGTTAAACTAGGACTCTCACAGAACCCCTCCCAATCATCTTATTCTAGATTTCTACCCAGAGAGCAACAAAAACAGACGAGCATTCATACGTACCAGAGGCTGCCATAACCAGCTGCTTCCCCAGGGAAGACACTTAACAGCTCCATTTCAGAGCTCTCAATCAGCACCAGCAGCTGCTCATCACAGGATAATTGGCCAGTGAAGCTGCTCAGTAACTAGGATTTGCTCCCAATTAGTTCTCCCAGGAGAGTCTCACTGACATGGTATTCTGAGCAGTCAACCATGGGAGGTCTGGGCATGCATTTCATTAAGGCCCTGCTCTCCGCAATGATAAACATGGTCTTGCTTTTCCATCCCTTGGAAAGGAAAAAAAAACCTAAGTGAATTTTTAAACAAGTTAGAGGGAGCATGCAGAACACGGCTTCTGGGATTCTTGTCAACCCCTTTACCAGAGCAACCGTAGAAGGTTGCCTGTATATTCTCATGATGTGTCTCTGAGTGTTTATGCATAAGCACACACTGGGAGGCATGGAGTGGGCTGCGTATGCTCCGCTCTGGGTCATGCGCCTGGGAGGGAGGCGGCAGCGACATTCTCAGCCGCTGCCCAGCTGCCTCTCCCATGGGATGCACTGGGGAAATGGTGTGTGTGTGTGTGTGTGTGTGTTATTCCACAGCCCCCAGCCAAATCCAGCCTGTTTTCAAACTTGGTCTTTTGTTTGCCAGTGCTTCCCAGTAGCAAATCTGCTCTCTTTTCCAAGAGCGATCAGGCTGACGGACAGAATCCCAAGTCCCTTTAAGTAATTTCTTTCCAACATTCCTCTGGATTGGGAAGCCTAAAAGGGAACAAAAACAAACCCTTTCCTCTTCAGAGGTAGGGCTCCTAGAATTCAACGCAGCATTACCACCACCCCTTATTTTTGTTTGGCACATCATAAATCAGCCCTCTCCTATTCTCAGAATAGATTATTATTATTTAGTTCAAAGGATTTTTTTTAAAAAAATACAGGAATAAACAGCTGGGAGAAAACAAGCCATGCTGATACAGAAATAATACAGGGATCAGAGGGCATGGAATCCAGGGTCCCAGACCGCAAATGAAATGAGTTGGATTTCTAAAGCACTTTGAGAAGTATCAGGAGATTGGGGTGCCATAGCTTTTCATGCTGTTCTTTCTCCTGCTCCCACGTATGAGCTCCCCTGACTTTCAGGTGATCTTTGCTGGCTGCACCCCCACCTGGGGCGTACAAAGGACAAGCGATGGGAGGAGGAACAGAAAAACATTCCATCTGACTCAGTGCATCTGTGCCAACTTGCCCCCTTCTCCGTTGATTTGCAACCACAAAAATGTAATGCCAGAGTTTCTGTGTTACATGCCTACGAGTGGAACATGGAGTTTGAAGGTGGGCCCCTTCAACACCAACTCCCAGGAGCCCAGCCAAGAAAGCCCAGGAGGAGGAATGCTGGAATCTGCATTCATCAACTTCTGGACGGTAACAGGTCCCCTATCCTGAGATGGTTAAATCCCCTTCCACGCTGATGAGAAGTGATAGCATGGGATCAGGATACTGGATGTGGCACAAGTATCAGATGGTTGTTCTGTTTGAGGAGGAAAATAAGTTGACCTAAACATCACCTATACACAGCAGTAGTTGACACTCTGGGCTCACACACTGCACTAAGTTAAAATGTAGTGTGTCTGTTGGTGGTTTAGTGTGTTGCACAAATCCAGCTACCGTGGTTTGTAAGCCATGTTTTATGAGCTCACTTAACAAACCACAAACAAACCCACTGAACCCTATGGCAGTTCTTGGAAGCTAGCTTCCAAGCAAGCTGGCTGGGGAATTCTGGGAGTTGAAGTCCACACATCTTCAAGCTGCCAAGGTTGAGAAACACTGGTCTAGTAGCTAAGGCTCCAGGCTAATTTGGTCTTCGAGTGATACAAACATGCTATCATTCTTTGTAAATGGGATTGAAAGAACTGGCAGTTTTAAACATTTCAGTGGGAAATAAGCAAAGCTGGTAGGTTTCTTTGTCCCCAACTACAAACTGAGGGATGAAGAGAAAGTTCCTTAGTGTGAGACTAGTATTAACTTGGAGTGATGTAGAAGCCCAGCTTGGAGAGCCAGTTTGGTCTGGTGGCCAAGGCTCCATGCTAGAAACCAGGAGACTGTGAGTTTTAGTCCCGCCTTAGGCATAAGTTCTAGTCCCACGTTAGGCATGAAAGCTGGCTGGGTGACTTTGGGCCTCTCAGCCCATGATGTCAGGCTTGGGGGACAAACCGGTCGGTCCATCCCTGTCGCAACCAACAGATGAACATTAGATTGATTTAAAAATAAAGCAGACCCTGCACATGCAGGAAAAATGCTAGGAAGAAAAAAAAATCTGTTGCAGAGTGGTCTATAAAACTCAATAGCGTTCAGCTCCTAGCGACTATATGGACACACCCTTTTAGTTTTCTCAGTGACAGTAGAGAAGTGCTTTGACACTGGGATTTTTTTTTTAAAAGGGGTTTACATTCAATGCTCAAATTATGAGGGGGGGGGGATCATAATGGAATCCCAAGTCCCACGTCCTTACTCTCTGCAGTTTTTCCCAAATATACCCTCCCTGCATTGCTGCCTTAAAGCTCAAGGTGTGGCTCCTTTCCTCTTGTTTTCCATAAGTGGAAAATGTGCAATGACCACCATCCCAAACAGGAAGAAATTGGAGCAAAGTGGGATGGTTTGGTTGAGCTCTCCCTCAGCTCAGCCCACCTCCTGGGGTTGGGGCTGGGGAAAAACGGGAGTGATCTGTATGTTGCCTTGAGGAAAAGCGAGAGAGAAATCTAATGCATAAATCTGTCAGATGGGCACGTGCTAGGATACGTGTTACAGATGGAAATGTAGACACCGTTGTTATAATTTAAATAGAAATGCAATCTGTACTATCATGGCAGGGAAGACAGTGCAGGTGTGAATTGTATCTTGGCTATGCATTCCTCCCTGGGGTGGGGAAGTGGGCAAGTGGCATCACAGGCATTTTGAGGTCATCGTGCACCTGACATGAATTGTGTAGCTGCTTCATTTGCACACTGATGTTGCAAGGCATGTGCCATGCACCCATTATAAAAAAAAAGGTAAAGGTTCCCCCCGCACATTTGTGCAGTTGTGTCCGACTCTAGGGGCCGGTGCTCATCTCCGTTTGTTAGCCGAAGAGCCAGCGTTGTCCGAAGACGCTTCCGTGGTCTTGTGGCCAGCATGCTGTGCGCGAAACGCAGTTACCTTCCCACCAAAGTAGTACCTATTCATCTACTTGCATTTGCATGCTTTCGAATTGCTAGGTTGGCAAGAGCTGGGGCTAGTGCGGGAGATCACTCCATCACGCAGGACTAGGGATTCAAACCTCCGAACTTGTGATCTTCTGATCGATAAGCCTGGCGTCTTACCCGCTGAGCCACCATGCACCCATTAAACATGACCTTAATGTCCCCCGTTAACAGTTCTTTGTCTTTCAAAGGCATTTGGACTGGAGATTTCAAACAGAAGACACTTTAACTGAAGGACTAGGCTATGTGACTAGGCTATGTGATACCCTATCGTCAAAGTCTGTGATTCAAGAGCTGTTTTGGTCACAGAGCAAGCTAATTTCTCTACAACAAGCATTTGCTTGATACACTGTGGCAAGCAGTTATGAGAGAGAGGCTGAAATTCTGGAGCTTGGGGATCTGTAATGCAAAACATCTCTCAAAACAAAAATAGTTCATAGTATATACATTCTATTGCTGGCAACCAGTTGGAAATGGGAAACATGTTTTAAAATTAAAAATAGGATGTCTTAATTGCATTGTATTGCTGGCAACAGAGACCAGCCAAAAAGTAATTTAAAAAATGTAGCATTTTAAAAAGGTTTTGGGCCATTGTGAGAATGTTTTAAAATCTCCATCAAGTTTTAGGAGAATTTTATTTGCAAAGAAGATTGCATTTACCTATCCCCTTGGCTATTGTATTTAAGAATAAAATTGAGTTTCATAGATTCTTCATAACTCCAAAATCAGTGCCATCCAAGACACTGGTTCATTGGTACTTAATGAACAACCATCCACAACCACACACATGGCAGCTTTCCCTAATTGGTATTCTCCAAATGCCACATCTGGAAGGCACAAGGTCTGGGAAGGCTGCCATATTGGGATCGATACACTTTGCATTGCGACTGATTCTTGGATCAATAGATTTACTGCAAGACCTTCTTAAAATAAGACATGTGTATTTGGGAAGTCAAGGGGAAAATATATATTACTTTCACTGCATGTTTAAATAGTTGGGTTTATCCTCAACCCTTTTATCTGGAAGAAAAGGTCACTTTGGGGGTTCCACTCCAAAAAGTGCTCCTTAAATTACCTTCCTGCAGCTGTTTTTACTCCATAATAAAACTAGACAGGAGTCATGTTCCTGTTTAATGCTTGACTGATACTACAAGTCTTTCAAAGCTCATGTTTTGCTCTGGGAAACCTATCTACCTGTCTGCTCTCTGTGTGGTTCATAATGTCCTGGAAAACCACTAGCTTGTTCTCCAAGAAAGAGAAGTATCTTTCTTCATCAAGCTCAGGGGGAGGGTCAACCTAACAAGCAGGAAGGAAGATCTAAGGCAATTTCAATCTCAAGTATGGAAATAACCACAAGAAAAAAATAACGGGCCATTCTTTGGAGAAGTGCTTTCAGTGAATTCCCAGAATCCCATACTGCTTCTCCTAGTCTCCAGCATGATGGAACTTTCTAGTTCATCTGATTCAATCAGGCTGTTTATTAATAATGAACACATTGTTAGGTTTGTTGGCCAGTCATTCTTTTTTTTTTAAGCAGATGGTTAGTTTATGGGAGAGTATCCTATAAAGCAGGGGGTGTGGTGGCTCAGCGGGTAAGACGCCAGGCTTGTCGATCGGAAGATCGCAAGTTCGGAGGTTCGAATCCCTAGTCCTGCATGACGGAGTGAGCTCCCGCACTCGCCCCAGCTCTTGCCAACCTAGCAATTCAAAAGCATGCAAATGCAAGTAGATGAATAGGTACCACTTCGGTGGGAAGGTAACAGCGTTCCACGCGCATCATGCCAGCCACATGACCGCGGAAGTGTCTTCGGGCAGTGCTGGCTCTTCGGCTAAGAAACAGAGATGAGCACCGGCCCCTAGAGTCAGACACAACTGCACAAATGTGCGGGGGGGGGACCTTTACCTTTATCCTATAAAGCAACTTATCCAATCCGGCATCTACCATACATGCAGGACCACAACTTCCTTCATCCCAGATGATATCAATGGGCAATAGAGGGTGAAATTCAACATGTCTGGATGGCATCTGGTTGGAGAAGGCTTCTCCAAGGATTTTTTTTTATCCGTCTCTAATACTCGGAGATGCCTGGACAAGTCCCTGCAGTTTTCTTGGCAAGCTTTTTCAGAAGTGGTTTGCCATTGCCTCCTTCCTAGGGCTGAGAGAGAGGGACTGGCCCAAGGTCACCCAACTGGCTTCGTGCCTAAGGCAGGACTAGAACTCTAGGTTGGTGCCTTAACCACTACACCAAACTGGCTCTAAAGCATATTTAGCTATCCAAAATGGCTAGCAACCCCAACCACATTCTATCTGAGTGTGTTGTGTGAACCTGGTCATTCTGCAGAGCCATAACATGGCCTGTTTGTTTTGGCTTAGCAAGTTGTTTACTTGTTTAGTAAACCGTGGTTTATGAATAGTCTTTTAAGGTACCAGAGCAGCTCTCAGGGGTGGCTGACCCGACTTCTGACCTCTTCCAGCGGTCTGAACCAGAGGGAGTGGTTTGGAGTCACAGTCCTGCAGTTCAGAGAAAGAAGAGCGTACAAAATGGGATGGAGGAGAGGTGAGGGACAAACACCGCTTTCCCTGCAACGCCTTCAAAGGCTGGAGACTTCTGGCTTCACATCAGCAGGCAAAAGAATTCCTTCCTGATCCCCAGCCAAGCTGCTGGAATGTAAATAAGGAGGTATCAAGGCAATAGCAGCTGATCTCAGTCCCTTCCAGACCCCCAGAGGAATTCTGTGCTAAAGGAGCACATCAGCTAAAGCCATCAGAGGGGCAGCCGGCCACGATCCAGGTCTCCATTGCTGCAGAAGACAGGAGCAGTTCACACTCAGGACAAAAGTAGGCGCAAGAGCCCAGAAGGCTCTCTGGGCGTGAGTGGCAGCAGGGCACGGCAGACCACTTGCTTCCCTCCCTCCAAGCTGTGCGGGAGGGAAATGCTGGCTCTGGCCTGAGGCTGTGTGTGTGTGTGTGCGTGTGCGTGTCACACATGCACAGGGAGACAAAGAGGGAAAATTGGGCTGCAGCTTGCTTTTTATCTTTGGTTTAGGATTTACATCCAATTTGGCAGTTGGTCAGAGAGGACAAGATAAGCAGCAGATCCACCGCAGGAAAGGGAAGCTGTTATGGGTCCAGAAGCAGAATCTCTAAACTGCAAAATGGCCACGGCTTTAATTAGGGCTCTTGGAATTGCGCTGGGTGATGGAGCCAGATTTTAGATCAGTGTTTCTCAACCTTAGCAACTTTAAGATGTGTGGACTTCAACTCCCAGAATTCCCCAGCCAGCATGTTTCCTGTCTGGTCTACCTGGTAAGGCTGACATTGTATATCCTTAGTCCAGTTATTATTCCTTGGCTTCACCTAGCTTGCGGCTTTGCTGTGGAGATTACAAGAAAGTAATATGCAAGCCCAGATGGGCAAGCGGTACTAGAAATGCTTTAGAACAGATTTTTCCAATGTGATGCCCACTGATGCCCTGGGACTACAATTCCCACCATTCCTAGCCCAGTTGTTTTAAGCTCTAGGTTTTTTTTTGAAAAACAGTCTCCTGCTGTTTGGCAGATGTTTTGCAGTATCTAAAAAGAAAGCTAGCTTTGCTTACTGCAGGAAATTGCATGTTTGACAGTAATATTTCTCATTTTTCTTTGAAAAAGTTGCAGTGTCACCGGAAACTCTACTGATCAGAAAAAAATAAAACAAACGAAGAGTTGCCTGTATACAAATCACTTGCACCCTGAGTGTTTGCTTGCTTCAAATAACATCTGGGCTGATTTTCATTTATTCAGTGGAAGAAGGATAAAGACCAAGCTTAAGGAACAGAAAGGCAGGATCCAGAATGTGTATATGTGAACCACAAACTTACCAACCTCATTTTAGATCAATCTATTTCTTGAACCCAGCTCAAGTAGTTGGTTTATGTCGATGAAGGTTCTCAGTCATCCAGGTGGAATTGTCTGTAGCTTGAATCATGTCAACTGGATTTCTATTTTCTCAGTGGAAACATTTCGCTCCTTATCCAAGAAGCTTCTTCAGTCTGAGCAAAGTTTGTAAGGATTTTAAGGATTCCTTAAATATGTTTCTAGGGTGGCTGTGTGACCTTGCATCTGGGGCTAGGTCATGGTTATTTGAGATGTTTATTTCTAAGTCCCTTTATCATCCAAAGGAGGATCGTTAAGATTACCTTGCTGTTGTTGAGATTGCGAAATGGTCTTAATCTTCCTAGGCACAGAAGACAAAGCAGGAAGGAAAATAGGGGAAAGATTGTGCCTGAGGCCCCCACCTCTATTCAAGGAAGGATTTTCCAAGTTGGCATAAATGGATTCCTTGACCCTCTAGTTGGTTTATGGTTCAGGGACTTTTGCAAAATCAAATTGCTTCCCAATAATTGTCCTTAGTCCCCCTCCAGGATGTTCTTCTCCACCACCACCACCACCACCCCCGGGCATCTGGACATTTTATCTTGGTTGAAACATGTTGAGGATATGCCTGTATTTTAGCAGGGCAGGACCAGAACCTAAACTGGCATGTAATTCTTGACTTCATTTGGTCCCTAGCAGTCTCCTTCCCCACCTAGTGTAAATTTCACACACTCACTTTAAGGTCAGGGGGCAGACTGGTGAAGAGCAATACTGCCATGAAGCTGTCCTTCTTGACTGCATGGAATTTGGAAATTTGCCCAAGGCTTATCACATGGAATACTTGATCCCTCCCCAAATTCTCTAGTTCTACTAGACCAGTCTAGATGCAAGAAAGATAACTGTGGGACCATGCTCAACGACCCAGAGCTATTTCAGCCTCCAGTTTCATGGAAAGCCCAATATCTCATCTCTTGGACAGCTGGAAGGAGCTCTGCATCTCTTTAACCGTTCACGTGCCTCATTCATTTCTGACCGTAATCAGGGTGGTGGGCCAACCTAACCATTAGGAAAAATTAGGAGCAGCCTCAGGAAGCAGATTTTGAGGTAGCATGGAGAAGCATCAATGGATGTGTTATTTCATTTGTTGTCATTCTATTTTTATAGCAAGGATGTTCCACTTTGTGCGACAAAACAATTTGCCTGGTTTGGGATATTGATGCTCCCTTAGGCAGCAAGATGTCTTGGGCCAGCCCTGGCATTCCTTGAAGATGAGGAGAGCTCTGGGCCCTTCTCCTCCAAACACACCACTTTGCATGCATTCTACGCCTAGTTCTGCTGGGATCTCTTAGCAAAATTGGCTGATGTGGACTCTATTTATTGGTGCCTAAGGACATCAGCAACAAATTGCACAATATTCGGTTTTTCCATCCAGCTTTTCATTTCTAACCTTTCTAGTCCCCTCAAAATATCACTCCAGATGTTCTTCTCTGCCCACACCTGGAGGCATGGGAAGTCAAATCTTTGCAAATTCTGCCTTATTCTCATCTACTTCCCATTACTTTGCTAAATGTATCTCCTTCTGGAACTGCAAAGACTTACCAATTGTTTCTTTGCCATTTTGCCCATGGGGCAGTCTAAAGTGGACTTCGTAGACCTGGTCCCCTCCAGATGTGCAGGATGTGAATTCAGCCTAATTGCCAGAGAACAGGTGAAGCGGCAGATCCTATATGATGACTGGTTAAGCAGGAGAATGATGGAGCTGTTGTAGGATTCCAATATAAGGTGAAACTGTGACAGAATGTTAAGAGTGCTCCTGTCCAGATAAAAATGCTGTTTTTCAGGACCTCCCATTCCTCTTCTTTCCATTCTGAAGAGTGTTAGCATTCAGTGACTAGTGAGCATTCAGGCATACATTTTTATTATATTTGTCTTAAAAAGCACATTTCTACAAACCTTGAGGTTCTCCAAGCTCTCTGGTCCCTTCCTACTGTGTGGTGCTGCTGTTTGGCTACCTGAGGATCCACCTTCCCATTTTAGGTTTTTAACCTATGAAGTCAGACCCCCTCAAATTTATAGTTCAGTGTTTGGGGCAAACCCAGAAAAGGGACTGAAAAGGATTGAACTCAGTAACTAGGTTAAGTCTGTTGTGCAATCACAATCATTAGTATTGGTAAGACATAATAAGCTAGCTTTCTCCAACCCAATGTCTTCCAGAGGGGAGATGGTATAGGGTATTGTACTGAATAAAGTGGTATTAAAGAAGCATCCTTTACTCACTAAAGGCACTGAGGTTTGCTCTTACATCCACCACAAAGTTCCACATTGTTTATTCCACTTGGGGAGTATACCTCTACTTTGGGAGAGGATGACATCTTGTGGTTGTGGAAAAATACAACATAATTTATTAACCTTACCTTACCTTTATTAATCAGCTGCAGAGACTACCACATTGTGTGATTTTTGCATGTGTTGACTCTCATTAGGTGCTCTTATACAGTGAAGGAGAATTATAAGCCTGATGAAGACGGTACATCCCAGGAAATATAGGATGCCAAGGAGCTAAGCTGATATTGGCTGCAGGATCAGCTTTTGTTACTATAAGTAAAGGTTCCCCCCGCACATTTGTGCAGTCGTGTCCGACTCTAGGGGCCGGTGCTCATCTCCGTTTGTTAGCCGAAGAGCCAGCGTTGTCCGAAGATGCTTCCACGGTCATGTGGCTGGCATGATGCACGCAGAACGCTGTTACCTACCCACTGAAGTGGTACCTATTTATCTACTTGCATTTGCATGCTTTCGAACTGCTAGGTTGGCAAGAGCTGGGGCGAGTGCGGGAGCTCACTCTGTCACACAGGACTAGGGATTCTAACCTCCGAACTTGCGATCTTCCGATTGAGAAGCCTGGCGTCTCACCCGCTGAGCCACCACGCCCCTCTGTTTTTTGTTATTATACTTTAAAGATTTATACTGGAAGTAGAACAAAACAGAACAGAAACTTAATTGAGGACAATTACCAGTCTATCTGGAAGGAGAAACAACTGAAACTCTAGAGCAAGGCGGCTTTATAGTATCCTTGGTCTAAATATCTTTAAAGATTTTCATGTCACTGTGATTCCTTCCTGACGCAGGTTTGCAGAATGTGCCCAAATGCATCAGCATCGAATGGAAGAATCGAAAGACGAGCCAGTTGTGCTTCCGGGTTTTGGCTTTGTGAGAGGAAAGTCTCTGGTTTCCCTTCATAAAAATTGCAGTGGGTCTATAGCAAGCTTGCCTCTTTCAGCAAGCCTTTCCATGCATATGTGACATACTTTAGGGCGCTCTTGCGGTCATTTCTCCAGAGATTGTGTGGATAAGCAAGGCTGATAGGCCATGAGGGACTGCACAACAGATGATGCAGAGCACGCCTGACGGGAAGGATATCATGAGTCCCTGAGCAGAACCAAAGTGAGTCACCCTTCTTTTAACCACATCTGGCACTCCCCGCCTGCCATTTCCCCCTTCCCCTGCAGCCACAAAGAAGTTAGGCACTGGAGAGCTTGACTAGAGAGAGTCAAGAAAAGGCTCCACCCAGAAAAACTAATCTAATTTCACATTTCAGGGGTGGAAATCCTTGTTGTACAGAGCGCTGGTGAGCGACGGCCTTGGTGAGTGTGCATACCACCTTTTTCTCTTGTAGCGTGTGCTGACGTTAAAAAGTGTGACAAAGGTGAAGCTGAAATACTTGGCTCAGCCTGTGATTGCAAGAGTAGAAACAAAAAACAAACCCTAAACCTCAAACGAAGGATTTTGCAAACAGCTTGGTAGGATGGATTCAGCTGTTCTGGGTGGCTTTTCTTTTACATCTTGTTCTGTTCAACGAAACACTGGAAATAGTTGGAAATATAGCATTTATTATGGAAGAAAGATACATGTGTGTGTCTGTGTGGGGAAAAAGGAAGGAATTAATTCATGATTCCTTCTAGAATTAGCCTGGTCTTCTAAAAACAGTAACTTAAGCAGCATTGCAAAAGAAAGTCCCCTCTGCTTGTAATTTGAGCACTTCCTTCCTCTCTCTCTCTCCTATTAATTGTTAGAATTAAACTCTCAGACTTTTACCAACTGTGGCATTGACTACCTCCCAGCTCCTAATATCAGCATTCTTGTTCAAACCTTAAGCCATAATCATCAGGGTTACCCGAGCAAGGAAGAGAAAATGGATCCTTTTCATTCCTGCCTTTTGATGTCTTTTCCTGCTTCATTACAAGGATCAAATAGCAGTCCTGAAATGCTGTTGCTGCTTAGTAGGAAGAGAGGAGTGAGTTCAGTGAATAAATAATTTGAGCCGATCACAGGGCAGCAGCATTGCGCTGTGCAGCTTCCAGCTCTAGACCAAGAATTGGGAAATGGGGAAGGGGAAAATGATCTGTCCGTCCATCCATCCATCCATTCATCCCATTCCAATAAAATGCACAAGGTGGGAGATGTTACCTTCTCCACGCCCTGGGAAACTTCCAGCTTCCTAGTGTGGGCAAATTCTTGCTCTTCTTCCTCTCCATGAGCTGATTTTACAAAAGTTAAAGCTACTGTTTGTCAGTGTGATTTATTTTTATGCTGTTTCCCATATTGATGATGATAGCAGTTTGATGCCACAACTTTTCATATATCCTGGGAAGTCACAGCTCCTTGTCATGGTAGTTTGGCAGCTTCTTTTTCGGCAGACTAGGACTCATAAATTCAGTATGTGTTTTTATATTATATATACAGGTAGTCCTCACTTAACAACCATTCATTTAGTGACAGTTTGGACTTACAACGGCATTGAAAAAAACGACTTACGACTGGTTCTCACACTTATGACCGTTGCAGCGTCCCCACGGTCATGTGATCACGATTTGGGCACTTGGCAATCAGTTCGCGTTTATGACTGTCGCAGCATCCCGTGTCACATGATCACCATTTTTTACCTTCCCGGCCGGCTTTTGGCAAGCAAAATCAATGGGGAACCACCTGATTCGCTTAACGACCACATAGTTTGCTTAATGCCCGCAGTGATTCACTTAATGACTGCTGCAAAAAAGGTTGTAAAATCAGGTCAGATTCACTTAATGACTGCTTCACCTAGCAATTGAAATTCCGGTCCCAATTGTGGTCATTAAGTGAGGACTACCTGTATGCATATGTCCAGGGAGTGGACATAGCAACTAGCAACTATGGCCTTGTTTCAGACTGATTCTGATTTGCTGATTTGAGTTTGCTGTTAAAAAGAAAAGTTGTACATACAGTATATTTATGATATCTGTGTGCAAAGAAAAACCTTTGAATCAATATTGCCTACTGTGGCTGTGGAACAGCTACTGTACATAAGGTTTTAGACCAAGATGTTTCCCATCCCTATTTAGAGATAGAGGGAGCTGCCTTAAACAGAACCAAACAATTGATCCATCTCTAGCCCAATATTGCCAACACTGACCGGCAGTGGTGCCACAGTTTCAGGCAGGAGATTTTCTGTGGATTGAGCTTCGGAACTCATAGTATCTACTCTCACTGAGCTTTGATCTGCTGCAAGGCTCTTTGAACTGGAATGTGGAAGTTAGGATCGATGGAATTTATCGATAATTTCCATCGTTTGTTTTACCAGATCTTTCAGAGAAACGTAATAAACAAAGTAAATAAACAAGGAATGGTTTTATGCAGTTTTGTGAAGTCTTCTTAAAACATGGTTGTGGTAGTGTTTTTCTAAGATAAGGGAGGAATCACAAGGTTGGGTTTTGCCTACGCGAAGAGCACAGTAAGTCCAGTGCTCCTGAATTTAATATCCACAGAGAGCAATGACCTGACCTATCCTGGCTTTATGATGAGTTTTTTTTAATGGAAATGTTAATAGTAATTGTCCCAGTCACCCCTTTGCAGTAGATTGACAATGTAACTAAGGCAAACGTTTCTGAAAAAAATACTTTAAGAAATCAGAAGTCAGCTGGCCAGAGACCATTTCTGGCATTAGGACATGACAGCATCATACACTGCTGGCCATCAGTGCAGGGGATGGCACTGGAGTCTGCAGATGTCTTGGATTGCAACTCCCTTGACCCCTCACCATTAGCTACATTGACTGTGATGAACATCGTAATCCAAAATATCTGGAAGTACATTTGCTAAAGTACAATTCTCAATATCACTTGCCAATCAAGAACTTCATAGCGTGTTGTGTGAAGTTGTCTTATACCGAGTATAAACCATGAATTCACGCATCTACTCCTGTACTAGCCATTCCAAAATGCAGCAGCTCTTTCTGGTTTCAGTAGAAGTCTTCTCCAGTTCTCCTCCCCTTGGTCATTGGAAGAGCTCAGAGACAAACAAAGTACTAGCTTTGCATGTAGAAGGTCCCAGAATAAATTCCAAGGTAGGGTTGGAGAAACTTGACAGCGTCAACAGTACTAACTAGATAGACCAATGGCCTGATTTAAGGGAAGGCAACTTCTTATGTTCCAATAGACTCTGTTGAGCAGTCAACCCAATCCTTCTTGTATACAAAGCTAGTGCTCTAGCACTGAACTATACCCCACCATTTAATGAAAGCCCTAACCAAGTTTGTTGTTTCTCACCAGATCCTTGGAACCATGTATACAGCAAACCCCAAAAGGTAAGGAATACTTTTTATTCTCATCCAATCAAAATCCAGTAATCATTTCATAGACAGAACTGAATGCCACAGCAATTGTGGGTGGTCTTTATGAGGCTTGGGGTTAACTTATGGGGTATTTCAACTGGGTTTAGATTTATGGTGTTTTACTTTCATAGCCATCTACTACTTTGAGAATCCCTGCTCTGGTTTCAAAAGTGGGGTATAAATTGAATTAGTGTTAATCATTATTTTACTATACTGCATCTGGTCGCTTGCCTTAAGACAGAACTTTCCAGTCTGAAACATATTCTCAGTCTGGGTTGGGGCCACATACAAATTATCCCCCATTTGCTTGTAATTTCTTCCCTGAAGTTATCACCTGCAGTGAATAGTCTGGAGGGTTGTGGGGGGGAGAGTGAAAATAAAGATTTGGAACAGGAAAACCCAAGTGGGTCATAATTAGGGATATGTTCCATACTGGTTCCCAACAACTGACATTTCTTCAAAGGAAAAATTACCAATGTAAGCATGTTTGGAGGAGGAAAGAAAGTTTGCATAATATTGTTTATTCTTCGAGAAATAGGTCTGACTGCAGCAAGCAATGTTTCCACATAATGTAACTGCTAGATCTTGGAATTCTATTAAACTAGGCAGGCAAGCAAGCAGGTAAATCTGATCATGTAGTTCCTTCTGTCTTGATACTCTCCTTTCATCTGGATTTCCCTCCTATGATTTCTCCAAGGTGAAGCTTCCCAGATTTATTGGACTTCAGCTCTCATAATTCAATAAATACAATTTATCAAGAAATTCAATAAATAAATAAATAAAATAATTCTTCAACTTTGCCTATGTTGGCTGGAAGTTGAAGTCAAGCACACCGCAAGGGCCATAGGCTCAGGAAGATTGCTCTATTCTTTTTCATCCCACCTTCTCGGAAGTAGCTGTTCTTGATTCCTTCTCTAGATATCTGACTTGTCCTGTCTTGTTCCAATTCAATAAATTCAAACCTTTTGCTTGGTAGTGGCTCTCCCTTTGATGCTTCAGCGAAAGGACCAGGACTGCACATCTGGCGTGTGGAGAAAATGAAGCCGGTTCCTGTTCCAGATCAGATGAAAGGCGTATTCTATACTGGGGATTCGTACCTTGTCCTTTATAATGGACCTGATGAGCATTCCAACCTGCATATTTGGATTGGTAAGCTAAGGGTCAAGATAATCCTTAAGTATACAGGATCTATCTGGGGAATGATGCATTTCTGTAGCTTATGGCTGAATAAACCATATTTGGCTGGATTCATACAATACATGCTTTACAAATCACAAGGGCTGAGCAAAAACAACATGCTCAACCAACATTAAAGAAACCATAATAAGGCTTAGTATGTTAGGTGAACCATTGGCCAATTTCTGGATTTGAGTGGTGTGATCATGCGACTTGCAATACAGTGCAACAGTACATCCTAGCAAGAATGAAGACTTCTCAGCAGTGGCTTCTTATTATCTCCAAAATGGGTTTTAATCTAGGATTTTCACCAAGAATCTTAGACAGAAAATCTTTTTTGAGATCGCTAAAACTGGCTAGGAGCTACCACTCAACTGGGTAGAGTTGAGATACTTTCTTGCAAATAAATGCTCTCTCCTTTTGTCTCAGGTCAAAACTCCTCCAGGGATGAGCAGGGAGCGTGCGCTTTGCTGTCCACTCACCTCAACTCCATCCCAAAAGAGAAGCCGATCCAGTATCGGGAAGTGCAGGGGAATGAATCGGATGTCTTCATGGAGTACTTTCCCCATGGCATCAAATACCAGGTGAAAGGAGACTCGTTTTTCCAGTTAGACCTTGCTGTCTTTCCAGAGCACTGTTGCTAAGCATTAGGGCTTCTTAAGAACTTGCACTAAGTTAAACTTTTTTAAAAAAATTCCATTCAATCATGTCCAATTCTCGGAGACTGCTTGGACAAGTCCCTGCAGTTTTCTTGGCAAGGTTTTTCGGAAGTGGTTTGCCATTGCCTTCTTCCCAGGGCTGAGAGAAAGTGACTGGCCCAAGGTCACCCAGCTGGCTTTGTGCCTAAGGCGAGACTAGAACTCATGGTCTCGCGGTTTCTAGCCTGATGCTTTAACCACTACACCAAACTGGCTCTCCAGTTAAACTATGTGCCTGTATATACACTTATACAAAGCTATGCTGTGGAAATAGTAGGAGACAAATGCAATCCCCATCAGCCAAGGTGGAATCCAGGGGGCTGACATCTTCCCTTTTTCCTTCTTGAGAAACTGTTCCCCGTTTCCTCTTGTTTGCTCAATTTCCTTTCCATTATTTCTTCCAGGTCTAGCTTTGTTTTTGTTTTGATGACGCACTAGTGGAATTTTATTTATTTTTATCAAATCTGCATGCTGCCCAACTCCCAATGACTCTTAGGTTTTTAATATTTTAGGGTTAGATTTTTACAAGGTTTTATTTATTTATTTATTTGTTTATTTATTTATTTATTTTATAAAAGATATATTGCTCCTCCCCTTCCTAAATAATCAACACTCAACTTCTTCAGTATCAACATAACAGGCTGGTGGTAGTCAACAATTTGGGGAAACAGCAGAAAACTAGGAAAGTATTTTTTTACAAAATCTATAGGCACATTCATTTGAGTGGCCATATTCATGTCAGCTTTCTGAACTGAGACAGAATTGAATTGGTAGGGGAATTCATCTCTATATATTTACACATGAGAAACTAAACATCTTTTGATCTAATCTACCTTGAAGGCTGATTTCAAGAATAAAATGAAAGAAGAGAGAACTGTAGAGGCTCCCTTGCTCTCCTGTAAACAAAAGCAGGATGTGACTGTATTTCATAGGAAGGCAGTCTCTTAAACACATTTTGAGTTTGGAGAGCTAGTTACGGATGTACAAAATACTTGGCACCATCTGGCATTCAGATTGATATACTCGTTCCTCACAATCCTCTAAGATCCTAAAAGGTCTCTATCCCTCACAGCCAGCTTACATTTGATTTATTTTTTGTTTGCTTCTAGACAGGTAGGTACACATTCAAACAAAGTGGTAGGTTGCAGCTAACCACCATATTGACTTCTCTTTAACTGTTTGCTCCTTCTGTAGCACTAGGTTTCCCCTTGGTGTCCTGATGATCTCGGAGATGATCTCCTGACCCCATCCTCCTCAAATTCTCTAGCCTCTGTACCCTTGTCTCAACCCCCGTCTATGGTCCACAGGAAGGTGGTGTGGAGTCAGCCTTTACCAGAACCCAGTCCAACCCTGAGCAAAGCCCCAAGCACCAACTCTATCAAGTGAAAGGAAAAAAGAATATCCGGGCTGTGGAAAAGGAACTGAGCTGGACCAGTTTTAATACGGGTGACTGCTTTATCCTGGACCTTGGAGAGGTGAGCCTGCAGAGGGAGAAGGGAAAGGGGACATATGCGTGTTAGAAAAAGAATATACTGTATGTCATAAGAGTACATGGTACTCACATGACATTATGAATCATAAACTAACCAACCATATGTTACCCAACCATGTTGCACATGTGGTTAGCTTATAGTTCAATGCATCATCTAAAACCAAAGCATGGCTCAGCTAATACAGCAGGGTTTCTCAACCAGGGTTCCATGGAACCCTAGGGCTCCACGAGAGGTCACTAGGGGCTCCCTGGGAGATCATGATTCATTTAAAAATTAATTCAAATTTGGGCAACTTCACATTAAAGAGGTAAGTTTCATTCTTTATTTTTAGTTTAAGAACTCTGTTAATGCACATATACAGGCCTGCACATGAAACGAATATAAACATTTTGTAACTTCTGGCCTATATTTGAGCCTGAATGTGCAGGGGTTCCCTGAGGCCTGAAAAATATTTCAAGGGTTCCTTCAAGGTCAAAAAGTTGAGAAAGGCTGTAATGCAGGGAATTCATGGGATATATTCTCCAAGCAGGGTTGTTGTGGGACTGCAGTATTGCAGACTTCCCAATCTGGCATTGCAATTCCCAAAATTCCCAGCCAGTCTAGTTAATGGTTGGGCATCCTGGGAGTTGTAGTCACAACACTCCTGTCCAATGTATAGTGGGAAGATTAAAAGGTGGTGGTGGCTGGATGTCAGTGAGCTGGTAGTCTGCTATAAATTGGACAACAGGTTTCTACCTTTCTGCTTTTCCTTTTAGAAAATCTTTACCTGGTATGGGGGAAAGTCAAACATTCTGGAGCGCAACAAAGCTCGGGATTTTGCAACAGCGATCTGAGACAGTGAGAGAAAGGGGAAATCCAGAGTGGAGATTGTTGTGGACGGGGAAGAACCAGCTGAGATGATAGCGGTAAGATCTTCCTGGGGGACAAGCAATATTAAGGGTAGATGCAAATTAGTGCCTAGCTTGGCCATTTCCCCACCTGCTCCTTTCCAGATGTGTTACACCACAGCTTTCCTTGTTGTCTGGGGATTGTGGGAGTAGTAGAATTCATCTGGAAAACTCCTGGTTAGGATCAGAAGGCTGAATTAGAAAGACGATGCCAAGGAAAAGTATACAAAAGGTCTCTGAGAAGTTATGAAATCTTCTTTATCCCCGGATTACTGTACTGTACTCTGTACTTTCATATAGAGATGGGTCATAGGAACAAAAGCTGCTATTTTAGAGTAACTCACACTGCTTATCCATCCAGAGCAAGACTGCCTATATCAGAGGTGCGTGACTTTTTCACACCAAGAACTACACTCTTAGTTGCTGGCAGGGCCAGCACCAGCTGACTGGCTGGGAATCCTGGAATTGTAGACCCATGACTGAAGGGCACATGAATGCATTTCTGATGCATTTCTGTTGCACATGGATGGTGGTGTGAAGAAGTACTTTCTAGAAAGAAACACATTTCTGGCAGCAGCTGCATGGCAAACATTGGATTTGAACCAGACCATGTGAAGGTCCAATACAGGAGGGACTCTGCTGTGAAGAGATATTGGCATGATCTATTTTTCTAGGTACTGGGTCCTAAGCCAGCTCTGAAAGAAGGCACTGCTGAGGAAGATATTGTGGCTGATCAGAAGAATGCTACTGCAGCAGTATTGTATAAGGTAATAACCAAATAACTGAGAAGAACCTAAGCTGAGTTCAGGTTGGATGGGGTCTCCAGGAAATTGTCCTCTCGTAGGCACCTTCTAAGAGCCATTCATTCTCTCCTTCTCCCTCTTTGAGAGGGAAACTTAGCTGCTGGCTGAATATTTGAATCTATAATCTCGCTATCTGTTTAATCAAACATAATGCCCCAGTATGATCCTATGCTGGACATTGTGTGTCATTAAAATGATGGGTTGTCATGAGAAGGGTTGCTGAGCTCTCCCAGAGAGCCCTGCCACACCACAAAGCATTAAGTTTACAAGCCAACTCTGACAGAAAGTAAACCCAAATGACTTTTTCTCTGGGTCATTTACTTGCTGCAATTTGCAGACTGTGGGCTGGATAAGTGTAAATGCACATTCATCTTGAAGTAGAAATGTGGCAATGGAAAAAAAACCACTGGTTTCTAACATTAGCTGAGCAACCTTTGTTTTTTTGCTCACTTCTGTTGCATCTTTATGAGTTCTGGGGGCATCACGAGTACCAGGATTATCTCTAGAGGCAGATGTGGGGTCTCCATGTGTGGTAGGACTCAATTTCAAGTGAGTAAACTAACACACATAACTATTTATAAGACTATCTCCTTTTAAATCATTGAGCCCAGAGACTATAATTGACCTAGTTGTACCACAATGCACTGAGATCTGGGATCCTGGCAACAGCCCAATCATGATGGCTCAGACCAGAGATCCTTTTGCCCTAGGTTTCTCCACCCTCCCGAAATTCTCCTATAGCTCCCAGAATTCTCAGCTGTTTTCCACACTGATTCTGAGGGTTACCCTCCTGACACTTCTCTAGAATATGAAGTTGGGGGATGCTATGTGAGCGTACAGTCTTGCTTCGAATGCTTTCTGCCCACAATTTTTAGCTGCTAACGATTGGTTCAGAGGTTCCATTGAGGTCTTTCCCCATTATATTAAGCTGCTAGAAGTTCTGGATGCACTAATTCAGGTTTAAAATGGTGCCCAGCATGTAGGAAATACAGGATAGGATACAGGAAGGAATGGGCTCCATGTTCAGGTTGCTGGATGAGAAGATTCTGGTTTTAAAAAATGCACCATGAACCTCAAAAGCCTGGCATCTACCCTGTAATTATTGAATTACGTTAAGTCAAGTAAATTCTATCCTCCTCAATCCTCAGGTCTCTGATATGACAGGGAAAATGAGTCTGACTAAAATCTCTGAATCCAGTCCCTTCCACCAGGACCGGCTCATCACAGATGACTGTTTCATTCTGGACAATGGGCAGCATGGGAAGATATTTGTTTGGAAAGGTAATACACACCATATACTTTCTTAGGGCCTTCCGTGGAACCATAAATGCAAACTATACTGTATCTGCAGCGAAGAGTAGCATCAGTTGAGAAACTTGGACTCTACAAGATATTCGGATTAATGTGCCCCAAGTCATCAGCTTCTCTTTAACTTTTTCCTGCCATCACGACCACACCTTTGCTTCTTTCTTTTTAATTTGCAGTGGTTGCTATGATTGGATAGTGGTTAAGGCATTGGACCAGTAATGGGGAGACCCAGATTCAAATCTACCCTCAGCCACAGAAGCTCCGTGGCTGACTTTGGGCAAGTTTCCCTCACAGAGAGTGGGGGGAAATAAGAGGAGGGGATGCTATGCGTGCCACCTTGAGTTTCTGAATGAAAGGTGGGATATAAACGGAAGGAAGGAAGGAAGGAAGGAAGGAAGGAAGGAAGGAAGGAAGGAAGGAAGGAAGGAAGGACGGACAGATTGCTCTGCCTCTTCACCTGCATGTAATTCCTCTAGTGACCAAGCAGATGCACTTATAATTAAGTGACGGGCAATAATAGGGGTTTCTCTGAGTCTTTTATTGAAAGGACTACAGGTAGTCCTCGACTTACGGCCACAATAGGGACCGGAAAATTCATCGTTAAGTGGTGCAGTCATTAAGCAAGGCATTGCGTGACCGTACCCAATTTTACATTTTTCTGCGGCGGTGGTTAAGTGAATCATGCAGTTCCCCATTGAGTTTGCTTGTCAGAAGCCAGCTGGGAAGGTCGCAAATGGCGATCACGTGACCCCAGGATGCTGCAACTGTCGAAAATACATTCCAGTTGCCAAGCGCCTGAATTTTGATCACGTGATCGCGGAGATGCTGCGACGGTCATAAGTGCGAGGACCAGTTGCAAGTCACTTTTTTCAGCACTGTCATAACTTTGAACAGTCACTAACTGAACGGTCGTAAGTCGAGGACTATTGTACCTTGGCTCTTGTAATCCAGCATTGGCCAAGATCTCTCTCCCAGCTTTTGTAAACTATCCTCCTCCTTTCTTTCTGTCTGCAGGCCTCAGAGCAAATGAACAAGAACAGCAAGCGGCCCTGAGAGTAGCAGAGAACTTCATCTCACAAATGAAATATCCCCAGAACACTCAGGTAAGGATCCCTCAAGCCTGGACAAGCCATCTTTCAAAATGTCCAGAAGATTTTCAGAAAAGAATGACACACCTCCACTGACAGGTTCAGAGAGGGTTTAGGATGGAAGGTTAAAGAGCAGCACTGCAATGGTGTTTCTCAAACGTCTGAAGAGTTCTCAAAGAAGAGTGGGAAGGATTTGTTCTCTGCTTCTCTAGTAGCAGGACTAAATCTAATGAACTTAAAGCTACACATTTTAGATGAGTATTATGCAAAAAGCAAGGAGGGGAGCATAAGAAAAATCCTGAGGCTGTGGTTACACTTTTGAGACATCACTAGCCTCATTCCCACTGAATGAAGTCAATAGGGAGCTGAGTTTTCACTCTTCTCCATATCTCACCAGCTTTTAATCTGGTTCCAGGTACAGATCCTGCCTCAAGGCCGTGAAAGTCTGCTCTTCAAACAATTCTTCACCAGCTGGAAGTGAAAGCTGGAGTCTCCACCCCATGCTGGCAATCTTCTGTGACTGTGCCTTTCTGCCACATCAACCATTCAAACCTTATTAAATGGGAGCCACTAGTTGCAGTCTGTTTTTGACCAACCCCCCTTTTTTCAGCATCTCTGCATGGATGAAACCATTCATTTCCCTACCTTTAGGCTTCAGTATCGTGGTAGCAGAAGGGCAACCTTAACTATAGGGCTCTTCTCTCTCTGAATTTTCTGGCCCAGTTCATCCCAACTGTAAGCTTCCTCTTCCTCTTTGAGTCTAGAATATGATAGGTAACAGCTTTAGAAGTAGAATGCAATATTCTCATCTCTGCTGGAAATAGAACATTTTGATGCGAGTTAAGAAAAGTCTGTGTCTTTGGTTCACAGTGCACTGAACCAAAACCAAACCAGTCACATTTATAGGGTGCAAACCCAACCTTGTACAAAGTGTGCTGACTACTACTATCTAATGATAGCCCCAGCTCTTGCCAACCTAGCAATTCGAAGGCATGCAAATGCAGGTAGATGAATAGGTACCACTTCGGTGGGAAGGTAACAGCGTTTGGCGTGCGTCATGCCGGCCACATGACCGTGGAAGCGTCTTCGGACAACGCTGGCTCTTCGGCTAACAAACGGAGATGAGCACCGGCCCCTAGAGTCGGACATGACTGCACAAATGTGCGGGGGGAACCTTTACCTTTAATGATAGCTTTACTTCCTTGCTTGCCTCATTAGTTGTATTCAGTGGCTTGATTCATACCACTCACTGAATTTTCTGTTTTCATACAATATATTGAATCATAAACTAACCAAGCAGGCTGGGTTTGGCCCAGCCAACCAACTCTAGCTTAAACCAAGTTTAGCATTTTGTTTGAACACACCTATGAGGTTAGGTGTGTTGTGTAAACATAGCCATAGATGAGTTTTTCATCTCCAGTAATAGCATGCATTCAATCATTGTAAGCCCAACCAAAGTTGTGTAATTTCATGTTGACTTTAATAACTATTCTCCTGTTCCCCTGACTTTTGGGGCCCATTTTGTGCCTTTCTCCCCACCTGGAACCCAGGGAATACCCCCATCACCCTGGGTGGGACAAGAAAGATGAATAGCAAGGGAGGGAGATGTCCTGAAGAGAGAGTGTCTATTCATACCCTTTGGGCAGGAAGCAAGGACGGAAATATCTCTATTCTCAGACATGTTGAGTTGCCATTCAAGTCTATGAACAGTCAAAAGTTGAATGTATTGTCGAAGGCTTTCACGGCCGGAGTTCAATGGCTGTTGTGGGTCTTCCGAGCTGTGTGGCCGTGTTCGGAAACGTTAGGAACCACAACTTCCAGAACACGGCCACACAGCCCGGAAGACCCACAACAGCCAGTCAAAAGTTTCCTGGTGGGTTGGATCTGGCTCCATCTGTCATGCCTGCTTGAAACAGCGAAGACCGTCCTCCTGTCCACCCTCTAAGCATCCTTCATCTTTCAACCATCTCTCTTTCTCTTTCTAGTTGTAGGCTACAGTGAAACTTTGTTGATTAGCTGGACAGGTCCTGACAAGCAAGACCGCATCATTCCACAGCTGGGCTGATGGAGCCAATGTCAAAAGCAGCAGCTATCTCCTTCTCCTGATGGAAGTAAAAAAAAAGTGGGAGAGGAGGACTCACTGTTTCCTTTCCAAAACAGCAAGTCAGATCCGTGACTAAATAAGTTTCACCAGACCACCTTTTGCCTAGGGAGAACTTTTACAACATAAAAAGAATTGACCAATCAGGAAGATATGTCTTTGGTTCCTTCTTTAAAAAAAAAAAAGAGCCCCATATTTTCCATTTCCTAGAGTCTACTAAAGCTTTTTTGTCTTGTGGTTGGACATTCTGATTCCTTTAGGGTCCCTCTTCCAGCTCCTTTGTTACTTTACATAAAGGTTGCTATTTGAAGGTGCCCTGCTCCACATGCAGGCCTTTGATACCCACTTTGCCCTCCTGCTGTAGCAAAGGGAGGCCACCATGCCTTGAAGGACGGCGACCTCAGCCTGCATCCCAAGTGCCTGACACTTTCAGTTTCACCAGGATGGCTCTTTTTTCCAGCCACAGATGTGCAACAAGACCATCTCAGGTAGTGCCTCAAATGATGCTCATAGAGAAATACATAGGGCAATCCCGGGGCAATATTCCTCATCCATCCTAGGCAAGTCCTTGCAGTGCCAGGAGAGCCAAGGGCAGAGAGTTGAGCAAAGTGGAAGAAATGGCACAAAAAGCAGCACAAAAACACACACGGCCCTCAAGTTCCAGCTGTGGCCCTCGGAAGTCCGGTGGAAGTTCAGCTCCCAATGAAGGGCTGGTAGGCATCATCCTGGGAGGTTCAACGGTGCAATCCAGCCAGTCAGTGGCAATGGAACGAGGGTATCCTTCCTGGAGCTTGAGGGTGTTCTGGTCAAACTTCCAGTACTCTTGGCCTTTAAAAACATACAGTGTTCCTGCAGCATGACAGAGAAGTGAGAGCAGCTATATATTAATGCAGTGTTGCAGAGGACTGAGAATAGTCCCTGGAATAATATACAAAATGGTTTGGAAGATGGAGAGGAAGCAATATTACATCATAAATAGAAATATTGTTGCTTCTGTGTCCAATATTCAAGCTGAGAATGCTGTGGTCCTAACGAGAACCAAGAACGTTCAGTGGCCATGGAAGGTTGGTAGCTGAGTGTTGGTGGACAGGGAGAAAAAGGAGGCATTCTGAACACTACAACATTCTGGAGCAGGTTCTGCCTCTTAGAATAAAATAATTACTAAGATAAAACTGGTTGCCAGAAACAAGGTTAGATTTAGTGGACAAGCTAGTATTCTAAATGCAGTTGTATCCCTACTAGCCATAACTCCCTGGGGAAGCATTTAGATAGATTTGACAAAAAGATGGGAACTACAAGGAGTATCCCCCATCATTTGCCTTCTGTTAAATGGGTGCTTTATTTATTATTTATTTTATTAAATTTATATTACCGCCCATCTCCCCCGTCGGGGACCCTGGGCGGTTCACAATAAATCATAGTTATAAAACATAAATATAAAATTACAATCTAATAAATAATATAAAATCCAAGTATAAAAGATGTTAAAAATGGTAATACTGGGAGGCTTCATGGGACCAGCCATCCCCAAGAGGAACTGTTAGCATTTCCCTCCCAGGCAAGGTGGCAGAACCAGGTCTTTAAGCCTTTCTGGAAGGTCGGGAGCGAGGAAACCAGCCTCAGCTCTGGGGGTAAGGTATTCCAAAATGGGTGCTTTAGCCACACCAACATGCAACTTATATTGTGACGGTATTCAAAATATGCCTTCCTAATGTACCCACTGACCCCAGAGGTTTGTGGACCCTGATGGTAAATCATCTTTTACCCAGATGTGCAGATCAGGCCTTTTGGTTTCACGGGATATGGATCCTTTCTTCCATGCAGCCCTTTGTGCAAAGGACCTGACTGCTCTGCACATCTTGAAAGGGTAGGATAGATTGGAGGGCCCGATGGCATTTCACGATTCCCAGGCACCCAGATCAACAGGAATGCAGTGAAAAATCTTGAGTCAGCCCAAGGTCAGCCTGGGGACTACAGACCAACTCACCATCACTTTCACTCAAGACAGAGTCCACAGAAGAGAAGAACTTCTCCCAGGATGCTTTGCGCAGTGGAAAGGCTTCCTCTATATGCCCTGTGGTTTCATCATAGCGCCAGTGGAGATCACCCTTGAAGAAATAGGTTTTCTGGTCTAAAGGCCAGGAGAAAGCACCACTGATGCCCCCTTGGGGCAGACCAAAGTCTGTGACTGGGCGAGGGTAACCCTCTTCCACACCATTGTCCTTAAATACCCAGTAGAGAGGTCCTTGTTAAGAAAAGGAGAGAGAGAATTGTATGAGCAAAAGAAATAGCTCGTTACTGAAACCATTAATTCGGGATTATGTGCCCCATGCAATAGCAACTTGAAATCATCTCCCTTAATGCCCACCAGGCTCTTGGCCTCCTCTCATTTATTTTAATTAACAAAAACGGGAGGGAGGGAGGGAGGGAGATAACAAGCAGGTTGCAAAACAAATCATCAGCCTCTAGCATCTTCTTTATCTCTAGGCTTTTTCCCAAGCTAGATGCTTTCCAGAGGTGTGGCCTTCACCTCCCAGAAGTCTCAGCATTGCCATGTTGGCTGGGGAATTCTATGAGCTGAAGTGCTATTTCTGGAGAACACACAGCTTGGGGAAGGCTGAAGTACGAAAATATGCCCCTTCGTCTCAAAAGAGATGGGATAGACACAGCATCTGGGGGGTTGGGGGAGTGGTTAAATTTTTTGGTTCAGAGCAGTTGAAATTCAGATGATGAATTGGAATATGGTCCCGGTAATTTGCTGGCGGGCAGTGCCAGCTCAAGGGTACAGTATATGGCGCCCTGAGGCTACATTGACTGATGGTGCCACCTCCCACTGATATGAAGATTTGTATTTTTAGAAGGATTGGAAAGGAGCAGCAGCATTGGAGCCCCTTGTTGGTGGGCTTCTCGGTGGTACTGATTGGCCAGGCTTTAGAAAAAGGGTGCTGGACAGAGTCAGTTTGACAGTATGCTCGATGGAACAGCAAATCACTTCTTATCCTGCAGATTTCTGTCTGGGCCTGCAGTTGATTAAAAAGAGAGCGAGCGTGCATTTTGTGCTTTAAAATTACACTAATTGCTTTAGAATAATTAAATAAGTCTGCTTATTCTGTGCTTTGTTCTGCACTTCGTACGTCTGCACTGCAATAGCCATTGGCTAAAAAAAGCGCATCACGTTTTACTGGAACAGTATCTCCTTATGCCTTTGCCCAGGTCACTTTGCACTTGTGATCTTCTCACCACTGAAGAAGAGGATGCGATGATCTGCAGGTCTCTCATAAACAGCGTCCACTTTGCAGAGAGTGGGAGGGAATCCTCGCCAGAAGCGAGTGATCAAAGCTGGCCGTAGAGAAGTGAGGTGTCGGCCTTGGGACAGGCGCCAGAAGTACTCATCTGCCCCAAGAGCAGGAATTGAAAGAAGAAAGAGATATTAATTTCCATCTAAAAGATGACCCTCTTACCTTGGTAGGTCACCCTAACAGCGGTTGGGTTTTGTGTGTGTGTGTGTGTCATGGATGAACGTGAGCCTATCAAATGCATTCAAAAAGGATAATGAAGAATTAGAAAAAGAATCAAAAGAATTAGAAGGATGGAATAATTATGTTTTGGGCTTCTTTAAAAAAGGCAAGTAAGGGAAGACACGATTGAAGTTTATAAAAATACGTGTGGTATGGAGAGAGGGGTTTTGCCTTGCTTCTTAATGCTGGAATTTCTACTGAATTAAAAAAGAGGGGGCTAGTTACCCTGAATCTGGGTCCCTTGTCCCTGCGGCCAGTAGCCCAGACCCTCCAGCCTCTTTTGTGCACCCTGAGAGGAAGAAACTGCTTCATCTCCAAGGCAACTGACCTTTGAAAAAGAAGGTTTCTCCTCGGATCTGAGCAACAGCATCGATGTTGGAGGCACATCGGTCAGGAAATCGTTCTCCTGGTCTGGAACAAAGAAATTGGGGAAAAACAACAACTCAGCCACGGGGATTCCTCAGTGCTGTGTTGGCTTTATCTGAGATGAAAAGAGTGCGCCAGCAGTGTGGAAATACATTTTATCCCAATATAGCCATTTGTATTGTTCTATTATGAAATATATTTTGACCATACCCATTAAATCTCTAGAAAAGTCAAAGCAGAATACATGAATATCCTCTTCCCATGTTAACCTTACCCCAACACCGGATCAAGCTGAGGGGCAGGCGGCATTTTTGTATCTCATCTGAATTTGACTAGTTCCCTCTTCTGTTCAAAGTGGAAAAGCTTCAGAACAAAACCAAGGTTCAACCAGCATCAGACCATGATTTAATAGCCAGGTTTGTTCTGGAGTCATTAGCTGAGTTTTGACCCCATTTTTGAGCAAAATGGGAAAATATGTTTAGTGGTAGATTTCCTAGTTTGTTTGCTTGCCAGCATGGATGGAAAAACAAAGTCATTTTGGTGGCCAAAATACCTTACTTACATCTTGGCTTATTAAGCTGAGATATCAAGATCAAACCATGGTCATATGCCCAACCTACCAGTGCCTCTGTGAGCTTCAGAGCTAAACAGGGATTAGAACCTGGTTTCTCCAGTCTTAGTCTAATATGAACTGTAATGCTATATTGGCACTGGGAGGTGGCATATTGCTTAAATATAAACTGCATTATTAGACAAAGACAGAAATTATTCAGCCATATTAACAATGAAAGCAGAAGTTTTATCTATAAATAAGGACTTTATCATTGCCTCTTAGTCTCTGAATCTGCAGGGAGGCCTAAAATTAATCAGTAGTAAAAAAAAAATTGAGGCAAAGAATGGTAATGTTAGTGGTCCCATTGCATACAATCACAGAACTGCGAAACATGAGATACAGTGAAGTGGTGCATGCATTGGTAGACCACTCTGGTTTCTAAATTATGGCTGGTTTAGGACTTGATGTGCTGTCTGAACCCAGATAGTTGTAGCTTGTTCAATAAATCATAGTCAAGCAAACCATGGCTTAGCATGATGTGGGAGTCTAGTCTGTATCTTTCTGTAGAATCTTTCTATAGAATCATCTGCAGCAGCAAAGTTAATGCTGCAGAGGTGTTGAAGCTGGGATCATCCAACAGATACATACATGTGCTTTAAACAATAGCCCTTTATTTACCCAATCAAAGAGATTTTATTTATTTACCCTTTGCAAATGAACAGTATAAAGAGTGTCATCTAACCTGGCCGCAGGGAAATTCTGTGGCAAGGAGAGAAGGTCTGGGAGTGGTGTGGTTCCATCATGCTTCTCTGTGGCATGGAGAACTCTACTCCCTGGTTTTAAAAGGAGAGAAAGGAAGGAAATGTATTAAGCACACAGGGAAACAAAGAATTTCGGTGGCAGAAAGTGGGGAGTAATAGACAGTCCAGACAAAAAGAGTGTGTTGGAAACAGGTCCAGTGCAAATTAGACTGAAGGCTATTGAACTGTTTCAAGCTGCTTGGCTTATCTATCTATCTATCTATCTATCTATCTATCTATCTATCTATCTATCATCTATCTATCTATCTATCAATCATCTATCTATCTATCAATCAATCAATCAATCCTATCAATCCTATCTATCTATCTATCTATCTATCTATCTATCTATCTATCTTCCTTCTACCTATTTATCTATCCCCCAGATAGGCTGAACCATCATTAAAAACTGGGCTGGACCTATTCCAGAACTGATAGTGGCACATTTACATATAGTGATAAGCCACTATCTGTGTTTGAATGTGATTCATAGAAAGGATGGGAGGCTTGGTTGATTGACCTTACAAACAGTTACAACAATCCTGATAATGACTATGAATATTATTCATTATATTATTCTATGAATAATTATTCTATGAATAATGAATATTAAAATAATGGATTTTAATTAAAATCAGGGGGGGAAACTACATAGTTGTTCACTATTTCAGATCTATTATTAGAGAGTGTGATGGAAACACAAAACGTCAGAGTTATCTATTCTACTAAGGTTTCTAAACAGTTTCTAAAGATTGCAGTAGATCTCCTTTCCCCAACCTAGTATTTAACAGTCCTTATATTTCAAGCCAGTGTGCTGGTGGATATTGATGGGAGTTGAAGTCCATTGAATCTACTGGACAAAGTGGAGAAAGTTGGGCTGATCCAAAGGACTTGGACAAGGTCTTAACGCAACTCAGCAACATTGAATTAAGATACCATGCTACTGTACTTACCGTAAAGCTTCTGGATTTCAGCATGATCATCCATATGCAACTGGTATTGCAATGGGTCTCCCACTGGTCCCCGGTAATATGGGCGCATGATAGAGTGCTTGGAAGATGAATGTGCTAAGCCAAGGCTGTGGCCAAACTCATGAATGGCCACAGCAAAAAGGTCGGTACCAAAGTCATCTGTCAAACAATAAAAAATCACTGAGTGATCTAGACTGAGTCTACAAGTTGAGAGAAGGAATCACAAATAGCAGGCCACAGACTCAGAAGGACAGCAAAAAATCATCCTAATAATTTCCCACCAAGTAATTTATCCACCCTTTGCTGAGCCTTTTAGGTCATCCTGACAGCTGTGCACAATGTTCAGTCCAGATTAGGTGCAAAAGGTATCTATGAAGTAATGGCTGCTTCCTCCCAAAATGGATCCTCTGCTATAGCTCTCAAAACGCAGCCATTAGGTACTCCAGAGCAGAGAACTGGATTTGCCCTGAAAGTTGAATCTAGGCCTCCATTTCACTGAGGGGACTGGATTGCATCAGAGGGTGAAGCTTTGGATACAGAGCAACATCTCAGCCTGCCTGATGGACGGAGAAAAGGTCAAATGGGCCCGACTAGCAGAGTAGATTTATTTATATATACAAATTTATAAATCCCATATTTTTACTCTTTGTCGTTATTGTTTTTACCACTGGTATCCACCAAATCTTCCCAAAATGAAATTAGAGGGACAAATTCTTCCTTGTGTTATGGTGACAGTCTTACAGTGCCATCAAAAAGGATCAGATAGTGGAAATAAAGCCACGGTCATGGTCAAAGACAAAGAATCTTTCTTGATTGAGGTAGAAGTTAGGGGCCCTACCTTGGAAGTTTGAGAAAAAAATGAGAAATCTCTTCTTGATAAAAGAGCCACATCATAAAATGCACCAGGGAATGTATATATTGTGCTTTTTGTTTGTTTTGATGGGTGTCCTACATCTGTGTCACAAGTTCAGTAATGCCTCCTTCTCAGATTAACTCTAGCCCCATTTAGGCATTCACCTGAACCCATAGAGAGATCAGCATGGGGGGAGAATAGAAGACAAACATGCAGCATTCAAGTCTCCCAGAGAGCTCTACTCACATTCAAGCCAAGGCAAGTACAGCTGACCTTCAGACCTTTAGATAAAAGTGTGGCGATAGGAGAAGACAAGAGTAGGATTCTATGCATGGCCCCATTCTCCATCCAATTTGAACCTTCCATGCATTCAGGCAAACACCTGAACAGGTTTACAGTTCTTAACTCTTCCACCACTCATGAAAGTCAAATCACCTGGTGAGCGGAAAGTCCATTCTTCATCCCCATCAAAATGGACAGTGCCAGCCCTCTGGGGGTCTCCAGGAAAAAAAGCATGGGCCACCATCCCACCAGGTCCATCAAAAGGATAACCATCATGGTGATCCAGCTGGAGGAACTCCACAGAGATGTCAGCAGCGTGGCTGCCAACCTCATGGAAGTTTAATGGTGTAGCTTCACTCCAAACCTTTAGGGCATAATAGATCAATACTCGCATAGTCTCTCGGCTGAGATGGGCTCTCTGTGGATAGCTCTTCACCCTATGGGAAAAATAAAATGTGCAGGTGAAAGCAACAGAAATGTGGTTTGCCTTCCTAAAGCATACTAAGTTTGGCTTGCTTTAAGCTTAGTTTTTTTGTGGCTGAGAATGTATGTTTGTTTGTTTGTTTGTTTGTTTGTTTATTTATTTATTATTTAAATTTGTATCACCGCCCATCTCCTCCACACCTGGGGACTCTGGGCGGTTCACAACAATAAGTTAAAAATATAAAATTACAGCAACAATAATTTACATATAAAATCCAAACAAAAAGATGTTAATAATAAGGCGGGTTTCATGGCACCAGCCACTCCCAAGAGGAACTATTGGCATTCCTGTCCCAAGCCAGGCGGCAGAACCAGGTCTTCAAGTCTTTCCGGAAGGTCGGGAGTGAAGAAACCCGCCTCAGCTCCAGGGGCAAGATATTCCAAAGGGCGGGTGCTACTGCAGAGAAGGCACGCCTCCTGGATCCCGCTAGATGGAACTCTTTTGCCGATGGGATCCTTAGCATGCCCTCTCTGCATGACCGAGTGGGGCGGGTCGATATTCCGGGGATGAGGCGGTCCCTCAGGTAACCTGGTCCCATGCCATGTAGGGCTTTAAAGGTGATAACCAACACCTTGAATTGGACCCGGAAGCAAACTGGTACCCAATGCAGCTCGCGCAGCAGAGGTGTTACATGGGCCGATCTTACAGCACCCATAACTGTCCGCTTGTTGTTGTGAACCTAGGACATTTGTTTCATTTATGGTACAGTGCATTGTGCAAATCCAGAAAACTGGCTCATTCAAAAACCTGTTTAATCATGCTGTGCCACTGTGATGTAGTAGCTAAAATACTGGATTAGATTTACACTAATCCCAAACCTGGTTTAATGAAACACAATTCCTGGCTTCATATAACACACCATACCCAAACAAATAAACTTTATAACTTTATGGATGATCTCTGGTGGGAGCGGTATGGAGGGAGTGCATCCATACTGGCTCTCTTGGACCTCTCAGCGGCTTTCGATACCATCGACCATGGTATCCTTTTGGGTCGGCTCAGGGAGTTGGGGGTGGGTGGCATGGTTTTACGCTGGTTCACCTCCTTCCTCCAGGGCCGGTCCCAATCGGTGTTGATAGGAGAGGAGAGATCTGACCCGCGACCCCTACTGTGTGGGGTGCCGCAGGGTTCGGTGCTCTCTCCTCTCCTATTTAACATCTACATGAAGCCGCTGGGTGAGATCATTCGTCACCACGGGATGAGGTATCATCAATATGCTGATGATACTCAATTATACATCGCCATCCCGGGTGAAGTAAGTGATGCGGTCGCCACCTTGTCTCAGTGTCTGGGAGCTGTAGGGGTCTGGATGGGGAACAACAGGCTTCAGCTGAACCCTGGTTAAGACGGAGTGGCTGTGGATTGATGGCCTCTAGGAATCCAGGAAGTTGTCATCTTTGGTCCTGGATGGGGTGGCACTGCCCCATTCGGAGCCAATGCGGAATTTGGGGGTCCTCCTGGACTCACGACTCCTGCTCAAAGAGCAGGTGGCAGTCGTGGCCAGGAGGGCCTTTGCACAGCTTTGGCTTATGTGCCAATTACGCCCTTTCCTGGACCGGGATGCCCTCCGAACAGTCACTCACGCCCTTGTCATCTCCCATATAGACTATTGCAATGCGCTCTACATGGGGCTACCCTTGAAGAGTATCCGGAAGCTTCAGCTGGTCCAAAATGCGGCCGCGCGGACAGTTATTGGAGTTAGAAAATCGGCACATGTAACTCCTCTGCTGCGCGAGCTGCATTGGGTACCAGTTTGCTTCCGGGTCCAATTCAAGGTGTTGGTTATCACCTTTAAAGCCCTACATGGCATGGGACCAGGTTACCTGAGGGAACATCTCATCCCCAGAACATCGACCCGCCCCACCTGGTCCTGCAGAGAGGGCATGCTACGGACCCCATCGATCAAAGAATTCCACCTAGCGGGGTCCAGAAGGCGAGCCTTCTCTGCAACAGCGCCCACCCTTTGGAACATCTTCCTCCCGGAGCTAAGGCAGGTCTCCTCACTCCCGACCTTCCGGAAAAATTTAAGGACCTGGTTCTGCCGCCTTGCATGGGAGGGGAATGCTAACAGTTCCTCCTGGGGCTGGTTGATCCCATGAAACCCTTTTTAGTATTAACATCTTTGCACTTGGATTTTATATTTATTTATTGATGTTCTGACTATTATTGTGTTTTATTACGGTTTTTATTGTGAACTGCCCAGAGTCCTCCGTTCGAGGAGATGGGCAGTAATATAAATCTAAATAATAAATAAATGACGGCTTAACATGGTGCCCAGGTTCACTTAGCAGGCAAACTCCATAGCTGGGTTCCTCCAACCACAATAAACCACAAGCTACCCATTTCCATGTGAGCCTAGTCTAGCATGTTGTCTGGACCCTGCCTCTGAAGGACAGTCTCCGTACAGAGTCCAATTCTTTTCTCCGTCTATTTTCCCACTAAGCCTCCATGTGGATACCTACTTCCAGGAGACATTTCTTTTACTCCAAACTGACCCAGCACTGCGCCTGCCCCGGCTCTTTCTTCTCTGCCATCTTTTCCTCCTTGCACCTTCCTTCAGAGAAAGCTTGGGGGGGAAGTTGGGGATAATGTCAGGCAAGGCACAGCGGGGCGTCCGGATCAGACTCAACGTGGCATCATCTGCAAGAAGAAAAACTCCAGAATTGTTTCACAATGTAAAACTCAACTAGTTCTGCAGATACGTTAAGGAATTGAAACGTTTCCCCAGGAAATACCAATGCTATCAGAGAGCATTTCTGTGCACACCCACATTTAACCTTTTGGTCCTTGCCCTGTCTCTTCAAACTTGCCTTGTCTCAATTTTCTTGAAAACAAGCAAATTTTGGACCAGTCCTATGAGCAGAAAGGCTTAAACCTAAACCTCTGATGGCATCAAAAGGTCCTTTGTCCTGAAATGCACTGATTCTGAAAACCAAAGCAGTATATGAAACACGAACCCTAATCCTAGCAGAGACATTAATATTCCACCACATGCAGTGACAGCTAGCAAAGATGTGTATTTCCTAACAATGTGGATATAGGTGGTCCTCACTTAACAACCATTCGTTTAGTGATGGTTCAGACTTATGACAGTGCTGAAAAAAACGACTTACAATCTGTCTTCACACTTACGACTGTTGCAGCGTCCCTGAGGTCACATAGTCACAATTTGGACGCTTGGCAACAGGTTCGCATTTATGACCACTGCAGCGTCACATGGTCACGTGATCGCCATTTTCAACCTTCCCGGCCAGCTTCTGGCAAGCAAAATCAATGGGGAACCATGTGATTCGCTTAACAACAATGTGGTTCACTTAAAAAAGCCAGTGGGTGATCTTGGGCCAGTCACTCCCTCTCAGTCCTAGAAAGGAGGCCATGGCAAACCACGTCCAAAAAACCTTGCCAAGAAAACTGCAGGGACTTGTCCAGGGAGTCTCTGAGAATCGGACACGATTGAATGGATTAAAAAAATAATCTCTTAGTTTTACCATACCTGGAATTCCGGTTTCTGCAATGCCTGCAAAACGTTGCATTACACGGAGGGCACTTGCCACAGCCTCCCACCTTTGTAGTTGGCCGGTGGTAGGATCAGCTGGTGGTAGGTATCCATAATGTGTTAGCCACTCCTAAGCAAAGATGATCAGTAGGAAACATCAGGTACTATAGCCGTACCTTTCCTTCTGGGAATTCTAAACTTCTTAGACTGGGCCCCTCTAGACTAATTTGCTCCTGATTTATACTGCTTCCATTCCTACACAGAAGAAAAAGCCCTGAATTCATTGGGGCCAACTCTCAGATAACCAGCTACAAGACTTCAGATTCTGTATTTTGCCAAAACCCTCAAAGATTCAGCCAGATTTTGGAATGCTTTTCCATACCAAGTTGCTGATTTTTCATTTATTAAAGAGCTTCCATTTAATTTATGAAATGGTGGGGTTTTAATTTATCAAATAGCTGGCTTTTAATGTGTTTTTGAGATGCTCTCAGGGGGAGAAAACCTCACTACCTTTCATGAAAGCCAACTCCATTACCCAGTGTTCCTCAACCTCAGCAACTTTCAGATGCCTGGACTTCAACTCCCAGAATTCCCCAGCCAGCATGGTGTCTGGGGAATTCTGGCAGTTGAAGTCCACACATCTGAAAGTCGCTGAGGCTAAGAAACACTGCCCTAGCCAATGTCCTCAACCATCTGGAGAAGGGATGCAGCACCGAACTGGCTTGGCTTTCTCTACTTCGCAGGAGCACCCGTCTTCTTAGATCAGGGGTGGGCAACGTCAGGCCCGCGGGCCATATAAGGCCTGCGGGGCTCCTGCCTAAGGCCCGCAGGGCTCCCGCCCGCAAACCCCACCCCTTCCACACGATTGGCTCCTGCCCGCAAACCCCACCCCCCAGTGCTTGTGATTGGCTCCCGCCCGCAAACTCCGGCCCCCGATCCGCGGAAATCCCAGAAACCCCGCCCCCACCCCCCGGTCCCCAGTTATAAATATCCAAAGGTTCCCCACCCCTGTCATAGATGTTACAGCTCCCCACTTTTCAGTCCCTTGGGCTTTACCTGCTTCAGGTCTGACTTACAATGACTTCTCCACTCTCATCTGTGGGGACAGGACTGGGGCAGGATGAGGAAGCTGGAAGCAGCAGAAAGAAGAAAAGCCGGTAGAGAGAGATGGGGGCTGGCTTTGTCCTCTGCTTTTCCTTCAGGTGCTGTTGCTGAGGCTGCCTGTGATACTTCTTAGGAAAACACACTTTTCCAGCCTCCATCCAGGTGCTGCTCACTGGTTTGGTGAGTTCACCTGCTCTTCCAGCTCTAAGGAAAAAAAAAAAGGTTCCAGGAAGTAGTTTCTGCAATCCAGCTATGCTGGTCTATTTTATTTGAAAAACCTTGCAATCAACTCCAGTTCCAGAATGGGATCAAGGAAGGTTGCTCTTTTGTTCCACAGATTGGTATTTTTTGGTATTTGACCCAAAAGCCTCTACCACAGAGCTTTCCAAACTGTGTGTCACGACACGTTAGTGTGTTGGCTGCAGTGTCTGGGTGTATCACGGCTGCTGCTGCCTCCTGGCTTCCGCGCAGGTCCTAGTGCCTGCCTTGTGCCTTGCTGCCTCCAAACCTGCTGTGATTCCGCGCAGGTCCTAGTGCCTGCCTTGTGCCTTGCTGCCTCCAAACCTGCTGTGATTCCGCGCAGGTCCTAGTGCCTGCCTTGTGCCTTGCTGCCTCCAAACCTGCTGTGATTCCGCGCAGGTCCTAGTGCCAGCCTTGTGTCTCGCTGCCTCCAAACCTGCTGTGATTCCACGCACAGGTCCTAGTGCCTGCCTTGTGCTTTACTGCCTCCAAACCTGCCCTGCCAGGATTCCACGCAGGTCCTAGTGCCTGCCTTGTGCCCTGCTGTAAGAGTGTGTCGCGAAATGATGCCCTGCTGTAAGAGTGTGTCACCAACATGAAAAGTTTGGAAAGCTCTGCTCTACCATTTCTCTGGCCACCAAGGAAATGGCAAAAATAAGTAAGTGCCTGGCTGCCTTTTAGGAGGCGCTGGTGCACCCCCTCCTCAAGAAACCATCCCTGGACCCCACCGTCTTGGGCAATTTTCGCCCAGTCTCCCACATTCCCTTTTTGGGAAAGGTGGTTGAGAAGGTGGTGGCATTGCAACTCCAGAGGATCCTGGAGGAAACGGATTATCTGGACCCCTTTCAGTCTGGTTTCAGGCCGGGATATGGGATGGAGACCGCATTGGTCGCGCTTATGGATGATCTCTGGCGAGAGCGGGATGGAGGGAGTGCGTCCATCCTAGCTCTCTTAGATCTCTCAGCGGCTTTCGATACCGTCGACCACGGTATACTTTTGGGGCGGCTCAGGGAGTTGGGGTTGGGCGGCGTGGTTTTACGTTGGTTCACCTCCTTCCTCCAGGGCCGTTCCCAGTTGGTGGTGATAGGGGAGGAGAGAGCTGACCCACGACCCCTGACCTGTGGGGTGCCACAGGGGTCGGTTCTCTCTCTTCTATTCAACATCTACATGAAGCCGCTGGACGAGGTCATCCGTCACCACGGGATGAGGTATCACCAATATGCTGATGATACCCAGTTATACATCTCCATCCCGGGTGAAGTAGGTGATGCGGTCGATGCCTTATCTCAGTGCCTGGAGGCTGTGGGGCTCTGGATGGGGAACAACAGGCTTCAACTGAACCCTGGTAAGATGGAGTGGCTGTGGATTGATGGCCCCCCTGTATCCGGGAAGTTATCATCTTTGGTTCTGGATGGGGTTGCACTACCCCACTCGGACCCAGTGCGGAATCTGGGGGTCCTCCTGGACTCACGACTCCTGCTCGAAGAGCAGGTGGCAGTCGTGGCAAGGAGGGCCTTTGCACAGCTTCAAGTTGTGCACCAGCTACACCCTTTCCTGGATTGGGATGCCCTCCGAACAGTCACTCACGCCCTTGTCATCTCCCATATAGATTATTGTAATGTGCTCTACATGGGGCTACCCTTGAAGAGTATCCGGAAGCTTCAGCTGGTGCAGAATGCAGCAGCGCGGGCAGTTATGGGTGCTACGAGATCAGCACATGTGACACCTCTGCTGCACGAGCTGCACTGGGTCCCAGTCTGCTTCCGGGTCCAATTCAAGGTGTTGGTTATCACCTTTAAAGCCCTACATGGCATGGGGCCAGGGTATCTGAGGGACCGTCTCATCCCGTTAACATCGGCCCGCCCCACCCGTGCATGCAGAGAGGGCATGCTTCGGACCCCTTCAGCAAGAGAATTTCATCTAGCGGGGTCCGCGAGGCGTGCCTTCTCTGCGATAGCGCCCGCATTATGGAACATCTTGCCCCTGGAGGTGAGGCTGGCCCCCTCACTCCTGACCTTCCGGAAGGCTCTTAAGACCTGGCTCTGCCGCCTGGCCTGGGACGACGGAGGTGGTAGTGCCTCTTGGGGTTGGTTGGCCCCGTAGGATTGTGATCTAGACTACGGCTTCTAACCATCTTTGGATTTTAATTGTTCTTTTATTTGTTGCTTTTTAGTAATCTCTGTATAGATTTTAAATTTTTATATGCTGTAAACCGCCCAGAGTCCCCTGTTCGGGGAGATGGGTGGGGATAAATTAAATAAATAAATAATAAATAAATAAATAAATAAGAATCCTCCTTAGGAATCATTTGACAAATATATTAGGTTAGATTAGATCTTCTTCCTTGCAAGATCTCAGTTTTGAAACTCATCCCTGCTAACTAACATTTACTTATTCCACTTTATCCAAGGAATCCAGTGCAACTGAGAATGTGGGCCAATAAAAAAATCAGCATGGTGGTGAAGAGATTTTTCTGTATTACTTTGCTGCCATCTAGTGGTCATCCTGGTGTGTGCCATCCAGATATGATAGGAACATCAATGATTATCAACCTTTATCTTTACAAGGTATGACAAGGAGAGTAAAAGCACCTGGCCAAAATCATCCACAGAAGAATTGACTTCAGATTTGGAATGCTGCTTTCTGTCAAGGGTCATGTTTAAATTGTGAAGTTCAACAAACTAAACCTTCTGGTTTGGAAGGTTAATTAAGGGGGGCTTGTCCGTGCTTTCTGCTGGCACTTCAGGGATGTCTGCAGAGCGTGGTCAAAAAAGTCAAGATGGTGTTTTGATGTGCCAAAAATGGGTGGAGCTTCAGTTGCACTCATGGCCGCTATTTTGACATTTCTGACCCCACCCTCCAGACACTTCTGCAGAACTTCAAGCAGCTCTCTCGATATGAGCATATTTAAATTCTTCCAGGTTGATTTCCTATGACTAAGAGGCAAACTCGTTGGCAGAAAAATGCTTTTCAGCAAAATAAATTACAGGAAATAGGCAAGCTGAAAGAAAGAAATAAAAATTGCTGAACTGCATGGACATTTACTGGGGCTTGCTAGCCAACTCTTAGCGTACTATCCAGCAGAAGGACTGTTGGCACCCTTTGACTGGAAACGACACCACCACAAAAGATTAAACACCCAGCATCAGCTCTAGCCAAATCCAAAGTTCCACATTTTCTTCTGCCTATGAAAGGCTGTGCTAGAACCCATTTTATTATGAACGGGAACAAAGCCTCAATAATGAAGTTTCCCCAGAAAACATCCAACCACCTCTTTTTCTAGCAGGGCATGACTCTGAATCCTGTCTGCCTGTGGAATCTCCCATTCGCTCATCAGGTCCTATTTTGCCAGCTATTGTCGTTCCCAGCTCAGTTGAGCCCAGAAGAAACAGGGAGAAGAAACACGAGTGAGCAAAGAGGTCACTTACAGCAAAGGAGAAAAGAGAAAAGACTTGCTCACCCACCAAATGCAACGTTTTCAGAAGTGGATTGCCGTGGCCTTCTTCTTCCCAGGGCTGAGAGAGAGGGACTGGCCCAAGGTCAGCCATCTGGATTTGTGCCCAAGGTAGGGCTAGAACTCATGTTCTCCTGGTGTCTAGCCTGGTGCCTTTAACCACTACACCAAACTGGCTGCCTTAGAAATTATGACTATTACTCAAACAAAAATAGGTATTGGGGAAGATAGCAATCAGTTGTATGTTCAGTTAGTCTACTACAGTGTTTCTCAACCTTGGCAACTTGAAGATGTGTGGACTACAACTCCCAGAATTCCCCAGCCAGCATGGCTGACTGGGGAGTTCTGGGAGCTGAAGTCCACACATCTTCAAGCTGGTCTACTAATAGTCAGGTTTCAGGCAACCTCAGTTCTGCCCCATCTATCCTGCTTCCATTATTTAGTTTTGGGGTTTTTCTTCTCCCAAGTTGGATTGGGCAGCCCTCCAAAGAGAAGGTGGGTTTAAATTGGGCTCTGTCCTCCATAAAGTTGGTATTTCCCATTAGAAACCCATGAAAGGTGGAATGTGGGGAACAGCTAGGTATCAGCATGTGTGTGAGAAAGAGTCGAAAGGGGAATACAGTAACGCATGGCCCATACACACCCCACAATAGATGACATGAGCAGCAGTTAGAAAAGCTGTGGCACTCCAAGCATTGCTGAACTACAACACCCAGCGGCTGTCACCACAGCAGATCAGGCCACTGGGATGTCTGGGACATGAGGAGGGTCACTTCTGGCCCACCTCAGCCTGAGAGTCAGAGGTTCTCAACATACGTGGCCCCTTCTGCTCCGAAGTGGAAAGCACAGATGCGTCTAAGGAAGAACGCTCTGGTGAACCCGGCGCTTTTAGCATATATGGTGGAGCATTGGTGCCACTTGATTTCAAGGAGACGGCACCCAGTTTGTGCCTTCTCTGTGACTAGAACACCCGGGCATGTTCCACTCAGAGTTATTATCCACAGCAGGGGTAGGCAAAGTGAAGCCAATGGGCACTGATACGCCATGGGTGCTTCTCCTGGGCTCAAGTGTGCTTATATTTCTTCACAGATTCTTTCAGTCAAGAATAATAAAATGTCTATGTGCTGCTCCATAAGCGATCTTAGAAAATAAAAGAGAGAGTGGATGCAGCCCAGGCCTCTGCTCTAAAGTGTGCTCAGCCACCCAGAAGGAAAATAAACTCGGAAAGGGAAGTCACAGGAGTCGAGAGAATTCTGTGGGGTGAGACCTAGAGAGCCATCTCTTTAGTCTGCCTTTTGGTAGATGGCTACCTCACAGCAGGGGCGTCTGTGGGTGGGTGGGGGTCCAAAGAATTCAAGATGTGCCCAGCCTGTGCTTTAGAAGCCCATCTCTTTCATGGGCATGTAGAAAGGGATGGGGTTCAATCATGCAGGTGGCATCTTGATTCTTTTGTGACCTCTCTGCCCCCACCATGGATGTCCCTGCTTTATACGGATTTTGTTGTGGGGGAAGGGGGAAGAGGAAGTGCTACGTATGTACCCTGTCTTTGTGGAAAGCTAGAATAGAATAGAATAGAATAGAATAGAATAGAATAGAATAGAATAGAATAGAATAGAATAGAATAGAATAGAATAGAACAGAACAGAACAGAACAGAACAGAATCCAGAGCGAAGTTCACAAAGACAGGAATTCTATAATTCTGTTGTGGGCATTGGTGCTACCACAGATCTAAATGCAATGCCATTTCTGCCCTATCTGAATATCTCTGAGCGCCAATTCTCTGTAAAATATACAGGGTCTACATCCTCAAATTGCTACAAGGGCAAAAAGGAGACTTGCATTAACATTATCACCGTGGTAATGAAATAACTCATTCATCAGCTGTGCCCAAACATCCCGTCTGTGCTCTTGAATTTCTGTTTGCTGGAGAGGCTGCTCTGTTCAAGATTCTCAGGGATGCCGGTCCAGCTCCCCTTGCAAAGGAACGTAACCCCTCTGGATCTCCCAGACCGATGTAAGTCTGATTTTCCAAGTCCATAGAATAGATTTTGCAATCCCTCTAAGCCTTAAAACGGCACAAAAAGACCTATTTCTCCTTTTGTTTTAAGCCAACAAGCAAACAGAAATGATCTACTTTGCTTTTTAAAAAATTAATTTAAATACAAATTTCTGGTAGCTTTCTTTTAAAGAAATAAGGTTAATGGAGAGAAGGGGATCCCACGTGAAAAGGGTTAGGAAAATAGCCCAGGCACTGATCTCTCCAGCCCTCATCTCCATCCTTTGCCCACATCTGAAACATGCACACCCACGCAACTGTCCAGGTGAGGACCATCTCCTAAGGATGGCACTACACAATGGCCATTCTGCATACATTTCAGCAAGACCCTTTCCTCCCCCCCCCCCCACTTCTGAAGCACCTTTCCCATTTTTAAGGAGGCTGGAATTTATAGCGCACGTGGGAAGGTGATCTTCTCCCATCTTTGGATTTGAAGGAGGGTTCCTACTTACCAGCCCAAAGTCCCCCAAATAGCAAGTCTTGAAGGATGATCCCTAGGAGCAGCTTTGCTTCAGTTCTACTTTCCCTTGGAAGGAGACTGGGGTGGGTGTGGAGGGGAGCGGAGGGGAGGGGAGGGGAGGGAGCAGCAGCGACCCTCCTTATGGCCGGGAGATTTCCTTGAAAGAACTTATCCTTTCCAGCATCCCACCCCGCTCTGCCGGGGCTGCTGGTGGTGCAATTCCTCTGACCTGCTTTGCCCAATTGAACAAGCAACCTGCAAAGATCTCTTGGCTTTACGCTCCGCTGTGCTTGCCTTTGGCTGCGGACCATCTCTCTGATCCCTCATCTCAGTGTCTTCTCTTCTCTTCTCTTCTCTTCTCTTCTCTTCTCTTCTCTTCTCTTCTCTTCTCTTCTCTTCTCTTCTTCTCCTCTCCTCTCCTCTCTCTTGTCCCGAGTGTGCAACACATGCACGTATGGATCTCTCATTATGCACCACACCCTCAGACCCGCACCCCCCCCCCCCTCATCTCTTGGAATCTCTTCAGAGAACTCGCCCCCATCCTTCCTTCTTCCCAAACCCCACAGAAATCACAGGCCTTTATGTCCCGACAGCCCACCTATGAATTTGGAAACTCACCCGGAGCCCCTTGGTTTGACCAGAACCCCGATTGCGTCCCCAGCCACAGACCCGACCCGACCCGACCCGGCCAGCTTGCTAGACCCATGATCCCATTCCCACCTCTCTCCAGCACCCACTCCAGCTCTACCCACCCGGTGCACCGGGTCCACTTGGAAGAATCAGTTCCCAAAAGCGTCCACCCGGCGGAGGACTTCGTCTCTTCCTCCAGCCAGGGAGGGGCCGCCCAGCTGGGAGGAGGAGGGAGAGTCCCTGGAAAGGAGGAGTTGCCTGCGGGGGGGGGGGTGAGGATTGCGTCCCAAGACCTCCTCCCATCTCCATTGTGTCTGATGCGATGGGCCATAGGGAGCAGGGAAAGGATGTTTAAAAATCATTTTGTTTTGTTCCTTCCTTGTTGCTCTTTATGCATTCTAAGTAGTACAGGTCCTGCCCTCCTGGACCCTGGAAGAAAAATGTGAAGGAACTAGAAAGCAGGCCCTGGGGACAGAGAACAATGCAGTAGAAAAGACATGCACAAACCTTTTCTGCCAGATTAAAAAAAAAAAAGGGGGGGGGAGGGGAAAGGAGTAAAAAAAAGAAGAAGAAAAAAGAAAAGAAAAGGACAGCCTAACTTCCCCCTCCAAAGTGCTTTATGATTTAGCTGTTGCCACCCACAGAAAAAGCTTTTGGCTCTCGAATGCATCCGCTGGAAACAGTTTTTCTTTTCTTTTAAAAAAAAAGTTTGTAAACTGCTGTACGCTCACCAAAGTGGAAGAACTAGCAGAACGTTCTCCTGTCCGCAACCTGGCAGTCCTGAGTTAAGAATTCTCAGTCTTAGGGTGATATAGTCCCTGGACACCTCTGGAGGATGTTCGGTTGAGGGAAGAGCATTTTACATTCTGTTTTCACAAATAAAACAGCCATAGAAACGAGAGGAGGCCCAACGGGTGAAGTTGTCAATCAGTTTAAAATGATAGAATCGGCGGAAACCATCAGGAAAAGATCCTCTCTAAAGCCATGTTAATTCTTTGGCATATGAAGTTGAAAAAGAGGACAGTGGGTAATTTCTAGTTTCGATCTTTATACAGCTACCTTAAAGAAATGTGTTTATTTGAAAGGAAGGCTGGATGGCATTCATGGTCCTTCAGTTACTGGAGATCCAGCATGCATTTGTGTGCATCCACTTCTAAATTTTCTAAATGTTTGTCACACCTGCCATCATAGACATAGGACCCACCTTCAGAACGATACCTTTCTGGTTCTAAACTCAGCTGGGTTTTCGATCTACAATCCTTTCCCTCCAACCCTCTGGACTTCCCTGGCTGCCTGCTTCTCCTTTGCCTGGTCTGAAAACTAAGCAAATGTCTGTCTGCTTATCCATAATAGTTGGATTGCTCCTTTTTTTCAACATGCAATCTGAGAATCAGACTTTATCATGAAGGACCTTGCTTGTCCTTTTGTTCCTTTCAGCTGCAGGCTACACACATTAACCTCCAAGCAGAAGCAATTTGGCCCTGGAGCAGTGCTTTCTAAAGTGCCGCCGTTGGCGACACACCAACGGCGGCGGCGGTGGTGCAGGGACACGCGGGGGGTGCACGTGTGCTCAGCGGCGGTGGCAGTGGTGGCCTCGCTAAAACGCGGCGCGCCACTGCTGTCTTCGCTGCCGCCACCATGCACACGCCACCGCTGCGCGTGCCCCCGTGCCACCGCTTCGCGACACACCGAACTGTGTGTTGCGACACACTAAAGTGTTGCGACACACAGTTTGGAAAGGTATGCCCTGGAGAGACTTCACTGGGATGCATACAGTTTAGTCAGCGATGAGTCCAGAGCTGCTATTTTGGGTGATGGGGTCAGCTGGGGCCTCTGTAAGCTCTGGGCAGAACAATGCTGGTTGACAATGAGGCCATTAATCTGTTGGGAGACGGCTATGCCCAGCTAGACTGGAGGTGGTGTCCATGGTTACACAGACTATGAGGCTCTTATTTCTCACTCAAATCTCAACAGTGGGGTGGGCAGAGGGGGTGAAGGAGGGAAGCCACCCTCAAAGCAAGCAGATTGTGGAGGAATGGAGCTCGCCTTTTGCTTCTGATAAGATTCTCTAGCTGTGGGCACAATGTGGAAGAAGTTCTATTGAGTTAGATTGTGGATTCTGGCGCCCAACTGTTGCTCAATTGTATATTTGGATACCGAAAGCTGCCCAGAGTCTTCTGGAGTGGGCAGCCATCATAAATTTAATAAAACAAACAATTCAAACTCTGCCAAATGAAGAAAACTCTGGGTTAGAAGGTCGTTTGTGTGAAAGGATTAACAGCTCTGTTCTAGCAATGAATCCCCATTCCTTTGCCAAGCAAAGCCATCTTTAGTGAACATGGGCCCAGCCAGCCTTCCGAAATTCTCCACAAAATACATGGGCAGAGAAATTGGGTGAACTTTTCCAGATTTCTCCTGCAGCGGCAGGATGTTCTCCAAAAACCCCTCAAGTGCAGGACTCCCCCTTGATGATGATCGTAACACCACTGCTAAAAAAAGGCCCGTGGGAGGTGTGCACTCCTGATGTCTTTTCTTGAGATTTAATGAAAGTGTGGGAAGCTGGGAACCCGCAGGCCCCTGGAAAGAGGACCGTACAATGGAAAACAGGATATTCGCATGCACCCACTGCCGCCTCCTCTCTTGGTCCGATTTCAAAAGGCTTTTGAAGCAAATCAATGGCAGACCTGCGGCAAAGACCTGGGGAGGGGGCATTAACTGCCCCATACCCCACACGCTGAGGCAACCCCTTCCGAAGGGTGGTTCAATACTAATAAATCAGTAAGATTAGAGCCCAAGAATGATTTTAGCATCTGGGGCCCTGCCCCACATCGGCTCCAGGGATGGAGGTTGCAGCAAGACAAAAATAAACGGCAGGGAGTACAAAATGGGGGGTCTGAAATGGGCCTTTTGCCACTGCACCCTCGCCAAAATGTTGCCACCTCTGCCATAGCAGCTAATACCCACTCCTGAATCTTGTGAAGGCTGATTGCTCATTCTTTTAAGAGACCACAGAAAGCAGTATCAGTGGTGAACTTCAACATCCAACAGTGTCCTGGTGTCCAACTGAGAGCATAGAGAGACTGCTCATCACTTGAGGAACGTTCTAGTTGAGTTGGCAACAGGACAGCTCTTCTCATTATTATGGGCCATACATTGCTGAAAATAAATTAGCAGAAGGGTGTCTTGAATGGACACACAAGTGGCAGCATGCCCAGAACATATGCAGTAGATGAGTCACACCCATTGCACCCATAATATCCTGTGGGTGCAGCATGTGTCACTGCTAACAGTGCCCCATTAACAAAACCCAGAAACGAATCTCAGAGGGAGGCAGAGAGGATAAACCACATCTGGTCCCTCTGGCAAATCCTCCCAAATGCTTGAATCTCACAGCACCGATGGAACAGATTTCTGGTGGTAACAAAAGACAGGCAGTGTTCCTCAGAGATTCAGGGATGATCTGGAGTGGGAAAGACATTCATACCCAAGACGTGTATTTTCATATTGAATGTGTGTGTCTACAGAAAGCCTCCTGCATACAATCTTAGCATCACTCAGCCTTTTGATATGTTTGCAAATCAAGCTGGGTTCTTTATTATTCCAATTACCAACAATTTCCCACCCCCAGCAGAGCTCATGAATGGCTTTTCTTGCTAGGAGAGGAAGGAATCCTATGGTGTGCAGAGCAGTCTCCAGGGATGGAAGGGGCAAGGCAAGAGCATGCAGCCTTTTGGAATTTGGGGAATCAAGTTCTCACAAGATGGCTGTGTGGTGGGTAGGAGCATACACAACACAACACAACACAACACATGGTGGTCTGGTGAGGTAGCTCCTTGCAATTCCTCCAGGATGTCTCTACTTACTAAGGCTCCTGACCCCTAAATTCAATTTAGCAAGGTTAGGATAGTTTAAGTATAAGGTAAAGGTTCCCCCCACACATTTGTGGTGCTCATCTCCATTTGTTAGCTGAAGAGCCAGCGTTGTCCGAAGACGCTTCCACGGTCATGTGGCTGGCATGACGCATGTGGAACGCTGTTACCTTCCCACCGAAGTGGTACCTATTCATCTACTTGCATTTGCATGCTTTCGAATTGCTAGGTTGGCAAGAGCTGGAGCGAGTGCGGGAGCTCACTCCGTCACACGGGGCTAGGGATTCGAACTTGCGATTTTCCGATCGACAAGCCTGGCATCTTACCCACTGAGCCACCACGCCCCTTTAAGTTTATCAAAAGCCAAATTGACAATTCCCATATTGACAAAATACGGCAGAGAAGATTCTGTTCAACCAAGGGTTGAGAAACACTAGTGTGGAGGGATAGGGGGAAGAAAGGTCCAGGAGATTTGGATACTGAAATGGGAAATGCTCTAGTGTGCAAGGGATGGGGATGAAAACAGTATCTTGAGATAGACAGATGCCTAGATTTCCACCAAAACCATCTCAACGGGTGAGCAAAGCCATTCATGCAGCCCACCTCCTGCAGAGCTGGAGAAAGAGGCTGAAGCTTTTTCAGCAGGGCTGAATGCAAGAAAGAAAGTGCCCCCTTTTGCCCAGTTATAAAAATAACCCAGGGCTGTGCGCTTCTCTAATCTCATCCCAGATGTTTGAGTCCCTGCAACTGAGAAGCCCTGTCCCCGCAGGATTATAGCATTTCATCCTTTTAAGAGGAACGTGGCAGAACCCGACAGGTATCTGGAAGCCTCTCAAGAGAAAATTTCACCGCTCACTCTGGTGGAAGCTCATTGAGTAGTAGCACCAACTGAGTAGGAGGGCAGGCGCTGTGTTGCTCTCCATTATTGGCTGGGGAGGGGGGAGAATGTAAACTCAGTGGTCAAGGACAGATTCTTCCATTCGAAATTGCTCTGCTTGATCAACATCTCGTTAAAAGTCTGTAGCTTGAATCATGTCAACTGGATTTCTATTTTCTTAGTGGAAACGTTTCGCTCCTTATCCAAGGAGCTTCTTCAGTCTGAGCAAAGTTGGTAAGGGAATTCATTCCCTTACCAACTTTGCTCAGACTGAAGCAGCTCCTTGGATAAGGAGCGAAACGTTTCCACTGAGAAAATAGAAATCCAGTTGACATGATTCAAGCTACAGACAATTCCACCTGGATGACTGAGAACCTTCATAGACATATCTCGTTAAAAGGATAGCACGTGAATAATCTCTACATGCTACCCACAATCCTTGGCATGTGGGTGGTCCGAGAAATTTAAATGATAAACAAACAAGGAAGTGAAAGACTTTGGAAATTCTGCCAGTCAGAAGAGTCAAATTGAACTACATGGGTAAATAGTCCTATGTGAACTTATACAAACTGATCTATCATGTGAGCAATGTGGTGCACTTGGCCAACCACCTGCCTTCGCTTTTAAAAATCCTTAATTAAAAATAAAAAATGGGAATGCTGCTGTTTTCTCCAAACATGGTTTGTTCCACACACCACGGTTTGTTAAAATACTGGTTACCAATTAAGCCACAATCGGCTAGATTCTGCAACGTGCTAAGGCAGCCTTTCTCAACCTTTTGACCCTGGAGGAACCCTTGAAATATTTTTCAGGCCTCGGGGAACCCCCGCACATTCAGGCTCAAATATAGGCTACAAGTTACAAAATTATAATATTCATTTCGTGTGTAGGCCTGTATATATGCATTAACCATGTTCTTAAACTGAAAATAAAGAATAATACTTCTTTAATGTGAAGTTGCCTGAATTTGAAATATTTTTTTTAATAAATCGTGATCTCCCAGGGAACCCCTCGTGACCTCTCACGGAACCCGAGGGTGCCACGGAACCCTGGTTGAGAAACCCTGTACCAAGGCCAAACCACACGCACTGCTTTATGGCCTAGCATTAGCCCAACACATGAACCCCGTCTGCTTTTGGGGTCCATCCTGGATTCACAGGGATTCTTGGGCAATAAAATTGTTGGATGGGTGCAACTCAGGGCTTTGTTTAGAAATGCGTCACCTACCGAGAAAGAATGGCAAAATCTGGCAGAATGGAGTTGGGAACATCTTTAGAAAGTAGATGAAGCAGCAGGGGTCAACCACCCCAATCTGCCTTCTCATAAATGACTTCTATTTAGTCAATGAAATCTGATGGACTGAAATACATACAAAGGAACTACGTTGTTTTTAAACTGAGTGACAGCCCGAAACCCCACCCCCCAAATATAGGTAACAGAAGTACAAATACAACCTGGATGCCACAGGGCAAAAGAAAACATACAGGTGGTGGATGACACCTGCAAGTGTAATGGTTACTCAACTCTGAGCTGCCTATATTCTAGGCAGAGTTTTTCAGACTTTTCCAGGAACCTGTTAGTTAAAAAAAAGAAATCCCAGATCCCCTGATCAAGAGGCAAAGCTCCACTGACAGAAAACTGGCCGTGTTTGAGTTAAGTTTAATATCTCATGAAACCCCTTCAAGTTCTTGTGGAGCCCTAGGGTTGCATGGATCACAACTGTAAAAACCCTGCTCTAGGACCCTGGAACAAACGGAGGGGGGAGGGGGAGGGAGGGTCAGGAACCACCTCTTTCTGCATCTTTCAAATAGCATTAAACATCCTTTTGAAGCAAAGAGAAATCATGATGCATGTCCTGAGCTGGAAAGAACACTACCTTAATGATTTATTTGCTGGTGGCAGAGTGTCACAGGGGAGGAACGGAGAAGAATGGAAATTAAATTGAGGTCTGCCTTGGGATTTGATTATCCCCCCCCCTCTCTCTTGTCCCCCGCCCCCGTGTCTACCTGACCTAGTTAACTCAACAAGGCAACACCTGCCACCCCCCACCCCCATCATTTCCAACCAAGGGGTCCGTGAAAGGTTTGACAAATCTCACAGTCCAGCATCAGCAAAGCCAACCTCTTCCTATAGTAGAAGCTGCCCCAGATGTAACTTATAGTGTGGAGACAGCATAATCAACCTCAGGTCTTAAAGAGTTGAAAGGAGAGAGACTGGGAGTAACTGGCACTTGAGAGGATCCCCTCCCGCCTTACTGAAAGGCAATTTTTCAAATCGTGTGCTGGTGTCCCTGGATGTCGATACCATTTATATTGGGGTTGCTAGTCAAATGGGTATTGACTGACTCAGAACAATTCCGTAAGTATATTGCTTACAAACATTGCTTTTCAGAATGTATCAAGGAGTGGGGAATCTGTAGTCTTCTAGATCTTACTGAGCTGTAACTTTCCATCATCAAAGTAACGGGGAAGGCAAACGTATGCTCAAACGAAACATAAGGTGGTGCAACGCACTGGAGGGACCAAACACCCAACATTCAACCAATTATTATGCTTTTCTACCCTTAACGACGATGCTCTCTAAAGAATGAAAGATAAAATATAATACTTGTTACCAAGTTTACAGATCTACTTTACAGCAAGCAATTTTGCTGATAAGGACCTAACGAGTTACTTCATTACAAGAGGCATGATATGAAAACAAGGGGAATGCCAGTTTGATATTCTGGATTATGCATCAAAAGATACATTTTACAAAACAGTCATTTAAGTTTCTCGTTGGAAAAAGGCATTTGTCTAAGTTTGCCATTTGGAAAACAGATGTGAAAGGTAAATGCATTCCAGTATTTTATGCTTCCTAATGTTTTGTATTAACTAGAATTCTCAGCGTCTTTCTTCTGCCTGCATCGGCCATGGAGGATGGAGCTGCTGAAAACAGCAATTGGTCAACATCTGATGGTTTATAACAGGGGTCCCCAACCTTTTTGGCGCCAGGGACCGGTTTCAAAAGACAATTTTTCCATGGACTGGGGGGCGGGGTTTCCGGGATTTCCGTGGACCAGGAGGGCAGGGTTTCCGGGATTTCTGTGGACTGGGGGGCGGGGTTTGCGGGCGGGAGCCAATCACAAGCACCGGGGGTGGGGTTTGTGGACAGGAGCCAATTGTGTTGAAGGGGGCGGGGTTTGCGGGCAGGAGCCCCGTGGCCCAGTTCCTAACAGGCCGTGGTCCACTAGTTTACAAGATCCACACAGGAAGAAAAACTGTTTCTAACCGTATTGTTTGTTACATTTCTTTTTTCTGGCATCTTGTGTTATCTTCCCCAAATCTCCTCCCTGCAAACACTGAGATTACCACTCGCATAACCTCTCCCTCACAATTATGGCGAGTAAATTATCTTCCAGCACTAAAAAAAATATCCAATTCATAGGCTTATCATTTCATTTTAATTCTTCTTCATGGTATTTTGTCACAATTTACTAGCTTTTACCCCCTCCATAAATCTTCAGGCATAGCAGGAGGCTGGAAAAAGGAGAATTTGAACTTGGTGTGAAAAGCAAATTGAAGCAAGCAATGATTCTATGTGGTGATGGACAATTCAGATAAAAGTGATCTCACACAAATCCCTGCAAATCACTGCTGGTCAGTGGTGGCCATTTGCAAAGGGAAATCTTCTGTACTGTTCTTTAAAAAAGAAGGAAAAAAGTAAATCCCAACGTTATTCCCAAAGCTCCTGAATCAGGAGAAACATCAGATTTAGCGTTCGTTCTTAGTTTTGCATTGTGAGTTGTCTTTAAAAACCATCTTCATCGTTAGGATAAAGGTGCACAAACTGAGGTCCTAAAGCTGCCTGTGACCTCTGAAGGACCTGATATGCCCCCCACCTCCAAAGCTCCTCCTACAGCTGGCATCAAGCTAATTTTAACGTGGCAGAAGGTGAGGCTATTATTATAAGCATGGAGGAAATCATATTAAATACATGAGACCAAATTAGCATCATTTCGATTACACTGAAATGCAAACGAAATCCAATTCAGTTTTGCCTGAGCTGCACCTACTTTTCGAGGCGTGGACTCGAAAGACTCACTGGGCATGGAGCTGTGCACACCCCTTAGTGCCGCCCTTGACCTGCCAAAGTTGCAGACCCCACCCTACGGAGCGGTGGAAAGGACAATCCACGTTTAGTTACGTATTGGAAAAGGTATAATGGAAAAGGGGAAGTCCAGTTCCTAGCCACTGTTTTGTTATCTTTAAAACTCTCTTTTTTGAAAATGCTACTAAAGAAAGAGTAGCTGGGAGGGATACACCAGCTGCGTTCAATTCTCGCTTCCATAATCACTGTGGCCTTACAAGTAAAGACCAAATCACATTCATTTCGCAACATTCGTCTTAAGCAAATAGTAAAGGCCTCTCTGGGTACCTTTGTTGAGCTCTGTGCCAGCACGACTGCGCTTGAGCGCCAAATACTGTATCCAAATTTGGGCACCACACTTTAAAAGGGAGAGGGAGAAGCTGGAGCAGGCTCGAGAGAGAGATACCAGGATGACAAGAGGTTCGGCAACTAAGGCAGAACCATTAGAGGAGCAGGACACACTTTGCAAAGCAGAAGGTGGAGGAGAGATGATAGCCTTCTACAAATTTCTAGAAAGCTGTCGTGTAAGAGGGGGCAGACCTCCTCCGCTGAAACAGAGAGCAGGACAAGGATCCCAGAGCTGAAATTTATGGAAAGGAGATTCAGGATGAACACGAGGATGAATTTCCTATAAATAAGACGGTTAAGCAATGGGAGTCATTGCCTTGCCCTCACTTCAGGCTTTAAAAGAGGGGTGGGGCGGCTACCTATTGGGGATGGTTAAAGTGGATTCCTGCACTGACCAGGGAATTGGTTTAAACGCAGTGAAGGTCTCTTCCAACTCATACATCCTTTGATCTGTCTCGGTACAGTTAGGAAAAGTCCCTGAAAACCCCATCAAACTGTCTTGAGCCAGAGAAGCAAAATTGAACGTAAAAATGGCCTGGGGGGGGGGGGGTTAAATATTGTACCTCTATACCGTGATGGGAAGGTGGTGGGAAAGATGGGCCTGAAGTTATTTAACATCCAGTTTCAGAACGGGTATCATCCTCACGTATTCAGCTGCCAGATGTTTTTCTACAATCTAGTTTAAAAAAAAAACTACAAAAAAGGCAGAGGAAGAAATGAATTCAAATTTACCGAAGCCAAATTTTATGTATTTCTACCCCCCCACCCTTAAATTCCAGAAAGGGTAAATGAACAAACCAGAGTTCTCCTGTATCAACCAAACCAAACCCCACCGCACAGACACACAAGCGTAATATTTAAAGCTGTGTGCACCTACCACCGGCTCAGCCCTGATTTGGGGGCAACTGGTTCATTATCTACGGGGACAGAGTTGATACCGGAACGCTCCTCTCTCACGAGACCTACCAGGGGAGCCTTTTGCCTTACGGCAAGTAGAGAATTTCCACAAATACTCCCAGCGCTTCCAACGCCAGTCAGCTTGCATAAAAAAGGCGGAGGGGTCTTCCCCTAAAGAATTGCTCCACTGAAATGGAATGAAGCTGCACAAAAGAACCCGGCAGAAGGCATGGATAATTCTGCTTGTTTCAATCAGTTTTCCCTCGGAGCAATTCCAAGCAAGCTGCTCCTCCAACAGCAGCTACGCACAATCCATTTTCTCCAAAGCAGCGCTCCGGAATAAGTGGGTGGTGGGCTGCCGCCTAAATCAAAGTTAATACTAATGTAGGCATGTCTTAAGATTCTTTTCTCTGATGCTATCTTGCAAAGCTACGACACGTGGATGGAAAAGATTTGCAGACAGGAACAGACACAGCTGTGACAATCGCTTCCCTTTCTTCAAAAGAGTCCGTGTTGATAGTCCAGAGAGTACCATGGTCCATGTGTGTCTGGGGACGATGGTTTTGTCCAGTGCTTTTCCCACTAGACGATCTTCCTCCCTCTTTGAACAAACGGAAGTATTGTGCATGGCCCAAATTGATGTCTATCTCCACTTGAAAATGCCTGTTAAGGAGAAATGAACAAAACAAAACAAAACAAAACAGGAATCCGCTTCACCAGGCAGATGCAGAGGTTTTGCCAGCAACGGGGGCACAAAGCAATGGCACCTCTCTCTTTAAAAAATAAAATACACAGCTTCATCTCCAAGAACTAGATTTGAGGTGAGTTGGTCTTTCAGACATTACTTGCGCTCGTCCCCCAGTGTGAGGATCCCTTATTCAATGAGTTCCACGTAGTTGGCTGGAAACATCCCGAAGTGGCCGTCGGGACCGTAACCTCGCCACCAGCCCTCGTCAATCATCTCAATGTTTGTGATAATGTTCTCAGGGTCAAAAGAGATCTCTGTGTCGTCAGCTGAAAGGTGGGAAACAAACCATATCCTCAGTGCTATTTTTTTTAAAAAGCCACCTGGCCCAATAGGATACAAGGTCAGAATCACACTCTAAACCAGTGTTTCTCAACCTCAACCACTTTAAGATGTGTGGAGAAATGGGAGTTGAAGTCCACACATCTTAAAGTTGCTAAGGTTGACAAACTCTGCTCTAAACCAAGCATATGTTTGAATTCTATTTATTTTAAGTTACAACTGTAATAATCTGGGTTGCCTTATGCCAAACTCAAGAGTACTTAATCATTTAACCTCTTATTTTCTACAGCTGCTTATTCTTCCACTGTGGATCATTAGTCCTCCTTTCTGGAGACTCACAGCGTCCTACACTACCGTTTCATCCTTTGAATCTGGGCTGTGGAACCTTTTTCTGAGCTGAGGGTTGCATCTGGCCTTTGAGTGGTGGGCTGGGACTACAACAGATAACAGAAGAAGCCTGCAGGCCATGGCAAAAATAAAGTACTGTAGGATTAAATGTAAATTAATGAAACATAAATAGGGGCTTCTTCCCTTGCATTCAACAAATTCATTCGGTTGGCACATTAAAAGTTACAATCCAGCAGCAAAAATTGGACAGGCTTTGAGAGCTGCACCGAATGCTTGTGCCTACGACCACAAATTCTACCCATATACTTTACATATTTAAACAACCCCCGAGCCCATTCTAACTCTGTACAGGCAGAACTTCAAGCCTGTACTGTTTCTGCTAAGGGTTAGAAGTAGTCACCTCTTTACTTCAGTACCTATACTGTGCAAACTGCATTTAAGCTGCAGGTACATAACTTTTTCCCTTGCAACAAGCCTCTAAAATGTGGCTTTCTGGCTTCCAAATCTGATCATGCTTTTTTAAGCTGTAGCTTCTCCAAGCATGAGAATAAAACAGCTGTTCCTAGGAAGCAAATACGGGGGACTAATGAAAGTAAAAGGTATCAAACATACCAGCTTGGTAATCATACAGAGCACGGGCACATACACCTTTCCCCTCCAGGTTAAGGTTTTGTTGATAGGTCTCAGTATAATCATAGTTAGCATCTTCAGGCTGTTTCCAAAAAAAGAAGAGTTAACAGGACAAAGAATGATACGCTGAATCAGCTGGCCATCAACCTTTCAGCTACAATTCATTCACTACAATGGCTTTTCCCAACTCCAGATGTTTTTCCTGCTCCAGATGTGAGGACCTCAACTCCCAGAATTCCCAAGTAGTGTAACCAAGCTTGAGAATTTTGAGAGTTGAAGGCCACACATCTGGAAGGTGATATAGTCAGAGAAGACGGCTTTAACAAATCTCAAGGTATATTCTGATGTAAGCATATGAACCCAGTTTATAGAAACATGAATTAATTTCTGAAAGGAAGGACATGAAAGAAGTTTGTCATGGATTTTTGAAGGAAATTTTTTATTAAGATCTGCCAAATCAGACTTCACTAGGCCCCAGGAGTTCATCTGCATCTTCTTCAAAGCAAAAATCCATGTAGGAACTTTTGAACAAAACGTAAGCACATATATTTAATTACTTTCCCAATGAATGTCATGGGAAAATAGCATAAAGGAAAGGCATGAATGTAAAATAGGAGTAATTATATATTTTTTAAAAACTTATATTGTCCTTGTTAATGTAGGTTTCCCCAAATACATTTACGTAAAAAAAAGTATGCCAGAGAAATTAGGGAAATTGCAAATAACAAGTACAATTTTTTTCTTACAGATATTTAAAAAAAATAGCAAAGTACACAACAATACTATCTTGCTAAGGCGGTCAAGACTAACCCAATTTGTATTGATCCGCAGTTTGCTAGCAGAGACTAACCTCAGGAGGCTCATCATAGAGAACACTCTGGCTTGGGGGTTCCTCATACACCGCCTCATGTTCCACCTCTGGTTGGTGGACTGCAGCCCCCGCCTTGTGGTTTTCCTGCCTGACAGAATCACCTGAAAGAAGCATTCTCAATTTCAATTTCATTTCAAGCAGGTTTACTCTGGCATGTCCTATCTAATGCACTTTTCTGAATTATCGTGATTTCTACAGAGGAGGGCTAAGGACATCCTACATTGCCCTAAGTGACTGAGTCCATGCGTTGCGCTCTGCCGTAATGTGGCTTGTTTTCAGTTTTGTGCAATGTGCAAATGACCCCCCCCCGCACTATAGCTGAGTGTTGTTACTGTTACTAACGGCCTTTATGAATTGCTCTTCCTGACCCAACCCAGGCAATTATGAGCTATTCAACAAACCATGGTTTAAAATGCTGCTTCAGCACTGTAAAAGGCTGTTGATGAGAGGAAATTACTGCAACAGGGGGGCTACATGTGAGGGTGAGGTGATGGCCACATGCCCGTAGGTTAGACATAAAAGAGAGCCAGTTTGGTGTAGTGGTTCAGGTGCTGGCCTAGGAACCAGGAAACCGCGAGTTCTAGTCCTGCCTTAGGCATGAAAGCCGGCTGGGTGACCTTGGGCCTCTCTCTCAGCCCAACCCACCTCACAGGGTTGTTGTTGTGGGGAAAATAGGAGGCGGGAGTACTGGAGAGCGCTTCCGGGTGCTGAAGACGCCGGTGCGTTGAACCGAGCGCTCCTGGCTCGGCTCAGCTGTTTGCCTGCTTGCAGCGGTTTTTAAAGAAATAAAACTGCTGAAATCTCCCCTTTGAAGAAAAGGGGATCAGAAGATAAACCACAAGGGTCGCTGGAATCGTCGCTCTTTCCCAATTCCCGTTTTTCCACCACGGGAAAAAGGAAATTGAAGGGACGAAAGCGACTGGAAGGACCATCGTTATTGCTCTACAGGGAACAGCGAAATCTTTTCAGATGAGTAGCACCTAAATTCAGCACTTTTAGTCACTGTTTTATATTTGTGTTTATTTTAACTTTACATATTATCTGCTAAGATCCTTCTATGGACATGACCGATGCTGCTGGTGATTGTGTAACTTTCTTGCTAAAGACAACTTCAGAAATGGTGGGAGCTTAAAGAACAATGACTTTACTTGGAAGTGAAATGGAGTGACATTGACTATTGACGAATGGCTTATTTACTGAAGTGGGACTAATCTATTTTCCTCTCTGGATTTTGAATTTAAATGGGTTAATGTCTGCCTTTTATCTTATTTCTTTGCTTTTCTGCTTTTCATCTTGAGATGGTATTTTTTTTTCCTTCTTTTTTCTGTAATGCATTTGGAAATTATTTGGATTATAATGGGTATTTTTGGAATATTTTTGTTTTAAACAGTTTTGGGAACTTTCTTATTATTTGGGATTTTAGTGGACTTTCTTGTTGCTTTTTGTCTTGGAGAGTGAAGACATTTGGAGTTGGGGCTTTTTCCTATTCCCCCCCCTTCTCTTTTTTTTTCTTCTCTCTCCTCTTTGGGACTTGTGATTATAAGCTTGCCTGAGAACTGGATTGTTATTACATTTTCAAGGATATTTTGACTACAGCTAAAGGACTTACCCGTTGTACTCTTATCTTTTATTTTTCTTTTATGTGAGAATTGTTGATTTTACCAAAGTACATTTTGCCCTTTTTTTTAATGCAATATCTATTAAGAAAAAGCAGTATTACTTTTATTTTTTAATTTTTCATTGTATTTGGATTTTTTTCTCTCCTCTCTTCCCTTTTTTCTTTTGAATCCTTAATAATTTTTTTATCCCTCCTCTTCCCTTTTTCTTTTCTTTCTTTTTTTATTATTGTTTATAGTGGTTCTCCTTTGTCTTTTGTTATTTTTCTTTTCTCTTTACAAGAATATTATATACAACCTGGTTACTGCGGTTGCAAGAGTGAAGAGGGATAGATATAAGGAAATGGAGTCCATGGCTGCACCTTCAGAAGTACCAACGTCAGATAGGGGAAAATATTGGATGCGATTACAGCACTGAATCAAAAAATGGATGATTTAACTACTGCCTTGGAAGAAAAGATGGTTATTTTAACTGTTACCTTGGAGAAAAAGATGGATGACTTAATTACTTCTTTTGATATAAAAATAGATAAAAAGATGGACAATATTCTAGATCAACAAGTAGAAGAGAAAATGGAAGTGATGAAGGAAGACTCAGAAAAAGAATTTAGAAATGAAATACAGACTGTCAAAGAAATTGCAAATATTCTTCCAGGGGATTTTAAAGAGACACAAGGCCAGGTTAAGAAATTGGAGATTAAATCAGATTCTATTACTATGGAATATAATTTAGATGCTATTGTATTAGCAGAAATGAGAGAAGAATGTATTTTGAGTCTGATAGGAGCTCTGGAAAAATTAGATGAGAATATGAGAAAATATATAGTTGATACTTTAGTTCAATATTTAGAGACAGAAGAAGAAGACATGGACTCTGAGATAGATAAAATTTTTAGAGTTGACTCACGTTATGTTAGAGATAAGAAATTGTCAAGATATTTTGTGAGAAAAGTTATAAAAGAGCAAAATCTGAAGAAATATTATAGCGAGAGATCAAAAATAGTAGGGTTGGGTATAACTTAAAAGAATTAAATCAGAATTTTTTCTTTTTGTTTGGAATCTGGGTTGTACAAATAGAAAAATTCTTTTCTTTTTATTTCTATATGCATAGTATAATAGTATAGTTGGGTATAAATTAAAAGATTTAAATTAGAATTTGTTCTTATTATTCGGAATTTGGGATGCATAAATAGAAAAAAAAAATTCTTTTTACTTATATATGTATAGTTTTGGGAAAATTAAAGTGTACCAACAATACAGGAATGGATGTTGAAACTATTAGAAATGGCAGAAAATGACAAATTGATTTGCCTACTAAAAGAAAAATTTTAATTATTATTCTTTAATGAGTGGAAATCTGTGATGGACTATTTGCAAAAAGCAGGAGGAGTAAAGCTAAATATGGAGTATTTGTTGATTAGATTATAGATAAATAGTACATAATAGACAAGGAAAAATATATGAATGTTATATGAATAGCCAGCATGTTAAAACAAACTATCTATTTTATTCTTATGACCATAGACGGATCGGAGGTTATCTAATTTCTATGTATGTCTTTTTCTTTATTCTTTTTTTCTTTTTCTTTACTGCACTTTTCTTTTTCTTTTCTTTTAATTTGTATTTCTTTTTCTGTTTCATCTTTATCTTTTAGCTTTGTATATTTAAAAACCTAATAAAACTTAATAAAAAAAAAAGGAGGCGGGAGTACTATGCCTTGAGTTGATCTTTCTTTCTTTCTTTCTTTCTTTCTTTCTTTCTCTCTCTCTCTCTCTCTCTCTCTCTCTCTCTCTCTCTCTCTCTCTCTCTCCTTCCTTTCCTTTCCTTTCCTTTCCTTTCCTTTCCTTTCCTTTCCTTTCCTTTCCTTTCCTTTCCTTTCCTTTCCTTTCCTTTCCTTTCCTTTCCTTTCCTTTCCTTTCTTTTAAAAAGAAAGGTGGGATAAAAATATAATGATGATGATGATGATGATGATGATGTCTCTCCCATTTACCAAACCAGTTTCCTAGCTTGGAGAAGGGTTGTTCAGTGGCCTTGCGAAGCACCATTAGTTACAGTGGGGCAAAAAAGTATTTAGTCAGCCACCAATTGTGCAAGTTCTCCCACTTAAAAAGATGAGAGAGGCCTGTAATTGACATCATAGGTAGACCTCAACTATGAATCAGACAGTGTGATTGTCTGGATTTGTTTTCTCATTTTGTCTCTCATAGTTGAGGTCTACCTATAATGTCAATTACAGGCCTCTCTCATCTTTTTAAGTGGGAGAACTTGCACAATTGGTGGCTGACTAAATACTTTTTTGCCCCACTGTATAACCAACCAGCCGACTGATATGTAGCTGCATCTGCTTCTTCTCAACAGAGCGCACACTCCCTTTACCGACTCCTCCTCTCCTTCCCACCCGGAGGCAACAGCTAAACAAAGCTGCCAACGTTTTATCTGGACTGTGATCGTATGGCAAGGGAATAATCTTAGAAATGCATCTTGAAGTGCTTCATAAATAAAACAACTATTACTGTAAACATAGGGGCAATTCACAAATTATGCATTCACAAATTATGCTAAACCATAATAAACCCTAGACTTATTAAGCAAGCCTCAGCGAACGTACTGAGCTAGAAACAGTACTTTACAAATCAGAGTTAATGTTCGGATTCACACAACGCCCTAGCTCAAAATCAAACCACACAATGGTTTACATCAGTGTTTCTCAACTTTGGCAACTTTAAGATGTGTGGACTTCGACTCCCAGGATTCCCCAGCCAGCAAGGCTGGCTGGGGAATCCTGGGAGTCGAAGTCCACACATCTTAAAGTTGCCAAGGTTGAGAAACACTGGTTTACATATTAGGTGAATCCAACCAACCAGTCTAAGTCTGACCTTTCAAACGAGAGTGTGCCATGCCACTCTATAAAACATAAGCAGACTCTCAAGAGTGAAACAGAGTCAGTCATCCATTTGGTGAAGAAAGGATGCTGAGAAGGCAAGACTCATGTTCCAAGGTTTCAATCCTTCCTTGGTTTAATAGCAATTTTTTTTCATGATGCCTCTGCTCAGTATCCCTCTCTTGTTCTCCTTTCAGTATAGCAAACAGCTTTCTTGCCTTCTCATGTCTCACTTTAATTACACACTAACCATCTCACATGCAATGCAAAATCATGGGCTCTCATTTGCTTCCCCTCCCCACAAGCTTCTCCGATGCAATAAGAACTAAGGTTGCACAAATGGCCACACGGAGGAAACAGGAGGCACACACACCATTACACAATACACAGAGAAATTGAACACAGAGAGATCTCAGAGGTCAACAACAGACGTCTCAAGCTTTGAAGGAGAAACGATATCTCTGAGCAGATCACCGAGAGATGGATGAAGCTGCGTGTGTCACAGCTTCTCACCACAACGAAATAGGAAGTACAGACCAGGGAAGGGTTCCTTTTGACATACGGATGAAAAGAACAGCTCAGGTCTGTTCCAATGTTAGCAAATATAGCTACTGGAGAATGAGACATAGATTTGGTAAAAAAAAAAAAAAGCTTGGTAAAGGCCTTTTGAGAGCAGGACACGGGGAGAAGTTGGTTGTGAGGATGTACCCATGACCAGCTAACATGCACCCTTGTACTAAGAGAAATGCACGGAGGGGTGTGCAAGAGGTATAAAGAGTACACGTGGACCAGAAGCTGTCCCAAGCAAAAACGGTTCGCTTGCCAAAGTTGGACTGGAACAGCTTTCATAGTCAAAGCTGCACTACATGAAGAGAAATTTAAGTATTCACACAGCAGAAAAAAAAAAACAGCCAATGTCTGTATCTGTGCCCCACACAAGAGTTAGCACAAGAGTCTTTTATTTTCCTAAAACCTGTTTCTTTTGCAGGCTTTTTGGGGAGGGGATGAAACTTTTCAAGCAGGAACCTGCCCACAAAGGGGTAGATTGGGGAAATCATGGCCTGGTCAAGGATGCTTTCAGGAGAATACTCTGTCCTGCCACGGCCCCTGCTCTGGAACACCATTTCCCCCAAGAGATGTCTGCCCCCCACCTTGACCGTGTTCAAAAGAGCTCTGGAAACGCGGCTTGTTCCCCAGGCCTTGGGTCAGAAGAGCCGGTGGGTCCCCCACGATTGGCTGACTTTTAACGGCTGCTTTTTGTCTGGCATTTGGCAGTGGGTTTTTTGTTTGTCTGTTTCTTTTAATTGTATTGTTTTAATTGCATTAATTGTATTGTACAGTTGCTTTTTATTGTACGCCGCCCAGCGTTCTTATAGAGTTGGGTGGCCTTCTACATTTCTAAAACAAATAAGTAAATCAAATAAACGCTAGGTGTATCTTCCAACTAGGATGCAGAGAAGAAGAGTCAGAATTACCACTGGCTATTAAAAAAACAAACACCTCTTGCAATTAAAAAAAATGTAATCAAGGAGCAGAAATCACGTGCTCTCATATAATGCTTTTACCAAGTTCAGGAACAGGAAAAACTGGAGGTGTGTCGTGACCAGACGGACGAACAACAGGAGGAGGAGGGACATCTTGCGTAGCAGGTTGGACAGGGGATACGGGACTCTCCACCTGGCTTCTCTCCTGAAGAAAAGGGCTCCGTAACTTGCCTAGGAAAGGAGCTAAGTCAGTCCAGAACACAAACCGGTTAGACTCGTGTCTCTGATACAACCAGGAGACCTTGGCTAAGCTGCTCAGTCACTACCGAGTTGCCTGATTCTACCCATTCTTATTTAGAAGTGTAACAGTGTTTGTGACTTGAGCCACGGAACTCATCCAATCAAACCATGCATCCAATGCATAGTTCTTGGACTGCATTAGACCATATGAGCCAAATTCTAACACCCAAATCATGGCACAAGATTTCAAATTTTCACAATGTACTTGGCAGAGGAGAAAATGTTCTCAGTTGCCATGCTCAGGTTCTGAAATTCCCATAACTGATTCCCCTTGCTGTGTGTGCCTTCCTTAGTCTAGGACTGGTCCATGGAATACCTGGCTGGGAACTGATGGCAGTGGCTGCTTCTGTAGACATGGACCTCTCCTTCTGTTTGAAGACCTCACGAGGATTCACTGATCGTTGCGCTACTAGCGATGCTGCTTCCTGAAAAAACAGAAGGATAATGGAATCCTGATGAAATACAAAAATCAAAAGCGTGGGAAAGAAGAGGGAACTCTAGCACCAACATATACCACCACTGCCCAGCCTTAGCATGCAAGGGGAAAGTGCTGCCTTTGGCTGCCAATGTATCTTACTAATCAAAATCCTTTCCTCAATCCAACACTGCCAGATGTGTTGGGCGACACATCAACAAATCACAGAGTCCCTAGCTAGCACAGACACTGACCATGCTGAATGAGCTTTAAGGGCGCTGCAGTTAGAGGATTCGGATGATCCATAACCCATTTGGCAGGAAAAGCTCAGGATGCAGGCATCCATCAAAAAGGTTTATTCATTGTATGTGTGTGTGCCAGTGTGTGTAGTTCTTAAGGGGCTGGATTAGGAATGGGGAAACCCAGGCTGTAGTCCTCCCTAAGGCACAGAAGCAACTGGGTGACATTGGACCAGTCACTCTCTCCATCCTGAACTGGGAAGTTGAAAAATATCTACCTACTAACCCATACTGGACTAGTGTGGTAGATCACAATCCATAACATTCAATGAAGAGGCTTTCATCTTGCCAGTGGATTGATTGGGGATGATGATGATGATAATGATGATGATGAAGGTCCCCGGTTTAAGAATGTCCCGGTTTACAGACGACTCCTAGTTAAGAACGGACTGCCATAAAGACTATTATATTAAAAATTCGGGTTAAGTACACAATACTACTTTGTGTATTATTATGTTTAAAATGTTTTAGTGTATTTGGAAGTGTTTCTTAAGTGTTTTATATACGTAGAAAGGTAAAACGTATACTATATACTAAGACAAACATTTGACTAACTGATGCTAAATAACTGTTCCGACTTACATACAAATTCGACTTAAGGACAGACTTAGGAACTGAACTCATTCTTAAACCAGGGCCCTCCTGTATACAGTTACTTGATCTGCAGTATTACAGGGAAGTAATAACCATCCATGTTCTTCCACTAAAATTCTAGGCCAGAGCTTTCCAAACTGTGTGTCGGGACACATTAGTGTGTCGGCTGCAGTGTCTGGGTGTGTCGCGGCTGCTGCCACTTCCGAGCCCTGCCAGGGTTCCACGCAGGTCCTAGTGTCTGCCTTGTGCCTTGCTGCCTCCAAACCTGCTGTGATTCCGCGCAGGTCCTAGTGCCTGCCTTGTGCCCTGCTGTAAGAGTGTGTCGCGAAATGATGCATGTCTAAAAAGTGTGTCACCAACATGAAAAGTTTGGAAAGCTCTGTTCTAGGCCATGGTCCTCAGTTACTCGAAGATAAAGCAAGCATCCATGGGTCAAGGTGAAGCTTGCATATGGGTACCTACCTTTCTAGATACTGCAAAAAATATGAAGGCTTTGGGCCAAAGTATCTCTTGTTCATTATAAAAATGGAATAAATGGGATATCAAGGCTTGATACTGTATGAACCTCTTATGAAGTCCTTGTGTACGATACACTATCCTTTTGCGTATTGCTTTCACTACATCTGACAGAGAGAGTTAAAGGATGAAGGAAGGTCTCCGTGGACAGCACTGATCCTCCACTATGGAAAAGATAGGATCAAGCAGTTACAAACAGCTAGTCAAAAGGAGAAAGACCCTCATAAACCAATAGATGCGGAATGGAGAGAGTGAGAAGGTAATTCTCAAGCAGCACAAAGTGAAAAAGAAAAGCAACCATCCTGCCCAAATTAAATCCCCCAATAAATTGTCCATGCCCCTATGGAAGACCCATAGTAGAATAGGAAAGAGAACAGAGTCAAGTTATCAAGAATCCCGCATGCAACTGGATGAGTCCAACAGTCTAAATCAAAATGCCACAAAAAGGTAAAGGAAAAAGCCAAGGAAGTACCACCATGAATCAGAAGATCCATTTTCTGACATTGTAAATAAAGAACAGTGTGGACAATAATCCACAAGGAAATTCAGCTTGAGAGCCACATACTAACAGAACCTTCTTCAACCTGACTCCTGTAGACTTACAGACTTATTGGGCGGGCTGGCAACCATGCAACTGAAGTGGCTTAAAAGCTGTTGAAATAAAACAAATTCCCAGAATGCCTAGTATGGGTCGCATATTGACAGGAATCCTGGTAATTATAGTCCCCAAAAATCTGGAAGACAGCTAGTTGGGGAGGACTCCTTATGGATTTTCCTGATAGTGAGAATACAAAGGGATATTGGGGATGGACAGAAATGCTTTTAGCAATACACTTAAGTGTATACAACTGTTTAATTACAAACAGTTCTGTATGTCCAAATCAGAAATCTCTTTATCATCATAGGGCTGACGTTATACAAAGTCTTAGATGTTTTTCTGTTAGCCATATACTATACCAGAAGAGATGGAGTCATCTCTTTTCATGACCACTTCCTGCATTTTTCTACAGAGGGTAGAAGCAGCGAACCTGCTCTTTCCCATCCAGGCACATAGAAACCAAAACTGTTGGCAGAGGGGTGAGAACGCCATCTCCAGGTCATTTATCAACAAAAAGCAGGCAAGTAAAAATGTGTCCGTGGGCTGCTGATTTTTGTGGGTTTATTTACAATGGCAAGAAGTGAGAAATAGAGTAATTCACCCGCAACCATGATTTTAGTCACATCTTGGACACAGGAACTGGGCAAGGCTTCAGTCAGAAAAACATGGCAAATTATCTAGCCACCATTTTCAGAACCAGACAAAAACACAATGAAAGATACGACAACTGAAGAGTATAGTCCAGAAAACATGGATGACCTTTTTTGTGGCCATGATCCAAGATACTACAGAAGAATCAGTGCCAAGATTCTTAAGAAAATGCAAGATTGAGCAGATAACAGAAGAAAATGAATACTGAAAACAGTGGTAAGGAATTATATATTGAACAATCACAATCAGTATTTAGAATCATTAGAAGAGACAGGTTTTTCTTATCAGCAGAAAGATCAGTACAGTACTTTCGCATATGAGTAGAGATTGCCTTAAGATGTGCCAAGACCAAAAGAGAAACAAGTTTTGAAAGGTTTATGTACCTATATGAATATTCAGCCTACCCATGGCAGGAAGAGGTGAAGTGGATGAAGGAAGATTCTTCTGGATTAAATTCTGACAGCATTTTTCATACCTGCCAGCTACAAGAGTTTCCATATTAAACATGCAATGCTCATAATGAAGCATGCAGTGCATTGCATGCACTGAGAATGCAATGGGATTGTTGAATTTAGTTGTTATTCAGCAAATCAGCAGTTATCCTGCTTTCATCTAATAGGCACTGAGAGACAATATGAAGAAGATTGAAGTGATATAGATTGCACCCCATGTGAAGGCACTGTGAAGAATGAGGCCAGATTGGCAAGGGGTTTTCTCCTGTGTACCTGAGCTTTCTCCACAGACTCACTCCTCCTTGGGAAACCTTTCTTGCTGCGATCTTCTTCTTGCTCCTTCTGTAACAAAAGATGACCCCTTACACTTATGGTAAGGTCAAGCAGAGATGATGGAACCAAGGTGAATGAAATAAGAATCTTGGCTTTGCTGAAGAACGTTAAGGAACAGCTTTTCCTATGGACCACTGACCCAAGTCATACAACAGATCAAGAATAATAGCCAACTGATGGCCCGAACTCCAACTCTCCCTATCACATTTTAAATACAGTGCAAATTAGCAGCATAAACAGCATTTATGTCTTTATGGGAGCACTAAAAGATCTCAGAATTTGCCTAGGAATTCCTTGCTATCTTGTGTCATCTTCATAGGCAAGAACGAAATTCTATCTTCAGAAATCTCTTTTCAAAAAAGACACTCAGACCAACAGAGAGAAAAATGTGACCATTTCCAACCTCACCCATTGCTGTTTATCTTTCTCTCTCGAGTTGGCTTCCTGTTGTTGCTGGAATTTCCTGCAGATTTAAAAGAAAATAGAACTGTGGTTAACAAAAATTATGCCATTCAGAGCTTACATTTTTAAACATAGCTGTGTCCTTCGCCGTAATCCTAACTTAATCTGATGCTCTACGGACAAAAAACCACATGCAAGTTTGTACCCATCCCCATTATCAAAAAGTGAGGGACAGAACCAGATCTGTGATATCAGAACCTTAATATTGCAAGAACTTCACTGGAAGCAAACACGTTTTTTCTGTTGCTGTGGAATAGTTACAGAATTCTATTCCAAGAGATGTACCATCCAGAACAGCAGACTCCTCAAGGACAATTTTGGCTGACACCACTATAAAATCTGCTGCAACACTATAGTTTCATTTTCATTATAAATGCTCAAATTTCAAAATGTTCTTTTTCTGATTGAGAAAATAAAAATACACATAATCTCTCTGTGGGGGGGGGGCATGAGTTTTTGACTCCTGGTGACTGCCTGGACTAGATCCTGCAGTTTTCTTAGCAAGGTTTTTCAGAAGTGGTTTGCCATTGGCTCCTTCCTAGGGCTGAGAGGGAGTGACTGGCCCAAGGTCACCCAGCCGGCTTTCATGCCTAAGGCAGGACTAGAACTCTCAGGTTCCTGGTTTGCCATTGGCTCCTTCCTAGGGCTGAGAGACAGGGTCTGGCCCAAGGTCACCCAGCTGGCTTCATGCCTAAGGCAGGACTAGGGTTCATGGTCTCCTGATTTCTAGCCTGATGCCTCAACCACTACACCAAACTGGCTCTCTTTATCTGTAATCTAGCATCCTAATATTTATAAATAAAGCCCAACATACAATGAACTGTCAAAATCTTTCTACATTTCTTTTACAGTAAGTTAACTCTATCAGGAAGAATTAACATCACTCTATTGTACTACCTTATTTTATTCCCAAATATCCTCAACAAAGCAGAAGTATGGGTTTAACTAAAGTTAACAAACTCCACACTCAGTTAGGAATTCAGTTCCTCAGTGTGGATTTAATTTAATTCCACTTTAATTCCACAACAACCCAGTAATGCAGCAGTTGACAATCAATGACCGCATATGGGCCCCAAACATATGGCTGATGGCTCCTGATATCCACTCTATTTACTGAAATTCAGCAGCAATTAAAAATTAAAATAACTCTTAACCTCACCTCCCAAACAGCGGAAGGGAAAGGGAAAGGGAAAGGGAAAGGGAAAGGGAAAGGGAAAGGGAAAGGGAAGGGAAGGGAAGGGAAGGGAAGGGAAGGAAAGGGAAGGGAAGGGAAGGGAAGGGAAGGGAAGGGAAGGGAAGGGAAGGGAAGGGAAGGGAAGGGAAGGGAAGGGAAGGGAAGGGAAGGGAAGGGAAAGGGAAAGGGAAAGGGAAAGGGAAAGGGAAAGGGAAAGGGAAAGGGAAAGGGAAAGGGAAAGGGAAAGGGAAGGGAAGGGAAGGGAAGGAAAGGGGAAGGGGAAGGGGAAGGGGAAGGGGAAGGGGAAGGGGAAGGGGAAGGGAAGGAAAGGAAAATCTCAGTCCTGCTCATTTCCATATAATTCAATTGCTGCATATATCATGGTAAGCAAAGAAATATTCCTAGACTTTTTTTCCACTGCTTTGCTCTTGCATTTTTCATTCAGAATCTGCTGCGAAACATTATTTCATAATGTTCTCTAGGTCAACCTTAAAAAAAACAATCAACTGCCTGGACTATGTGAGAAAAGGCTGGATTGCTATTTACAGACACACACACACTGCAATTGGAAATGTGAAAATTGCAACCAGAGATGTGAAAACAGGGCTGAGGGTTTTTGTCACCAGTGACCCTTCCCAACAACTCAGCCTTGTAATTTCACTGCTGAGCAGCACCCTATCTAAACAACTCTAACTCGGGCCAGAAAGAATACAGCTCTTGTCGAATTGAAACATGCGCCATCAGCTCTGACTTCACAGAACCTTTTAGTTAGTTTACAAGCTTCTAAAGATGTACATCAAGATGGCTTCCACAGCTTAAGAAAGGAGTGTGGCAGAGAGATTGGTGCAAGTTATTGCATCAGTAGCTTCCTGTGAGCCTGTAAATTTAAGCCAGCCCTAAAGGAAAAAAGTGTAATTGCTTCATTCTACATTTAACCCCGAGCCCTGCTGTTTCTGGTTCTCTGCTGTATAGTCTGGAACTCATCGTTCCACTTCACGTATATCGAACACATAATTGTTCCAACAGAGTGCTCACTGCTCTAACAGAAAAAAAGGAAGAAATGAAACTTTCTGCGGCTGGTTGCGCTTTCTGTAACCAAATTTGAGGAACATGCTGACTGAACTCTCTCACGCTTATGGCAGAAACAGAAGACAGACAATGCTGATTAGGTGGCAGAGAGGCACTAACTAGCAAACTCCCAAGGAAGGCAGGAACCTGCAGCTCTCTTAATGCTGCGGAACTCCCCCAGCACCCTCTGCCAGCATGACCAGTAATGGGGGGTGCTGGGAGCTAAAATTCAGTAGCATCTAGGTAGGCATAGATTCACCACCCTGCTCTGATGGAAGTCCACGGAGAGGACAAGACAAGACGTTTTGAGTCTGCAACGCAATTGCAGCTGGAGATGTGAAAAGAAGGTTGAACCAAGCCAAATCTTAAACCAAGCCAAATCCAAAAATGCTAGAGAATTCCTGGAAGCTTGGCACTCAGACAAAGCAGCCATCAACAGACACATAGAGGTAAACAACATTTACATACCATTCATAAGAGACAATAGAAAAGCCAGAAGACCAGAACACCTCCTTGCCAGCAATCAACAACCAGATAGGCAAAGATTAACACCAAGATTAGCACCAGAGGAGCAATCAAACAACACAATATACCCTAATCAAGGAACTATTAACTCAGTCAATCAACCAAGCAGCAAACAACAGCCCAATCAAGGTACTACCAAGGAGAGTACAACACCCCCACCAACACAGGCAGGACAAGCCAGGGTATATAAACAGAGAGCAAGTCCCACTCCCTTTTCGCACTGAAGATGTTGCCTAGCCTGGCAATGAAACGTCTGCAAGAAAACAATAAGGCTCAGAGAGCACCAAGGACTCTACAAAAGGTTGAAGGTTGATCTCTTTTGTTGGTGAGCAGCACCTCTATCTAAGTAACTTATAACTTGGCCCAGAAAGAATACAACTCTTGTCAGATTGGAAGATGCATACTCTCTCAGCTCTGACTTCACAGACCCTGTCTGGAGGGATGCAAATTTACCATCTTTATAACTATTTGGTGGGGACAAACAATACCTTTTAGTCAGTTTACAAGCATCTAAAGATATGCCTTAAAATGGAATTTACATCTTAAGAAAGGAGTATAGCAAAGACACTAGTGCAGGCTATTACATCAACAGCTTCCTATGAGCTGTAACACTGGTATTTATAGGAAATGCACTTTGGTAAAGAAGGTGAAAGATTCAACCAATTAACTTGATTTCACAGCATGCCCATATGTCTCCTTTTGGGTTTCCTGCAAAGTTTTGATGTTTGGGGGGGAAGAGGGAATGATACATCCAAGACAGATGTTAGATGTTGCAGTTAAAAGTTAAGCAATTTCAGTGAATCTGGATCACGTTGGCAGTAACCTTTGGAAGTTTTGCTAAATTAGAGCGCCAGTTTGGTCTAGTGCAGAGCTTTCCAAACTTTTCATGTTGGTGACACACTTTTTAGACATGCATCATTTCGCGACACACTCTTACAGCAGGGCACAAGGCAGGCACTAGGACCTGTGCGGAATCACAGCAGGTTTGGAGGCAGTCAGGCACAAGGCAGGCACTAGGACCTGCGTGGAAGCCAGGAGGCAGCAGCAGCCGCGACACACCCAGACACTGCAGCCGACACACTAACGTGTCCCGACACACAGTTTGGAAAGCTCTGGTCTAGTGGTTAAGGCAACAGGCTAGAAACCAGGAGACCGAGAGTTCTAGTCCCGCCTTAGGCATGAGAACCAGCTGGGTGACCTTGGGCCAGTCCCTGTCTCTCAGCCCTAGGAAGGAGCCAATGGCAAACCAGGAGCCTGAGAGTTCTAGTCCCGCCTTAGGCATGAAAGCCAGCTGGGTGACCTTGGGCCAGTCACTCTCTCTCAGCCCAACTCACCTCACAGGGTTGTTGTTGTGGGGAAAACAGGAGGAGGAAGGAGTATTTGGTATGTTTGCCGCCTTGAGTTATTTGTAAAAATAATAAAGGCGGGATAGCAAATAAATAAATAAATAAATTTTAAAAAAAAGTTGGAGGAGATTCCAGAGGGAATTTTTGCACTGCATACCATTGACCAAAGAACTGTATATTCCTGGGATGATTGTCCTTTTCCATGAAACACACATCTTGGGAGCGATGCACATGAAACACGGAGGAGGAAAGGGACACTGGCCCAGCCAAGCACGTCTGCCATATTAACCCCGGCAATCAGTGGAGTGATTGATGTGATAGCCAGATAGCCCTTATATCCAATTTTGTTCACAAATATTTGAAGAACTTTATAGCGTTCTCCTCAGCCTACAGTCACATTCTATGAAATCACGTAAGCAGATCAGTTGACGTACCGATTACAATGCCCATCAGTCTTTGCCAACATGGCCAAAGTAACTGACTGTGAGAGCTGTATGCAAAAATGTCTGAAAGACACCAAGCTCCCTTTCTCTGTGCTAGAGCTTTTTTTAGTTCTTCTGTACTAGATTTTTAAAAGCTTTCCTTTCTACCAACTTTGTAATATTTGAAAGCAATATTGCAAAGGAAAGAGTAAATGTGCCTTTTGCAGCTATTAAGGGCCTGCCAAGGTCTAAAGGCAAGTTTGCTTCACTGTGATAAATATTAAATGTAAATTAAATATTAAATATTAAATTAAAATTTAAGACGGCCAGGAAAACCAGATCTACTCACCTCTGAGCATCAATCTCATTGGCTCTCTCCTTAAATCTTCGCTCCCGTAAAGTTGCATCTTGCAATTCCCGATCCCGATGCTCCTTTTCCAAGCGCTGACGCTCCTCCTCCGCCTTCCTTTTTTCTTCTAGCCGGCGATTTTCCTCGTCTTTCTGAAACAACAAACGTATTTCAAAATGGGAACTTACACAGAACTCTATACATCAGTTAAACTGGATAACTTCTAATCGTAAGATTGGAAGACAGTCAGCCTTATCCTAATCATTCTCACTATAAAGGACCTTTCAAACAGCTGATGCATAGAACTTGGTATGTTTCTGCCCAAGACCACGCCAATCTGTTTCCTGAAACTTCCAAAAATCAGCTGGAACACCTCTGGAACAGCTAAGCTGACACAGTCCAGAGAAGAAACTGGATGTTTTGATAAATTTTGTACATCTCTTTTGTACATATTCTCAGAAACTCAGCACAATGCATAACATCATCATTCCCAATTATTGAAATGTCCGAAGAACGTGAAAAGAACATCAGAGGAGTATGAAACCAGAATTTTTTAAAACAGTGTGGAACGCACAAATCTGAGCTTCATGAAATCCTTAGCTATGACCCTAAAACCCCCCAGAAGTTACCACCAAATTGTTATTTTTAATTAAACAAAAAGGGACTGTTATTAAATAAAGGGGGAGCATATTACCCATATTTAAAATTCAAAGTAAATTGCATCGAGTTTACTGTATTTTCTGCCCTGATGCTACCTGTGTTTTTAGTCCCTGCCCACTTTTCTTTGGGAAGGCCCTTCCCATCACTCGCTGACATGGACAGACCTCAGTCCCCCAAAGTTGTGGGCCCTCTTTTAAAGAGCAAGGAGTTGCTTTCCAAAAGCCCATTCACTCAGTGCAATACTGAGTATTTATTCCTTGCACCTAACCACATCCAGAAGGCCTGGGACGTATCAGAAAAGCAGTCCTTCCTCCTAGAATAAAGCCTAAATCTCTCTCTCCATTTGGTCAGACAGTGCAACATCTTTCTCCTCTACCAACTCAAATCCCAGCTTCAAAATGGCAGGCTCATAATGCCACAAAAAAGTGCCCAGGGATTGGCATTTGACAAGCCTGAAATCAAGGGTTTTACAAATCAGGGGAGGGGGGAACACGGTCTGAAGTGCGGACCCACCTCTTATGGCTTTCTATAATGTGTGCACAAGGCCACTTTGACCCGCTTAATCCACCTTTTAAAAGTCCTGGCTTAACCCAATGTGCAAATCCACCAATTGTCTTCGCTGACCTGAAACGTCCTTCGAGGTCTGAGACCTAACAGCCCTGAAAATGTAAGGAAGCCGTAAATCTGCCACCAGCAAACCTGAACCCCCAAGAGATATTTCAGCAGCAACAGGAAACTGGCTGGATGAAATACATACCTCTGCTTTGGCCCAAAAGTTATCTTTGCTGACCCTTTTAATCTCAGACATGGCATTTGTTTTCTGGTAGACAGAGCCCTATTGCAAAAGAGAATCACAACGCTTAAGGAATTCCCTGGCTTAACTGAGCTTAATTATTAATAAATTATTTATTAAAACATTTAAGGAAATAAAACAGCTCCACAAAAGAAAACAAAGACGACAGAAAGAGACATCGTGTATAAAGAATAAAATATCAGTAAATTAATAGGTTTACAATTATAAAATTTAAAATTCATTATGCCATTACTTAATTAAATGTATAGAAGTAAATTCATGATGTCACAACTGCGCTTAATTATTAATCAAGGTGCCAGCAAGCTGCTAATAGACTTCACTGTTTGGAACCCTCCGACTGCTGAATTAGGTAAATACTTCTCCTCCTCAACCCAATAAGGCCAGTGAAGCAGAGATCAGCTCCTGGCATGGGCGGCATTAAGCCATTTTAACACTCCCATACACAACCCTACTTCCCCTTGTGGATTAAGGACCTGAACTGCCATTTCATTGGAAGTTTGGCAAGCCTGTTCGTTCACCACCTATGATGTGGCAGGAAATCTTTGGGACTGATAAACTCAGCCTGAGTATTTGCTGTCAGAAAATGACTACCACAGGGGCTGTGTTGGCGCCTATTTGCAAAATGTCTACCATATCAGGCGTGGCAATTTTAAAAGTATCTTTTTACCAGAAAACAATGTAATGAAGTATATAATCTTCCTCTTTCCCCCCCCCCCAATCAGGCTGCAGTGCCCACCCATTTTCATTTTCCCAGAATGCCAATGGGAATTTCGTGGAACCCAGGGGCATCCTTGGAAACAAAGATAATGTTCAGCATATCAGTGTCCCATTTATTGATTTGTTAAAATAATCTAAAACAGTTCCAACCTGTGGTTTGGGACCACTAGTATCCACAAAATAACTGTGGGTGGTCCCTGGTACAGGCATCAAAAGGAAAGGCGGCATATTTTTTGAACGACCAAAATCTTCAAACTGCCAAATCTTGCAAATCTTGGTGTTCTAGCTCAAAATCCTGTAAGATTTGGTGTCATCTCTCCAAATGTCGTAAAATTTCCAATTTGGTAATCTCTTAAGAGCTCAACCTTAGAAGTTATAACATTAAAGTTGTTATTTAATCTGACTGTCCATTGATCTCCTCTGGGGTCACTTGTGCCATGGAGTCTGGAGACTCTGCAGTGCTGTCCCCTCATTCACATGGTGGCCCACAAAAGCTTTTGATGACCTTATCAAGGACAAGGCTATCCACTGCTAATCTACGAAAACAGAAGTCAGGTGGGGCAGAAGTCTAATGAATTCCAAGGAAGGTAACAAGCGCGTCATCTTGCCTAGACCGAACTTAGAAGAACTCACCACAGGAGCTTGGGGTCCCGCATCCTGGAACTTGCTCCCTTCTTTATGGAAGTTATAGTTTGCCCCCGAAGCCTTTGCCACCTTCTCTATAATGGTCTCTGGCTCCACATCCTCATCAGCCCGAGCATTTATTGTCACATGAGCACCCTGAAAGAAGCGCATAATTTCCTGCTTGTGATGGCTGACAATCGTCTGGCGCACTATGCTAAGCCAGATTGTGTTTTTTTCATTAAGCAATAGGCAAACAAACCATGTCTTGATGCGATGTGTCAACCCATCAGCAGATACAGCCTCATGGATAGCTAACTAACCAATGCCACTGGGATGTATCGAACCCCTCCATCTGCCTGATGGAAACAGATTTCCTACCTGGAATTTGGCCTGAGACAGAAGTCTTATTTTGCAGCAACGTTGGGGAGCTGCTGAGAAATGCAGGGGGAGACATGCTGTACAGGTATGGTTTCAAGAGTAGCAATGTTTGGTGGGTGAATCTTTTCTTCCAAGAATCCTATTCTAAACAAAGGGATAGCATAGAACTAGGAGTCTCCAATTACAATTATTGTAATTGTAATTCCAATTATTTCCATCCCCCATCCCAGGGAATCCAAGAAGCAAACTTAACCAGCTGCCTTAAAAATGCCTGTCCCTCAGCATAATATCATCGGGGGGAGTGTACTTTCAATGGGATTTTACTCACAAAAAGCCTGCAGAACTGTTTATGTGGGAGGGCACGCAACTGGAAAAGGATTAGAGAGAATAAAATTCAGATTATACCTTCAAAAAGTTTGCCACCGAACTGACATGGTTGGCGCAGGCGCCTTTCCTCACGTCATTAACGCCTTCACCAAACTGAGGACAGAAAAACACAGAGAACTTAAAGAGGGGACTCACATCATTCTTCATACAAGTGGTGCCTGGGAAGGAAATGCCATACTGGAATGCCATTCCTGAAGGTACACTCCTCTCATAGAAAGAGTTTATTCATTTAAGTACTTGTAAGACAAAGCCAAGATCTGGTTTCCAAATTTAGGTTAGGAAAGATGGAAAGAAAAGAGCATACAGCTTTCCAGTGTCTATAAAAAGACCAGAGTTTTTAAAAACGGAACATGAAAGATTATCTCAAAAATATGACGCTCCCATAAACAAAATACTCTTTTCCTCCCAGAACATTTCTGATGCGTACTCTGGGTACGTGTGTGTGTGTTTCCAAAATGTACTGTCTGAAACAGAAGATGGTGCATGGTCTTCCAAATATGTCCTGGCCCAGAAACAAACTACTCCTCATTCCATATTGCATGCATTGTGAAATGCACAAACCACCCCTGGAACACTTTAACTGGTCCATTCTGGGAGAAAACTAGAATGACCTGGAGTTGGACATTCTATTTTGCTCACCTATGCTGGTTAATGACTGCAATAAAGGCTGGTTTGATCTGATTCAACTCATATTGCTCGAACTTGTGCTCTTCAGAAAGGTTGGTTTACAACTCCCCAAATTTCCAGGCACCATGGCTAATGGCTAGGCAGGAGGACAGTTGTCATTCATTCATTCCTTCATTCATTAAGATTTATATTACCGCCCATCTCCCCCAACGGAGGACCCTGGGCAGTTCACAATAAAAACTGTGCTTTTATTTATTATTGGGTCATTCAACCCAACTGGAGGGTACTACGTTGAGAAGTCTGTTCTGAGGGAGGCCTACTTGTCTCAGCCTTCAACTAAGCACCCTTGTTTCCTTAATTCTGTTTCACTTCCTATGCTGAATCTCTTGCTGCAAAACCTAAACATTTTTACAACATAGTAAAGATCAATCAAATTATTATAACATTCGCTTTCACAGGTCCTGCTCCGCTTTGCACACTTGATGAACTGTACCGTAATACGTGAAACCTTGTGGGATAATCAATCTGTTAATGTTTAATATGCCACAGGTTTACATATTTTGTCAAAAAAAATTGTGCCTTCGAGTCAGTTTTTGACTCCTGGTGACTGCCTGGACTAGTCCCTGCAGTTTTCCTGGCAAAGGTTTTTCAGAAGTGGTTTCCCCTTGCCTCCTTCCCAGGGCTGAGAGAGGGGGACTGGCCCAAGGTCACCCATCTGGCTTTGTGCCTAAGGCAGGATTAGAATTCACGGTCTCCCAATTTCTAGCCTGGTGCCTTAACCACACCACCAAACTGGCTCTCATTTTGTCAATAAAGGAGAATAAAAGATAACCAAATGTAAGTCACCTTTGCTACGTATTTCATTCTTACATATTGCCCCCTCCAATAAATTCTATTTATTTCATTAGATTTTGATGCCATCTGTCTCCAAAATGACTTTGGGATTAGCAACACTGAAAATTCCTCCTGCTGAGATTGATCCAGATTCCTACTTCTGCCCTATATTTTAGTAGCACATTTTCCTTCTGGTCAGTTTATTATCAAATGTTTATTCTTTCCTTAACAGTCCAGCCCTGGATTTAGAGGAGCTTTAGAGCTTTTACTTGGCAGTGTGAAATGCATTTTTATCTTTTAAAAGATATTTAGGAATGTGATCTGCATGAGTGCAAACATTAAAATACTTGATTTGATACAGCTTTGCTCAGAGAATTAAGTTCCGGGGTTAAATGGTATGAACACCCAAGGCATTATGTTCAGTGCAGCCTAAATATAATTTGCTTCATCTTAAGTCCAACATTATGCTTACACTAAGCCATAATGTGATTTCCTTGGTTTTGGCTTACCATGATATGTGAACCAAAGAACTGTTTCTTAACCATGGCTTATGCGTGTTTCCAACTTGTCTTTATATCCTGAATGTTCAGACACTGTCAGTTTACCCTGAAACCTGTTTACTTTTTATAAGCCAAGAAGTACTACATTTTTTAAAATAACTTCTAACTTCTGTGGTTGAATGGAATTACATTGTACATACCCAGTTAATAAGCACATATTTGGGCAAACCAGAGTTGGGATCTTTCACTCGGCAGAAAGCATACATTACTTTCCCACTATTGAGTTCTTCCACCATCTCCTCCAGACCACCATCTATATATCATTATTTGACAAGAGGAATGAGAGGTCAAGTTAAAGCAAATTAAGAATCATCCACAAATAATATACAGAATACACTGATCTAGAACCAGGAAAGAACTCCAGAAGTTCTAGGTGATGTTTAAACACCAACCAACACCTGACGGGACCAGGTTGCTCAATCTTGCTACAGATAAACACTCTGGCCTGGTTCACAAATTGTACTAAGTCGTACCATGGTTTTGTTTGGCATGTAGTGTGAGGTCAGCCAACTGCAGTTTATAAAACAAATATAGCTTAATGCAGTCATTGCTTGAAAAGATAATTTCCATCCATTCCAACAGTTAAAAGAGACTAATTTAAATAATATTCCCAGGAAGGACTTGATTTAACTCAATGAAATGTTAGAGATGCTTTCTTTCAACTGCTGATTCTTACTTAGTTTATAACCTGCTTCTGAAACTCCTTTCAGTTTCAGTCTTCACAACTACTCATGTTTTAAATCAGTATAAGCAAGATACTGTTGCTGTTTTGCAGCCTGACCATGACTTAACCCAACACAGCGGTGAGGTTGGTCTTACATAGAGTAATATGGATGGACATAGTAAAAGAAAATCAGTTAAGACTCCTGTTCAGTTAAAAGTTTATTGACTGTATCAAGCTCTTGGCCAAGCCTATCTCATATAAGATTGTGAGAAGAAAGATTCTAAATATTGCAACCTATATTGTTATGGGGGTCAAACACTACCTGCCTTGAGTTTCTACCAGGATAATAAACTGTGATTATTGATATCAGAATAAGGACAGGATTGCAAAGCTAACTAAAGGAACACACAGCTTCTGGGCATGAGCTGAACTAGTGAAGGAGGTTCAATATCCACCTAAAAATATTACTTAGTAGGCATAAGACAACATTTACTGTGCCAAAAATACTTTGGAAGCTCATTAAGTAGTAGAACCTCATCATTATAGTTCTGAGATCAGGAAAGGTGAGGGTCCGGTATGTTCAGGCATCTACTGCGCTGCAGTCTTAAAACAGCAGCCAGTGAATCACTTCTCATCTAAGTCTCACTCCCTGCCAAGGCAAGCTCTTAGTCTTTGATGTCCCCTCCATTAACCCACCCAATTCTGCCTCCACGTTATAGTTACCAGTTTCCTTTTCTTCTTCTTCATCATCATCTCATTATTCGAGCAGTCACCTATTTTAGTTCCCTCGAAAACCAGCCATCTCAAACATGAAACAAAAAGGCAACTGCGGAATTTTTATTCTTCCTCAATGTTAATTTTTCCTCAGAAAAACCACTAAATACTGAGCTGTGTCAGCTACTTCCCTTTTTTAAAAAAAAAATAACTGAAGGAGTTTCTAGATGAGATACAATCAAGAAGGGTTGGCCTTTCCTACTGCATTTGTATTAAAAGTTCCATAACAGGGACCTTTATGCTTTTTTGTAGGTGCAAGGGTATAATTTCTGTCCTTGTGGCTTTATAGAACATTCTCTTTAAAAAAAAAAGCAGATTAAAAGGGACGTTGAGACATTGACTCAAAGGTACCATTTTAAAACTGAATTTGAACATCCCCCAAACTTGCCCTTTCCAGCAAAAGGTGATATAAAACCATGTGTTTACTCTGCAAACTAGAAGCCAATAAATCACCCCTATCTTGTGATCTTTCTACCCAACATCCACCTGCTCTGATGAAAGGAACACCTGGAGGTTCAGCAACAGTCATATATATGTTTTTTCAGTTCAGACATTCCATCAAATCACTTTGCAACCCTGATAGAAGTCATGGCTTCTGATTCTAGTTTGTTAGCCAATTCAGACATCATGACAAACCTGCTGTGCATCATTCTGTGCAATTTATGCCAACGGGCATAAGCGTAGAGGAAGAGAGAAAAAAATCAGAGAGAACAGAAAGACATAGGCTTCACACATTTACAGATTTTCCCCATTGCCTACAACTATGGTGGCAAAAATACAATGACTAATGAAATGCAAGAATGTATTTTTGTAAATGCAACAGGCTACAGTGATTCCATCCACTAAAAGTTCTTAACAGGCAGCATTCCAACACAAGTATATTTAATAAGCAGTTCAAGTTGCTAAAACTGCCATTTTATATGCAATTATTTGATGTACAAACTGGCACTCTGGCTGTAATTAGCATTTTTTCCTTGCATTTTTTTAAAAAAAAGATTTTAAAAGTAAACTGCATAAAGTATTTCCTTTCTTTTCAAAATGTTTAGGTCACCTGTGAACCTCCACACAGATTTGTAGCGAGTTTAAGGTATAACATTGCTTCCTTTCCACTGCAAAACAGGGGTATACTCCTACATTTCCCACAATCCATTTCCCATGGCAGGTCTGGACACTTCCCACAATCCCTGTGTATAAACAAGCTGAAATAAATGGAAAGCTAAATAAATACTCCTTTCCTGATTTTTTAACATACTTAAAAGTTAACGCTTTGCTAGCATAAGGCTTTCTGAATGACAGTCTGCCTCATCAAACCTTTTGCAAAATAAATGGCTGATTCTAGAACAGGACCTCCCAACCTTTGGGAGCTGGTGGGCATGTTTGAAATTTTGCAGCATGCTATGGGCAATCTCACAAAATGGCCGCTATGGGAGATTTACAACCCTCCCGTTCAGCAGAAGGCAAAGCAATTTAGTTGCTCCCAGTGTGCTAAGATACTTAGGATCGTCCAAGTTTTGGTCTTTTTCTGAGTAGACCGGCAAGCTTCTAAACAAAGCACTGGGCTGCATATTCCCACTGGCTCTAGCTTCTGCCTATTTGGGGCCCAAGTTACACAGATTATGCATCAAGCTGGTACTTTGGAGCACAGTACTTCATGTTCATTTTTCTTAATCCAACAACTACTTTAAAAAGGAGGACTAGGAACTTAGTGGGCACTCAGGAATGTGTCTCCATCACACCGAAGAACCAGGTTCTAGAACAATGCCAGAGATGCCCTACAAAAACCACAGGGCCAGCTGCATTCGGATCTGAAAGCAATTATCAATCAGCCTCTGCTTTAGAACCGAAGGACTGACACAATCTAGAATACAGACTTCCTGAGAAACCCTCAGCCAAAAACTAGGAGTAAATTTTTCAGGCCACGCTTTATTAAAGAATGTTTTCCAAAATTCACTCACCTCCAGTCCCAGCCACTCTCAAGTCATTGCTGTTGCCCTCGTATGTAAACAGGGCCCTGAAAGCAACAAAGGAAAATGATTGTTATGTTACTCACTGGGGACTGAGGATAACCTTTCGGATTCGGAATATTGTTGACCTGATGCCTCAATGATTGGATTCTTACACCACACTAAGCCTAGGTTTGATTGTGGTTTATTCGAATTTTTAATTTTTTTCTTTTTTTCAATTTTTCACCCTTTTTTCTTCTTTTTCCCCTTACATGATTATGTGCCTTGATCTTTGGAACAATGACAAATAGGGGTGATATCAATACAAATATGTTTACTGTTTTACAGAGATTTCCAGTTATTTCTTAAGATGACCTAATGAACTTAGCTCTATACATTTAATTAATTAACAATTTTATAACAGTTGTAAACTGTTTATTTACTGTTTTACTCTTTATCTGCTATGTCTAGGCTGACCATACGTCCCGTTTTGAACGGGACAGTCCCGTTTTTTTAGCATTTTTCAACCGTCCCGTCGTTTTGATAAAAATCTCAATTCTGTCCCGTTTTTTAAACCCGGCGGGAATGGTGCGGGAGGAGGATCCGAGCCGGAACTGCCGATTGGAGGCAGCCCGGAAGAGGAAGCCCTCCCGCCTATCAGCGCGTGGCAAAGGACGGCGAGGTTTGCAGGCGGGAGCCAATTGTGCAAACGGGGGGGGGCAGGGTTTGCAGGTGGGAGCCATTTGCGCGGACCGGGGACGTCTTTTTTATGAATACGGAATATTACATAAGACCCCGTCCCGTTTTGCCATCCCAATGTCCCGTTTTTGTCTCAAGGAAATATGGTCAGCCTAGCTATGTCCATCTTCTTTTTTTCTTTTATGTAGCCATTAATTCTGTTCCTTTAAATGTTTCAATAAATAAATAATTGTTAAAAATAGACAAGAAAACAGTACTAACTCTATCTACAGTTTGGCAGCATGTGTGAAGCCCGCCAAAAGAACCTTTTATCCATCCTCCTTCCATTGAATACAACTCCCAAATCTTCCCTTCTTTCAAAACGTATTGCTGGGCTCTTTTTTCTACAAGGCGCACCATCGATGCAATGGTTCCTCCATATTTAGCTATGAGGGTTTAAGATTGGTGCTATGCTAGAGTGCTTCATTTTACACACACACACACTTACAATTTTATTAAAAGTTTTAAAAAAGAAGATAAAAACTAATGTAAACTAATATAAAGTAAAGAAGAAGAGAAAGAAATCAAAGAGAAAGCTAACAGTGCAAGAAAGGGAACAAAAGTAAAAGAAAAAGAAAAAAGAAAGAAAAAAGATACAAAGAAGTGGCTTCCAATCTTCTTTACAACAGTTATAAGTACAATTATAAATTTACCTCTCTCTCTAAAGTTACATGTCTCTACCCTGTCTAATCATCAAAACTATAAATCATAAGTTCATTTTTTTCTGTTTTCCACAAAAAGTCCATAAGGAGTTTCCAGTCAGCTATGCTAGAGCGTTTCCATTATCATAATGGCCTGCTCACTTGATTTGCACCTCCACCAATCTACACCGCTCCTTAGAAGAAATGGGCACAAAGAAACATGGACCTCCTCCTCCTCCTCCTCCTCACACAATGCGGCTAATGTCTATGAAGGTTCTCAGTCATCCAGGTGGAACAGTCTGTAGCTTGAATCATGTCAACTGGATTTCTATTTTCTCAGTGGAAACGTTTCGCTCCTTATCCAAGGAGCTTCTTCAGTCTGAGCAAAGTTGGTAAGGGAATCCTAAATATGTTTCTAGGTAGCTGGAAACATATTTAGGATTCCCTTACCAACTTTGCTCAGACTGAAGAAGCTCCTTGGATAAGGAGCGAAACGTTTCCACTGAGAAAATAGAAATCCAGTTGACATGATTCAAGCTACAGACAACGTGGCTAAGTTCACACAACAAGCTAAACGCAGGTTAACAGAATACAATTGTTATTCCCCCCCCCCAAAAAAAATAAGTGCTATGCCTCCCAAACAAAAAATATGATGATTTAACAGGATGGCCTGGTTTACTCCACATGCAAGACAACGACGGGGGGGCTCACAAATGGCTAAGTCTCAAATTGCTAGCCTGTTTTATCAAACAGGGCGTTGGGTCCTAGAGAGAACAGCCGAAAAGGCGCAGCTGTTGGGAGGCTCCTGTCCAAGCGAGGTTCTGCTGGGGTGTGGGCCCTGGCAGATGTTGGCCAACCTGCGCCACCAGCCCTGCCCTGAGCCATTTCCCAAATGCCGCCCACCACTCACCTGCGTTGCCCCATTCCCACCTCTCGCCGCTCCCGGCCTCCGCCCAACCTCTCGCTCCAGCAAGCTCTCCCCGGTCCTCCCGTTCTCATGGCGCCATCACGGCTCGGCCGCTTCCTCATTACCCCATGCCTGCACACGAAGTCCATGCTCAGCGTTCAGGGGACCCCAGCCACCCTTCTGGGCTGCAACCCCCCTCAAATTCTGCCTCTCCCCCGAGCACAACCCATCCCCGCGGCCGTCCCAGCGCAGGCTTCCTGGGACGCCCCAGCGCGCATCCAACTCCTGCACCGCGCGCGGGGCCCTCTTTCCTCGCAAACCCCACCTCGTTCCAGGGGCCACCATCGCCCCCCTTCCTCCGGGGATGCTGAAGAGCCCGAGACGTCGCGATCTCTCCCCCCTCCCCAGACGCCCCTTTCTCTGCCCCGCGCTCTCCCCCAAGCCCGCCCATCGGACCGTTCCCGGCGAGCCCTGCCTCGCCACCCCAAGTTGCGACTCGAGCCTGGAGCCCGGGACCGGCCGAGCCGCCCCCTTCCCGCAAGCGCAACCCTCACCAGTCCGTCGGGCTCGCGGAGGCCACGACCCGGCCGTAGGCCTCCTGCAGCGCCGGCCCATTCCGGCTCAGGTTCAGCGCCATGAAGGAGCCGCACCGCCGTCGCGCCCTCCTTTGCGCACCGCCGCGCAGCGGGTCAGGCTCGGCCGGCGGCTTCCGGCTCCGCCCGGCCTGGCACTGCAGCGGCTGCTCTGCAGCGAGGAGGGGGCGCACGAGACGCCAGCGGACCCACGCCTCCTCTCGGGGCACGCCTGCTCCGGGAGGCCTCGCGCGCAGCCGCCTCGGCCCGGCTACGAGGGCGCACGAGACTGCCCCGTGCAAAATCTTGGGGCGAGCTGTCCTAACGCGCGGCTGCGATGAAAGAGGAGCGCGCCAGTTCCTCTTGCGTGCAGGTAAGGTTGGGTTCACTTCCACGCGACGCCGGAGTACAGTACTCTCCGTTGGGCTTCGCCTGCGCGTAAACCCAAAATTGCAATGGGTAAGTTCGGGTTTATTTTGGAGTCCCATATCTGGGCGTCAGAAATCCCGAGCACCAAGAGAGAGCAGCAGAGAGACCGTCAAATAAATCTCTGCTGTCATTCATGGATCGTCCCAATATTTGCACTCCGGAGATTTTATTTTACGCCTGTGAAAGTTGGGGTTATTTAATAAATCTTGGTCAAGCGAGTCAGGACTTAACCCAGGGTGCAAACAAGTAAATAATATTTATCTGGTGACCTTGGGTGTGCTGACTCAAGCGCAAAACCAAGCTTACGCAATTTTTTTTCCTGTTTCAAATAGTTTTTTTTTAATACTCTTATTCGAAAAATATTTGGAAGCTTGCAAGCTAAGGAAGAAGGGGATCCAGCATTTTTGCTCCAGCAGAATAAAGTTTTGAGACATTTTATGTAATAACCAATTTGTTAATGCAGTAATAAAATCTGCTGCCAGGCTGTTTGCTGTTCTAACTGAATGATTATGTGTGCTTTTCAGATTACAAATTAAGCCAAAAAAAGCCCTTGGCACAAGTTGCTAAATAAATAGGGGGGAAAAGTCATTTCTGCATTGTGGAATAATTATAGTCATTGTTTTTAAAAATACATATTCTTGTTTGCTGCTTTAATTTGTGTTTAAGCACATGTCCGTGGCTATACAGTAGAGCTACCAGACCTGGTTGATCAAAATCTGGACATCCACTAGATGGGAGCAAAGAGATCAGCGCTGGTGGCCCTGCTATAGAAACATTTTGTCAAATTATCCTGCTTTGTGGCCCACATTGTGGTGTATGGCTAAATCACATACGCAGCCTCAAAATCCCAAATGTGTTTCTCAGGTCAAAAAGCGTGGAGAAACTTAGCTTTGCAGGTGGTATGAACCCAACAAACTGGAGCGGATTCAAAGAAGCATGGTTAAGCAAGGTGACTTATCCTAATGGGCAAATCTAGCATTGTTTATTTATTTATCCATCCAACTTCTATCACCGCCCATCCCCCCCCACAAAGGGGACTCTGGGCGGTTTACAATAAAGTTAGTAGTTAAAAACATATAAAATACACTATATGTATGTCAGTCTAAACATAAATTAAATATAAATATATAAAATCCAAGAGGCTGTGATGTTATATTATGTGATGTTATTAGGCTTATAAGCATTAGTTATCCTCCCCCAATCAAACAGGACATGCTTCTGGTTATGTTCCAGTGGCCAGATTATTTCCATCTTCCTCCTATAAAGAGGAGAAACTAGTACCCACAAGCTCTTAGAATTAACATAGCTTTTCTAACCATTGGGGCTTATTAAGGAAACATTTTTGGTTGTACAGAATGTTGTCTCCTTATTTAGGAGGCTTTATTATTATTTTTTATTATTATTATGTTAAGAGCAGAGACATCACACTGACAACAAAGGTCCGCATAGTTAAAGCAATGGTATTCCCCGTAGTAACCTATGGCTCTGAGAGCTGGACCATAAGGAAGGCTGAGCGAAGGAAGATAGATGCTTTTGAACTGTGGTGTTGGAGGAAAATGCTGAGAGTGCCTTGGACTGCAAGAAGATCAAACCAGTCCATACTCCAGGAAATAAAGCCAGACTGCTCACTTGAGGGAATGATATTAAAGGCAAAACTGAAGACCTTTGGCCACAGAATGAGAAGACAGGATACCCTGGAGAAGATGGTGATGCTAGGGAAAGTGGAAGGCAAAAGGAAGAGGGGCCGACCAAGGGCAAGATGGATGGATGATATTCTGGAGGTGACGGACTCGACTGTGGGGGAGCTGGGGATGGCAACGGCCGACAGGAAGCTCTGGCATGGGCTGGTCCATGAAGTCACAAAGGGTCGGAAGCGACTGAACGAATAAACAACAACTATTACTACTACTAAAATGGCTCTGATTTGTGCCTACAGTAATTAACTGAGGAAAAAATGCTATATGCTCCTCTCTCTGCAGATACAGTAGCATCTTCAGATGTTTGACTCCCCGCTAGGTGGCGCAATTGCTCCTCTTGCTTATCCCCAAATGTGAAAATAGCACAGATTTAAGGACAGTGGTATTTACTTTAGTCATTGTGGTGAAGCTGAGAACCTTGGAGTGACCACTGTCAGAATTGAGGTTACCTACTGTGTTTTCTAGTTTAAAAAAAGATGCTTTCAGCAAGCAAATTATAAGTGGGAGGAAAAGGGGCAGACTCCAACTCAGACAGAGAGGGGCCAGCCAGATGGGTTGGACCAGGGTCACTGAAGGCAGAATTCCTTGATGTTGACACAGTCTCCATCGTGGTGACTGGCTCAGGCCAGATGCATTGGCCTCCCATAAGCCATAGCTGCAAACATGCAGCCCTCCTGCAAGAACTCAGCCCCCCCCCCCCCCCGCAGCCTATTCTAAGTAAAAGGATGGCTTTTTAAGGAAGGACCAGAGCCTGGGAAGGGTGATTTCGTCCATAGTGTGCATTTACACATTGTGCTAAGCCATTCAATGGTTGGTTAGGTTTCATTTAACACACGTGAACCCAGACCCTTGCTCTTTGTAAACCAGGATTTATGTGTCAGAGCAATGTATGAACCTCACCAATTGGGTTTAAAATTTGTGGCTTAGCATGATGTTCTACGTCTGTGGAATTGTATCCAATTCCACCTGGATTACTGAGAACCTTCATAGACATGATGTTCTACCTTTAGTTAATGCTGCTGCTGTGAAACTTTTTGCTGTGCTGCCTTGCTGATGCATTTCTTCCTATTCCTTCCTCCTCAGGTACAGGAAGGACTGGACTCGTGTAATATGCTAAGCAATCGTGCTTTTCTTGGTTTGGGGTTAGGACCTGTGAACCTACAGTTCTACAGTTATTCAAATACTGTATGAAATGAGCATGAAAGCAGCAACATTTGACTGGGCTCACATATCACACTAGACCAAGTTTTGCTTAACTATGGTGTACTGAATAAATCACAACTGGCAGGGTTCACACAACGCTAAGCCAAAGCTGAACAAACCATATTATGTCATACTGTGATGTTTGACTTTATTTTATCATAGCAAAATATGTATTAACAGTGACTATCAGCAGCTCTTCCAGGATTCAAACTGGATTCTTTTCCAACCATGCCTGAAGCTGTTGAGAAGACTAAATCTGGACTTTCCGTATGTCAAATAGGTACTTTAGTACTTATCCTTTTCTGTTAATAACGTGAAACAGAACCTAAGAGATCCCTATCAGAGACTGGAGAACTGTTGCTAGTAATTGAGGCCAGCATATGAATGGCACACCAGGTGCTACACTCCTCCAAAATGGCCATGACCAGTGGAATTGGGACAAAAAATGCTTTGATGTAATTTAAAACAAATTAAAATTGAATCGGCTGAACAGAGTTATATCTATTCCCCATGCATTCCTTCTGTTGTGCTACATACTACAATTTGGTGGCAGGTTTTGGAGGTTTCTGGGAGTTCCATCCAAGGAACTGGGATTATGATATGGTTCTGGTGCCTCAGGTTAAAAGGATGAATAGTCTTAGTAGTATTAGACAGTTTCCTATGCATGCTAGAAATGTGCAAATAGGAACTGCAAAGAGCAATCCTACTAGTTTTCAATGATTTTCTGAGAAGTCATGTTGCATTCTACGCAGGATGACTTCTGTGGCCCACCTGATTTTCAAACCTTACCCCACGTAGCTATACTGAGGTTGGTAGCAGAAAATGTAGCTATACTCAGGTTGGTAGCAGAAAATGAGCAGAAACAAGTGGGGTTGAGTGAGATCTCCAGGATCTGTCATGGCTCTTGAGAACCACATTCATGCCACTGAAGACTGAATAGCCAGTATTCAAAGGTAAGTTAGGTAAGTGGGAGAGGAGATGGGGATGTAGCAGGTCCTTTGTGTACAAGGAGCCATTGAGTGCCAACGTGCCCTTGCCAGGCTTCGTATGTTTGGCTGGCAAATGGCAAAACAAGCTCCTCTTCTCCAAAAAGGTGTTCAGGTCCCCCAGATGACCCATAAATATTCATAAACAATAAACACAGTGAGTAGTTGCAAGGCACTGCTTTGTTTGGAGGTGTACAACCAGAAAAAGAGAGAACATTAAATTGGGGTGGTAGATAATATTCTAGGGCTTCGATCTGATGGGTGGTAAGATCCAACCTCCTGGTAAAGGGTTGCATTGTGACTGGCCACGTCCGTTACAGATGTCACTTTGTGAGGGAGCTCCAATATGCTCTTAATGTTTCATATTCTCCTGTCAGCCCAGAATGCTTGGTTACCCATGAGGCCCACCTGCAAAAGGGATAGCCAATTCAGGATTCTGTAATTCCATCAGTTCTTTGAAACTTCCTGGAAAGAATGAAGACATGGATGTAATAGTATGACCCAAGAATTTTTGGGGTCCTTGCTTCCATCCCACCCCACCCCCACTTCTTATCTGGGTAGTTACAGACCTCCTGACCAACACAATGGCTGCCATAGAAAGCCCTCTTTTACACCCTGCTCACTTCAGATGCTAAGATGGTGTGAAAGTGAGAGCGCCCATCTGGTCTGAAGCTTGCAAATGGCCACGTTTTTTTTTGCTGCTGTTTGGGGAAAGTCTCCAGCTTCTCATAAATGCCAGACGAATTTGCTGCAAAGGCTATATTAAAACACACATTCTCCTTGCTGACCAGGAGTTTTGAAAAGATTCACATTTCTAATGCTTTGCCTTCTCATAGGACTGGGGGACAGTTAAACTGCCCCATACAAAGAGCGGCTAGCTGGTGCTATTTATCTCACCCGCATTTTAAAGAACATTTGCTGATTTATTTATATCATTTATGATGCGTTAATCAGGCCTTCAAGGACACGATTCGCATGTGCTAAGCCGTGGTTTGCTTAACTGTGGTTAGCCTGACAAGCCACATTACGTTAGGTCTTTAAAAACAATTTATAAGCCACAATGGCTGAATGGCTCAAGTTAAGCCAAAATCAAACAAACAAACCACAAATAATATTTATTTTCCCTTCTCAACTACCATTCCATTTTTAGAACTGTTTTGGCTTTCCTAATAAGAACAAAGTACAAACAAAAGGATGGATGGATGATATTCTGGGGGTGACGGACTCGACCGTGGGGGAGTTGGGGATGCTGACGGCCGACAGGAAGCTCTGGCATGGGCTGGTCCATGAAGTCATGAAGAGTCAGAAGCGACTGAACGAATAAACAACAACAAACAAAATACAGTTTTTTGTTGTTATTCTATACACAGTTTCATATTTCAAATCAAATCAGAGTACTATTGTGACTACATGAATAGAGTTTCTTTCTGCTGTTCTATGAAGTAAAAACTAAGCATAGTTTTGTTCCAGAAAAGGATATGGGTATTTTAAGCAATGAAGTAAACATCTGTAATGTATATGCCCAGCCCAGGTATTGATTCTGGTCTGCTTCCTGCTGCCTCCTAACTTAGAATTCCTTAGAAGTTATTTGCAAGAAGGCTGACCCACGGAGCCTTGGAATTCACCTCAAGTCGAGTCCTCGTCGCTGTACCACCACGTGACAATGTTCATGCATAAGATACTGCTTAAGAAGATGAACTGTTATATATCTCAGTTGTTGTCCACACAACAAACCAAGCTATGATGGCTGTGTTTGCACAAAACACTGAACCACAAAGTAGCCAACCATACTTTAGTTTAACATGCTGTGTGCACCTAACCTACATGGTTATTTAATGGTTCGATATATGTACAAGATCAGAAAATTAGACCAATGGAACAAACCAGTTAATTTTGTTGGCTGGGTCGATAGAACGCATGACACCTAAATCTGGTTAACAAAACACAGTTACTGTGTTCAAATAATATGCTATGCTCAAATATATAACAGGATGACTTAACACGATGGCTTGGTTCACACAACATGCTGAACTCCAAACTACTTAATTACATTTTAGCCTAGTCTAGCATGTTTTGCTAACCCAGCCAATTGCCTCAAAACCCTACAAAATCTATTAACAAACAAATGAAAAGCATATGGCTACTGGGGTGGTAGTTGCTCAAGCATAATTTACTTAACCATTGATTTCTCAACTCAATTTTCTTGCTTTACAGAATATGCTAGGATAAACCTTGGCAAGGTTGTAGTTGCTGTGCAAACACAGCCTGTAAGCAGAAAATTCTGGTTCTGCATTTCTGCGTCAAGCTATTTACTTTCTCTTGCCTCAATAAGATGGTGGCTTCTATGAGTCCTCAGGCTGCAGGTGATGTTGCAGACGTGTTATAAGGCAGTGTTCAGTGAGATGGCACCGTTAACTTTTGAGAATAGAGTAGCGATGCTCCTACTCATGTGACACATGTAACAAGGTTAGGAGTGTCAGCCCTTCAAGGTAGTCCAGCTTAAGAAACCAAAGTCATGCAGGTGAATGCTACTTTTATTATAAGATTATAGTAACAGAATCCTGCAAGCCTGAATGTGCTTCCCCCTCCCTCCCTCCCTCTTCGTGAGAACTTGGGAGGGTCCTGCCTGAGACGTTTACTCAGGTTACAGTTCTGGCCTGGACTCAGGTTTCTTTTCTTTTTTCTTAAGATTTTTTATGCTGCCTTTATTATTTTTAAAAATATCTCAAGGCGGGGAACATACCTATTAATCCTTCCTCCTCCTATTTTCCCCACAACAACGACCCTGTGAGGTGGGTTGGGCTGAGTGTATGTGACTGGCCCAAGGTCACCCAGCCTGCTTTCATGCCTAAGGAGGGACTAGAACTCTGTCTCCTGGTTTGCCATTGGCTCCTTCCTAGGGCTGAGAGACGGACTGGCCCCAGGTCACCCAGCCGGCTCTCATGCCTAAAGCGGGACTAGAACTCTCAGGCTCCTGGTTTGCCATTGGCTCCTTCCTAGGGCTGAGAGAGTGTGACTGGCCCAAGGTCACCCAGCCGGCTTTCATGCCTAAGGCGGGACTAGAACTCTCTGTCTCCTGGTTTGCCATTGGCTCCTTCCTAGGGCTGAGAGACGGACTGGCCCCAGGTCACCCAGCCGGCTCTCATGCCTAAGGCGGGACTAGAACTCTCAGGCTCCTGGTTTGCCATTGGCTCCTTCCTAGGGCTGAGAGAGTGTGACTGGCCCAAGGTCACCCAGCCGGCTTTCATGCCTAAGGCGGGACTAGAACTCTCTGTCTCCTGGTTTGCCATTGGCTCCTTCCTAGGGCTGAGAGACAGGGACTGGCCCAAAGTCACCCAGCCGACTTTCATGCCTAAGGCAGGACTAGAGCTCTTAGTCTCCTGGTTTGCCATTGGCTCCTTCCTAGGGCTGAGAGACAGGGACTGGCCCAAGGTCACCCAGCCGGCTTTCATGTCTAAGGCAGGACTAGAACTCAGTCTCCTGGATTCTAGCCTGGTGCCTTAACCACTAGACCAATGACTGTTGTCTTGGTTGCAGCTCTTCCTCTTGTCCCTCAAGGTCATTCCTCCTTCCCATTACGAGAGAGGTAGTGTGTGTGTGAATATGCTAACCAGTCAGTGGGAGTAGGCTGGTTAGAGGGAATTAGTTTTAGCTCTGGGACACTATCTTTCACCCCCATCAGTTATTAACTGATTACCTGCCATCAAGTTGGTGTCGACTCTTAGTGACGAGATAGATAGATTTTCTCCAGGAGGATCTATCCCTAACCTGGTCCTTTATGTCTTCCAGCAGTGGGCCCACTGCCACTATAACTGAGTCCACCTTGCTGCTAGTCACCCTCTTCTTCTCTTTCCTTCTACCCCCCGTTATGCCATGTTGCAAGTCCTACAGTGGCCCCACGCAGGGAGGGAGTGAAAAATGGGAAGAAGTGTTGGGGATGGACTTTATACATGGCGGTGCTGACTGAGCAAGTCGTCATCCCTTTGCTTTGTTTTGTTTGTTTTCATTCTGCAGAAAACAAAATAGGGAAAACGGCCGTCCCGTCGTCGTCTTTGCAGTGGCTGGGAGGCATTTGAAAATAGCTGTTTTCCCTTTGACCGAGAGGTTAGCAATCCATCACTCTGCTGCTGGCGCACGGGAGCGAGTCTGCACTCGGGAGAGTAAGACTAGGCCAAGCATGTCATGTGAACATAGCCAAAGTATACAACTTAAGAGGACAGCCCTCTATCTGAAAAACCAGCTAAACTTTAAAGAGTACTGTAAAAATAAGCAGTGTAAAATGAGAGAGCAGATGATTTGAAAATATCCACTGTCAGTTATAAACTAAGCATGTTTACAGCTCACCTTCCCCATTATCAAAAACTGCCATATTGGAGTATATTACTATATATTTATAATTTACTATATAAATTATCTCCTTGTTTCTTGCTGTGCCCATATACATTAGCTCATGTATGTTTTATTCAAATAAGTGTCTTCTTCTGATATTGCATGTCCACCCTATTCTAGAAGGCATCATAGCTTTAGCAAATTTACAACCGAAGTCTGTAAGAAGTTGCTTCATGCTGGATTCACAAATTGTGTTAAGCCAAACCATGATGTGTTAGGTTCTGGCTTTGGTTTAGTTAAAAGTATGGCTTAGTACAATGTCTGAACCCAGCCTGTATAAGTCCATATATTCTGGAGGTCAGGAGAAGAGAAAGTTGTTAGTCATCTGGAGTAGCCTTTGGATAGAAAGGCAGGGTCCAAACAGAAATAACAAGAACAGGAAAGCGTCATAGGTACTTTAGAATCCAGCTACTTTATTAAGGCCTTTTGTGTTTTGATTTGAGATACTCGTTAGCAATTCACTAGTTTCTTAATAGGTAGTACTTCAAGAGTTTCACAAGCTGTCAGGCAGATAATGCCAACCATACTACTTGGGATGCCTTAAACAGAGATGCCAAGCATTGACCTTGGGACCTCTGAAATGGAAGGCATGCAATTTGCTACTGACCTCCTCATTAGGGCATGGTGACCGAAAGTCCAAGAAAACAGCTGTACATATTGAGTTAATTTTATATCCCTTGGTATTGGAATCTTTAGGATATTACAGCTTTCCCCAACCTGATGCCCTCCAGATGTTGGTTGTACCATTGTAGAGAAGAGTTTGAGAGTTCAGTGAAGAGTTGTTTCCTCAATATCTTTATCAACTATTAAGTGTTTGGGCAGTGGTACTGATGTCTGATAAACCCCTTTAAAAAGGTTCCCCTGCACATTTGTGCAGTCGTGTCCGACTCTAGGGGCCGGTGCTCATCTCCGTTTGTTAGCCGAAGAGCCAGCGCTGTCCGAAGACGCTTCCACGGTCATGTGGAATAAACCCCTTTAATCATGTACAATCATGTACGGTCACGTGGATAAACCCCTTTAGACCTGCCCAAAGCCAATGTTATTTGAAATTATTTTGAAATCAAACTTCATTAAATTAATGGTTTTTTTTGCTTTGTTCGTTTCAAAAATCACACAGTTTAAGGAGAATGGACAAAAGGATAAGGAGGTAGAAATAGTATTTGCAGGCAAACAAATCTTCATGCATAGCTACCACTAGACTGCAGTCCTCTCCAACAAGAGCTGCTCCCCACCCTTCCTGATGACCTCATGCCAAGGTTCTTCATTAGTAGAAAAAGCATCTGTGACTCCAAACTGAATCATTACTGCCTGAAGAAGAAAAAAAGCACATTCAGTTGATCAATGGAGGAATCAAAATATTTTAATAGCACAGGAATAGGGGTCTAATATTCATATTTTCCAGAAGAGGCCCAAGGTTAGATTTAATGAGTTCCATTGAGCCCCCAATTTGTCAATCAAGTATTGCTCCTGACATTCACTCCCAACATCACACACACTTATTGTTTCTTTCTTTCATGGATTCAGCTTTTGGAGATGGGAAAGGGGGAGATAAAAAGCTGCTAAAATGTTCTTCTCTCCCCACAGTCTCTAAATTAGAAAAGCAAAACAGTTTGTGGTCTGGTATGGAACAGCTTCTCTAGCTACTCAAATACATTGGGAGTGGGATTCAGAGGCTGTTTTCTCTGAGGAACTCATCCAGGCTTGAAGGAGACTCCCATGTCTGTCATGACAGTGATATCTAATCCTTGCTCTGTACAACTAGGATTTAGCTAGTTGTACAGATCTCTAATCCTTGCTCTGTACAACTAGGATTTAGCATTCTTGTCTCCCTCCTCCTGAGATCAAGGAACCATCTAGGATCCAGCGCTTGCTGGAACAAGAGAACACATAAAATAACTTAGCACAGGAATGGATTCTCTTTCCACATAAAGTCTACCAAGTAGGATGGCCACATTTCTACTTTATAGAGGATAGTCCTCCCATTTGAAGGCATCCTGTTTGAAGGATGTCTAGCCCAAATCAGGTTCAAATTTAAGTAACCTTAAGGAGGACAGATAAATTTGGTGTTGGAGAAAAATCCTGAGAATACAATGGATGGCTGTCCAAGACGACAAGCAAATGGATCACTAAACAAATCGACCCAGAGTTCTCACTCAAGGCACAAATGACCAGACTCAAATTATCCTACTTTGGACACACTATGTGAAGACCTAGCTCTCTAGAGAAGGCTCTACAGCAGGGATTTCCAAAGTTTTCCCGCGGCGACACACCAACTGCCCTTGGTGTGTCACCGCGGGAAAATCCGGAAGTCTCGCCGCCGTGGCAGCGCACAAAAACCCGGAAGCGCTGCTGACGCTTTCGGTCTTTGCGCGCCGCCGCAACTGCGGCGCCTTCGGATTTTCATGTGCCAGTGCGGGGGGGTGGGCGTGCACGGTGGCGGCAGCGGCGGCAGCCTCCGCTAAAACGCGGAAGCACCGATGGCGCGCTGGTGCCGCCGCCGCCGTGCACGCCCCCGCTGCCACTTCCGGGTTGTGTGGCGACACAGCCGACTGTGTGTGGCAACACACTTTTGTGTTGCCACACACAGTTTGGAAAGCTCTGCTCCACAGTAATGCTGGGAAAGGTGGAAGGAAAGAGAAGAAGAGGGTGACCAACAGCAGGTAGATGGACTCAGCAGTGATGGGTGCACTGTTGGAAGACCTAAGGACCAGGTTAGGGACAAATTGTTACGAAGAAAAAAATATCTACAGCAGGGCTTTCCAAAGTTTTTCCCGCGGCGACACACCAACCGGTTTGTGTGTCGCTTCCGGGTTTTTCGCGCTGTAATTGGTGTGTCACCTCGGGAAAACCTGGGAATACCCGGAAGCGCTGATCATCAGCGCTTCCGGGTTGTGTGGTGACACACCAGACTGCGTGTGGCGACACATTTTTGTGTCGTGACACACAGTTTGGAAAGCTCTGATCTACAGTATATGGTAGCTAAAGTTGATACTGATTTAATGACTGATAATCGAGGAGAGCAGGGTCAGCAGTTAGCACCAAAATAGCACAGTGAGCCAATGTTATCATTCATTAGGTCATAATCTTCCCCATTTCGATGGGATGTGTTTCATTTCTACTTAAATTAAAATGTGATTGATATTCTTCTGTATATAAACAAGCATATGTAAATTTTAGGCAGATCTTTTTGGAGGGATAAGAGGTTCTCCCTACTATCATGAAGCTGAGGTTTTGTTCACACTAGACTAATTCATGGTTTGCTAAATTGCATGGAATAAACCACAATTGACTGGTTTTATAAATGATGCCATGAACCATGGTTTACAAACTGCAATGGCTAGGGCAGTGCTTTCCAAACTGCCACCGTTGGCGAAACACCAACGGCGGCGCGGGGGCGCGGGCGGCGGGGGCGTGCGCAGTGGCGGCAGCGTGCATGGCGGCGGCCTCATGTTTTCCGCTAAAACGCAGAAGCACTGATGGCGTGCCGCTGCCGTCGTCGCTGCCACCGCCGTGCACGCCCTCGCCACCGCTTCCGGGTTGTGTTGCGACACACTAAAGTGTTGCAACACAGAGTTTGGAAAGCTATGGGCTAGGGTATCGCTGTGTTCACATGGCACACTGAACTCCTAAACTAACCAACCACATTTTATCCTAGCGTATTATGTGAACCATGCTTGCATGATCCATTTATGTTTCATTACATCATGTGAACCCAGAAAAATTGGTTCGGTAAATCATGGAGCAGTTAACCATGTCTGTGTCATGTAAACAAAGCCACTAAGTGTATTGTCTGAGCACTGCCAGCAACTAGATTCACACTTTGCACTAAGCAATATTATTTGCTTCAGTCAGACTCATTCACACAACATGGCTGACAGACTTACAGTACCTACGTACCTCTGTTGAATCAACACATCTCCATGCATTGGTGGCATATGAGCTGTAATGGCTTGGTCAGTCATCCTGGCAGCCATGTTTAGGTTTTCTCAGCTGTTGCAAAGACTTGTTTCCCTTGGTTTAGGTTTAGGTTCACTGAAATTTTTAAAAAACTGCAAGTGAATCAGTGCTACCAGACACAAAAGTGTCCCCACCCATTTGTGCTTATTTTTTATCCCTCTATGTTGCATGTATACATGAAGGTTGAAATGGTGACAGTGACACAGCATGAGACTCCATTTCTGTGGAGCTTCTCCAGAATTTGTCTCAATCACTTTAGGATGGGTGGGGGGGAAGAATTAGCTTAATCCCAAACCAGCCCAGTCAGACTGGAACTAAAACCAACCATTATGGAATTAACTGAATCATTTAACTGGATTTTCTCTTCCCAAATATGGTATACTTACCCAAGCCTGGCCACGCCCTGGGTAAGCAGTTAAGGTGCTGGGCTAGAAACTATCTAGCCCATCCAAGGCTCACTGTGCACTTGACCCGTCAGTATAAACATGTACCAATTATTGAGCCAGTTTGGTCCAGTGGTTAAGGTGCTGGGCTAGAAACCAGGAGACTGAGAGTTGTAGTCCCGCCTTAGGCATGAAAGCCGGCTGAGTGACCTTGGGCCAGTCCTGTCTCTCAGCCCTAGGAAGGAGTCAATGGCAAACCAGGAGACTGAGAGTTCTAGTCCTGCCTTAGGCATGAAAGCCGGCTGGGTGACCTTGGGCCAGTCCCTGTCTCTTAGCCCTAGGAAGGAGCCAATGGCAAACCAGGAGACTGAGAGTTCTAGTCCTGCCTTAGGCATGAAAGCCGGCTGGGTGACCTTGGGCCAGTCCCTGTCTCTCAGCCCTAGGAAGGAGCCAATGGCAAACCAGGAGACTGAGAGTTCTAGTCCTGCCTTAGGCATGAAAGCCGGCTGGGTGACCTTGGGCCAGTCCCTGTCTCTTAGCCCTAGGAAGGAGCCAATGGCAAACCAGGAGACTGAGAGTTCTAGTCCTGCCTTAGGCATGAAAGCCGGCTGGGTGACCTTGGGCCAGTCCCTGTCTCTCAGCCCTAGGAAGGAGCCAATGGCAAACCAGGAGACTGAGAGTTCTAGTCCTGCCTTAGGCATGAAAGCCGGCTGGGTGACCTTGGGCCAGTCCCTGTCTCTTAGCCCTAGGAAGGAGCCAATGGCAAACCAGGAGACTGAGAGTTCTAGTCCTGCCTTAGGCATGAAAGCCGGCTGGGTGACCTTGGGCCAGTCACTCTCTCTCAGCCAAACTCACCTCACAGGGTTGTTGTTGTGGGGAAAATAGGAGGAGGAAGGAGTATTAGGTATGTTCATCGCCTTGAGTTATTTATAAAAATAATAAAGGGATAAAAAAATCAAATAAAAAATAAATAAAAATGTGTGAACAGAATCTATGGCTTCTTTTTCTCCCCTTCTATTTTTTTTTCTGCAGATGTGTAATGCTGGTAGAGGTAAATGCAGATCCCATTCATGATTCTGAATTACATTTAGTTCAACAATTTAACTAAAATTGTGGCTGAAGAAATAGAAAACCCAGAAAAGTTTACAAATCAGGTTTACATTTTTCAAACATACGAGACCACTGACCACACTGGGTACAAGTGAGTGGAAGGTTACTCCGGGGTGTTCAAGATGCCTGGAATTAACTTCTTTGATTTCCTATTTTCAAGCTTTAAAAAAAAAAATCAGCCCAGCATATGCACTATGTAATTGCAGCACTGCTCAAGTGAATGTGGCCCATGTTTTTTGTAACTGCTACATTTCAAATAAAAAATGTCATAGTCCCAAATCTACTACCTAAGGTCATCCACAGTCAGTAGGTTGTTGGTGGGAACCACCCGGTCCTGCAGAGAGGGCACACTACGAACCCCGTCTGCAAGAGAGTTCCATCTGATGGGGTCTAGGAGGCGTGCCTTCTCTGCAGTAGCCCCCGCCCTTTGGAATATTCTTCCCCCTGAAATAAGATTGGCCCCCTCTCTCCTGGACTTTAGAAAACACCTAAAGACCTGGTTATGTCACCATGCTTGGGGAGGGGAGGGGAATAGCCAGTCTTGGGGTTGGCTGGCCCCTTAGATCTGCCCTGACCAGCCTTATCGACCAGTGGAATGAGATCTACCATTCCTGGATCAAATTGTATAATATATATATTAGTGTTTATTATTGATATTTATTGTTTTAATTGATTTTAAACTTTGTTGTGAACCGCCCAGGGTCCCTCCTTGTGGGGGAGATGGGCGGGATATAAATGTAATTAATAAAATAAATAATAAAATAAACTAATTTATGTCTCTATCATTTCTATGGATCCTAGTATAAGTATTTTTGGATCTAAACCAAACTTTCGTACTGCATACTTTTTTACATGCAGTGCACTCTACCTTGCTATGGCCGTGCCTCTTGCACATCCTGTTCCACTCTGGCACCTGTACCCTCAGAATTCCCTACTAGTAAGGCCAATGTCAGCAATGCCAATCCATTTGGAAGGTGCCAAGTTGGGGAAGGTGCTCTAGCCTGAGTTGCAGCAAGCGTAACTGGAGGGTGAGAAAAATCAGGAAACCGAGTGAATATTGGCCCTTGCTCCCCATGTCCAAAGAACTGGTATCACAGCTTAGCCACTCAATCCACAAATAAGTGGGCTGCAAAAATCTAAACCACTAGATCAGAGCTTTCCAAACTGTGTGTCGCGACACAAAAGTGTGTCGCCACACACAGCGTGGTGTGTCGCCACACCACCCGGAAGCGGCAGCGCGCGCGTGCACGGCGGCAGCAGCAGCGGGGCGGGATCAGTGCTTCCGCGTTTTAGCGCCGCCGCACGCCCCCCACGCCGCCACTGTGCACGTGCGCACCACCGCATGCCCCCTGCGCCGCCACTGTGTGCGCACGCCCCCCCGCGCCGCCGCCGCTGGTGTGTCGCCAGCGGCGGCACTTTGGAAAGCCCTGCACTAGATGGCGGCAAGGAGATACAGAAAAATCTTAAGTCTTTTCTGCCATCTAATGGTGGTTCATATTTTGTAGCCCAGATCTGGTAGCCTAGACATTAAGTTGTAGGAGCCCAGTCAATAGTGGTTGATTAAATTAATAAACTATGCTTAAGCAAGTAGTGACTTGGCATGATGTGTGAAGCCTCTTTAAAAATGGGTAGTGTAGACTCATCCCAAAACTGTTGGTTGAATAAGTAGGAATGAACTTAATACAGGAATGATAGATTAAGAAATTATGCCATTGTAATTTGCCAACAGTGTGCAAATTAAGCCCATGGAAAAGATTACAGAGAAATTCATGCATGCTGATAATGTTCATGGACAGAATTGAGATAGCTGCAAGGCCAGTGAAGAAAAAAGGATAATTACATCAAGTTCCTCTATGAAGATTTGCACAATCAGCACACCATTTGTTTGCAAGAAGCATGTATCAGGAGCAGGTTAATCCCACCCCAATATTCCAGATGTGGCTAACTCTTTTGTTCCTAGCCTGACCCAGGGATAGCTGCTTACAGCCAGAGTTATTCTTTGCCTTGCTCTCAGGAACTGAGCAACTAGGGTAGTCAGTGTAGGTCTGGATGGATGGATGGATGGATGGATGGATATGGTAACCTTCCTCAATCAGGTCCTCTCCATATCTTGGACTGCAACTTCCAGAGGCTGGCCTGGCTGGAAATTCTGGAAGTCCCCATCCAACTCTTCTAGAGTGCATCAAGGATGGCAACCTGTGTCATAAGGCTTTGCTTGTTTCATGGCATAGAAAGACAAGAATTAAGCCAGGCTGGCTGGAATTGTGCAGGAGCATTCACATAACTTCTCAGGTTTTGTTTCTCTGAGTATTAGGGTGCAAACCCAGCCAGTATGCTTTATAACTACAGTATAGTTTATGGCTTAGAATATTCTGCAAATCCACCCAATAGGAGCTTATTCAATACACCATAGTTAAGCAAAATACGGCTTAGTGGGTTGTATGATCACACTCTGTAAGCTAGAAGGGCATTAGGGTGGGAAAGTCAGCATACAAGGAGAGCAGAATCTTTCTACCAGGATGTAGTGGTGTTTGTGTGAACATAGGTATAGCCTATATGCCTCAAATGAGCTGCACCAGGTAAATTTTGAAATACTCTATTATTACTGAAGGAAAGTTACACTCCTATTTATTCAATAATTATTATAAAATCTATAAAGCAGTAAAACTGCCTGGGCCAGAACAGCATTTCCAATGTCATATAAAAACAGTGAAAAATATTCATGAAGCCTTTGGCAAAATCATCTCATCTTCATACCCTGCTAAACCAAACATGTATAATTCTGTATATAATTATTCAGAAGTAAGATTTACTGATTTTTCAGATTAATAGCTACTGAATTGTAGCCAAGCCTGAGTTTACATATCATGTTGTTACAGTACAGTTCATTCACGGTTGGCTTAGTGTGACATGTGAACACTGTTCATGGTTTGCAGACCATGGTGTATGGCTTAGTGTGATCTTGAACCCAGGTATCTGTGGTTTATTCAACCATGGCTAAAACAAACCATAGCTTAACTCAATGTGAATGAAGCCAGCCATTGCAATACAAATTCTAAAACGAGAAGAATAAAAATTATTCTCATTTGCCCTGCCTTATTTTTCTCCATTTTCTCTCTGTTGTCTCCTATATGCTGAACAACAGAAAGTAAATACAGACCTGTTAACTTATATTTTGTAAAGTGTCAACTATACTGATCGCAATATATCAATAGCTATCTTTCCCCCAAATTCTTATACTCCACAGTCAGTTGCTGATTTTCACTATTGTCAGTCCTACTGCCTAATAATATTTAGTTTATTTTAGCTCCTGATTTTATTAAATAGTTTAGCTCTTTATTTTCTATTGTATGTTACTCATTTTTATGTTTATTTTGCAGTTTTTGTATGTATTTTCCATTGTTCCTCATGTTGGCTTTATACAGATGTATATTTCAGATTTTTTCATTTTTGAAACTTGTTCTGATTTAAAAATGACCATACAATACCTAGGGGATTGTTATAAACATAAATAATAAAAATAAATAAATACATTCTAAGTTTTACTCTCAGAGTAAAGCACACCATCATTTAAGATCTAGTCTGTGACCTTTGTTTTCAGGGCAGTGAATGTGTATTCTGGAATCCTTTCATCAGAGTATAATTTTCATTCTACATTTATTCAGGGCAAAAGTGGTTGGGATCCCATATAAATCATGTACTTGCTCTACTTGCTCTAGAATCTAAAGGAAGGCTTTAATGATCGGTGCTTTGTTTCATTTTAGCTTATAAAGTTGTATAAACCAAGTTATTGTGGCTTGTAAATGTTGGTTCATGGCCTAAAGCGATTCCTGCTTTGTGGCTTACTTAACCATGGTAAAAACATGATGAAGCATAAGCCCAATCAGTGACAGGTATGCAAAGATTCCTTCAGGAGACTAGAATGAAATTGCTTGAAAATAGAGTTTGAAAAACATTGCCAAGTATATCAATTCCTCCAAAATTTCTCCCGTTTCCAGCCTGGGGAGGGATGTTTGAAAAGCTTGGTTGGTCCCACACTGGAAGAATGGATGATAAAACTAATGGAACTTGCAGAGATGGCGAAACTGGCTGCATTGATTAGAGAAAATAATTTGTCTAGCTTTGTTTCTATGTGGAAACCGCTTTTGGACTTTTTGCTTCTAACTGAAAAAAATGAATCTTTGATTTTGGGATTTGAAGATTAGGTTGTTATAGTACAGGGCTTTCCAAAGTTTTCCCGCGGCGACACACCAACGGCGCGGCGACACACAAACCGCTGTTGGTGTGTCGCCACGGGAAAACCCAGAAGTGCCGCCAGTGCGGCAGCGAGCAAAAACCCGGAAGCGCTGCTGCCGCTTTCGGGTTTTTGCGCGCCGCTGTTGGTGTGTCGCCGTGGGAAAACCCGGAAGCGCTGATGATGATCAGCGCTTCCGGGTTGTGTGGCAACACACCAGACTGTGTGTGGCGACACACTTTTGTGTCGCGACACACAGTTTGGAAAGCTCTGTTATAGTATATAGAAATAATGTTTACTATGGTTAAAAGAGGTTAATGTATCATGTATCTGTATCTGTGCTGGAGAAGGTCAGAAGTCACTCCTTTTGTACTTCTATTTATTTCTGTACTTTTATCTTTTTTCTTTTCTTCAATCTTTTTCTATCTTTATGTAGAAACTTCAATAAAGTTTTTTTTTTTAAAAAAAAGCTTGGTTGGAAAAGTCAAGATGATGGCCACAATGGTGCAGTCAAAGCTCTCTTTTTTTATGTATGTTGCACATAAAACATCTTGACAATTTTAACTATACCCTGCAGATACCCCTATACAAGGGGAAATCCTTATAACCCCCAGGATGGCATTTCTACAAATGGCAAGGATACTACTGTAACTATTGGGTGTATGCTGGTGTCCGTGTATAGGTGTACGCCAAAAAAGTCAAGTCAAACAGCTGTGACTGTTCACCTGAAGCCCCTTTTTTCATGTGCATCTTGTACAACAGGGGTCCCCAACCTGTGGGCTGTGGCCCGCTAGTGGGCTGCGGCCTGTTAGGAAGTGGGCCGCAGGGCTCCCGCCTGCAAACCCTGTCCCCTGGTGCGCGCGATTACCCCGCCCCCTGGTGCGCGTGATTGGCTCCCGCCTGCAAACCCCGCCCCCCAGTCCATGGAAGAATTGTCTTCCACGACCGCTCCCTGGTGCTAAAAAGGTTGGGGACCGCTGTATGTACAACACACATTTAAAAGGGGGGGGGGACTGATCATGCAGTCACAGCCACCAACCTGACTTTTTTGACCCACCCCTGCTAACTATAAGAATCCACAACATGAGGGCTTTCCTCTAGAGCTAGATGTGCAGAAATAAAGGGTAGGTGTTTGCACCCTCTGACCCCTACAGAGAGATAAAACATGTCATGCCGGGTACATACAAGCCACAAGATATCACATTTGGTAGTAACTCTTCCCAGCTCAATTAGACTCTATTAAGAGATTAAGTACAGTTAAAGTAAGAACAAGTCAGCTTGTTCCTGGTCTTGGGCACCACAGCTTTAACCATGCAGCATGCAATATATTAGTTGGGAGTATAATGCAACTTCTTACTTCTTTTAGTTAGAAGGCTGTTTCACAGTTTCCTTCGACACTGGGCTGGAATTTTATACCTGGCCAAAATGCCAATAAATCTTGTTGGTGAACCTCACTGTATTCTGACTGTGAAAAGTTTTTTTAAAAAGAAGAAAAGGTAAATATGTAACATCCTGTTGACACTCCAAGGTAAGCCTGTGAGAAAGTATTAAAATATTCCTAATGCAATCTGGAGAACTAAGTATATATACACATTTTGTTTAACAGAGCGCTGGGCACAAAAGAGGCTCCTTTTCCTATGAAGTGGCTCAGGGAATCCCTGTGAAATGAGCAGTGAGTACAAGGGTGTGCAACGGCTTTCCCTAATCTGTTATTTGCTTGATATATTTGGCCTAAAATTTCCATTAACCAGTCTGTGTGGCCAATGGTCTAGTGAAACTGGAGGGCGCTCGGTGCAGAGAACGAAGGACCGGGCTCTAAAATTATACCAACTTCAAGCTACAGCTAATTTTAAAAACCTTCAAAGGCTTTAGCAAAAGCCCCTTTGCATTTTCTGTCCTGGCTGATAGGAGCTTTGAAAATGGCAAAGGATCCGTTTCACTACCTCATTGGGATTCTTCTGTGCTTTGGGATCCAACCCACTGCGGTAAAAACGTTCTAAGTAAAAAAAGAAACCCCAGTATCTCAGAGGGTAGGGGAGGCCCAAGCCACTTCCCCACATTTGGGACTGCCTCGTTGTAATAAAAATTAAAAGTAATGACACCCAAAAAACAGCACCAGAGAGAGACGGAAAGCAGAGAATGAGCAAAGCTTGAGAGCTAGGCCAAACGGGCCTCTTGCTGTTCCACTGCTCCTGACAGACCCAGTCTGCAATCTTTTCATTTACCTAGAAGTAAATCCCAAAAGGTTCAATGGAGCTTAACTCTAAATCAGTGTTTTTCAACCTTGGCAACTTTAAGATGTGTGGATTTCAACTCCCAGAATTCCCTAGCAAGCATGCTGGCTGGGGAACTCTGGGAATTGAAGCCCACACATCTCAAAGTTGCCAAGGTTGAGAAACTGCTCTAAATAATTGTGCATGGGACTACAGTACATTTCTCTTTTCCCAGTCCCTATTGCATAGCTTTCCAAACTGTGTGTTGCAACACTTTAGTGTGTCACAACACAGTTTAGTGTGTCGCGAAGCGGCGGCAGGGGCGTGCATGGCGGCAGCGGTGTGCATGGCGGCGGCGACAGCGCGCCATCAGTGCTTCCGCGTTTTAGCGAGGCCACTGCTGCCGTGCATGCTGCCGCTGTGCGCCCCCCGCGTCGCCGCCATGCAAGCGCCCGCACGCCCCCGCCGCTGCCACCATTGGTGTGTCGCCAACAGCGGCAGTTTGGAAAGCACTGCCCTATTGGTTTCAGTTTCCGATGGCTCAACCCATAGTATCTCAAGTTTATTATATCCAAACACATGCAATAAACATGTACAGATGAACACTACACTCCTTAAAATATTTAGGACTGGAACCAAATGTTCTTCAAGCTTGTGGATTTTCAAGTTTGAAGTCATATCCTGTGTTCATGTGCATTTTCTATACCAGTGTTTCTCAACCTTGGCAACTTTAAGATGTGTGGACTTCAACTCCCAGAATGAGAAACACTGTTCTAAACCCCCCCCCCTACTTTTTGGGAAGTTCTTACAAACTTTAATCAGAAAGGAATATAAACTTTTTTTCCCAATTTGCCTCCAGTTCAGTTTAGGGGTGTGGGGCGTGGTGGCTCAGCAGGTAAGACGCTAGGCTTGTCGAACGAAAGGCTGTAAGTTCAGAGGTTCGAATCCCTAGCCCCGCGTGACGGAGTGAGCTCCCGCACTCGCCCCAGCTCTTGCCAACCTAGCAATTCGAAAGATGCAAATGCAAGTAGATGAATAGGTACCACTTCGGTGGGTAGGTAACAGCGTTCCGCGTGCGTCATGCCAGCCACATGACCGCAGAAACATCTTCGGACAACGCTGGCTCTTTGGCTAACAAACGGAGATGAGCACTGGCCCCTAGAGTCGTACACAACTGCACAAATGTGCGGGGGGAACCTTTACCTTTACTACAGTTTAGGTAGAAAAAGAACCCAGCTGTTCCAAGTCCCGTAGACATGCTGTCACCCTCCTTCAGTCACCACCCCTTTCAGAGTACACCCTCTTTTTCCTTATGAATGTCATCCCTACGCTCTTCTTCTGGGCCAGAGATGCAGACCCTAAACCTAAAACCTCAGGGCCATACACAGCTTTCCTTAAGCCTTGGGGGCAACTCTCAGAACTCCGAGACTTACCACCTAGTTGTAATTTTTAAGGGAAGGGAGGAGGAAAATGTTACGTATATGATACCTAATCTCGTTTTTAAATTTAAAGTAAATCAATTTTTCACTTCTGTCTTGGCTTTCTTTGTCCTGGCCAGGCTCACTTTGAAATGTCATTCAAAAGCTAAGTGAAGCTCTTGATCCAAAAAAGCTGTATGTTTCTGTTAAAAGTCCCATCTGCAAGGACTGCTTGAGAAGAGAGAGCTGCAAACTAGGATGGTGTCATCACATGTTCTCTCAGAAAGGGCAAGAAACATGGAGCAGCATTAATTACACCAAATCAAATTACTTCTCCTACAAAAATACTGTAATACCCCAACACTACAATAGTAAGAACCACACGCATCATAGCAATAGTTAACATAGTCAAAGCATGGAGAAAATGACCAATGTGTTTGTAAAATGAATACTGAGAATACACAGTGCCATTTTTAATGTCCTGCACAACACATTTTATCCAAGATTTCAGACGAATCACATTGTGCAAACTTTGCGCAAACTCAGAGCAGATGCCATCTTGCAGCCATTCACCCAGATGTTAGTTACACGTGCCACTGAATTGGTTTGGCTCTTGATGACATATGCCTGGCATTTTGTCCTGGCTATACAGCAAGAACTCATAGCATTCCCAAACACATCCCAGTAATCTCTTTGATCTTGTCCCTCCACCTTATCAGTTTTCTTCCCCTTTTTCTACTTCTCTCAATCTTGTCAAACATAATCATTTTTTCCCATCTATATTCTATTTGTACCACATACTCAAAATTGGTGGACTTCTCTTTACTGATCATCACTTCAAGGGAGAATGGTCAGCCTTTCTTTGGTTCAGGAATAACTGCATCCAAATCTATATCCTGAAGGAAGCTTATCTTTCCAGTACTACCACTGGAAAGGCCTTTGCTTTATTTCTCCCTTGTCATTATAATGCCCTTATCTTTCATGTTCTTGTCTACATTTGTCACAGCCTTTCTTCCTAGAATTAATCTCCTTTTTATTTCTCGAATACACTAACCATCTTTATCTATTGTGGAGCCCAAGAATATAAAGTTATTTATCACCTTTGATAAGAAATCTAAGGAACAGCTCTGGGTTAAGGAGAGGATTAAAAATGGTGGGAGGTGGGTAGGTAAAGGATTTCACTGTTTGTGTTCTTGTTTAAGTGTTTTTCCCCTCAACACCTTGTGCAAACACAACCATAGGCAAGAGCATCAGTCAGGCTGAAATTACTGGAAGAAATTACTGGAAACTGAGGCTAACATAGTAATAGCCAGGCTGTGAAAGATACCCAAATTATTGCCAAAAAAGAATGGCTCCATTCCATCATAATGTAGGAAACCTCATCCAATTTGATGCCATCCAAATACATTGGACTTCAGCTTTTGTAATTCACAGAACATGGGACATTAATCAGATTTGTAGAATAAATGCCATAAAAGTTAAAAAAAAATAGCTGGCACTGAAGCATTTGGGCTGGGGGGCAGCACAACAAATCATATGCCTCAACTGCAATTCTTCTTCATTAGCATCACTCCTTCCATTCTCCTAGCTGTGTCACTTGGCAAAACTCTGGTCTACTTTGCCTTTCAAGAAATTGTTTGGGGTATTGTTTAAAAGTCTGGTGAGGGCATTAAAATTCTTGTGGAAATTCAATTTCCGAAGAGAAAAATGTATATATGTAAATACCACACATAATGCGTGTGTGTTGGGGGGGTTCTTTTTCACCCACTGCTCTTGTAGGTGTCTAAATAGCAACGTGTTGGAGAATGTGTTTGGGAGTTCAGCTGCTTTGCAAAACGTGGGTAATGGCTGCAATTCCGAGCGCGCTGGACGCTTGGCATTTAAGCTCCCGCTGAATTCAACAGGATTTTGCTTTGATTAAACACTCATATAAGAACTTTCAGACAAGACACGCCATGCAAACCTCAGCATGATCACTCCGAAGCAAATCCCTCCAAATTGCACAGGACTTACTCTCCAGATCGGAAGGAAACACGCTTAGGATGCCCCCCCGCTTGGCTTCTCAAAGTTACCTTGCACAGGATCGGGCTGCAAACCCCCTTCCTTACAACATCCATTGAAATGCAAAGCCGCCCGCAAAGATTTAGCAATCCGCGACCGGAGCGGGCGGGGGGGAGCGAGAGGCGGCTCCTTCGGGATTCCTTGGTTTTATTTGGCCAGGCGAGCACCGAGCCTTTGCAACGAGGTCCGCCTCCCCCGCCCTCCTTGTTTGTTTCCAGCGATCCCTTGTTTTTGCACCCCTCCTCTTGAGAAAAAGAGCGAGCGAGCGAGCCCGGGAGTAAGACTCGCTCCATAACGGCCTCCCCCCCCCCCCGCTTTTAAATTACAATAAAAGTGGGAAGAGAGAGAAAAGTGCGCGCATCTGGGAAACGCGGGAGGGGATGCCCTGCGCGCGGAGGGGGGGCCGCGCTGGGGGGTCCCCGAGAGAAAGGGGTGGGGGCGGCGGGGGTGGGGAGCGGAAGGGGGTATTCTGGCGGGGGGGGCGTTCCTCCTCCTCCCTCCTCCTCCCCTCCCCCTGCTCGCCCAGGGTGTCAATTTGCAGCGGAGCTCCTCCTCCTCCTCCTCCTCCCCGGCCCCTCGCTCGCATTCCCGACCCTCCCCGGGTGGGCTGAGCAGGGGACCCCTCCGGCCGCCGAAGCGACTTCCACCCGGGCTCCTGCCGCCGCCGCCGCGCCTTCCCCGTCCGGCGCTCTAGGGGCGCCGCCTCGCCTTTTCCCGCCTCTCCGCGCTCCCTCGACGCCGCAGGAGGGGAAGCTCCGTGGCGCCTCCGCCGCGGCGCCCCCGCCTCCCTTCCTGCGAGTGTCAAAACTTTGTCGGGGCGGCGGCGGCGGGACGGGGCTGAGGCGGCAGGCCGGGCTGAGGCAGGCGGGGTGCGCGGAGCGGCCCCCCGCCGCACCGGGACCCCGCCGCACCATGCCTCAGCTGCAGCCCGGCGGCGGCGGAGCGGGCGGCGGCAGTAGCGGGGCCGGCGGCGACGACCTGGGCGCCCCGGACGAGCTCATCCCCTTCCAGGACGAGGGCGACGAGCAGGACAAGGGCGCCGGGGGGCGCGGCTCCGCTCACGGCGACTTGGACGAGCTCAAGTCCTCGCTCGTCCACGAGTCCGAGAACCGCAGCGGCAGCGCCTCCGGGTCCGACTCTGAGGTAAAGGGAGGAGGAGGGCGGCGGCGGGGAGAGGCGCGCGCGGGGGGCGGCCGGGGAGGGGGCGGAAATGGGGGCTTGGATTCGCCCGGGGCGGTTTCGGTCGCGTCTTCTCAATCCCCTTTCTTTGTGTCTCCCCCTCCCCCCAGGCGGAGAGGCCGCCTAAGCCGCCGCGGGAAACTTTCCAGAAGCCGCGGGACTCTGCAGCCGAAGGTAGCGATGGAGACGTCCTGCGAAGTGCGGGGACGGGCGGGGAGGTGGGGCGGGCGGCGGCGACCTGCGCTTCTCGCCCAGCGGCGCCGACTCGGTTTTCTTCCCTTCACTTTCTGGGACGAGGAGGAGCTTCCCTGGGCCGGCCCTCCCCGTCTCTTCTGGGGCTGGCTTCCCCCCGTTGGGCCCTGATCCGGCCCGGGAGGCCGACCCTCTGCTCTGGAAAGCGGCGGCGGCCAGTTCGTCCAGCTGCCTGGGAAGTCCTGCCGCTGATCCTTCCTTGACGGGCCTTTCTGAAAAGCGCACGGGCGCGGGTGTTTCCTCTGCCATCCGTGCTTCCTCGGCAGCCAGTCAGAACGTGGAATCCTAATCCGGATTTGGAGCCCTGCGCGGTGCCCCCAGTAAAGTTCCCAAGTAAAGTTCGCCGTCTTTGCAAAAACGCTGCTTAGTTGGACCGCGGGGGGCTCTCCTCCCAGTTTTCCTTGGTTTCGAAATATGGAATCGCAAAGTAATCCCACCAGGCTAAAAGGTGGCTGGCTGGTTTTTGCTCTGAAACAGAAACTTTTTTGGAATGGAATTTACACCTGGGTAAGTGGGTTTAAAGTTGCAGCCGGATCACAGTGAGAAACGGAGATTGATGGGCTCATGACTTTGCACGGGGTTCTGCTCTTTAGATACCTTGAAGATCAAGCTATGCAGCTATCATGCTCAGACGTTACACATTCAATTTGCAGTGCTGAGTATACCTACCTTGACCCGTTGAAGTAACATTACTTTTGAGTAAACAGAGCAACTGGTGACATGGCTCTTTAAAAAATCATACTTTTTGAATGCACGATGGTAAATTTATCTGTGTTTTCTGTATCTTGTTAGATACAGCATTTTACTTCTGAGTAACAGGTTAGAATCAATGAGAGGAATATTGTAATGTGCATGTTTATGCAGAAATGTTCCATTAAGTTCACATGAATGTATAGAATTGCTGCTTAACATGGGAATAAATATCTTTGGCCTGGGTTGGATTTATTTCAAAGTCAGTAGTAGGCTTTAGCTGAATAAAAAAAATTACATCACAGAACTTTTGAGTGGAGAAGTCAGAATTCACCCACTAATATCAAGAGTTTCTAATAGTTCATGTACTTAAAAAGTAATGATTTACAAGTTCCTTAAAGGTACATTCCAAAGCATACATTTTTCGAAGCAAATTTATTTGAAACATTGAAATTAATATGATTTATTTCTGAATAAACACAAGAGATTACTCTATAAAGTTTAAATCCTAATGTAAAGTGTTTGCTTAGAAATAACCCTTGTTTGGTTCATTGAGAATTGTTTCCTGGTACTAATTTTAAAGCTAACCTAAAATTAGGTAGATTCTGCCTTGTTTTTTGCACATTTGGGGAGATAACAGATAACATCTCTTATCATGCCCCATGTTAATAGTATAAGTGAAATAAAGGTTATAATTGTATTATTCGTGCATTTGAATATTGGGCTGCAGGTAATGTTGATAAATAAACCAGTAGTACTTTGGTGTGTGTCCAGACTAAGACAATGAATTGTGACAGACCTGTATATGTTTCCTCAAATTTTGCCCCAAAGACAAAAACTTTGGGAAGCTTGCAACTCTGCAATTGTATCAATTAATGGTACACATGGGGGGGGGGGGAAATAGATAGCTTTTTATAAAATCTCATTACTTGACAATTCATATTTACCATAGCAAGCCCGCAGTGATCTAACATAGGTGCTTAAGATTATGACCTAAAGGAGTGAGGATCTGTGGTTTTCTAAGTGTTACTACACTACCCTGAACATTGACAAAGCTATCCTGGACTGGTAGAGGCATTAAGTTTCTGGTGGGTTCATACCACATGCTGAGCCATTTTTTTAAAATTTTTGACTTAACATATTGTGTGTATCTTGCCAATTCTGATTTATTGAGTAAATTATGGTTCAGCAAATTATGGTTTGACATTTTGTATGGAAAAAACTAACTGGAGGGCAACAGGTGTCTCACTTTGACTTAAAGCATTTGAATAGAACCTGTGATGTGTTGTTTATTTTATTTTATTATATATATATATATATATATATATATATATATATATATATATATATAAATATTTTTCATATTCTTGTGGATAGATATCACTGAACTATGAGCTAAAGATTGGACTTCTGATTAGTTGCATGCTTTAATTAGAAGTAGTTTCTGTTGTTTCAAATTAATTTGTTTCGAGACATGAGTTTACTAGATGACAAAATGGGATAAATACAAGCCATAAATCTTGCTTAGCACTTTTTGCTACTAATTTTCTCTCGGCCCTGTAATCCTAGCTAGTTTTTCTTGAATTCTGATCTTGTAGAATTCTTGGAGTTGGAATTCTAACTTTTGTAATCCATACATTTTAAACGTAAGTTGGTTGTTTTGCCATTTGTCAGAGGGTTTTACTCTCTGAATGTTTATAGCTAATATCTTCCTTCTTCCCTAGTAATTAGAAGACAGCAAGATGGAGCCTTTTTTAAAGGGACTCCTTATCCAAGTTATCCTTTCTTGATGATCCCAGAGCTGGGAAGCCCTTACCTTCCTAGTGGAGCCTTGTCTCCAAGTGGTGCTCGAACAGTAAGTACTTTGTTTTGCCATATGTGTGATTAAATTTTTCTTTCTTCTTCCGTGAAGGGGAATTCCAGTTAGATGGAGTGGTTTTATGTGCCCTTTTGCCCCACTGAAGGGTTCTCTTTTACATTTGATATCTCAGTATAATAAGCAGACAATTTTTAAAGCTTGAAGTGTTAGAACCCTTTCAGATGAGGGGTCTGAAGATAGGCAGTCTCCTCTATTTTCAACTTAATGATTTACAACATTGAAAATATTTCACCATATTGGATATATTGAAGATCAGTTTTGTTTTCATAGGATTTTGTCTTGTTTTGGCCCATCTATTCCACAGTTCAGAACAAAATGTGTTGGCCATATCTCCTGAAAATTGTTTGGTTCAGTAAATGTAAGATTTATCATCTTTCTTCACATTTTCAGTGAATTGTTTATTTATTTTGGAAAAGATGCTTCAGGATTTTCTATAATGCAAAGTGGAATAAAATATATTTAATGAATAAAATAATTTCTGGATAGAATTCTGGATAGAGAAGAAGTGGGTGTTTCTTCATCTGTAGTCTAGACAACATGGTTGGATCTAAGAAAAGCTATCCATGCTATTGATGAAATAAAGAATTACAGCATATTTTTAATAGCCACTTTGGAGCTTGTTGTATACAAGGAAAGGTAGAGGTAGATTAGATCTGCACTAATATAGTGTAGATAAAACAAAAGGGAACTTTTCTCAGTTTTCAAACACATGTTACTCTATACCATTTCCAACTGCTTTTCATAGAAACTTGGAGGAGGGCTTATTTTGTCCTGGCACCTGCCCTCTGGAATACCATCCCTCCAGAGATCAGATTGGCTCCGTCCCTGTTGGCCTTCTGTAAGGCCCTGAAGATGTGGTTCTGTGCTGGAGCCTGGGGCTCTGAGTGTGGGGTGGAGCCTGTTTCTTGGTTATGTTGAGTGTTGGCTTGTGGCTTTGTAATTTTTTTTTCTGGCTGCTATGGGTTTTATATTTTTTGCTCCCTGCCTTTGGAACATCATTCCCCCAGATATAAGATTGGCCCCCTCCTTGCTCCTTTTCCGGAAGGCCCTGAAGACGTGGTTTTGTCAGCAGGCCTGGGGACCCCAGGCTGCTTCGGAGCCAGTCAAGTGGCTGATATGAATGTGTTCGCTGCCACCGGCGCGCGCAGGGGGGCATCTATTGTGTTTTCATGGTTTTTAATTCTGTAAGCCGCCCAGAGTCACCATGTGTAAGTTGGGCAGCCTTATAAATTTGTTTAATAAAATAAATATGTTTTTATTTTTAACATTGTGAGCTGCCCAGGGTTGTGTATGTGAGATAGGCTGTCCTGTAAATGCACCAAATAAATAAATAAAAAACTCTTGTTTTCCTTGGAACCTTGGTTAGGGCTATATGGATTGCAAAAATCTGGACAACTATTAGGTACCAGCACAGAGGATTCTTTGCCCAGGTTTTTGTAGTCCTAGCTTAGTATTTGCTTCCAAGGACAGCCTGCTCAATGCTACTGCTTCTTCACATTGTTCTTTAATACTGCCCAGAGTCGTGCTCTGAGTGAGATGGGTGGGGAATAAATTTTATATATAAATAAATAAATATAAGACTTTTGTTGAGAGTATTTGGAGATGTGGTTTCACTTTCTAGGTGTTTGCAAGCCTGTATAAAATTTGTATACTACTTACAACAAACCTCAGAATTTTCTGCAATATATATGGATGTATGGGGAATCTTCTACTATAGTAGTTCTGAATGATTGGACTACAACTCCTGTTATTCCAGACTATGGACTCTGTTGGCTGTAGTTGATGGAATTGTAGTATAATGTAATGACATCTGGAAGGCAGGACTGGGAAAGTCTGCTTAAAAGACTGGCCTATGGCAAGTGATTGGCTAGGAAATTGATCCTAGATTGTGGTAGATAGCTTGATGAAATTATCAATCATGGAGAATAAACTGTATCAGCAGTTACCAGTCATGATGGCTGTATTTTATCTCTAATATCACAGCCAGTGTGCCCCTGAATACTAGCTGCTGGGGAATACTAATTAGTTGTGCTAATTTTTTGCTTCCAGGTTCCCTGAAGTATCTTGTTGTATTAGCTGTACTGTGAGTGTTAGCCAGCAGGACTTTTACCTAAAGCTTTAATGCTTAGTGAATAAGAGGAGTCCTAAGAATCTGGGAGTACTTACATGGGTAATCAATGAAATCTTTTAAAAATGTCAATAGAGTAGCATTATAATCTGACATTTTTATTATCTGGGAATTATGTTAATTTAAGATGGGAAATACTGAATTGTCATCATCCTACTTTGGGTTGGTTGGCAGTAAGATCAACAGTGACATTAGTATCCAACAAAATGTTAAATATAAATGCTTACTGGTGGTAGAGTGTTTTTATTAATAATAATCATTATTATTATCATTGTTAATATAATTTTTGGAGCATTCCCATATCATTCTAAGATATTACTACCATGATTTACTAAGCCATGGCAGCTGGGTTCCCTCATTGTGGTAAACCATAAAACTTTGCCAACCACAACTGCTGGGTTTTAAGGTAAGCTACAAGTCTGGGCTACAAAAATCCAGGTCATTACTAGATGGCAGTGAAGTGCTTTTTTGTTGCCATTTATTGGTTCAGATTTTTGTAGCCATATGCTAAAGCCAAAACAAACAAATCCCATTATGACTTAGTGCTACATATGGACACAGTATGTTTACAAGACACTCAAAGAACTTGGAGTGGTTAAGATGAATGTACATTGTCCCCTGTCTTACCGCATTAATCATAGTCTGACTTTTAATCATGGTCTGGGGGTTTCCCTAAGGTTAAGTGTATCATCCAAAACCAGAGTGTCCTTGCTTCCTGGCTAGCATAAAATGGTATTTGAAACCAAGGTTCATTGGGGTTGGAGACACTGCAGGTGGCTTAGAGACCTTAAAATTTCCACCAGCCCCTTCACTTTCAAAACAGAGCCTCCTTGTGTCCTCAGGGAATAATAAACAATGTGACCATACTATACATTGTGGGCATTCCTATACCACCCTCATTTTCTCAGGAGCTAATGGCTATATTATCATAAAGTAGCTGTTAACAAAGGTTCAAATGATATGTTGACTATAGCTAATGTAAGCTCTTATACACTGAACCACAGTTCTAGTATAAAATATGCTTCCTTAAGCACAACCTGACCCACAGTCTGGGTTCAGAAGTTCTTCACACCCTGGTTTTAAAAAAAGCATTGATAAACAGGAGTAAGTCCAGGGAAGGACTACCAAGATAGTGAAAAATCTGGTAACCAAGTCCTATGAGGAATGGTTAAAAGACCTAGGTATGTTTAGCTTGCAAAAGAGAAGGTTGAGTGGGGACATGATAGTAAAGGTAAAGGTAAAGGTTCCCCTGCACAGTCGTGTCCGACTCTAGGGGCCGGTGCTCATCTCCGTTGCTTAGCCGAAGAGCCAGCGTTGTCCGAAGATGGTTCCGCAGTCATGTGGCTGGCATGACGCACACGGAACGCTGTTACCTACCCACCAAAGTGGTACCTATTTATCTACTTGCATTTGCATGCTTTCGAATTGCTAGGTTGGCAAGAGCTGGGGCAAGTGCGGGAGCTCACTCCGTCACGTGACGCTTGGGTCTCGAACCTCCGAACTTGCGACCTTCCGATCAACAAGCCTGGTGTCTTAACCACTGAGCCATCGCACCCCCGGGGACATGTTTTCAAATACTGAAGGGCTGTCACCTTGTAGAGCAGAGCTTTCCAAACTTTTCATGTTGGTGACACTTTAGACATGCATCATTTCACGACGCACTCTTACAGCAGGGCACAAGGCATGCACTAGGACCTGCACGGAATCACAGCAGGTTTGGAGGCAGCAAGGCACTAGGACCTGTGCGGAATCCTGGCAGGGCAGGTTTGGAGGCAGCAAGGCACAGGGCAGGCACTAGGACCTGTGCGGAATCCTGGCAGGGCAAATTTGGAGGCACAAGGCAGGCACTAGGACCTGTGCGGAATCCTGGCAGGGCAGGTTTGGAGGCAGAAAGGCACAGGGCAGGCACTAGGACCTGTGCGGAATCCTGGCAGGGCAGGTTTGGAGGCAGAAAGGCACAGGGCAGGCACTAGGACCTGCGCGGAATCCTGGCAGGGCTTGGAGGCAGCAGCAGCCTTGACACACCCAGACACTGCAGCAGACACACTAAGGCATAGCTATCCAAACTGTGTGTCGCAACACAGTACTGTGTCGCCTGCAGGGCCCAGGTGTGTGGCGCAAAAACCCGGAAGTGCCGCCGCGTATGAAAACCCAGAAACGCTGCGGTGACGCTTCCGGGTTTTCGCGCGCCACCGATGCACTTTCAGGTTTTCGCGCACCACCGTTGGTGTGTCACCAATGTGAAAAGTTTGGAAAGCCCTGCACTAATGTGTCGCGACACACAGTTTGGAAAGCTCTGTTGTAGAGGGTTTGCACTTATTATTACTTGTTCCAGGGGATAAGACTAGAACTAATGAGATGAAACTTCAAGGATATATAGCTACAGATTAGACATTAGGAAGAACTTCTTGATAGCAAGAGCTTACTCACTGGAATAAGGTACCACATGGAGTACCTTCACTGGAGGTTTTCAAAAAGAGGCAGGACAGTCATCTATCAGGGATGATACAGTGAATCATGCAGGGGATTGGACTTGATGACATCCCGTCCAATTCTGTGAAGACGTGCAGCATGGTCTTTCCTCTTTCCTTGCTAGCAGTAGCCATAGTATATTATTCCAATGTTTCTCAATCTCAGCATGCTGGCTGGGAAATTCTGGGAGTTGAAGTCCACACATGTTAAAGTTACTGAGATTGAGAAACACTGTATTATTCTATTCTGACAACCCTATCCCAGTGCCTGGGGGCTGTGAGGGCCTGGATGGGGAACAACAGGCTACAATTGAACCCTAGCAAGACCGAGTGGCTGTGGATTGATGGCCTAGCGTCTTCTGGGAAATTATCATCTTTGGTTCTTGATGGGGTAGCACTGCCCCATTCGGAACCGGTGCGCAACTTGGGGGTCCTTCTAGACTCACGACTCCTGCTCGAAGAGCAGGTGGCAGTCGTGGCTAGGAGGGCTTTCGCACAACTTCGGTTGGTGCACCAATTGCGCCCATTCCTGGATCACGACGCCCTCCGAACAGTCACTCATGCTCTCGTCATCTCCCATGTAGATTATTGCAATGCGCTCTACATGGGGCTACCCTTGAAGACTATCCGGAAGCTTCAGCTAGTGCAGAATGCGGCCGCGCGAGCAATTTTGGGTGCACCAAAATCTGCACACATAACACCTCTGCTCCGCGAGCTGCATTGGGTGCCGGTCTGCTTCCGGGTACAATTCAAGGTGTTGGTTATTACCTTTAAAGCCCTACATGGCATGGGGCCAGAATACCTGAAGGACCGTCTTATCCCCATTTTATCGACCCGCCCCACCAGGTCATTCAGAGAGGGCCTGCTACGAACCCCATCAATTAAAGAATGTCATTGGATGGGGTCTAGGAGGCGGGCCTTCTCTGTGGTAGCGCCCACACTGTGGAACATCTTGCCCCCAGAGTTGAGGCAGATCTCCTCCCTCCCGACCTTTAGGAAAGAGCTGAAGACCTGGTTCTGCCGCCTGGCATGGGAAGGAGGAAAGGATAGTTCCTCATGGGGGTGGTTAATTCCTTAATTTATTGTCCTTCGTTTAATTCCATCTCCATCTGGATTTATAATTATTTATTAATTTATACATTGTACATTGATGTTTTATCCTGTTTTAATCTATTTTATTGTAAACCGCCCAGAGTTCCCCGTTGGGGGAGATGGGCGGTTATATAAATTTAATAAAATAAAATAAATAAATAAATAAATCTGCATTAATAATGCTACTGAAGGTTGATTTTTAATCAAAATATGAACTCTTTAAGCAGATTTGTAATGTCTGATTAAAACTAACCTCTAATAAAGCTAATAGTACTGTAGATTTAATGCTGTGCCATGAGTTTCTCTCAAAATGGAAAGAAAAATTCAAGGTGGAGAGGAAAAAACCAATTATATGGCCTGTAGCCCATTTTAACTCTGGTTAAGAAAGATTTCACATCTGTGGTTAAAGTGAACAACTGATAAATTAGGAAACATACTCTCTTGATCTCAATGTAATATTAATTAAAAAATAGGCATAATATCCAGATGCCTAGATGCTGCCTCAAGTCCAAGTTTGCTATGTAGAATAGCACAGTTTCCCTAGGTGCTGTTTCCCTAGGTGCTTTTAACTAATAACTAAAATGATTAACAACTTTAAAGAAATAAAAGTAAAAGATTGTACAGTTTTTTCCTTTAACTAAAAGTGCATGTAAGATTTCAGTCCTGGTTTTCGTTGTTTACATTTGCATACATTTTGGTTGTATAAGATTTCTGAATGCCACTTGGGTTATTTGTTTTGATTTATACAAGGCAATGTCAGTTATAGAGAAATGATAAATTATATTGGTCTTACAGGTTAGAGCTTTGTAAACCAATTACGAATGTTTTCTTTATATAGAGAGTTTACAGACCTCTTAGGGCTCAGTGCAATTTTTGTTAATAAAAATTAACAAAATATATTTGTAAAGCCAAAAAAAAATCCTCAGTAAACATCTAGAAAACATCTTAATAACAGTTCAAAGAGAATTATGCCATGTATTGTTTTTGTTTTTCCTCTGTGCCTTGGGAGAGAAGAATTGGGAACACAGTTTAGCAGTGTCTTAATACTTCACTCTAAATTTTGACTGGCAAAGTAAACACATAAAAGAATTATGACATAGGCACATCTTGCAACCATCTCTTGTTTGCTCTGCTTTTCTCATTTAAGGGGAGACTTAAGCCATTTAAAAGCTGTTAATGGGCTGACATTGTGTGTCCCCACAGACATTTTAAAAAGTGATTAAGCAAATTGACCAAGCGGTAGACAGTAAATTGAATTCTCTAGAGGCCAGCCCCCCCCCCCCTGTTCCAACTCCAATTCCAAATTCTACAGATGCCACAACCCTCAGGAGCTCATTGTGTTCTGTGGCCATTAGGGATTCCCTGCCTGCTTCCTTATCATGTGAATCTATTATTCTCATTTGGGTTGTCCATGAACATCTTATCAGTTTCCTCAGCAAGTATCACTGGTCTTGTTGCATTAATGCCTTTAGACTAATCCATAAAATCAAAAGATACATGTAATGACACAAAGTTTTATTACATTTTCAGAAGAAGGAAAAAGTACATTTGTGTTTTCTTAAAAGAAAAAAGTACATTTTCATATTTTGATATATAATGGTGATCCTGGGCCCTTCAGATTTGTAGGACTTCATAGCCCCATTGGCCATGCTGGATTATGGAAATGTTATCTTGTAGAGCTCAAAGTTCCCCACTTGGAAATTTAATTATATGCAGACATTTCATAGCAGGCATAATCTTAGAACAAACATTACCTGAATGTTTGCATAAGAAGATAAACCATTTTCTAAAAATCTGCCCAGTTAATTAAGGGTCCTCTTTTGCTAATGAAGAGTTTAAACTGATTGAATTTTGTAGCACTAGTGATGAATGGATTCTTGAAGACCATAAGGAGTTGGTATAATAAATTGATAGCAGTTGTGCCATTTTTATATGGACATAATTAGAAATCATTTTGTTCAACTTGTAGTAATAGTATGTTATCTGTTACACTTAGGTTATTGTTAATTATATGGGAGCAGGCCTGTTCACATATGAATCTGCCTTATATTTAGATCATTTCCTTAGATCCTATAGATGTCCTTTTTTTATAGGTAAGATGGATAGCCAGAGAATAGCAAGTCTTTATGTTCCAGAGTGGCATGTAGACTGCTTCCTAATTTCTTGAATCAATCAATCAATCAATCTATCTATCTATCTATCTATCTGTCATCCTGCCTTTATTTGGTGCAGATGCAATAGTGAAGGTAAAGGTTCCCCCTGCACATTTGTGCAGTCGTGTCCGACTCTAGGGGCCGGTGCTCATCTCCGTTTGTTAGCCGAAGAGCCAGCGTTGTCCGAAGACGCTTCCACGGTCATGTGGCCGGCATGACGCACACGGAACGCTGTTACCTTCCCACCGAAGTGGTACCTATATAATCTACTTGCATTTGCATGCTTTCGAATTGCTAGGTTGGCAAGAGCTGGGGCGAGTGCGGGAGCTCACTCCGTCACGCAGGGCTAGGGATTCCAGCCTCAGAACTTGCGATCTTCCGATCGACAAGCCTGGCGTCTTACCCGCTGAGCCAGCATGCCCCTTGCAGATGCAATAGATTATCTAATTCTAAAATCCTGTACTGCAGAATTTCTTGCTGTAGGCTTGGGGACATAAGGATCATTTCCCACTTTTTTAAAACTTTAAAAGTGAAATTCCAAGTAACTTTCAGTGTTTAGTGTAATATGGTTTATCATTGTAAGTCCTATCTGATAGGGGATTAAGATGAAGATGTGCTCCCCCCCCCCCCCCATGGTTACTAAAACTGATGTAGCCAAAATTCTATCTCGTGTTACATTGAATCAGACACCGGAGTGGATGGAAATTAATATTTTTATATCGGTCTCTGTTAAAATCAGTGGTGTGTGCGGATATAAAATAAAGGTTCACGCTTAGAATGTTAAGAATAAATTCAGGGGCTTATTTCTAGGTAAGTGTTTATGAAGGATTTTAACTCCAAGACCCTAAAACTGAGTTTGTCAAGCCATATAAAATAGCCTGGGTTCACAGATCCATGTTAAACCATAGTATGATTAAGTTTTTAACTTAGCATTGTTATAAGCCACAATTTATGATTTAGTGCATAAATGATACAGTCTGTTCCTCTGCTAAAGAATTTGTACTTTCAAAACATTCTTTCTAATGTTTCAGTGAAATCCCTTTTAGGTCTTACACCCTGAAGCAACAGAAAATGAACTTTACTGCATCTGTGTGAAAGCCACATAGGTGGCTGTCGTATTACTAAATTTCTTACACTGGAAAATTAAAATGCATTTTTATTGCTGGGGAATGATAAAAGATTTCTGACAATTTTCTAATGCTAAAAATATAGTTACTTCAAATAATTGAAATGATTGAATCCTCTTGTGTTTACAAGAAAAAAGATGGTGCAGGTTTTTCCCTTGTGTTCTCAAGGATCTTTTGTATGTGTGACATGCAAAACAAAGTTTAGTTGGCAAAATTGTAAGATATTGTGGAGAAAATCTGTGCAGTTTTCCAGTTTTCTCTTAGGCTGTAGTTGTGCTCATTGTTAAACTGTTCAATTTAGTCTTCAGTGGGTTTAAACAACATTGTTAAACAACAATTACTGCTTTAGTTATGATTTCACAGCATCCGTAATGCCAGAAGAATGGCTCCCATTCTTTAGCCTTTCCCCCTAATCTCAGCATTTTAGAACTGTCACCCCTCTTGTACTGCAACCTGTTAGTAATTCTGAGTCAGGTAAATTCACTTTAGAGAACATTCTCCAGCTTTTATACTACGCTTCTTTCATTGTTCTTTTCTCAGTAAAACAATTAACATTTAATCTTCTGTATAAAGGATCAGTTAATGCCAGTGTATCTTGATACTCACAAGTTACCTTAACCAAACTACAGCAGCCATTTTCCCTGCTTGTGACAACTTACCAGAGCAAATTATAGAAAAACAAATTATATATTTTAAGTTATTTATGCTGCTTTAAGGAGCTGGTTTCTTTCTGCTTTGTTTTAATACATTCAGATCTTTTTGGTTAACTTGTGGGAGCAATTTTAAAAGGTTAGATAGAAAGCCTGAATGCTTTGTCTCGGGGGATACTTTTTTTTTTCTTGATGAAAAGTCTGTTTCTTATTTAGAGTTATTGTTTTGTTACATTCTTATCCTTGCTGTAACTGCTTCAGGCATGAGATAAACCCCAAGTTCTGTGTAGCATTGAGGGAAAAAAAACTCCTGGGATGAGTTGCAGCTGCTTTCTCACCTAAGAAATGCAGAATGATGGTGCCCTGGCTAAGTTTGTTTGCTCCTCTCCCTCCCCCTCCCTCCCTCCCTCCCTCCCTCCCTCCCTCCCTTCTTTCTTTCTTTCTTTCTTTCTTTCTTTCTTTCTTTCTTTCTTTCTTTCTTTCTTTCTTTCTTTCCTATAATTTGGATGTATAGATGTGGTGGCTCAGCGGGTAAGACGCCAGGCTTGTTGATCTGAAGATTGCAAGTTCGGAGGTTCGAATCCCTAGCCCTGCGTGCGGAGTGAGCTCCCGCACTAGCTCCAGCTCTTGCCAACCTAGCAATTCGAAAGCATGCAAATGCAAGTAGATTAATAGGTACCACTTCGGTGGGTAGGTAACATTGTTCCGCGTGCGTCATGCCGGCCACATGACCGTGGAAGCGTCTTCGGACAACGCTGGCTCTTTGGCTAACAAACGGAGATGAGCACCGGCCCCTAGAGTCGGACACGACTGCACAAATGTGCGGGGGGTACCTTTACCTTTATAGATGTCACTATATGTAGACAACAAGATAACTTATGTTAATAGGAGAACTGAAATCTTAAAATTACCCACTGTCTAAAATAGTGTATATCCATACAATTGTGTTGTTAGACTGCTGCTTTCTAGAGTCATGCAAATCAAATTGGAAAACAGCAGGCAGTAAAATGGCCTCTTTAATTTTTTCCCCACAATAATATTGTGGTTCTGTATTAGTGTTCATAGTTTAATTTACCTCAAATAAAAACTCAAATTTTGTGGTAAACATTTCTATAGAGATACAGACTCCCAAACAAATCAAATTGTGTTTGTACTACTGTCGCAGTTCTAATAATTGAAATAAGTGCTATTGGTAAACAGGGTAGCAGTATTTATTTTTCCTCCTGAGTGTTTTACAGACAATGTACTTTTCTTTCTGCCCCTAAGGAGTGAGACATACTATAATCTTTCTGAGATCAAAGATTCTACCATGGGTGTGCAGATAGTTGTGGGGGCTGCATTAGTAACAGAAAAAAGAAGCCCTGCCCAAGAGCAGCAAACGATCAGGAAACAGAATGGATTATGTTCAGTAGGAAGTTGACAGAATAGCTGGAAGTCAATACAGTTAAATCATATGAGACAATCTTTACTCAAGAGATAATGGGAATGGATAAAGGGGAAAGATGTAAACTTAACAGTATCTGAGTGGCAGTGCAGTGAAAATTGCAGGTCTAAGAAGTGAGGGAAGTATATTAATGTTCCTAATACTTCTGGCAAAAAGAAAAAACTTTCTGTCATAAAGCAAGGTATCCTCTGCCTAAAGTATCTCTGACAGATCAGCAATTTCTCTCTCAAAGAACACTAAATGGCAAACTGTTTTTACACTCTGCCACCATTTAAACTTTTATTGCTGCAGTGCAGTGCGATTGCGTATATATGCATTCGTCTTTGTGTAAAAGGAGATAATTACCTGCAGGATTATTGAAAAATCTTTCTTGATCTCAACAAGTTTTTTGTTGTTGTTGAAATTAATTGACTTTTCACTTGCATGTCCTCTGCTGTTCCATCATTGCCAGTCTTTTCTTCTTTTGTTTGTTAAGGTGAAGGGTATTTTTGTTTGGTAAGTTTGGGTTTTGATCATTTGATGTTCCTAACATTGGTCAGTGAAGTTGGCAGAATCAACTTCATTCATATTCTCTCTACATATCACATAGCTATTTTTATATTGCAAAAGGGAATATTGCTGGCTCAGTCTTTTCTTGAATTGCTAATTAGGGATGTACAAATACCTGAAAGAGCTTCCTGCTCTTTGCATGTGTGTGCATGCACAGCCACTTCCTTTGTTTTTTATTTTTCCCCCCACCGAAGTGGCTGTGCATGCACATTCATGCAGAGACAGCTGTGAGCAGCTTCCAAGACGGCCATGTGAGTCTAGAAAAAGATATGACTATGGTAACAGTTCCAAAAGAAGTGTTTCATACATGCTCCAACATGTTCCAAACCACCTCTTCCAAAGGATTTGCATAGCTGGTCTCCCAGACAAAAGGGCCGTGCTAGCTGGAGTGTCATGGGAATTGCAGCCCATCAAACCTGAAGGCATCAGACCAAGGAAGGATGATCTACATGAAATCACTGGAAGAGATTGACAGGGAGATGTTGGTTACTGTAAGCTAGTATGCCAGTGAGCTCAGTGAGGCAGGGTAATCCTGGAATGCTTGTTTACAGTCAATAATTGTCTGGATGAATGGTCATACATTTAAAATCAACCTAGATAACTGGAAAGTGCTGGCATAGTGGGGAGACTTACTAGGCTAGAAAAGTCCAGAAGAGTCTGTTCTGGATTAGTTTATGCTCCCCAGTCATTGCTTGTGAGAGCCGTGGAATTCAAGTTCACTTCTGGGGTCCTAAGTGGTAGCTGTGGTTGATACTGCATTCTAATGTTCATCCATTAGACTGGTGACTTCTGAATTAGACTGTTGCTTGCACATTCTATGCAGGGATGCTTTTGAGGATGATTTGGAAACTAGCTAATGCAGAATTAGGTTGTCTACCTATTAACAACCTCACTTCCGGGGGGAGGATGTTCCATAAAGCAGACGCAACAGCAGAAAAGGCCCACCACCTAGGACCCTAGCCGATGGGACCCATAGAGTGCCCTTTCTACTGGATCATAGTTTTGGTTTAGTTCATAGTTTTGGCCTTGGGATGCCATGAAAACATTACCAAGATACTAAGGGCACAATAACTGAGAAAGTTTCAGAACCTCTGGTCTATTCCATTGCTTTTGGATGTTTTATTTGTATTGCATTTAATAGTGAAACTTTGCTTTTAACAATGAAACCATGTAGTTGTGGACAAACATAAATATATGAGTCCTTGACCTTCACAGACTAACGGCATAGTGCGGAAGGAAGGAAAATGTTAATAGTGGGTAATATGAAAATGAATGTTTATATATAATAAGTAACATAAAAATAGGAACATCTCAAACCATGGATCGTCATCTCTCCATTTCCATGTCTGTCTTTTCCTGACCAACTTAGGATAATATTAACTAATGTTCTTTTTGCTCTTAGCTTCATCTTAACTGGCATTAAAACTATGCCAATAGTACACTAGTAGTACTGTATTTGAAAAAGCTATGCAATTATTTTCCCAGGGGAGTTAAAGACAACTAAATATTACAGCTTATGTTGAATAGTGGATGTGGACAAACAATGCTGCCAACACATCTTTCTTTTTCCTCCAAGACTTAAATTCTCTCCTTGCTGAAGTTTCTGTCAGGCTTCTCCCCGCAGACCAAATCAACAGGCACATAAGAATCCAAGAACTTCTGATAAGTAATATATTGTAGAAAAGACAAGAAGTCATTGCAAATTAATTCTAGCAAATGCAAGCTCTTGTTATAATAATCAATATTCAGATTTCTTGTATCTCTACTGCCCTGTAGGCCCAAGCAATTAGAATTGAATCTGATTTGGGTGGGGAACAAAGTTGCCATCTGTTTCTTGTCTTGATAAGTGATTGATCTACTACCAGATTGTTTACTTTTGATAAAGTATGAACTTTCACATTTTTAATAATTGTGACTGTAATAGTAAGTGCTGGGAGAGGTTAATGTAGACCAGAATTACAGAGAGGTACAGTTTCAAGGCATTGGAAGCACTTTGAAGTGACACCTCTCTGTTGAGTTGGTTTTATTTCCTATTTACTTTGTCCAGTAGGAAAGATGATGGGTAACTGAAAGTAGAGGAAGTGCTAGCAAAAACAGCTTACTAATGGGCTAGTATTGTTTCTGGAAAGGATTTTGGGGAAGTATAGGCACTTCATTGAGGCTCAATAAAGAGAGATGTTTGGTTGAACAAGTTCCCCTAGTCCAGGGTTTCTCAACCAGGGTTGCATATATACAGGCCTACACATAAAACAAATATAATAATTTTGTAACTTCTGGCCTATATTTGAGCCTGAATGGACAGGGGATCCCCGAGGCCTGAAAAATATTTCAAGGGTTCCTCCAGGGTCAAAAGGTTGAGAAAGGCTGCCATAGTCCTTTCCTAAAAGCAAAAAAGTAATTTTTTATTTTTTATCCATCTGACAAGGGATCATTTACAAACCTGGCATATATATGACTTCAAGACTTTTGAAAAGAAATTCAGAAATTTGGTGCTACACATTGATATGATCACTGTCAGGTAAAAGAGCCTTTGTTGGCTGAAGAGCTTAACAGAAAAATCCTCCTTTAGGGTCTGTTTCTGAGGAAAAAACAGCAGTAGTTGCTGATGAAGGGTTAGTGTGTGGTGTTTAGGAGCCCAGGTGTTTGGCAGTATGGAAATATTGTGTTACTCACACACCTCTAGGTTACATTCTCTCCAAATCCTTTCCCATTGTTCAGGTATTTTCCCTTGTTCTCACATAACTAAAGCAACTAAAGCCTGCTTATCTTGAGCAGTAAAGTTAACAGAACAATCTCTCTTTGAGTATGAACATGGCTTTGCCAAGTGATGAATAACATGGGCATCACCTATTATTATCTTAAGTTGGGAACAATATAGATCTGGCGCTCAAGAGAACAGGTTGAAACTAGATTGAGTAGCTGTTAGGGTAACTAATCCACAATATGCATTCCTAGTGGTGCACACCTTTTTCTTCTGGCTGACCTTTTTCACGTTTAATTAAGTGCAGCATTGCCAGTCTTTTAGGGAAAGTATTGATATTTAGACATTCATTTTGTAGATGTTAAGCTGCATTTGTTGCAGGCAGCTTGAGTAGGCTGGAAATACGATGCAACTCCATCAAGGCACAGAGAATTTTAAATTTTAGTAGAATGCTTGATGATGGAGCCTAGAAATTCAATAACAATTGAATTTGTGGCATCTTAAAAGACTAACACATTATAAAGAAGCTTTCATGGACTACAGTTTATGCTATAATAAATATGTTAGTCTTTAAGATGCCACAGGACCCTGCTATTTCTGCTATAACAGACTAACACAAGTACCCCTCTAGGAATTCAGTGTTCTACGTTAGTTAAAGGTAAAGGTACCCCCCGCACATTTGTGCAGTCGTGTCTGACTCTAGGGGCCGGTGCTCATCTCCGTTTGTTAGCCAAAGAGCCAGCGTTGTCCGAAGACGCTTCCACGGTCATGTGGCCGCATGACACACACGGAACGCTGTTACCTTCCCACCGAAGTGGTACCTATTAATCTACTTGCATTTGCATGCTTTCGAATTGCTAGGTTGGCAAGAGCTGGAGCTAGTGCGGGAGCTCATTCCGCACGCAGGGCTAGGGATTCGAACCTCCGAACTTGCAATCTTCCGATCGACAAGCCTGGCGTCTTACCCACTGAGCCACCACGCCCCAATTAATCTACGTTAGTTACAATTCCATTAATCAAGGCATGTGGCTTTGAGAGTTGTATGGATTGAATCTGTTGTCACTATTATTATTTTTTTAAGCAGGCTTCTAAATCTCATGGTTATAAGTTTTAAAAATTGTTACAAGTTGTAAAAAGTATGTACTACTACAATAGTATGTACAAATATCTTGTAATAATCAAATTAGAATGCTAATCTAGGGTTGGACACACTAGTTATCAGCTCTGTTGACTATTAATTTAGATTTGCATTTTTTAAAAAAGGGAATCCGTATTTCTGGTAAAATGCTGGACGTGAATTTCTAGAGTTTGGTTAGTAGTTCTCATTTTTAAAAATTTCTTTAGATTATTCCTGTTTGATATCTTGACATGACTGCCCAAGTGCACCATGCTCCAAGTTAATATTTGGGGAAGATGGTGCAAGTAACCCAAAAAATTATAATGAAGAGATTCTGTTAATTTAAAAGGATTCAAAGTAGTTTATTTTGGGGAGTATTCAAAATCCACATTTTGTTGTATTATTGCCCAGGATTTATTTTTTGTAAAGAAGTACTTGCCTAAAGATTTGTTGTGTAATTTTTATGTGCTGTACACATGTTGAACAATTCTACCTTTGAAAACAGAGGAGGTGAGAATTTCAGGTAATTATGAGGAATGATGAAGTTTGCAGAAGATTTTAAAAGATGTTTCCTATTCAACATACTGGCTTTTTGTTTGCTGTACCATTATGGTTGTTGGCTAATCATTTACCTTGAATTTTTGTCTAAACAAGATTTACAAGATGTTTCTTCCCAATTCCATTCCAACTTAGAGCAACAAAATTGCTGCAGGCTACTCTTCATTGTATTTCATTTTAAGGGGCCTTATTTGAGGGGTGATGCATGCATGCTATTCTGTGCAGCTGGTTTTGGTTATTTCACTAAACTATTGTTTCCCTCCTGGATTTACTTTGCTAGCAGTGAAAGAACTAGAATGTACAATCCTGGGATTCAGATAGCTATTTTATTATTAGTTTGAAATATTTTGAAGCAAGTATATGTGAAAACTAATGATTTCAGAGGAGTAGAATATGCCAGTCTTCTCTTCCACAGGGATAAATGTAAGATCTGTAAAATAACACTTAACCATTCACTGTGCTTCTCACAATATTCTGATGGCAATGAAAGGAATGGAAGTGCAATAGTTCCTGTGCCTTAGGCTAATGCAAGTACTAGGCCTTTCAGATCAATTAAAGTCAGCTCATCCTTTTACAAAATAGGGTTGTTTAGAAAGAGATTCACTTGAAAGAAACAACTGTCCATAGCTTGCTCATGAACTTCTTTAATTTTGCATCATTATGTAGTTAATATTTGTCTTTTCTTGCATCTCTATGATTTTTGTCTTCCTTCCACTGACTGCAGCCTGGTTGTGGTTAACAATGTCTTCTCAGGTCACTTCAGAGCAGGATCTAAAATTCATGATTCTACAAGTCATTTTCTGTGGCCTGCAATCATACTTTATAGCTGCTGAGGAAGCTGCACAGGAAGCCCACGGCACTGAGTGCCACATAGACAGGCAAGCTGGACCCCAGGAAGAGCTCCAGAAAGACAAACCGCCTCACTCAGGAAGTCTCCGGACAACCACAGGGCCTGGTCAGCCAGATACGCAATTGATGCCCTGAGGCCTCTTGTGTTGTGCCAGGCAATGGTGCCCTTGGGAAATCCCACCTATGCTTGCACTGTGAAGGAAACTGCTTCTGAGGCTGGGCCAAGCTGTCTGTGCAGGAGTAGTAGAGCATTAAGGCTTGGCCAGGAAAGATGGTCTGGGAGAGAAGGAAGAAGTGCCACTACTGCAAAGGTCTTCTGCCAGCAAGAAGAGAGTAGAGTAGAGACAGTGGAAAGATCTCTGCTCAGCAAGGACAAAGGAGAAAAAGAAAAGGATTTGGGCAGCCCTTGGTGAGATGGGTTTCCCAGATTATACTGTATCATCTTAGCTATGTTCTTGAAAAAATTATAGATATCAACCCAGTCATAAACCCAAATATTGGTGTTCTGGGTAATGAAAAACACTTCAAGTTAAATGGCCATGGTGGAATAGCTGTTTCTCAAGTAGCTCTATTTCACAGTAGTTTTTTTTATTTAATAAATTTATGTTTAATAGCATAGCATGATAATTTCCCTCATTTGTGACTCGAGAGATTTTCATATCAACGTACGAAAAGGCTTTGGCATTGCTGACCTTCAGCTAATACACTAATCCTCATGCAGCACTTGTGATGATTTGAGTTTGAGACGCCTGCTTTAGACTCTCTAACGTAGTTCCACAAAGCCGCTATGAGACTCTTTCACCACATCAAATTCTACACTCAATCCATATTTCAACATGCCGGTTACTAAGGTGAAAAGTCAGGACGCTGTGCTGATTTTCTGAAGGCTTGATATTGTTTCCTTAGCCATCACTTAAGTAGCCCTAGAATCATAGAGTGTGAAGGACTATTGAGACCAGCCAATTCAGTCCTCTGCTTGAAGCAGGAATCCAAATTAAAACATCCCTAATAGCTGTCTGGCCTCTACTGGAACTATGGTACATTAGTGCATCATCAGCACAGATAGCAGTTATTGTATTATGACAATGTTTGGGAGCTAGACTACAGTGTCCTTCAGTGAAATGCTTTCTACTGTGTCTAAATAATGCTGTTTTATTTTTTATTTACATATCTCTGCATTGCCCATTGTCTATATGCAGAACAATAATCAATTAGTCAAGTCATTTTCTACAGAGAACACAATCTATTCATTTGTATTCTTAAAACCATAGCAGTAGCTGAAAAGCTAGGGCACTTTTAGGCTCATTTGCCCATATAATTGGAGAAACAAAGCCCTGTGCTACTTCCATCTTTGCCTATCAGTGGAGAACTTGGATGAAAAGGAAGAAAAATAAAGCTTTTGTTATTATTTAAGGCCTCCCAATGAATCCTTGGCTAAACACAAATTTATTCATTTTCCAGCTTCTGTTTCCAGAACTCTGTCCCATAAACTATATTGATAAGACTGTTGCTCAGATGAGTAGAATTGGAAAAAGAAATCATGTTGAGCTTAGCTCTGCTATCTCAAAGCCTGTGGAATGCCAATGGACTGGTTTGCAGAGAATTACTGATCTAGGATGCTTTGTCTTTACATTGATGCTATCATTTCGTGTGAAAAAAATGAAACTTTTAGAAGCCAAGTATCATAATTTTTCTAGCTTACATTTGTTTTTACCTAAGATTTTAGTACTTAAATAATTACGTAGCAGTCCAGGAAAATGAGAATTTTTAACCACTGTTTCTGTATTTCATTGTAATGGAAAAATAGTTGCAGTACTCAGACTCATAGGTGGCTGACTGAATTGCCGTGTGACTTGTACTTTGATAAAAGAACTTAAAGTTCCAAGATAACCTACTTATACTTCCACATGTTCTTTCCTTGTCATTTCCTTTTGGTTTGTCTTAACAGAGATGGAGGAATAGGCAAAGATTTCTGAAGGCAATCTCACTAGTGGGATTTCTGTTCCCTGGGCTAGGGCTTTTCCAAATGATTGTCGTTATCCAAGCCAACTAGATACAGTGTCTGAATAGGAATGAATGGGGCCATTCAGATTGATGGACAAGAGCTGAAAGTTGTTCACAAAAGCCACTGGGCAGTCAGTAGAACTACAGACTTCAGCATTTGCTCTCAAGGCTGATAAACAACAAAGAACAGTTGACAAGTTTACTGGGGCTTTGAGTTGGTGCAGTTTCCCCCACCCAGAAAAGGCAGTGGACATACCAGGTAGCTCGGTGTACAATTAAATGCTGAAATGGATGTGTGTAATATGCAAACGGAGGGGAGGATAGGGTAGCAAAGTTTGTCATCACATAAAGTGGCTGGTAATGCATGAGACAACAACCAGTAGCATTTAGTGGCAATGCTGATCAATATTTGCTAGATCTGTTGTGGAAAAAAATGATTGGCCTTATTTTCACAAATCTGAATAAGATGCGGACTTGTCAGAACGTACAAATAATTCTCTAAAATTATACTTTCTAACAAACTCACAGTTTAATTGTGAATGGATTACTGAAGCTTATTTTTATACCATTTTATCTATTTCAGTCTCCAATTTGGTGTCATTCAGATGTACTGGATTATATTCTACAAGTCACAGGGCATGCAAATTTGAGTTTATAACTGGACTTGATCATAACAAATGGTCATAACTTGTGTCTTAAGGGCTCCCTCCAAACCAGGATGGGATTCTTTAGATGCTTGGGGTGGGGTGGGGGGTTAAGAAAACAGAATATCCTTGCTAACGCTAAGCACATGAGTGTAGGAAGAAAGGCTAAAGGTAAGCAGTCAGCATGAAGTACATGGTGTATCAAATCAAAATTGTTACTTCTTAATTGGGTATGTCTCCTACCTCTTAAATATCTCCCCCTGTGCTTGTGAAGTGTCCTGCTGATACTCATGAATTATTTGATTTTTAGATTATTTATGCCAAGTTGCTAGAAATGCTTTAAAGGGAGTTGTTAGTCTTTAGCCATGCGTTTTCCAGCTTTCATTTTGTGATGCTGTGATGGTGTCCTTGACACTTCCTCAAACTAGAGAATGTGCCTGCCCACCAGTCCACATTGGTTGGAAACTTTCCTAAGCTATTGTCTGAATCCCTATAATTTGCAATAATAAGGTAACTAAAGAGGCGTACAATCATTCAGAGAGAACAATGCTTGATTGCTGTTTTTTTATTTATTTAATAAACCATATACTCTTTGAAAACGGTGCTATTAGGTTAATACTCTTTGCCTCCAAAAACTCTATATTAGTAGAAAATTCATACTAGAAAAGTGCAACATCCCAGTGTTTTCATTGGTGGAATTAAATCAAACTTAAAAAGTACTCTGTACAGTAAAATTGACTATGAACTGCATGCTTATATGATCAGACTGTGACACTGGAAGTTTATGTGATAGCATTATGACGCTGGAAGTTATTAACTTAATTGTGCCTGAAAATCCCCCTCCCCCCAATTTTAGTCTACAAGATTGCTGATGTGGTGGAAGAAGCTGTATTGCAAAAGTAATGTATAATTTGTCAAAGAAGTATTTTTTTTAAAAAAAAGCTCCATTTGGTTCATTAATCTTTCCTAAAGTAACTATTTGGATTCTGGTCATAGACATAAGAGTATGGGGTGCTGAGATCCCATATTTTATAACATTATATTACTGGGGGTAGAATTTATTGGTAGATGGTAACAGTTGAGGGGTTGCTAAACTGTAGCAAGAAAACCTATTTTTCTGCTCAAGTTAATGGAATAATGAAAGAAACATGAAATGGAAGATGAGAGTACATGCTTTGGAAAATGTAGGTTTTGTATACTGAGAGATCTTTTTCGTATACTGCATAAATTAACATGTGTTTAAATGGTAATCTTGTGTTTCCCTCAAAGGGAAATGTTCTCATCATTTCTTAATTGCCATGACCCTATTTATGCAGAGAAAACATAGCCATTCACAATCTTCTCCACCTTTCATTTTTTTGTTAGCTCAGTCTCCTGCTAAACTGAGGAATGTACTGTCTCCTGGCTATTCTCTTTTAACTGAAGGCTTGGAAGAGTTTTCTGTAATAAGGTGGCAAATGTGCTTCATTCCTTTCTTTCTATTAACTGTCTTCTGCTATCCTTTCTAACTTACACTCTTTCTGTATTTGAATCTATTTCCTGTTTTGGAGGAAGCCATGGTTTGACAAACCATGGAAGGTTTTCCTTAAACTACCTTTCCTGTTGATCCCTTTCCCTTTTATGTTGTTCCTCTACCTCTTTTTCTATCTTTTAACCACTGGTAGTTTTCCAGACTCTTTTAATTTACTCTTCATCATCCTTTATTGAAGAAAGTTTCCTTGGATCTCTCTCTGTGCTCAAGCTACTGACCTGTGCCTCTTCTTCCTTCTTTATCCAAAATGCTTGAGAAAGTTGCCCTCTCACAATTTATTTGACAGTATTTATAGGCCCCCCCATCCAACCGATCTGGCCTGCACAACATGCAGACTGCATGTGGTCCACCAAGCAGCCTTGTGTAGTCTGTCGGTGTTTCTTTAAAAAGTAATAAATTCACTGCCACTGCTCTGCTAGTTGCAGAACAGCTGATCAGCACAACAGGTATTCCTTTGCAGCCCACAAGGATTTTTAATTTATTAATGTGGCCTGCAATTGAGTATTTCTTTTCTAATGGCCTTCTTGATTTATATCAAGATTTGGAAAGGCCATTCAACTGAGGTGGTGTTGTTGTTTATTCGTTCAGTCACTTCCGACTCTTCGTGACTTCATGGACCAGCCCACGCCAGAGCTTCCTGTTGGCCGTCACCATCCCCAGCTCCCCCATGGTTGAGTCTGTCACCTCCAGAATACCATCCATCCATCTTGCCCTTGGTCGGCCCCTCTTCCTTTTGCCTTTCACTTTCCCTAGCATCAGCTTCTTCTCCAGGGTATCCTGTCTTCTCATTCTGTGGCCAAAGTACTTCAGTTTTGCCTTTAATATCATTCCCTCAAGTGAGCAGTCTGGCTTTATTTCCTGGAGTATGGACTGGTTCGATCTTCTTGCAGTCCAAGGCACTCTCAACTGAGGTGACATTCTCCTAATTCTGAACAACACTGTGGTGGCCAATACTTTTCACTGTTGCTAGTCTTTTTGGACCTGACAGCAAGATTTGACACTTATAGAATATTGCTGTCTATGTAATGGTCCATGGGCATCATTGGCTGTGCACTTGATTAATTCAAATCTTTTTTGCTATCTTGCAATACTGTATTGTATGGCAGATTACAGTTCTGGCAGTTTCGCCTTATGGCTGATGTCCCACAGGGATCAGTCCTGCACCTATTTTGTTTCAAGTGCTGATTCACAATCAGGGTTTTAATTTTTAAACTTTTTATTGAATAATTGAAAAAAAAGAGAAGTAAAGAAAGAGATTTAGAAGTATCATAAGATTACGTAATTAAGTGCAAATTCTCAGAATAACATTAATTTATTTTTACATATTTAAGCACTTTGTCATTTTGAAACTACAGATCATTATTAAAATAAAATTAATGTAAAATATAAGTTAAAATGAAAAATTACATCAAAAGGAAATCTACCCTTATTTAACAAATCATCCATGATTTAAATATTAAATATTATAGTAAGAGAAACTCAAATTTTAGGTGTGGTAGAGACTTATAGTCCAAATATGGTTTTCATGTTAAATTAAATTCTATGTCAGATTTATTTTTCATATGAGGATATTTTTGACATAGAGTATACTCCTACAGCTTAATTGCTATTCTTCTACTGAAGGAATTGTATGTACTTTCCAGTGAGAAGTGTAGACTATCCTAGCAGCATATTCAAAGCTAATTTGATATAATTTGTAGAAATATGTTTAATAGAAAGATAACAGGTTGGAAAGGGAATTCAAGACTATTTTGTTAAATGATTAAGAGCATACTTATGGAATTACTGTATTGAGTTATTGACATTATTGTTAGAGAAGAAAAGTTTATCCAAGTTTTAATAACTCAGCAGTTACAAATCCCACTCTCAAGTTTGAGACTTGTTGGGAGGCCATAAACAAATACTACTTAAATTTTTGTTTTTTCTATTTCTTTGCCTTAGTCTGTATCTTCATGTATAGTTCCTAGAATAATGTGTGATTAAAAATACTGTTGTTGTTGTTTTAAGAGAGGTTTGGGGATTAGGAAGACAGAAAACAAAGCACAGTCATGGAGGAAAAGTAAGAATGAGAGAATGAAATGGAGCACATAAATGAGGAAAGGGAAAAAAGGCAGAAATTGTGTTTGTATTTTATTTGTGACTAGCTACATTTTGTATTTCTATTTTTTACCATTAGATTTAAAGACAACTACAGTATTTAAATGGTTAGTGTCTTCCTTTCCCGCAATATACAGCAACCACTCAACTTTTTCTTGATCTAGTTCAGTCTAGCCTATTTTTTCCAATGTAATTTGATAAAGCTGGGTGAAGGAGGTTTATTAATGCCCATTAATTTCTTATACATTAGATGTTGAGAAACAGAGAATATCTACCTTCCTTTTGCAAATTGATTCTAATCTGAATTTGCCTACATGCTTGCTTTGTTTTGAGAGTCGCTTTACAATAATTAAATTATAGTGGGCTTTTCAGCAGGTCTTAAGTGGAAGTTTTCAATGTATGTAAATGTAAAAATTAATGTTGAATGGTGTTACATTTCTCATGCCCAGCCTGTTTTTAGTATGTTGTAGTATCAGGTATTCTATGTATAGAAGAGGATTTTTGCTTGGTGGCAGTCATACAGTACACTCGAGCTCTCCGCCTTCATGTTCTTATTGTTTCAGTTCCCCACTCCTGGTATATGCTCACTCTAAGCTACACGTGCATACACTTCCTCTGTTCTTTTCCTATAGATACCTCTGCTGAGTACAATTGACTTTGGAGGATTTCCAGTTTGCAGTCTCAGGATTTGAGGCTGCAAAACCTGGGAGTCCTTGTTTCTGCAAAAATCATTTTGAATTCAAGCCATAATTACTTATATTACTTATACTCTCTACCTTCAGTTAAAGAAACTACCATGATGTCACATACTAAAATAAATCAAGCAGTATAAACAGTAAACAGGGATAAGTAGCATAAAAATGTCTAATGGATCAGTTCTAGCAAAATATATTAATACCATCACCATGAAAGATATATATTCTTACAATGCGTCACATTCTTCTCTTTTATTAAACCAATAGGTTCTGCTGTTTAGACATTTAAGCAATGTTCCATATGTTGCAGTGCAAACTATTCTATTTATTGTTCAAGAAATAAAATGCACTATATTAGCTCTAAAGTGGTTTCTCTTTTTATAGTTGTAACCTATAAATATGTCAGCTCTTTAATAACTTGATTACACTATTATTTATATTAATATATATATAGTAGTTTAACATTATGAAGATAAGAGCTGTATATACAAAAAAAGCTAGAAACCAGATAAATCAGGGCCTTGCTAATTTGAGACAATTAAACATTCCTTTTTCTGGGTATTAAAGTTAATACTCTTTTGAAGGAGATGGGCAGTGATGAAATTTGATAAATAAATAATAAATAATAATACTATTAGTTAATATTATTGTGACTTTATTAGGCCAGGTCAAAGGTCAAAAACATGCAGATGTTTGAGATTTCTAGATAGCATAATTAGGCAAGATGCTTATACTTCCAAAAATATAAGTGCCCTCCCCCCCTCCCCAAACAGACAAGCATATTAGGGGAGGGAAAAAAATGATACAGAAGACATTAAATTTGTGTGGTAAAAAAACTTAAGATGGAATGTGGGGAGATAAGTAAACATTCTCACATGAACGTACGCCTGGTTATATCATGATTTCAAAGTAGGAAAAGTTCCATATTAAACCATTACTTATGATTGCCTTTGTAGTTCTTAGAACAAAGAAATTAACAATACTTGATCCCCTGTTTTTGTTTTTAAAATATTGAAAACGTGTCCTCATCTTTAGGTAAAATATCCAGGTTCCTTGATGGGTGAAAAAAAGAAAGTATGCCTTTTTAAAATAAAGCTGGAGTTGATGTTAGATTGTATTCTTACAAAGTACAGAAAATCAATAGAAGCCAAGTTGAATTTATCTGGAAAAAAGTAGCTTGAAAATATACCATTATTTAAAATTGGAGATGTATATTAAACAGTTATTGGTTATAATTAAAGTTGTATAATGCTATAAAGCAGAAGAGATAAGTTTGTGTCTCATGAGAAAAAAGGGTTGGTCTGTCAAATTTAGGCATGGGAACTGGCAATCTTGTATAGTTAATATATGTGTACAGTCTTTTAAAAGTGCAGATTACCTCAAATAGGGGAGGTGGCAATTAATGGAATCAGTGCAGACATGGAGAAGGAATCCAGACCCTTTTTCCTCTTCTGTAATGCTAAAAAAAATTCTTCGACTTGCATAGCCAGGAAATTCCCATGACATCGATACGGGATTTCTCTGATATTAATGGGGCGGGGGGAGGTTTCTTAGGATTGCAGCAGGGAAGGAAAGAATTACATTACATCTCTGTGCCTATTCTGTTCCTATTAATTGCCAGTGGATGCAATTTGCATTTTGAGAGACCTTCCTGCATGTCAAATATAAAAATGCATTTAAAGTCACAGATTGTTTGACTTTCTGGATACAAAAAGATTGCACAAAGTAGTTGTCAGTAACTACCAGTAGTTGTTCAAGAGGTTACTTTTGTTGCCTTCTGGTGGGAATATGGTGGTCTGAACAGCTGTGCTCGCAGGCTCCACGAGCAGAACTGACAACGCGGCAATTTTTGGGCTCAGGCAGGTTTTTCCTGAAGCCCAGGAGCGTTTTTCCGGAGGAAGGAAAACACTTGGAATTACCCCATCTGTCCACGGGAAGGCTGCTTGTAGCCAGAAAATTGCAAACAGCGTTCGCGATCGAGTGGTAAGAGCAGCCGGAAGGCTGGGGCGTCACCATTTCCAAGCCGCGCTGTAGCCTTAAAGGGACATTAAGACCGGCCACCCCATTTCTAAACCACCCAGTTTATTTTTCTTTTAAGTTTATGTACCCTAAGAGAGGCCTTCTACAGCAAGGAGAAATGCATTCTCTTGGTGCTTGTCGTTATTTTTGTGATTAACTTTTTTTTTAAGTTTTGGATTTTGCTTCCCATCCAAATATTAAGGAAGGTTGAGAGTACGTAATCGTTTCCCTGTTATTATTTTCGTACTGAATTTGACGATTTTAGCATCCTCCTACATGTTGAATCTGCTGTTTTGAACTTTCAGCTTTCTGTTGCTACTTTCCCTGGGGCTGCCTGTTATCATACTTTCACTTCTGTAAACACGTTTCGGAATTTTTCTATTATCTCCCATTTTTGCTGGTTAAGTACCTAGGGGGCGCCATAATTTACTGCGTGAGACATGGAGGATTTCAAGCAGACTTTCTCTGACTTCTACTGAGATTTTAAACAGATCCTTTTTGATTCCTGTCAAGTTTTTATGCAAGGCATTCAGGACATTGTGGAAAATATGAGGTTTAAAATGTGTCATCTGGTTGGGGATGTCATGGAAGAAATTGAAGAGCTTAACAACGATAGAAATGTTTATAGCAAGATCGGGGCTTCTGTTGCAATGCTGGATGAAGATCGTGTAGTCGAGTTGAAAAAATTAAAGGGACAGATCGAATTGCAAGCCACAAGTGAAATTGAATTGCTGTTGGAATGTTATGGAAAAGAAGGGGTTATTATGTATGGGAGGCTTTTTGTTGAGAAGATGGAGTTTTAAGGGGGGCAGTTGGGATGTCTGATTTCTTTAAAAGAAAAGCTCTGTGTGTATTGTGGGGATATGTAGGTAAATGCTCTGGTTTATTTTGAACTGGGGTAAGAGTTTAAGAATATTTATCTGGATTGCTTCTACAGCTGGTTTGACTTCAACTTTAATGATTTGGATTAAGATTAACAAGGTATAATAAATGCAGGCAATTTATATGCAGAAATATATAGAATAATAGGACGGAAATAATTAAATAAATTTTATCCTTGGGGAAGTTGATTAGGAGGGGGATACACACACACACACACACACACACACTTTTTTTTTTTATTAAATTTTATTAAGTTTTACAATACATAATAAAATTTAAAGTAGAAAAAGAAATAGAAACAGAAATACAAAATAAGAAAAAGATAAAGAAAAAGTGAAGTCAAGAAATAATAAGCAAAGAAAATATAGAAAATAGATGTCCTCCAATCTATCTTTGAACTTAAAGTACAACAATTGATTTTAAATGTTAGTCCTTCATACAGTATACAGGAACTTTTCTTTGTCATATGCCTTTTGATTTCTTTAATCCAATCTTCTAACCTTCATCTTACTGTCTCCCAATAATCCATCTTTGGCTTCCACTCCTTCCACACACACACACTTCTTTTTCTTTAATATAAGGGGATGGAGCAACTGTATCTAGTGATTTTTATAATGTGCTAATGGAATGATTTATAGAAATAATGTGGTTTTGGTTTATTATAGAGTGAGGGATTGATTATGGAAAATTGTTGTATATCCTTGCTGTTAATAGTTGGAAGTCACCTCTTGTAATTTAAAAAAAAATTTCTCTTGTGTTTTTTCACTCCTTTTTTAGTCTTTTCTTTTTTTCTTTTTTGTACTTTTGTACTTTTTTTTAAATCTAATAAAATTCTTATAAAAAAGAGGTTACTTTTGTTTTTACACACACATCAAATAATTACCATTTTAAATTTTAATGCAAGTATATAATTGAATATATTTCTCGGCATTGTTTGGAGTGATTTATTTTTAATTATACCTTTGGGGTTGACTTCTTGCCATATATAGTGCTTCAGCAGGTGGCAGCACCTGGCTAATTTTGGCTGATCTCAAATGCTACACAGGGTTGGGCCAGATTGGGGGGGCCACCTGAGAATTCCATGTCTGTAAGCTAGACAGCAATGCCAAAAAACATCTCAGAAATCATTGGCAAACCGCTTCCACAATAGACACCAGGAAACGTGTAACTCAAAGGCCTCTCTGCCTTTTTAAAGTGGTCAAGGAAAAGATTTATATTTTAGGTTTGTGTTAATGTCCTATTAATATGACAGAATAACTAATTTGGCTGCTCCTTTTCATTGTTTCGTTTAATAGGCATCATGTTTCTCAAGTTTGGGTTATGTTTTGTAAACTAAGCTTGTAAACTATTCGTTCTACAGTTTTATTTGTTGTTTATTCGTTCAGTCGTTTCCGACTCTTCGTGACTTCATGGACCAGTCCACGCCAGAGCTTTCTGTCGGCCGTCACAGTTTTATATTGTTTGTATTTACACTGTCCCCAAGGAAGAAGAACAAACAACTCCTTTTTGGTATATCTGGAATTTCTCCTCCTCCTTTTCACTCTGATTTTGGCTGCTCACTGTCAGGTGTAGAAGTGGATAGCCACTTCTGATAGTGGATTGGGCTAGGTTCTCAAAGGAATTCATTGTTGTGGATTGTGGGGAAGGAAGATCCTAATAAGTGAGGCTACGTTTACAGCTGAGAGCAATCATTCTCATTTGGTATTATTTTCTTTTTTCATATATATACTTGTTCATTTTCTAGACCCAGTGCCTGTTCCATCTTCATTGGAGAATGATTGTTCTGACCACCATAGCTGTCTTTGAGATCCCATTCATAAATACTGTACATGGGGGATGGGGGTACTGAGTGAGCCAAAAGATCGAAGGCAACTATGTACCTTTTCCCCACCCAGTTACTCTCCTGCTCTCTCTGTTGAACACAAATGGGAAAATCTCAACTGATCCTGCCTATGATTGCTATTGCCCATGAGATTTGTATGAATGGGATGTCACAATCTCCCTGACTGTTCCCTGTCCCCAAGCTTTTCACTCTTCATCCCATTGCTCAACATTTTGTATCGCATTAAGCCTTGGTTTAGTAGTGGTTTGATGAGTAAGCCATAATTGCAGTGTTCCCATGATGGCATTTTGTAAAGCCATCGAAACAACCTGATCCTCCAGCTATCTTGGGAGTAGGTTAGTAACATTTATTGATCCTTCTGTCTTACTCTCTTTTATACTGCCCAACGTCTCAAGATTGGGGCAGGTCACAGAAACTGAAATAATTGATGGCAGTGTGTCTGCCTCTGAAAGCCATATGCTGGGAGACTAGTGGGCTGCTTGTGCAGTTGGTTGGCCACTGTGAAAACAGACTGCTAGACTAGATGAGACAGGGATTTGATCCAGCAGGGCACTGTTAATGTTCTTACAAATAAAATCACAAAGTTTGATTTCATGCATAAAGCCACATCCTACCAGATCATAATATGGCTTAGTACAGTGTGTAAACCCAGTCACTATGAGAAGCTTTCCCCTCAGATCCCTTCCCTGTTTATTTGAGTTCTATCCCACCTTAAGCTCAGAACTCAAGGCAGTATCCATGCAGCCCCTTCTTTCTATTTTACCTCACAACAACACTGCTGGGTTGAAAGACAATGACCCGTCCAGAGTCACCCAGTAAACATTCATGGGTGATGATGGACTATATACCATTCAATCCCAAGATTCCAGGTGGGTTACAATAATAAAGATGCAGTAAAAGCATAAAAACCATCAATCTTCCATAAAAACACGATCATCTAAAAAACAATCCCCTCTCAAAACCCACCCATCAAAATAATCACCAGAAACAGCAACCCAACACCATCATTAATGTATGGAAGCCATCTGAAACAAGATTGTTTTAATGGCCTTGCAGTAGTATTTCAGATGTGAGGAAGGATTTTCGTGGTTGTCTGCAGGACTTGGAGACCTGACTCTATGTAGTCCTTGATAGGAATGATTCAAGATAAGGGGTTGGAAGAAGGAATGATTTTCGAAGAGACTAGAGTCAGAATCCCTAGAGCAGAGACCAGTTGCATCTGCTACTTGAAAACAGGAAACACAACCAAGTTCCTTTTCTGTCCTCCTGATAAGCACTCAATCACCACCACATGTTGTAGTTGATGACTTCAGGTTTAGAAAGCCTTGTCTCTGTATATGAAGCTCTAGCACTTTAGTCCTTGACATTTTACAGAGAAAATCAGTCTTGCTGATTAACAATATACCACACATTTAGACAGCTGTAGCTAAACATCTGGATGAGATTATTTGGTTTGAGAAGGAATAGGGGGTTGGGGCAATGATTTATAGAATGTTTCTTTGGCTGTAAATCCCAGTTGTAATTGGGACTTTTCGGTCCTTAATTGTTTGCAGCAAAGAGTGGAACTCAGTGGTTCCCAATTCATGGCAGGGTCCAGAAACCCAGTTGGTGGGGAGCAGGCTTAGGCTTGTTGCTAGGATACTGTTGCCTTTGTTTTGGTCCCAGCTCAATCCTGTATTTAAGACGGTGTATACATTTCTCTGCATTGTTGATGTAATTTGTTCAGGCAGTAAACCGCCAAGTGCAGTTGAAGGAATCTGATATTCAGAAACACCAGAGGCCAACCTTTTGTGGGCAGGTTATGGTTTGAGGCCTAAAAAGGGATGAAAGATTTGATGTGGGTGACTGTGATGGTATGCTGTATGCCGTGCATACAAGCCAGTGGGCCTCCATACCGTTGTGATGGAGTCTTGTTAATTATTGTCAAACTTGGCAAAAAGATTTGACAAACTTGGCATATTGTTCTAGCCTTCAGAAGGTTTCAATAAATTTGCAGTGGCCTGCTTTAGAAGCTGTGATTCAGAAGTTTCTTATCGATGATTGATTCTTTCCATGTAAACGTAGGTGCAATATCTGAGAAGTCCTTTTGCACATCTTCATTTAAATATGAGCTTGTTCCACAGTACTTGAACATCCTGTCCTGCAGTAGCTCTTTGTCCTAATAAAGATTAAAAAATGCATCATTCAGGCTCAATCTGGTTCAAAGAGGCAGATTTTAAAATCGGTAACTTGTGATAAATTGCCTTCGTTTAGACTGTGTTGAATTTATAATATTTAAAAATAAAAATGAGAATAAATAGAGGGCCTCTGGTAAAATGATAAAACGTGTACCAAGTTGGAATAGAAATTCTTTCATATACTGTTTTTGATTCTTAGAGAAAGAGAGGTTCACGAGGGTGAAATAAAATAAAAAACCAACTATTCCTCTTCCTCCCCCATCTCATGGCATGCATTAGCCAGATTGAATCACTGCTCTTTGGATACTAAGTATAAGCTGTTAAGGGTTTGGACAAGTCACCTTTTCACTCCACCATCTAGTTGATGTTCTAAATCTCTGTCTTATTTCCAAGCAGTCCTGTTTTGTTTCCAATTCATATGCATGGGATCCCCCAAATATGTTATTAGGTGTATTTCTATTGTATAGTTGTTTTTAAATGTCATCTTCAACTAAACAACTTTCTCTCTTATTCTGTGTATTGAGGTTCCTATTGAACCTTTACAGCAAAGACAGTGTGCTGGTTGGATGCTACAGAAAAGTTGGCCTTTGAAACTATAGGGTCCTGCCCACCTTTTTTCCTGCTATTTTTACATCTTTCTTCCTCTCTGTCTTTCTGCTCAAAAGTGGCACCCCTACTCCAGATTACTTGTTTCTGGCTCAATGAAAAAGCCAGTATTCTTGAACATAATTGCTGGGAGTGGGGGAATTCTACTCCCCTCTCAGGAAACTGCCTGTTTCCCCTAGCAAGAAATCACAACATCTTTCAGAGGACAGGGAACCGTATTATTTACCTCTTCCTCACAGCAGCCTTGCTCTGGGTAGTTGGCAGAAGCAGTGAGTGAAAGTGGTCTGTGTATGTGAGAGTGAGATGTGTATATTTTATTGTGGTTTGTATAAATGCAGGTATGTGCACTTCTTTGTGTCTCCCAGCCAGACAGTTTGTACAACCTTTGGAGCAAAAAGGCTGCCAACCCATGATTTAAAAGCTTTGGCTGTTATTACTGAGTACAGAGAGTTTCTTGCCGAAACCGTACAGTATGTCAAATTAAAAGATTATTGAAATACTGTTAAATGTTCATTACTGAAAGACTGAAATGAACACAGTAACAATATGCTCTTACGCGTTTATTTGATGTCTCATCTTTTGATTAAAAAAATACCTTCAGGGTATTTACTACAGACTGTAAGAATGTCTGCTCTCAGAATTAATACATGCACACTCAATTCAGTCTGCATTCCCAGAGTGACTCATATTTCTGGTGGGGGAAATACCACCAAAAATTCAAATGGGAGAAACAAATTCCCTACAGCAGTTCCTTTAGAGGCCATTCGTCTTCCTGTATCGCCTTCCTCTTCCTATGATACTTGTTTTGGCAATTAGAAGCTGTAGCTTCCTTATGGCCAATAGCAGAAACCAAGCTATGTTTCCTCTCAGTTGTGCAGTTCTAAGGCAGTAAATAAGAGTGTGGAATTTAGATGACCAGGTCAGACAACCAGTGAGGCTGATAGAGGGGGAGTGTTCTGGTATTCTTTTACGTGAGGCCTGCATTGTAACACAGTGGTGTACTGTGAGCATGTTAATCGTTTGATTTCATTGGCTCTGCTGTATGAAGGTGATATATGGCTGTTGTCCCCTACGTAAAGCATTATTCCTGGGACTCTGCAGTTCTAGAAATACAAAGGGTGGGGGAGGTATATTAAATCTTGCTGGGTTTTTTATTTAATTTTCAAACTTTGTAATAACTTCATATTGGATATTTCATTTATTTTGAAAAAAATTGCAACCATTCCACTGGCATAGGTGCTGGCATGACTTCTAGCTATTCTTGTAGAACCATTATTTCACAATGAATAATCATTACATTTTATTTGATACTTGTCAGTCCTCATGTGAAGTACAAGGTCAATCCTAGACATCGTATTTTAGGTGTGAAAAAATATTTGAATAGGTTCTGTGAAATACTAGGACAGACTTTTATTGTTTTATAGTTGCACTTTAGCATTGTTCTCTCTGGTTTTATATTTTTAGATCTTCAGTGTTACCTTTTTGATATTCATTCTACTTTTTGTAAAGGGAGGCAAAAATGAATTAATAAACAATGAACAAGTACTTGGAAGGATGATCTTCAAGCAGTGGGTCGTAATATCTCTCTGTTGGGGGATATTCTAATTCTGGATTTCCTACATTGAATACAGTTTGGAGTAAATTGCTTACAAGGCTTCCTGCTACTCTATATAGTTGATGGAGTGACCTGGCTCCAAAAGTACTTATTGTAGCTCTCAGATTGCTGTTTATATGAGCATAGAAAGAGTGTTGTTTATATTAGAAATGTTGAAATTTGCTTTCTAGTTCATTGCAGTTTTTAAAGCAACAATCAAGATAATAGCACCAGGTGATATATGGTGGCTGTAATATAAATAGTATGTTAGGAATATGATGTGCAATCATGAGCTTTCAATTCCAGAACTTGGCATTCACAGATTCATGTGCTATACGGAAAATATATGATGAGTAAATTCCACAATGGATTAAGGAGCCTTGTGCTGTATTTGCCTAGGCTGTATTGTGATCCCATCCACCAATGTTATGATTTTTAAAAATCTTTTAATTAATGCCTGTTTTTGATATATTTATTGTTTTATATTTTGTTGTAAGTCTCCCAGAGTCACTTTTTGTGAGATGGGCGGCCATATAAATTTGATAAATAAATAAATAGTTCACAATCTTTCCCATGAAAGAAGAGAGGTCCCCCTTCTGCTATCTGTGAAATTGTGAAAATCTGTGAAGTTGTGAATTTCACAACTATACTATGTTAACTTGAGAGAGCGCTTCTTTAAGCATTCTTAAAAACAGATACACTTGAATGCAGAGAGGGAGAAATATTTAATTGCTTTAGTTTGTGGAATCCATACATCTAATTGATAAAAATACAGTCAAGTCTTACCAAAAAGGAATTGGTCCCATTTGAAAATTAGCTGTTTTGGAGAGCTGGGGCTATTCCTGGTTTGTTTATTTTATTTTTATTTTATTTATTTAAATTTGTATTACCGCCCATCTCCCCCATCGGGGGACCCTGGGCGGTTCACAATAAAACAGTTAAAAACATAAGTAAAAATGTACAATATTAGTAAATAATATAATATTCCTGGTTCTCTTTTTTCTTCTCATGTGTGGAGCTGTTAGAAGCTGTTAACATTCCAGTTCAACTTACCAGCAAGTGTAAGTTTCACTCTCTTTACTCGCTCAGTAAAAAGCAGAGTAAAAGGGAGCAGAGGGCTCCTGCCATCTTGTCCAGTAAAAAAATGTTATTAATTGTTGTTGTCTTGCTAGGCTATTAATTGACTTGATTTGAAACCAGTATCTTGTTTTCTTGATATTTTGTTATTTCCTTAGGTCATCTTCAGTGGGCAAAGTTTGGTGATAATTTAACCAAAACTAGGTACATTTTTTAATTCTTTATTTTAATGCCTTCAAGTCATAATTGACTCCTGGCAACTGCCCGGCCAAATCCACACAGTTCTCTTGACAAGATTTTCTGAAGTGGTTTGACATTGCCTCCGCCGCCTCAGGGCTGGCCCAACATCACCCTTCATGCCCAAGGCAGGGTTAGAATTCATAGTCTCCTGGTTTCTAGCCTGGTGCCTTAACCACTACACCAAACTGATTCTCAGAATATTTCTAGATTTCATTATATTAGCTAAGTTCAAAATAAAAGAGTCGATGCATCTGTTTTTGAATCTGTTTCAGTTTGGCTTCTTGCTGTGGCTTGGAAAACAGACTTTGGTTGCTGAATGCTTTGGGGCTGGCATTTTTATTCCCCTGAGCATCAGCAGTCCTCCTGATATCAGCTAAGATTCATTAGGTGCCTTCGATCCCCATAACCAGAGTGTCATTTGTGTCTAGAAGGTTTCTCGAGGGAAGAGGATGGAAAACCCTGAAGTTGCACTGTGCTGTTTGCCAACCCACCAAAAATTGGAAGGTGGGGTGGAGGGATAATGTTGGCTAGATTTGAGAGATTAGGGAGGTTACTGGGGAGCAGAAGGGGGCAACTGAAAGGGTGGAAGAACGTCTGGGCTGTTCTGGCATTATATGTTGGAGCTATGATTATGCAGTTTTGACAATAACTGTTAAGTTCTCCAGGACCAGTTCTGCTAGGTGCTAATTGTCTGTTTTAATTGACTCCATTAAACTTTTCCGTCTAATGTGTCTATACTTCCAAGATCCGGCCTGCAGAGGTTTGAGTAGTCATTGAGTTGTGTGTAAGTGGCTGTGAAGAGCCCTCTGTGCACTGTATGAATAGGCCACATATCCATGGAAACCAGATCAGGCTGGCTGGCTGATCTTTGACCCACTTGTTGCCACCATCCTGTTCAACCTCATATGCCAGGATTTGCAGCTTCAGTGTTTTGCCTCTTCCCCTTTCCCATGGGGCTGAGAGGCCCTGTTGCTTTTCAGAGGAAGTACAACCATAACACTAGTTTGTTCAATCCTTTCCAGCATTAACATCTTTTTGAATGTCTCCTGTAAGCTCTCAGTCTTTCTCTTAACCTGTCAATATTCATAACAACAAATTTCTCAAAAATTCCAAAATCACATTAGAAAAGTGTAAAGCTTATATTTCACGTAATGCAAATAAAACGAGAATACTTGATGGGAAGTTTTTGGAGCTCTAGCTGGGCTAGTATATTGTAGCAAAAACAATAAAGAATCAAGATCAACAAGTAAGACTTCATAGGTTACATATAAATTATGCCATAAAAATAAGAATGTCTTAAATGTTGTAAGACTAATCATGAAAGATCCAAATAAAATTCAGGGATTTTATCTGTTTTTGCCATTGAAGGAATGTAAGTGATTCGGGTTGATGACTTGGAATCTTGCAATACCATAGACATAACCCAATTTGGAAACATTTTTCTTTTGTTGCTCTGCTTTTGGAATTTACAGATCTAAAACATTTTAATTCCTAGGGTTAAAAAATCCCCAAACAGAGGGCCTTGCTAGAATTCCTACAGCTATTAAGATGCAGACCTGTGATCTCTCTTGTTATATCAACAAACAAATGGCAATTTAATCTTTAGCCTGTAGTCCTCAAGGAATAAATACACTCTGCTGAATTAGGTTTGGAGGCAGTTTTGTCTTTACATACATTCCAAATGTTTTATTTAATCATTGAAGTTGGGGATGAAAACCTGGTGATCCAGGAATTAATAGGCAAATTCTGTTTGGATGTGAGGGATGGGTAGTGAAACTGCATTTGGGGCCTATTTTAGACTAATTGTTTAAACCAAAAGGCTATTCTGCTTACATTGTGATGCAAGTTCATAGAAAATTGCATTCATTTTAGAAAATAATACAGCTTTTATTATAAAAGAATATTTTTGTATGTAGAGATTCATTCATACTTCCTGCTAAACCATAATGTGTGAATCCAACCATTATGGTTTCTACAGATGTGATTCAGAGTATTATAGCTTGTTTAACAAATTACAGTTGAACATGCTATGTGAACCTATCCATTGTACATAAGTTGGTTTGCTGTTAGAAAACTACTTTTATTTTATTGCACATAAAACTTGCAAGACTGCACACAGTTTGAAATCAGATCACTTTATAGTGATCACCTTATTGAATATAAGGTGTGGGTGTAGGAGATGATAGATAGATAGATAGATAGATAGATAGATAGATAGATAGATAGATAGATATGCAGCTACTGTAACATGAGCGATAAAATGCTGCAATAAAACCAGCTCATAAATGTGCAGCTTTACTGGTGCCAAGTTTTGATCATGTGACTTTTATTGTAACAGCTGCAGTACTTGTTACTTCATTTCAAACTGCAGTACAAGATGCCGGTTATTTAAAAGCTCTTAACAAACTTCAGGAACGCTTATTTCCATCCACTTGAATCTACCTATTTTTTTATTTACAAGGTTGTCTTTTGTTTGCCACTGTGATGTGATTGTTTAAAAGCATTAGGTCCCTTATTTTTAAAGATATTTTTAACTTTTATCTTTGCATTGTCAATTCTGTCCCACTGTTGATTGGTGTTTTAAAGTGTTGCTATTGTATATGTATTTTAATGGTTGTTATATAAACACTGTACTGTTTTAAAAGCAAATTAAACTAGACCTAATTTTTAATTTATGATTAAATATTTTTTCTTCATCTTGTCTAAACTTGAATCGTGCATGTGTTGCCCCTGCCTGCCAAGGATGTTGTGTTCTCTCTTTTAACTCATTGTAATAGATTTCATGAATAAGTTTGGAAATGTTCATTATAACAGCACATTTTAGTTATAAGTGTTGAAAAGGAATAAAGAGAATAGTAAAAAAAAAATAGGAGTAATGATAAATAATTAATTCATGTATTTTATTATTAATTTGGTATTAAATTACTCTAGCAGGGAATAGGATGGAATAAGATGTTGAACTTCTTTTCATTCCTATCTGGAATAAAACTGCTCCACTTTTAAATAAAACTTTATTCATTAGCATCCTCTCTCTCTACTTTGAAACTGAAGATCATTTTTTTCATCCAACCATGCACCTCATCTTTATACGCTACTATTCCTGTTGGGTGAATTTACTTTCTTCTGTTTATAATTAATTGCCATGAATCACCAGCTTAGTATTCTTTTACACTTGCTTTCAGGATAGCAAATAAAGTCACCAGACATCATCTTCAATCTTTCTAATTTTAATTACTTGATTTTCAGGAATAGATCCTTAAGGTCACACCTCAAAATGAAATTGATTTGCTATATTGTAGTCATGCCTTCAGCACTTTACTTTTACTGTGTATAAATCAAATCTGAAAGGTGTTAAGTATCATCTATATTTTTATAAAGATGACTTGAAGTGTCTTTAGATAATTGTTGAAGATTGCATCTTAAGTGCACTTTTTAACTGAGATATATTTAATTCCTGTATATTTAATGTCTAGAAGGTTTGTAAAACTGATACATGATTTTGCCCTTTTTCTTCACCTATTTCTTCGTACCTTCTATAAAACCACACAAATGTGTTTTTCCCCTGATCTTCGTTAGACCTTTTCTGTCAAATGGCTGTGCTTCCCAGGATCTTTTTATCTTCAACTTGTTCATCATAGTTAATGGATGTCAAAAGAGAGAGTCCAGATCTTCCAAGTTGTTTTCATATAATTTCTCAGATTTTAAATATCTTACTAATAAACAGGTCTGCTCTGAATTATATCCAGTTTTCAAAAAGTACAGTTTCCAGGTGTATTTGCTACATAAATTGTTAAATAACACTTTTTTTCTTTTTATTCCTTTATCTGAAGTGAAACAGGATTTTAAAAGAGATTTATTATTTGGTAGTTACATTATATAAAGGGTGCTAATGCATCAATAGGCAGTATAATAGTTTGGCTTTGAGTCTTGCTTTTTAATTGTTCAAAGTTTTATATTATTTTTTGCCTTTATTAATGTATGAAGTGCTCACCTACATTGAGATATTTAACAGCAAAAATAGTTCTCATAATCACATTTGTACAATCAATACTATCCCTACCCAAGTTATGTTTAATTGTGACTTCCTTACTAAGAGTTTGTTATGATTTTAGGAAAACAAAATCTTCCAGAGAAGGAGTAATCCATAATATTAGATTTTCAGTTGAAGAATGCGTACATGTAATTGAATATATATTGTTACCCAATTGTTCTCTCTTTCCTCTGGATTTAAATCTTATCTATGTCGCTGGATTTAAATTAACTGTCCAAATCTTTTAGGCAAATATGGCAGCTTCCAAAAAGTGTCTGCTTCTTGCTATATTGTCTGCAAGAAGAATAAATTCATACCTTTCCATTGTGCCTTTGTTCCACAAAGAATTATACTGATACATGTCTCTGTATTGAATATTTTCTTGGCTGAATTCATTAGCTCATCAACATGTACTGAAATAATATGGTTTGCATACAACACACTAATAAAAATAAATAAAATTCTCCACCCAAATTGTCACTGAATTAAATAAATAAGCTTATTTCGTGCAACAAAATGCTTTCTCAAAATCAACAAATAGGATTAATTTTTCTGATCTAGCTACAGAGACCTCTAATCAGTATAATGGATTATTTTTGAAATAGGATTATGGTAGATTATGAGGAGTGAATTACTGTAATTCTAAATTCTTGTTATTCCATTTGGTTTTAGCCACTTCCATCTGCAGATTAGATCCTGGATCTTGTGATGCTGGTTTCAAGTTGATATATTACTTGGAATTGCAACCTTCACTTTATACCCTCCAGATGTTTCAACTTCAATCCAAATTCAATCACTTAAAATTAGGCAGATTATGACCATGATGCTCCATAATTTGAATATTTCCTTAATAAATGCTTTAACACATTATTAGTTATTGTAAAGCTATTAGCTCCTCCTTATTTGCAACTGCTAGCAGTTTTAAAGTTTTAATACTGTATGGTATGTGAGCTGAAGATTTTTGTGAGCAGTTATCCTAACACAGAGTATTAAGTACCTATAAAGCAAAGTGAAGCTTGCAGTTGTTCAGATGCACTGTTTGTAAGAGGCAGGAAATCTGGTCTTTAAAAATTCCTAATTGGCTGTAGCAGCAATCTTTTTCATGTTTCTTTTCCTTCCTCCTCTTAGTTTGTTGCAGGCTTCTCCCAGAGTGAAGACTGTTCCTGAAATGACTATAGCAGATGTGAGCAAGCCAGGGCCTGTTGTCTATACCCCATTGTTCAGGCTTAGGTTTGCAGACCCAATGGATTGTTGTATGAATTGGTGAGTCTTAATCCCCAGCTGAGGAGAAGCTGTTTGGCAAATGGCAGGTTAATTTGCAGACAGCAGGATGCATTGTACTGTGTGTGTGGCACAACAGCATGTGGGAGAGAAATAGTTAAAATCCTTTTCATTCTCCCAGTTGCGGAGAGGAGGAAGAAAGGGAAGGTAACAAGCAACCAAGGCTTGTTCTAATCTCTCTGGAATGTAACCATTTTGAAACTTTTATAGCTTCAATATGCCATTCACTCACTCGCGCACGCTCTCTTTTTTCCTCTTTTTTTGCACATGGATTCCAGCATGAGAGGTGCTCTCTTGAATTCAGAGGGGTTGTTCAACTTTCCACATTACCCGTATGCCATTCCCATTCCTTGTATGTTTTCAGAATATTTTTTTAGCCCCACATATTGTTCTCTAAAATTAATTTAAAATGAGAAGGAACATTTCATATAGCACCGCCCCTGTTTGCAGCAACTTCTCTGCTTAAAAATGGATTAGAAAGCCCATTTTGTGACCAAGCGTGTTGAGTAGAAAAGAAGGGTGGAGTGTAAAATATACCAGCTGGAAAATGACAACACATAGGACTTTTAATTAGTAGGATTTTCTGCACAACTTAGGTATTTTAGGTTTCTTGGCTTCTCAGCCATTCTCCAGTCAGAGGTTCATAGAAAGCTGAGTCATCAAATGGAGTAGTGCTTGCTGTCCTAGTAATTCTGAGTGTTGTGAGTGTCTTTTAAAGTGACTTTGCAGTAAACGGCAAATGAACTCACATCACCACTCAATGTTTGGAAACAGATTGGAGCTGTACAGCAGCCAGATCCAGGGAGTTCCCCAATCTAACCACCCGCTTTGATCTCAGGTCTTGGAGAGTAGATCAAAGGCAGTCATTTAGGAAACTACTTCTACTGTACTCACAGTCCAGAGTGTACTGTAGGTCATTGAGCTAGCTTGCTGCGAGTCATGGGGCCAGCTGCATACCAAACATACTCCTTGTACAGATGACAGCCCTGGCTCCCTGCCTTTTCCACAATTGGCTGTTGTGGGAGCCTTGAAGACTAAGATCTGATTACAGGCCCTGAGCCCAGCTCTGCACAAAGGGCAAAGTTTCAGCACTAGCTTCAGAAATTTCATGGCAACTTAACATTGTTTTCTGCTGCACAATCACATTGTTTCTTCCTTCCATCACGTTATTCTCTTAAAAGTAATGGTCTAAAATATTTCTTTCTGCAGTGTGGCCTATCTTCTATATACTGTGTTGTAATAATTATTATCCCATATGGTTAACCATAGTAGACAGCAACAAAAGCAAAGAAGTCAAATTCAAAAATAGAAGATGCCATTTTGGAAATGTAAAATTGATGCTGGAAAAGGGAATTTGGAAATCTGTCCATAGTGCTACCATAAAGTGTTGGCAGCTGCAGATGTCAAACATTTGAAATGCCGGCTATCAGGAACTTGATGTAGGAATTATGTTACATAGACAGACTCCACGATTGCTGTTCCAGTGTGCAGAGAGAAGTTTAAAAACTTGAATAGTTTCTGAGTAGAAGCAGTGACATAGGCTGGACTTCCCCAGCCTGGTGCTATATACATGTGCTTGACATAAATGTCTATAATCTTCAACTAGAAATAAACCACCAATCAGTGATCATATTAGCTAAGATTGATAGAAGCTGCAATCCAGCACATATAGAGGATACAAGGGTGGAGAAAGCTAATATTGCAATTCTAGAGCCCAAGTTGAAATCATTTAAGAACTTGTATTTTATTGTGATATTTATACCCCGCCTATCCCCTCCCTAATGGAGGACTCTAGGCAGCTTACATCCACAATCCTTTATACAATTATACAATTCACCGCGCGTGAAGGGAGGGGGTAAGGGAACCGACTCTTCTAAGGCTCCGGACTACAATTCCCAAGATGCCTTGAGCCGGCTGCTGACTTCCTGTAGATGTTACTTCCGGGTTCGTCGTCACCGCTGCCATTCGATCTTCCTCCGATCTTTCTCTCCTCCGGTGGAAGCGACTTCCCAACAGGATGCCAGCAAATTTTCCCACTTAAGGTGGTATCCATTTATCTACTTGCTAGGCTTTCGAACTGTTGGGTTGACAGGAGCTGGGACTAGCAACGAGAGCTCACCTCGTTGTGCGGGGGGTTCGAACTGCCGACCTTCTGATCGGCAGTCTACAGCTCAGCAGTTTAACCTGCTGAGCCACCGCGTCCCCAACTTGTATGTAAAATTTAAATGCAGTCTGTTTTAGCATTCACAATCTAGGTCTGGGGGCAAGAGAGAGTGAACATAAAGCACATAGCAAGTGTATTGTTGAAGGACCGCGGAATGATACACTGACAGGTCAGATGAAAGCATTCTTTATAATCATACAGAAAACAAATCATTTTTTCAATCCTGAGGTGTTGGCATCATATACTAATCCATATTGTGGTTGGTTTTAAGGTGTCCTGCATTAGGAAATATTCCAGATTGTGGTTAAAAAGGAGAGTGTTAGGAGAGTGTTGCCTTTGCATGTTGTTCAGTCTGAGACAGGAATCAAGCAATGGACTGATCTGAATGGCAAGTGTTGCTACAAGGTCTGCTCCTACAGCAGCATTTTTGCTGTATTCCTTCCTGTTTTTTAATTCTGTGGTCTGTTTTTTGACCTCCAAAAACTAGGACTAGTTTTTCTCAACCCTAAGTACAGTGACTGTGCTGCATGTCTGTGTTTCAATAGAAGAGAATATATGTAGCTCAGAGTTGAACTGAGGAGTTCTTGGTATTCTCTAAGCTTGATTATTTGCTTGCAGACGTTTCATTACCCAACTAGGTAATATCATCAGGTACTGATGCAAGCAAACAATGTCTGCAAGCAAATAACCAAGCTCAGAGAGCACCAAGAACTCCACATATCTGTGTTTGCTTTAATGCCACTTAGGAAATTGGGCAAATAGAAGGGAGAATGGCGGACTTTATGGCAGCAATCTGTCATTATTGCAGTATCAAGGTGTAAGTCTTTTACTCATGGCCAATGCTGTCATGTTTAGCATGTCATGGGATCTTGCTTACAGAAAAGAATTAGGCAAGCAAGCTTAACTTGTGGAGATTAACTGCTTGAGCTTCAATTTGAGCTTCAATTTGTGAATCCAAATTTTTAAATTTGTGAATCCAAATGATGCTACCAATCTTGTATGAATACAAAGTTTTTATTGTACTGGCTGCCAGTGTACTTTTCCAAATGGTTCATCAAGTTTATAAGAGTTGCTCCTTGAATGCTTTCTAAAGGAGTTCTATTGAAGTAAATAGTCCTTTTGGCTCAAAGTTGGTGTTGTGAGCCCAGTTGTCTTTTCCTTTGCTTAGGGGGAAGGATATTTGCTTATACGTTTCATTCATTTTTGCCCTGGTATTGTTAGTTTTGGCTGTATTCGGTTTTGAGTTTTGAGGCTGAATTTTACAGCTAAAATATAAAAGGTTAAAGAAAAACAGTTCTGCATTGTGGGCAAAGCAGTCTGTTACAGTAGACTATTTGTGTGTTTTATGGGAATGAGATAAGCTCTCTTCCTGTTTCATGTCAAATATTCACAAATCCTGTTTCCTTTGTCCAAAGGTGCTTTCTACATTGGTCACCTTCCAATTTTTCCTTCTCATCTCTAAAGGGAAAAATCTTGAATACTTTCATATTTTTAAAATATAAGAAAACTGGCAGTAGTTCTAAATTTTAAAATGTTTGCTCTGCTCCCAAGGAGGAATGTGAAATCTGGCCTTAATCTTGTGCTGGATGTTAGCAAATAAAGCTGCTCATTGCTGCTGTGAAAGTATTAACTATATCTTTACTAGGCCTCAGAGAGCACAGAGTTTGGTCTATCCACTGTAAATTGTATAAAAATCCAAAAGTCCACATTTTAAGAAGGCTTCAGAGAAATTTGAATAGGTTCAGAAAAGAGCAGTAGAGATGATGGGTATAAAAATGAAGGCATATGAAGAGAGATTTTAGGATGTGCTTATGTCTAACCTTGAGAAAAGGCCGTTGATATATGATAGTACTGTTCAAGTACGTGAACGGATGTTGTGAAAGAGGAGGGCAAGACTTGTTCTTGGATTTAAGTTACAGAAAGGCAGATTCCAATTAAATACTAGAACAAAACTTCCTGAGAGTAACAGTTCAACAGTGGAACCGGTTATCTGAGAGATGGTGGGGTCTTTCATTGGATGTGTTCAGGTAGAAGCTAGATTGTCATCTGTGTGGGATGTTTTAATTTGCATTCTTCCACTGAGCAGAGTTGGACTCCGTGGCCTAAATGGCCCTTTCCAGATTGTCAACTCTCCTCTTGGAAGGACAAGAAAAATAACTCAAACTGCCTGCACAATTTGTTTTAAATTGTGCAGGATATTCAACACTGTTACATTTTCTCACCATAATTCAACTGAATTTATTGCTTAACTAAAGCTGCAATGTGAATCCTACTGTATTTCTTACTCCAAGTACTAACTTGCAGTGTAGTTAGTGTGAATGCAAACCAAGTTTGTTTATTTTTATCTCATTTATTTATTTTAAAAAATGTAAAACTGCCCAGTAGCTGCTCTCCGGGTGTTCTGCAATAAAATACATTAAAAGATACAATTTGAATAAAAAGTAAAAGACAGTAAAACTGAGATAGTAAAATTGAGTAAATTTTAGACAGTAAAATTGAATAAAACAAAACAATGAAAACCCATACAAGCTAGGCAACAGTAAGAAGGTCATTAAAAATCTAAAACAATACAAATTAAAATACAATTAAAACCTATTTTAAAAGCCTGGGGAAAATAGAAAGGTCTTCACTTGGCGCTGAAATGATGCTAATATGGGCACCAGTCGAGCCTTGCTGGGGAGGGAATTTCATAAATGGGGTGCCACCACAGAAAAAGCTGTCTCCCTTTTAGAGCCACCTCACCTGGAGGAGCGCCTCATTACAAGATCTTAAAAGTCTGGTTGGTACAAACTAAAGAAGATGCTCCTTAGGTAACGTGATCCTAACCCAAGTCCTAAATTGGTGTTTCACAGATTAAGAGGCAGAGCCAACATAAGCAAAGTTTTTGAAAAACAATATTTCTGGTTGAGTTACACTTTAGGGGACATTATTGAGATAGTGGAGGTAAGAAGAAAGACCTTTTAAAACAAAAGTTGGTTTTTGAATGTGGATCATTTAAAGGAATTGACTCTTGTAAATTAAAATAATTTGGTCTACCCACCAAAGTGTTTAATTTGAATGTTCTAATGGGCACTTACTTCCCAGTTTGCTTGCAAGGAATTGTAGCAGTACCGTTATTTTAACAGGACTCATCTGGGAATTCATCCTCAAGGAATACTTTCTCCTGAATTAAAAACAAGTGTGGAGAGAATACTGTAAGGCATAGGAGTATAAAACTGCAATATTCTGAAGATAGGACTGGAGAGACAGCTAGCACATAGAAAGTACTTTGGGGAATGTTTTGTTTCCTGTCCTAGAATGTTTAGTCCAACATACAGAGTCCATTAGGTATAAATATTGTAAAACAAATATCTATATGAATGTGGAACACAGATTTAGTGGGTGAATTGATGTTGTAACCAAATGAGTGGCCAGATTATATTTTGGTTGTCTTTTGAACAGATCTGTTCAAATGTTGTCTTCTGGGCCTTCTACTTTCAAGGTAATTTTCAAGGCAATCTGCCCAGGCATGTGGAATTCTACCATATTTTATATACTGTCAGCCAAAAATATATTTTATTCAGTTGCTGTATTTCTTCTGTTATACACAAAAACATGTTGAAAATTGTAAAGAAGCTAATAATGGCTGTTGTATGTGTGACTTTTGTAACTGTTTTGCTCTTATGTTTATTCTTCTCAAAACACTTTAGAATGTTTTAACAATTTCATTGTGTGAAAATCTTGCATCACTCAATGAATAGGATGATATCAATATATCCTATATTAGATGAAAAAAAATCTAAAGCATTTCCATTAGGTGTGTATATGCATGAATACATGTCCTAAGGTTTGTAATATTTAAAAGAGATATGAAAACAGAAATAACAGAGATAACTTACATGTGTGCCACTACCAAAATATTGTCGGTATTAATTATGCTTGCATGTGTACATGCACGTGATTTGAATTGGATAGGTGGCAAAGGAAATACAATTCATCTGATAAAACAAAAGTGCTTTTACCTTTCTTGTTTTAGTCTATGAATAGTTGTCTAGGTTTTTTAAGAGACTGTAGTTTTCTCAGCATTTATGCACCATTTCCCACCTGAAATAAATAGATAGAGGAAATGTGAAAGTTTGTTTTAAATTGAAGGGTTAATCTTCCATTTAAATTATTGGTTGTTCGGCCTCTAAACAAAGCATGCTGGGATTTCCTTCCAGCTGTTTTACATCATGAAGATTTGTGTGTTAGGGAAATTCCATTGCACAGCTGCAACTCATCCAGTCCACATTCTCAAACCTCCAACATTTCACAGGACACACTGTATTCAGCTATAATGGCATGAGATAGTTATCTTTCTCCACTAGAAATACAATGCAAAATATCTTTATTATGTCCAGCAATAAAGACCAATATATAGTACTGATGCTAGAAAATTACAGGAAAAAATGCATTTCCATATTTACACTTAATTTGAAATCAGTCTAAAATTAATAATGTGCGTGTTTTAAGTTTTGAATGCTACTTTTAAAAATCAGAATGGTGGATTTGTTTTAAATAGTTAATGTTGAATTTTAGTGAGTTGTATTAGCTAAATGTATTGCATTTGATCTACAGAGTTCATTCATCTGTCATTTCAATTAGACTGTTGAGATGCAGAATAGATCAATAGTTGTTGAATACTGATAAATTGAAGATATAAATTAACCAGTGCTATTACATTTTTCTATGGTTGGCTCCTATAACATCTTGGTAACACTTTAAAGGCGTTAGTAGCCAAATTTTGCTGAATCAGTTGTTCCCCATCAGTTGTACCCCATGTCAGGAGTTGAGTTGGAAGTATGTATTAGTGTTTACCTGGAAAGAAACTATATAATCTAATATCTGTAGGTCACCGAGGCAGCTTAAAAACCAGTGATGAGGAACCAAATTCCCAGGAGCTCCCATACCATCTTGGTGTTAGGCTAAAAATACATTATAACCAGTGAGGAGCTTTCTGATGTAAAAAACAAACAAAAAGCTTTGAGTTAAACTAAACTTGGACCATTAAGCTTTGGGGGGGGGGGAATACTGCCTATTTTATCTCTACTCGTTTTTTCATTGTGATTGTTCATGTCCTTTAATCTAATTTCTTTCAGTATCTGCAGGTGAAATGGCCACTCCTAGATGTACCAGCTGGAGCTACACTAAAGGATGCAAGGTCTCCCTCTCCTGCCCACTTAGTAAGTGCTAGTGGTTTATTTATTTAAAGTTTGAGGGTTCTGTGCAGTATCTTAGCTGTTCCAGCACTGCACTCTTCTGGACAGAGAGCTCTGATGTGCTTCCTGGGGTCTGTTGGAGCCACTCTCCCAGCTTAGGAGTCACAGCCCTGAGTGCTCCTACCACCACTGGGACCACTTTGGCCTTTACCACATCCTCTCTAGTTCCTCCTTCAGGCCCTGGTACTTCTCCAGCTTCTCATACTTCTTCCTGATGTTGCTGTCGCTTGGTCATCTATCTGCATCTATCACCACTGCTGTCTTCTGGTCCTTGTCTACTACCACAATGTCTGGTTGATTGGCCAATACCTGCCTGTCCGTCTGGATCTGGAAGTCCCACAGGATCTTAGCCCTGTCGTTCTCCACAACCTTCTGTGGAATCTCCCATATGGACTTGGGAGGATCTAGCCCATACGCTGTGCAGATGTTCCTTTACACAATGCCAGCTACTTGGTTGTGCCGTTCAGTGTATGCTGTTTCTGCCTGCATCTTACACCCTGCCACTATGTGTTGGACTGTCTCTGAGACCTCTCTGCACAGTCTGCACCTTGGGTCCTGTCTAGTGTGGTAGACCCCTGCTTCTATGGATCTGGTGCTTAGTGCCTGTTCTTGTGCTGCTATGGTCAGTGCCTCAGTGCTGTCTTTTAGTCCAGCCCTTTCCAGCCACTGGTAGCATTTCCCAATGTCAGCCACCTCAGCTATCTGTCGATGGTACCTCCCATGCAGGGTCTTGTCTTGCCATGGCACTTCCTCTGCTTGATCTTCCTCCCATGTCTGCTGCTGCCTATATATACATCCATCCTCCTTCAGCACAATTACAGTTAAGAGTTACTGAAGCTATTATGTTCAGGGTGGGGCATAAAGAAAATTGAATTTCTAATTTAAAAAATGAAAAGGAAAGATGATGTTATTCCTTATAAATGTATTGTGTGACAGTTATCTAGCTCACATGATACTAGTTTGTTATGAAGAGCATTTTCATCAGTACCACAAGTGTTCTAAAGAAGTTTTCTTTGGTTTAGCAGAGAGAAACTCAAGAAAAAAATAACCATTGAAAACTGAGACAATTAATTTTCAAGGCATAATATCTTGCAGCTGTGTCTAAAATATCAGTGCCTCAAGCTTTGAATTTCTGCTTAAGTTTTCATGAGTCCAACATAAAAACATATCACTAGAAGAATTTTTTGTTTGAATGGCAAAATAAGGCAAACCAGTGATACTCTCAATTAACCGAAAAGGGATCTTTCGACTCCTCCCTGTGCCCCCGTTACTTCAGATTGAACAGCCGTCATCTGCATTGTGTCATGCAGCCCAAACCTTCCAGTGTATTCGTGCTGAAAGAGATTTTTCAGATTTTTCAGAGCATTCATGATGACAGAAATTATACTGCTGTAGTTTGTAGCTTGAATCATGTCAACTGGATTTCTATTTTCTCAGTGGAAACGTTTCGCTCCTTATCCAAGAAGCTTCTTCAGTCTGAGCAAAGTTACTAAGGGAATCCTTAAATATGTTTCTAGGGTGGCTGTGTGACCTTGCACCTGGGGCTAGGTCATGGTTATTTGAGATGCTTATTTCTAAGTCCCTTTATCATCCAAAGGAGGATCGTTAAGATTACCATGCTGCTGTTGAGCTTGCGAAATGGTCTTAATCTTCCTAGGCACAGAAGACAAAGCAGGAAGGAAAATAGGGGAAAGATTGTGCCTGGGGCCACCACCTCTATTCAAGGAAGGATTTTCCAAGTTGGCATAAATGGACTCCTTGACCCCTCTCTCAAACCACCTATCTTCTCTGTCTAAAATGTGAACATTAATGTCCTCAAATGAGTGTCCTTTTTCCTTTAGATGAAGATAAACTGCTGACTCTGGTCCTGTGGTGTTACTTGTCCTGTGTTGGGCCAGTAACACCACAGGACCAGAGTCAGCAGTTTATCTTCATCTAAAGGAAAAAGGACACTCATTTGAGGACATTAATGTTCTAAAGAAGTTTTCTTTTTCTAAATATATATATTTAGACAGTAAGCATCAGTAAAATTTGTATGGGGGGGGGGAGAAACTGCACCAAGCTGGTCTCTCTAAAATGGGCTTGAGAGTGAGGGTGCTACCTTCAAAATGGTTGCCACCCTCCCTTGCCTCCAATATTAATCTTGATACGTGGCCCATGATATAAGACAGGGTGCTCTTTTAAAGTCCTAAATAGCTTGTGTCATAGCTATTTGAATTTGGCTAAAAAGAAAAATGGACTTGTTGCCATCATGGTGGTTTTAAGACAGATGAGTGGTGTGCTTATTCAACTATTTTACAGCATGTACTAGCAGTGGAAAACAAAAAAAGCTTCAGCCTTTTTTCCAGAAATGATCTGGTGGTCCTAAAATGAATGGACTAGGCCACAACTAGCTTGGGTTAAGAATAGTGAGCATGATAAGATCCTGAAAAATGTTGGCAGCTCTTAGACAGGTAAAATAGTTAAAGAATTACAGTCCCTGTTTACTACCAGGTATAAGGATGCTGTTTATACTTCTAGAGTAGGATTCTTCCCAATGTTGTATGTGGTTTATTTATTATTCACATTTCTATCACTGCCCATCTCCCCCAAAAGGGGGACTTTTGGTGGTTTATTGTGCTTCTCTTATGAAGTGATTTCAGGTTTTCATTTTGGATCCAGTTCCTAGATTGTGCAGGAATAAGAGGACATTCTCTAGAGCAGGCCTGGACAGCTTCAGAAGGTACGAACAAGTCCAAGAGAATGCTGATGTGGTTATGAGTAGAGTCAAGGAGATTGTAAAAAGCAAGAAAGCTCCTTTTAAAAATGGAATTCTCGCCAAAATGAAAACAGATATCAGTACAAATGGTGGCAAAAAATAAATTTGTTGATAAAACAAATATACATTTTTTTAAAATAAATTTTATTAAACATTTTAAAGAGAACATAAAAACTAACCCCAACTAATAGAAAATTGAACAAAGAAAGAAGAGGAGAAAGGAAAAAAACAAAAGTGCAGTAAGAAAGAATAAAAAGAAATAGAAATGGAAAATATTTTTTGAGGAGCATACTGCTGGAATGTTGAGAGTGAAAGAAATTATCAGTAGGAGGAACCCAGCAAAGGAGATGGGCAGAAACTTTAAATAATAAAGGAGTAAAAGGCGTACTAAAAGAGAGATGGCCAATAAACTAAATTGATTTTTTGTCTCTTTCGCTGCAGAAGATGTGGGGTGCCCTGAACTTCTTTAACTTAAAGACCTGAGTGAAATAGATGTGGCAAGAGGTGAACTAGTATGACCAATTAACAAATTAAAAATTAACAAGTGACTGAGCTCAAATGAAACACTGCTGATAATTCTTAAGGAACTCAAATGTGAAATTGCTGATCTACTAACAAAATATGCAACTCAACACTAAAATCAGCCCTGAAAATTAGTCAACATCATATCCATTTTAAAAGGGGGAATAGGCAAGTTACCCTAATGTTTGTTCCAGGTAAAGTTGTGGAAAACAATGCTAAAGATAGAATTATTGATCAGGAGAACCAATGTTGCTGTGGAAACATCAGCACAGTTTTTTTGCAAGCACCTTGATCAAAATGTTATGTAAGTAGAAGTGATTTGGGTATCGGAACATATTTTTTGCATTAAAAAACACCTTTGGCAATGTTTCTTGTCAAAGGCCACTTGAGTAAACTTAGAAGTCATAGAATCATGGATAGCTCTTTCAATGAAGGGAAGTTAGCAGTTGTGTGAGGGATCTCTGCTGTGACTGGTGCCTTTTATTTGTTCATAAATGATCTGAATATAAGGATGAATAGAGAGATACATTAGAATGATGAAAAGTCAAGCACATTGCAAACCAAATAGTCCTTTCCATACTGGTAGTTTTGCTTCATGTATTAGATGGTCATTTATTTTAAGCCTGTGCCGTGTGTGTGTGTATAAAATAAAAATATATATAATCCAAATTATTTTTTTTCTCTCCCCCCCCCTTTTTTTGGTAATAGTTGATTAAAAAATACAAGTAAATATTGCATTTAACTACAAATACATTTTTGTTTTTCTCTTGTAGTCAAACAAAGTTCCTGTAGTTCAACATCCACATCATATGCACCCATTGACACCACTCATCACCTACAGTAATGATCACTTTTCACCGGGTTCACCACCTTCCCACCTCTCCCCAGAGATTGACCCAAAGACAGGTGAGTTTTTGAAAATCACAGCCTGTTCCAAAGCCAGTCAAAGTTTTTGGGTGCATTGCCAGAAGCACAATTAATTGGATATATAAATTGAGGGGGGAAAGAGTCAAAATGAAAATGTAAGTTTATCAGCAGATATTTTGTGAAATTCTGGAAAGAAAAAGTTATTTACACGTTTCTAACTAAAGGGTAGGTAGGGATTCCAATTAGGAATTGAAAAGTATGTTAATGAGAGACTATATCTCTTAACATCTATTACCGTTTCTTCATCACCAGGAATTCCACGACCACCTCACCCTTCAGAACTGTCTCCTTATTATCCATTGTCTTCTGGTGCCATTGGACAAATTCCTCATCCCTTGGGATGGCTCGTGCCACAGTAGGAATTGCCATTCTAAATATCCTTTCTTGCTTTGTTTTTCTCCTACAGTGGGAGTTGTTCTTCGGTCAGTACAAAGTTCTTGACCTCAACATGTGTTACTTCTGAAATAAATCAGTTTCATGAAGCCACAGGTGCTGTGATCTTTTGAGTTAACCAAACTTCACCTGCTCAAGAGATGTTTTCTCTATAGTTTCCTACTTTGTTAGGATAAGATTTAACACACATAGGTGCACATTACATCACATTTATATTCCATCTGTGTGGCATCCTTTATTTATGAAGCTCAAACTGCGTTAGGCCAGTCCCAAGGTCAATAGCATGTTGTTTGGCTATGGCAGAGCTTTCCAAACTGTGTGTCGCGACACAAAAGTGTGTTGCCACACACAGTCTGGTGTGTCGCCACACAACCCGGAAGCACTGATCATCATCAGCGCTTCCGGGTTTTCCCGTGGCAACACACCAACGGCGGCGCGCAAAAACCTGAAAGCGGCAGCAGCACTTCCGGGTTTTTGCGCGCTGCCGTAACGGCGGCACTTCCGGGTTTAATTTGGAAAGCCCTGGGCTATGGCTTGCAAGCACAAAAGAGTCAAGAAATGCACATTCGAGTTTGAAGTGATGTTCAGAGTAATAAATGTGACCCTGCATAGTTAGGATTTCTACAGTTACATTCTTCTGATTACAGTCGGTATTTGTGTTAACTTGATCAGTAAGATAATACAAATACATTTCAATAAATAAGGAATAGTTAAAGAAAAATAAATACATTATTATGATGTAAAGATTTAATCAGTATAAATTATACAGTACTCCATTGTATTCATAATATCACAAGGAAGCTTGAGAAGAATTTGAAAAGATCCAGCCAGTGCAGATATGTCTGGATATTTAAATCAACATAGCAAGAAGAACATGTGTCAGAGTTCAATTAATTAATGGGTTTTCAATTATCCTAGAAGAAAAGCTTTCAAGTTTCTGAAGAACCCTTTTTTTAAAAAAAAATCCCTTCAATCGTGTCCGATTCTCGGAGACTGCCTGGACGAGTTCTTGCAGTTTTATTGGCAGTTTTTTCAGAAGTGGTTTACCATTGCCTCCCTCCTAGGGCTGAGAGAAAGTGACTGGCCCAAGATCATCCAGCTGAGTTTGTGCCTAAGGTGGGAGTAGAACTCACAGTCTCCTGGTTTCTAGCCTAATGCCTTAACCACTACACCAAACTGGCTCTCAATCTTATTTAAAAAGGTAAAGGTTCCCCCCGCACATTTGTGCAGTCGTGTCCGACTCTAGGGGCCGGTGCTCATCTCCGTTTGTTAGCCGAAGAGCCAGCGTTGTCCGAAGACGCTTCCACGGTCATGTGGCCGCATGACACGCGCGGAACGCTGTTACCTACCCACCGAAGTGGTACCTATTAATCTACTTGCATTTGCATGCTTTTGAATTGCTAGGTTGGCAAGAGCTGGAGCTAGTGCAGGAGCTCACTCCGCACGCAGGGCTAGGGATTCGAACCTCCGAACTTGCAATCTTCCGATCGACAAGCCTGGCGTCTTACCCGCTGAGCCACCACGCCCCTGTCCAATCTTATTGAGATGCTCTTTATTCAGAGAGAAATGCAACATTCTTCCAGTCACCTTGAGCATTTAATATTGTACTCTTCACCTTATGTTCTTAGGCTGTAAATGTCCCAAAGAAGCCTTTCTCAGCCTGGTGCCTTCTAGATATGTTGAGGCTACAGCTTGCAGAATTCAGTGCCATTGGTCACGATGGCTGAGAGTTCTGAGAACTATAGTCTTGATAGACCCGGAGAGAACTAGGCTGCACAGAAAACAAATAATATTTTGCAAATACATTATCAAAAGCAGAATGTTAATTCTTTTTATGTCATGAAAATCAGTGAAATGACAGTTCATTATTAGTAAACATTCTTCAAATCTGGTTTCTGCTTCAGGTTTTAACACATGTTTAAGTGTTGGGGTTTTGTTGCATATAAGAGTGCCTTGATTCAGGCCTCTGTTGTATTCATGCTTTTTCTTGCACGTCTGCAGTAGTAGTAGTAGTAGTAGTAATTCATTAAACTTGTATGCCGCCCAACCTTCAACAACTCTGGGTGGCTCACAACAATCAAACAAAGAAATCACAACAAAATCAATACAAGATAAAAGATGGCAGGCATGATGAAGTGGGGGGTCTCACTCTCCCTCGCCAAAGGGCTGGGTGGAGAGCCAGGTTTTCATGGTTCTTCTAAACAACAGCTGAGTGGGAGGCCATCTAGATCTTGGGGAGAACCTCATTCCAGAGGGCAGGCACTGCTACAGTGAAGGCACACTTCTGTAGTCCCCATAGATGACATTGTTTAATCGAAGGAACCTTGCGGGATCGAATTGGCCAGGCAGATACTATGGGAGATAGGTGGCCCCTCAAGTAATCGGGTCCTATGCATGTAGGGCTTTATAGGTAACAACCAGCACCTTGAATCACACCCAGAAGCAAACCAGTATCTGGTGCAGCTTGCAAAGCAGAGGTGTTACATGGGCATACTGAGACATGCCCATTACTGCTTGTGTGATACATTCTGGACCAGTTGAAGCTTTTGGTGGTCTTCAAGGGCATCTATGATGCACTGAATGGAGAGGCTAAACTTATATGCACTGGATGTCTCATGTTTAGAAAGCCTTGAGTGGAATGATGGTTTTAACACAGCATTATTGAACTACGCATGATCTCTACAGATCAGGTCCATATATTTTATATTTTATTTATTTATATGTCAACTTGTATTACCGCACCATCTCCCCCAAGGGGGACTCTGGGCGGTTTACAATACAACAATTTAAAAACTTTAAAAATAACTACAATTTAAAATACATTTATTGTGATGTTTATTTCTAAGATAATGTTTGATTAATCTGGGATTTTGCCAAGGGAAGATAGTTATGGGGGAAGTTGGCCAAGGAATGGGAATCTGGGTTTGATGATGAAGCGCCTCTGCAGCACGGACTAATAGCAACAGATACTTGCAAATATTACTTTAAAAAAAATCCGTGATTCTCAGGAGGTAAATGTACTTTATAATAAACTCCATGTGTATTCGGTGCACTCATGGAGGAATAAAGGCTGGATAGTGCATGTATAATTTCTAAGAACCTATCAGCAGTCAAATGATAAGTTTTGTAATTTAGGATAAGTAATGTACTTTTGGCAATCATAATGAAGAGAACTTGTCTTGTCTATTTTAGGCAAGGACAGCCAGTGTATTCCATTCCTCCAGGTGGGTTTAGACATCCATATCCTGCCTTGGCTATGAATGCCTCAATGTCCAGGTGCGTTCAAGTGGGAATCTTAGGCCTAATCCTCTCTGAAGTAGCAAAACTCTATCTGGGCATCCCATGTCAAACTAGGGTTGAGAACTCACATGCCCATCTATTCTCTCATAAGGGAAATTCTACATCCTTTATGTCTTAATCCTATTTATATGTGGGGAGACATTTTTCTTCATGAAGGAAGTATGCATTCATGTAAAGGCAACACGCAATCTGACCTGATGTGGCCCAAATACAAGTTACCTATCGCTGTAGGAGTTAGGCTTAGAGGGCTGCCAGATGAACAGTTCAGTGATACTTGAATTGCTATAGTTTCCACATTAGAGGCAAATTTAGGAAAAAAATGTTTGCTGAATTAATTTAGTAATTGGCACTCTCTAGAACAGGGGTTTTGAAACTTAAACCTTTTTTTTTTTTTAAAGAAAAATTTCTGGTACCCCTGATCAACAGAGAAAGCTCTGCTGATAGAAAATTGGCTGGGTTCAAGTGAACCTTTTTGCTGGCGGGGGGTTGGGGGTAGGCTTTAGTCTCTCATGGGACCCCCATCAAGTTCTCAAAGAACCATTAAGATTCCATAGAACACAGTTGGAAAAACACTGCTCTAAACCTTTATTAGGAAGGGCGTTTATGCGGTCTTCTACATTTGTAGTTTATAAATCATCAGTATTCTGTAGTGCTGCAGCTGTTAGACTATGCTGTTGCCATTTTTCACCTTCATGATTCCTTATTTCTGAACAGTTGAGAGTCAGTACAGTTACAGTGCTAGACTTAGTTTATATCCCCATTTGACTACATAGCTAATTTGGTGACCTGGATGTGCAAGTCTCAGCCCAATCCACCTCACAAGGTTATTGTTGCAGGGATAAAATAAGGGAATGATACCCCCATATATGACTTGATTCAGGAAAGGGCAATGAGTCAATAATTCACCATTTTGGACCTCATTTTGGAGAAGTTGACTTCTAACTGAGAAAAGTCCAAAAAGCAGAATGAATAGAAATTTCTAATAAGGAATAAAAATAGGCATCCGTTCTATTTAAGCATCGTTTTAGAAGATGTGAGCTATACAGGACAGGACCAAAATCTGTCCTCCCCCAAGTAGTTATCTCTGCCTTAGTAGTTAATGCAATAAATTGGTTGTTCATAAGTTGGCCTTCGGTTATTGCCATTGACCTTGGGTTTTACTGTTCTTTGGGGGCTCTGGCAAGATGCTCAAGAAACAGGAAAACAAGGAAAGTGGAAAGGGGTATGAAGAAGTAATAAATAGATGATACATAGTGATGGAAATAGTTAGAAGCATTTGTTTTCAGCATGCTACCTTTGTGCTTCAGCTTGATGTCAAGCAGGTTTTCCCCTCATATGGTTCCTCCTCCTGCTCATGGAATTCATCCCTCAGGAATCCCACACCCCACCATCGTGTCGCCTATTGTTAAACAAGAGCCAACACCATCCAGCCTGAGTCCTGAAGGAAGCTCGTAAGTAATAGATTAGCTGGCTGCTGCCTGAATGCCTTCGTTTGTGGAATGTATAATGGGGGAACGGTTGCTATCAATTTATTATTTCTTAATATGTTTTGCAGTGTACTTGAACGCATGAATGTTGTCACAAACCCAATACAATGCAACCTGACTGCCGTGTACTGTGCACCATAAAACTGGCCCAACTAATTTAATGGATATTTCTGGGATACATTGTTTTTCTTTTTATTCTTTCCAGCCCAGTAGAAAGATGGAAAGAAATTATGCAAAGAGGCTTGAGGCTCTGGCTATTCATCAGCACAATAACTCCCTGAAAACTGAACACAACAGAACCAGATTTGGCGAGAGGGGAGAGAAGCTTGAAAAAGAATGATCAAGTTCAAAAAGGGCCAGATGAGCCTCCAGCTGTGTGGAGAAAAATAATTCCCCAGTACATCCCTGCAGAAAAGGCAGTTGGGCAGTGGCTTGGATAGTTGCTGATGCCTCTGATTATAAGCTCCCGGCCCCTTCCTTCCCACACCGTCCCTCTCTGTTACACAACTCTGAAAACAGAGCTGTTATTAAAGAGCTTGAAAGAAATCCAGAAGCTGCTCTGCATGCTTTTCCTAACTTGTTTAAACAAATGAAAACAGCTCTTTTTTGTTTCTTGAACCAGACACCAATTTGGAATCCTTGACTCCTTTTAAATTAGGTAAAATGCCAACAGGGCTTTTGTTAACATGTGACATGGTTGGAATAAATGGGATAGAGCAGATAACTGCATCTTCATTGCAAGTTCTACACATGTGCATGTCACCCCTGCCCAGCTCCAGCTTATGAACTGTAATCATATGAGAACAGCCATCATGTACTGTATCTTATTCCTCTTCCATCAGCTGCCAAAGTTATGGAATATTGCACACTCTAAAAACTCCAAAGTGCCATAGCTGTGAAGTGAAGATTTTTTTTCACAGGCGTAGCATTTTCAGCAGTATTCTTCTGTACCCTTGACTCAACAGACATGGTGTGAAATGAAACTTCATCAAGCAGCTAACCAGCTTCTAATAGTGACTGTCTGTTAGAAATAATAATCCTTCACTGAGCATCATGTTTTCTGTTCCTTGTAAGTTGTTGGTAGAAAAAGAGTGCATAGATGTGTGGATTATGGGACTGAAATGAAATATGTGGCTATTCCAGAAAAACGCCTGTTATCGTCAAGAAAGAAGAGGAGAAGAAACCCCATATAAAGAAGCCGCTGAATGCATTCATGTTGTACATGAAGGAGATGCGAGCCAAGGTTGTGGCAGAGTGTACGTTGAAAGAGAGTGCTGCTATCAACCAGATCCTAGGAAGAAGGGTATAAGCAGACTCTTTGATTCTTTCCCACATTTGTGACCCTACTTCAGGGGTGGGCAATGTCAGGCCCGCAGGCTATATAAGGCCCACAGGGCTCCCGCCCACAAACCCCGCCCCTTCCACGCGATTGGCTCCTGCCAGCAAACCCCGCCCCCAGTGCTTGTGATTGGCTCCCGCCCGCAAACTCCGGCCCCCGGTCCGCGGAAATCCCAGAAACCCCACCCCCCACCCCCGGTCCCCAGTTATAAATATCCAAATGGCCCTTGGCAGAAAAAAGGTTCCCCACCCCTGCCCTACTTCATTCAAGATTTGCTTGTATGTCTAATGGGCAGTATTGTTTTTGTGCAGCTTAATAATGCCATTCTAAGGACTTTTAAAGTCCATCTTCTGACAAGATAGAAAGGGTTTGTCAGTTGTCTGGGATTATAAATTTACAGTTGGGCCTTAAGAGCAAAAATACCTTGTTTATTGAGTAGGCCGAAGGTGGAGAATAAACCAAGAATTGGTGAATTTTAAGGAGTCCAAATAAAATGGCTAAGGAAAGGATGTAGAGAATGTAGTGGGCTGAGAAAGAGGACCTGAAGAACTTAGAGGTACAGGAAAAATAAAGGAAAATGGCAGCAACTCTGGCACAAGGCAGTTCTGAAGAAGCATCAGGTTCCAGAGCCAGAATACTATGGTAGGGCAGGAATGCATAAGGGCAAGAGACAAGATGGCAAAGTAGGATAGAAAAGAGCTGGATCATGAGAAAGAAAATGGATAATGGAGACCGTGTAGTATAGGGCTGAACAACTTTTTCCATAGGATCTAAAAGCATGACCGTTTTTGTTTCTTTTAGCAGGAAAGATGTGGATGGGCTAACAAGGTTTGGGAGGCTGCATCCAGGTGGTTCTTGTATATGTACAGGCTGCCTAATTCTGCCTGATGTTGCCTGTTGCTGCAGTGTTGTGATTTCCCAATCCCCAAAGATTGGGAGGGGTTAATGAGGAAAGAGGAAATTTAAACTTCTTTAACCTTGATTTGAACTAAGCAGTCAAAGCTTCGTTTTTAGCTTTAAGTTACTACAAATATATATGCCTTCAATTATTTTCTCAATATGATGTTGAAAGTGGAATGACAAAAGTTTAGTTCTTTTGTATGCAGGGTACCATAATTTTCAATCACCATTTAAAGCTTTATTGGATTTTCAGACTACAATGTATTTTTCTATGCTTCAGTGGCATTCATTGTCCCGTGAAGAGCAAGCCAAATACTATGAGCTAGCACGGAAGGAACGACAGCTTCATTCTCAACTCTACCCCACTTGGTCTGCACGAGATAACTATGTAAGTCATAATTGCAGATATGTATGCTTCAACAGTGGTACTTCTAGTAGTAGTCGTCATCATCATCCAAATTTGATTCTGGGAATCTGAACTCTGCATCTACAGATCCACAATCCACTGTACTGTGCACATTTAACTATTTTTCATTTAGTGTTGGATTTTCAGAATTGTCTTCAAGGTTAAGTTCTAAGCCAGAGCTTTCCTAACTTTTCCTCTTGGTGACACACTTTTTAGACATGCATCATTTTGCAACACACTCTTACATCAGGGCATCATTTCGCGACACACTCTTACAGCAGGGCACAAGGCAGGCACTAGGACCTGCACGGAATCACAGCAGGTTTGGAGGCAGCAAGGCACAAGGCAGGCACTAGGACCTGCGTGGAATCCTGGCAGGGCTGGGAGGCAGCAGCAGCCACAACACACCCAGACACTGCAGCCAACACACTAACATGTCCCGACACACAGTTTGGAAAGCTCTGTTCTAAGCAAACAGAAGTGTGTGGAGGAAACAAAACACAAAAAAATAATAATGTTAAGGGCTGGGAATAGGTAGCCAATTGCAGCAGGGAATAATGAGAGTCAGTTAGCTACACTTGACTTCTGAATATTCAGTGAACATTCAGCCTATACATTTCTAAAATGAGTTAAAAGAGATTGAGGAAGGATCCAGTAAGAATTGACTGAAATTAATCATAAGCTTATAGAGTACAAAACTCAGTTTTTCACAACAAGATATCCTAACAGTCTCTTATTGGGGCAAACTAAGAGATTTAAAACGATGATGAAGAATCAGTTAACCTCTTGAGAAAATATTTTTGCTTGCTCTCTCAACATTTGCCTTTATTTGTTGCCTGCTGGAAATTTCTCATTGTCACCATATCCACAGTAAAGTCAATAAAGGATAAAATTCTCATGATGGAATGGCCAAATAATACATAGTAGAACATCTCATTGTTAAGCCCCCTGTATTCTGTGCTTTTGCTTTCTTTTCCCTAAATAAAACTTGTGGTCAGAGTTACCATGTCTATTTTTTGTTTCTTGACACTTCATATACATTTGAGACTTTTTTGATCTTGAGAATTTAATATAATTTACAGAAAATGTATTGCTTTTCAGTGAATAATTATAAACAATTAGATAGTTGGTTTTAAATGAGTTGATGAAAGCAAATGTTTCTATCCTTAAAGTCTTTCTGCAAAATATATTTAATTGGATGACCACCTTTTTATTATAGCGGTCTTCTTCATCATGAGTTACAGATGACAAAAAACATGCTGTCGTACTGTACAGTGAATTGTTCAACTAAAATTGTGCATGGCATTTATCTCCTTAACTATCTCATAGTGGATTTTTCTAATCACATCTACAGTGTAAGTCTTACCTTGCTGCTTACTTTTCTTTCTAATGCTGACTTTTTGTCAATTTGTCCCTTTCAGGGTAAGAAAAAGAAAAGAAAAAGAGAGAAACAAACTCAGCAACATATCCAGGAAACAGGAAGTAAGTACCATTGCCACTCCATCAATCTGGTCCTGAATTTGTGTAACAGCACTAATCCCCCCCTCCAAATAAAAGGAAGTGGATAGATCGAAATTGCTATTATTTGTCTGTCTTAACAGTTTCTCATAATTGGGTGAAGTGTAAATGTTTTAAGAAACCTAGCTTCCTGATCTGTGTAGGAATATCTTAAAATATCAAGGGTTATAAGAGAAACAGAGATATTGAAGGGATATATTGAGGAAAAAAGAATAAAACTCCAGGTTGCTGGTTCCTGAAGGCAAAATTCAAAGAGAATGTAAGATTGCTTCTGGAGAGTCATCACTGAGAATAATATTTCTGGTGCTGTGGAAAGACTGCTTTGATGTAGCCCTTACTACAATGCTGACTGGGAATGGCTGCTCTCAAAATGGGAAATACGTTTTTCAACCAAGGGAACAAACTGCTTTTAATCATTTCAGTCCTTTCCCTATTTGGCTGAAGAAGTATCATCTGTGGAGTCCTTGGTGCTCTCTGAGCCTTGTTGTTTTCTTGCAGACGTTTCATTGCCAGACTAGGCAACATCTTCAGTGCAAAAAGGGAGTGGTGTTTGCTCTCTGTTTATATACTATGGCTTGTCCTGCTTGTGTGGTGGAGGTGTTGTTCTCCCCTTAGGAGTTCCTTGATTGGGCTGTTGTTTGCTGCTTGGTTGATTGACTGAGTTAATAGTTCCTTGATTAGGGTATATTGTCATCTGCCATTGACATCATGGTGGGAGATTTGGAACTGCATAGTTTATGGCTCAGTCTTTAACCACTGTTTTTAGCCTAAGAGTTAAAAGGGATTGGGATAATTTCAGGTATAGCGAAAAGCAGGGGAGAGAGAAGGAATAAATACACATATACCACCTTTGTTGTTCACAGATCCGATGGCTTCGAAGAGCAAAAAGCCCTGTGTGTCATACCTGTCCGCTGAGAAATCCTGTGACAGCCCTGCCTCCTCTCATGGCAGCATGTTAGATTCTCCAGCCACCCCCTCCGCAGCCTTGGCGTCGCCCGCGGCCCCCGCTGCCACCCATTCTGAGCAAGCGCAGCCCCTCTCCCTGACCACCAAGCCCGAAGCCAGGGCCCAGCTGTCTCTGCACTCGGCCTCTTTTCTGCCAAGCAAGGCTGCATCCTCTTCCTCCAGCTTGACGAGCCAGTCTCCTCTCCTCTCCAGGGCTCTGCCCTTCCCCTCCATGCCCCCCGCGGCTCTTCTGACCACGCCTCCGACTTTCGCAGCCATTCCGTCTCCTCAGGCTGCCCTGGCTATGTTGCAGGCCCAGCCGCTCTCCTTGGTCACCAAACCAGCCGAATGAGGAAGGCTCCCCATCATCCTGCCTCCCTGCGAAAAGCCCCCGTTGAGATTACGAAGCAGACAAAGCCATTTATTGGTCAATATTTGACCCTTTCTGAACTCTTCCGTAAGGTGACTCTTGAGGAAGAAAGTGCTCTACTCTCAGAGTTGTTTTCAGTAGTCTGTCTAAAGACCGTTTTTAATTTTTTTTAAAAAAACCCCACCACCACAACAACAAAATACTTTTTAACAAAACCCTGAGAAGAATGAAAACAAAGAACACAAGCCAAGTCTTGTGTTTCTGTCAGTGCTTCTTGGGCATGTAGACTTGTACAGATGGATCATCTCTCAATGGTGTTTGCATGTTTTGTTATATTGCTAACTTTTGCTATTCCCCATTCCCTTGGCCAGACAGTGTTTTATTTTATACGAATTCTCCTCTCATCCTGCTGTTCCATTCTTTTTCTAAGAGACTTCCAATATTTACCAGAAGACACAATACCAAGAAATATAGTACCTCACTGTCATATTCAGAACTGCCGAGCCTCGGGGAGGCCAAATACATTTCTTGTAATCTGGAGTGACTGTCCGGGAGAATGGTAGGACAATCCATCCTATTTCCTTACAGAATTATTTTCTGTAGCAGGCAATAGGGGAAAAGGCTTTGGGAAATTCCCTGTTATTTTAACAAAGGAAAATAAATCTGCATCTTAACTTGCTGTGTGAGAGTGTTCAATGAGGAGCAAACGGAATTTACATTTAAGTATTTCCATCTTGCACTCTGCCCTTCTTTTTCCCTTCATGAGTATGCATGAAGAGGAAAAGTGTTTGCAGCTGATGCCTTTATATTATCATTGTCTGTCCTGTTGGTTCCATCCACTTTAATTTTGGTCCCATTAATTCCCAGAACGGGGCCATAAATAATTCCCTCCCTAATGAACATGAAGTATATATAAAGAAATAATTTGTACATCTTGTTTGGATGAACCTGTCTGAAGGCGCGCTCTTTAGATCTCGAGAGACCGAGTATCACAAAGGGGGGAGGGCACAAAAAGGTGCATTATGCTCTAGGGAACTGGAAAAGACCCCCGTCATGTTCTGGACAACACTTGTTCCCGCAATATGACTCTCCACACTTAAAAACAAGACAGTGTAGGGGAGAGAGGATTAAGATGCAGAAAGTCAATAATTGATTTGCACAAACGTTGGTTAGGCCAAACACAGTGAGCAGAATGAGAAACATGGTTATGGAACTAGAGCTATTTTATTTATATCTCACATAATCTTCAGCAAGGTCAAAGTGCCTTATATAAGGCTTCCAGTGATCTTCATTTCATTTTCTTAACTGGAAGGATACAGTAAGGTGAAAATACATGAGAAATGAACAGGATATTTGCATAGCATTCTTAAAGAGTACGTTGGACAATTGCAAAACTTTTTTTTTTAAGTTAACAATATTCTTGAAGCAAATGGCAGTAGATAAATAGGTACCACTTCGGTGGGAAGGTAACAGCGTTCCGCACGTGTCATGCCGGCCACATGACCATGGAAGCGTCTTCGGGCAACGCTGGCTCTTCGGCTAACAAACGGAGATGAGCACCAGCCCCTAGAGTCGGGCATGACTCTGCGGTGGAACCTTTACCTTTATTCTTGAAGTAAGCACTCGGAAAACATATGTGAAAATGGTACATAAATTGGCATGTGTACTCTGCCCCTCCTTTGGATGCATTTTGTAGTGTCCTTACTGGAAAAATAAGTGACTATAGTCTTCAATTAAAGGGGACCAATAGTCTGTTTCCTCAGCTAGCCAGTTGGGTATTAGTGATAGGGTTGGCCAGGAGATATTGCCAACTACCAAGACCATTCACCTAGTGAAAAGACCAGACAAATGATGTCATCTTCCCCATTAAAGCTGCTGGCTCCTTTGGAGTATGAAATCTAAACTGCTCCCAAAATGTTAAGACTGCTTGCCAGGATGTCTCGTTACCTGCCTGTTCATCTTACGCTGTTTCAACTATCTTGCTTTTCTAGTATTAGCCTAATTCTAGACAGGCTATACCATAGCTTTTCCCTGTAACACAATAAATTGTGCATGGTATCCTATATACATACAGAATTCAGGTGATTGCATGAGGCAATACACAAAGGCATTCTCTGTTACTGTAACTGGAAATGTGTCCCACAACATCTCCCCCGAGGTGAGCTCAATTTGCAGTGATGCGTCCAGCTTGTAATCTTGTTGGCTGCAATATAGATAGCCGTTGCTTTCTTGGATCTTTTTAACTTCCCAATCAGGCATATAGTTCTAACAGATTCCACAGTCCGAAAAACTTTGAAAACCATCATGGCAATTTGATGCTATATAATTAAGCTGCTACTCCATTTTCCAATTCATTTGCAATCACTGTGTATGTTGAATAACATCTATATCGGAGGTGGGGGGGGGGGGGAGGGATATTTACTGCCTGTTCTTGCCAAGATCTATCTGAATATTTCAGAGACACATTCACCCAAATGGAAGACGACCTTGAAATTAAGGTGATTCTCTAGCTTACATCTGCCCCCCCCCCGGGAGGAATGGGGGGGTCTGTATTGTTAGAGTTACAGACATTAGCAGACACACATTGCCATCTAAAGTGGATTGGCCTAACAGCTTGATGCTTTGGAAGGATCCTGTATTAAAATGTTGTATACTCTTGTTTCACGCATGCATGTATGAATGCATAACTGCAACTTAGTGGCAGTGACTTCAGTCAAACGTTAGTATGCAAGGTTAACGGGGCTGTAAGGTACAATTCTCTATCTCTGAAATCTCTTCATGCTTTTAGAGCCAAATACTGTGGAGTTCATAGAGGCCTGGATTTAAAAGGTTGCGAAAGAGTGGCATTTACGGATGGTTCAGCTGCAGCCTGGAAAGGGAAGCACATTTGCATGCTTGTGCTTGTAATTTATTAGACACATATTGATAGAGGAAAAAAACAGAAAAAGAACTGAATATCCCCAGTAGATCAGTAATTTAATATCCAGGGAAAGAAGCAGCTACAGCAAGGCAAGTCCAGAAGAAAATAGAACAAATACAACTGATTTCTCCCCATGTCTTGGGTGCCGCTTCAAGGAAAAAATCAAAACCTTGGTGGAAATAATATCTGCCATGCCTGTTGAAATCTTTTTGAAAAACATCGGCTGCATCGTTTTTTGACATGTATTTCCACAGAAAACAGGATGCTAAGTTTCCCTGTTGTTAGCCGTTGAACAATGGCTCCTTTTTTCTGAAAAGCAAAAATTGGTTTGAAGAAATGTCTCGAGAAAACATGCATATTTGGCAAAGAGCACCTGGGTCATGTGCAACCTTGCTCCGAGAATCCCAAGAGCTGCCTGCAGACAAGCAGCCTCTTGAATCAGATTTCATGGAAAATTAAGGGCATGAAGCAACCTGTCAGAATAATTAAAGTCTGACCCAGGGCCAGACAGCTTCAAACAGATGTTGAGCTTTAGCAGGAGAATATTTCTTTGTTTTACGCTGCATTTTCCCATACAGAGAAGAACATCTGTTAGAATGCTGCTTCAAAAAAAATGGCAAAGTTGCTTTGCTGTGATGGGTTGGGATTGGGATTCTCCTGCAGTCAAAATAAAACTGGCACCATAGCCCGAGGGTTTGTGTCTAGGGCCATGTTGTCTGCTTCCTATGAAGGAGTAGCAGATAGCATGGCATGAAGTCACTTCATTGGTCCAGGTTCTCTGCTTTCTCACCTGTTGTAAAAGCTGTCTGGCCAACACAATCACTGCATTCCCCCCTCCCTCCCTCTTGCTAACAGTAGCTAATGATGCTGCTTCTTTGTGGCAGGATACTCACTACCGAGGTACAGCCACATCTGGCATTGTCCAGCCATTTCTGAGGCAGTGTAAAGCCTGACCTCACTGCACTCATTGCAATGCAATGAAGTTACCATGAAGTCGTTAGTAGGGTTCCTGCTTGATTGGCATGTTTTCATGGGATGAGAATGTGGAAAATAACTACCCCATCAATACCACTGCAAACACGTGCATCTGATCTTCTTGGCATCACTAAAAGCAAAGCTAAAGAATTAATTAGTGCTGCAAATGTAAGGGGTCTATAATGAGTTATAATCAGGTTTAATTTCACCCAATCTTGAAATAAATCTTGCCCCTCCATTGTTTCCCACTGGTATAACGAACAAACCCAAGGAATCCCTGCATCATCCTGAGGATTGTGCATATGTTGCCGCACGCTAAGTGATCTGCTGCAGAGACACTGTAGCCACATCCTTCGTAGCTGCCCACCTGTGGGCCATGGACAACAAATTCCAGCAGCACCATCCACTTCAACCACATAGATCTTGAGTGCATTAATTTAATGCTCCAAAGTTTGCCCACAAATTTGTACATTTAGATTAGTCCAATAAAGGTATTTCTTGATCATGGAATATGACTTTTTTTTTTCTTATAAACCAATGCAGCTTTATTTCTAAGTATGGAGCCTAGTGGTTGTTGAATGGTCCCTTGACTTGGTGCCCATAAAAAGGCAAAGGCAAGACTGAGGAATTGCATTTTACCCTTAAAAGTAAAAAAGCTCAAACTGCAAGGCTGACGGCCAGGGAGATAAGCTACCAGAGCACAAAGCTGCTTCCTTCTATTTCCCCTTCAGGACTTTACAAACATTCTGCATCACTTAGTATTTGAAACTTTCCCCATCTTCATAACCATTTAGCTGTTCATTGGGGTTAAAATACTTTGTCAACAAACAAGACCACATGCCTGTTGCTGAAGAGGAAAAAGAAGCGTGGGTGTCTTAGACCAAGCTTAAATTGAATCGAAAACTCTCAGGGACTTGAATTCAGTCTCCAAACAACAGAATGTACCCAGCATCATTCCTCTGCCATTTTTAAGTACTGCTAAACCTTAAGTTTTCATCAATGACTTGCTTGCCAATTTGGACATTGCCCCTTCACTCATGCCCCTTCAGGCATTTCTCCTGCTCTGCTTGTTTCTTAGCAAAATAGAATTAATTTCTCAGGTGAGATTCAGCAAAACACAACATTTAATTATTTGTGGGTGGTGGTGGTGGTGGGACTTGAGGTTGAGCTCTGATGTCACTTTTCAGGAAGTGTAGTTCTAACCAGACCCGACACGATGAGGAGCATGTCTTGTCTCAAGAGCAGCAATGGAGAACGAAGCCTGCAAGCTCCAAAATAGTAGTAGCTGTAGGAGTTGCACATAAAAAGTTCTCTTGAAAGACATCCTCCACCAAGATTTCTTAAATCTTCTACGTGTGCATTCAGGGCTAGTCCTATCATTGGGCATTGGGGTATCATGAAAATACAGTATGTAGTTATTTAAATTGTTTCATTGTTTTATTTCTACTACATGTATGGGAGAAGGTCTTTATGAGGGCTGATTGCGTGCTATACACTTTGCTTTGCGTCCATATAAGCTGCTCAGAGTCCTGTTGGATTGGAGTGGCATATAAACTCCAGCAAACAAACACATAAGGATGCCATTTGTTCCTCTGCTTCAGGTAGCATTAAATCTCTATATTTTACTGATATTCAGGTTGGACCTCTATATTTCTCTGATAGTGGCTCATGCTATGCTTAGCCTTCTGGAAATTAATGTCCCAGAATGGTCTTTTTGTTAGCCTTAGCCCTGAATGTATCGTTAGCATTTGAGTGCTCTGTTTTGTGCAGAGAGTCTTGGCTTTCAGTCTCGAAACACAAAGAACTGTGTCCTCTCCCATGGAGTGTGTTTGCATGTCTGGAAATACAGAATTCTGGCATACCAATGAATAAGCAGCAAGCTGAACTCAGTGGCTACTTAGATTAAGTTTTTTTTTATCTGGTGCCTTTCAGGTGTCTAGAATATGACATTCATCATTCCCAAGTTGACTATATCAATCAATTTATATATTGTTTTGACTGCCGGTCATAACAAATCAAGTTGGCTGTACAATTCTATTTTGATAAGAAGGAAATTATCAGCATGACCTTGTAGTTAATCTGTGAAATAGTGATGGATATGAATGTTACTCTGTGCCTTTCTCACCATCCCTTACTCCTGATAAGTATCCCTCCCACTGGTGTTCAAGCCCATGGGTATGTCCCTTGTGAGTTGAATTTGGATTACAGTAACTTCTGAACCCAATCAGTTGGGGCTTTGTTAATAAATAATGGCTAAACTAATCCATGGCTAGTTTTTGTGTTTTCCCTTCATCAGTACCCCTAAGTAGCCTTAATGCCAGCAAGAGCAGGCAATAAGGGCATGGACATTGGATGTAAGACAGTCCTGCAAGAGAATGGACTCTTAAAAAATAACAATAAACTGAAATGGTCAGTCTCTCCTTTCTCTTCAGCAGCTGCACAGACATAACAGAAGTGAATGGTAGGTCTCAAGTTACCTCCCCACACCCCATCTTGCAGCCCCCCCCCCCCCCCCCCCCCCCCCCCCCCCCGATGAACTGCTTGAACTTGGGCCAGCAACACACACAGGCCTGTGTGGCCCTTTCTTATTGTTTTCCTCTTTCACTCTTGCCAAATCTTAATGTGTTATTGTTCTGTTCTGCTTTTCCAACTGTAAAAATTAATGTAGGTAGCCAGGTTCTAAATTTATTATTGCTTTTCTTTGGGGATCCACTGGCCATCTCATTAAAAGCCTGAGTTGGGTAGATCTTTTTTTCTTTTTTCTTTCCTGAGAGCTTGTTATAAAATCTCCTGAGTGCCGGTAGCATCTGGGTCCCTGTTCATAGCTTTATGTATCTTTTGAAACCGAGAGTCACTTCTGCCACCTTTGCTTGCATAACTAATCATGGTCAATGCAGGAGAAGCATCCTCCCATGTCTTCCTCTCTGGTGCGTCTCTTCAAAATCAGACTTCTTTTTCCCCTCTTACAAACTGAAATGCCTAATGAAGACCCAAGGGAAGTTGCCGAGCAAGAAATAATTAGGGACTCAGACCCAAGCCCATTGCAAAGTACAAGCGAATGAGGCTTTCTTGATCCCACCTTTTGTGACAGACCATAGGGGAAGAATGCCAGATGTCCTCTTTCCCAACTCCACATGTTGGAGTAAAACAAAAGATTCCCCCAGCCTTTGGCTTGCCTGCCCAAGCAGCTGGTGCAGTGGCAGAAGCTATGCTTAATACATTTTAATTAGCATCATTAAACTCCTCAATTTGCTAATTGTTTTTCTTTTGATCTTCTATTCTGACCAAATTAATCCTCTGGGGAGGAAAATGGTTGATATGTTTGTGCTTAGATGCTTCTAATCAGGTGAAGACTTAATTGTCTTATCCTGAATGGGCCTGCTTGGCAGGCTGATTTCATGGGCAAGTGCCAAGTGGTCATGGCGTGCATGTGATTCTGGGAGGAGCAGGGGGGGTTAACCCTGGTGGAAGACCCTGGGCAGCCATCCAAGAGAATCAGGCCGGGCCCGCCTTAGCGTGCTTGGGGTTTTTTCCCAGTGAACTGTTCAGTGTGGCTTAGTTTGGCAAGATTCTGTGTAAGGTAGAGAATAAAGATCTAGAGCTTATCTCTGAGGCTCAGTGTCGTTCTTCGCCTAACCACGACAGCTATCCAGATGGGTTGGGACTCAACACTGTAGAATTCCCAGCTTCCGTGGCCATACGCTCCAGTCCCAACGCATCTGGGAGGGACTACATCAAGGGATGGATTTGGGGCTGCCACGGCCAGGAACGGGAACAATGAGAGCAGGGTGCCATTTAATTTCCCTTTAACTTGCTGGATGAGATTTGCCCATTCTTGATTTCTGACTGGGGAAGTCTGTAGTATGACAGCACAAATGCCCTAGATCAGTGGTTCTCGAAGTAGGCCTGGGGACCCCTGTGGTCCCCGAGACCCTTTCAGGGGGCCTGTAAAGTCAAATAAATATTTAAAAAATATCTCTGTTTTAATTTCTAATGCAGTAAATATTAATAGATATAACCCATGTAATCCAAAGCTCTTTGGGGTTCTCAACCATTTTTAAGAATGCAAAGGGGTCCTGAGACCAAAGTGTTTGAGAACCAGTGCCCCAGATGAATTGGTTCTGTGGATCCTGTAATTGTGTAGATTAGTCAGGAGATGGCACTTAACTTAGATGCATTTGGATGGCGTTTTTAAGAACATTTTTAAGAAACAATACAAGTGATTGTCTTTTCTCCCGACAAGTCTATCCTTTAATTCTTCTGCAACCAACACACCCATTCTACTCACCCACTTGCTGACCTGTCCCCACCACCTGTCAGATTTGCCAGTGATACAGAAGGTTGCTCTCTTCTCTGCAGGATGTTTGGCTAAGTTACGTGATTCATCATATTTTAGCTCAGCCAGCCTTTTTCAGCAGTGCGCTTGTGTGTTCCGTTTGCAGCATGTCGGGGCCTGGATTGAATTAAAGGGATCAGGGGGTTGATGGAGGAACTGGTGGATAGATTGGCCTCAGCACAGGAAACAGCCCAGAGAGCTTTATAAATCCTGGACAACACTGATTATGTGGAAGTGTTATGGCCATCTCTAATGACAGTTCAAGAATTATGCATCTTATCCTAGCTGGTAAAATTGGATATTTTAGAAAGAACATACATACACAGAGTAACACCCTTCCTTCCTTTCATTTTGAAGACATCGAAATATAAAACTATTTAACCTGATCTGTTTACAGTATGCTTCATCTCTCTTCCAGCTTTTAAAGGTAATTGAAACTTCTGCAGAGATTTCCTGCACTACATTGCCTCCCAGAATACTTGGAAACTGAGTATCTGTATGAATGGATTCAGCGGGAGGAGCTAATTAATTCTGCTCCTTTGAACACAATTGTATAGCTTCAGGAACATCCAGTGGTAGCCTCATGAGGATGGGAAGGAAGGAGGACTCCAAAAGAGAGGCTGGTTAGTCTCCCTAGCATTCAACACAGAATTATGGAGTTCAGCAAGAAGAAACTAAGATAAACACTTCCATAAGAAAAACTTGCCAATCATACCTTCCAGTTTGCTGCAGAAGTTAGATATGGGAATCAGATCAGCAGCTGTTATTCTGACACTGAAAAATCACAGTACATTCAACCTGGAGCTTTCCAATAAACATTAATTATGTATCCATGGCACAGGGCTCTGTTACTCAACAGATTAAAGCTGTGTCTAACTAGATGGTGACATGAAAACCGCATTGCACCATTTGTTTTTATTTTATCATGGCTGTCCTAGAGCCAGCAAGCTAGCCTCAGTTTCCATCAGTTAGATGTGGGATTATTTTCAGGCCTAGCATTGTTTACTGGGAAGGCAGCTTTGGTGTGCTGATGTGACTATTCCAGTGTTGTGTGTTTATAAATGTATCCTGAACACAGGGGGAAAAAATGAACAGCACGTGAGTGCACAAGGGTTTTTGTTTCTAATTTGGAATCGGTTAACAAGAGTAAAAAAATCTGATCCTGTTTACTAATGTTAAACATATTTTTATATTATTCTTAACATTCATAGATATAATACCCAAATCAAGAGGAGTAAGAGTGCCAGTGGGATTTCTGAAACATTTCCCTGTGGTGGCTGTTGTGGGTCTTCCGGGCTGTGTGGCCATGTTCTGGAAGTTGTGGTTCCTAACGTTTCGCCAGCATCTGTGGCCAGCATCTTCAGAGGGCAGGAGCACAGACAGAAGCGAAATCTCTGTGCCCAGAGATCATACATTTCCCTGTGGCATGCATGCAACATTTTGCATTTTATGTTCCAAACTGCACAACAAAGCAGCTCTTTTCCTTTACTCTTTTTTTTTAAAAAAGGGACCCTCCCCTGCATCACTGCCAGATTGTCAGCCAATAAAACAGCACTGAAGGGCTGTGTTTGCAAATATGATTACACATTGTTAATGTAATAATGGTTTACTCAATTTACTTAATTTTCTTGATTTGCATGATACACTGAATCATAGTTAATTACATGGGCTGGGTTCCTATAACACACTCAGCTAAAATGTTTGGCTGATTTGTGGCTCCACCTGTTGTATGAACACAGACGTGGTCTTGATCGATATTCATGACAATTGCCCTTCTTAATGTTTAGATGTGTTTGCCTAACATGCTAATCTGTGTTTAAATGAAGTAACCCAGTTCAAAACCCTGAATTGGACCACAGCCAACTACACTTGAGACTAGAATGTTGTGTGAAGAGTGAACTTGGGCTTATTTAGCACACTTATTTAAATACGACCCCCTCCCAGAATTTTGGACAGTTTAACCAGTAGAGATAGAATCCAATCCAATCCCATCAAACACAGACCACACAAACACCCACGTTATAAATCCTGAGTCAACAAGATAAGATCCCCCACCCCCAAAAGGCAGCCAAGCAACACCACTAACATTTAAATGCTCATCTGAACAAGGTTGTTTTAACCTCTTTGGGCCAAGCGCAACTCGGGGGTGTTGAGGCCACTGCCCGAAGATCTGCCTTTTGGTCCCTCACTTTTTGCAGAGCCAGGATCCTAAGGATGCCTTCCCTCAATAATCAGCTAGGACAAGCAGAATGTATTTGAAGCCTTCCTGGAGCATGGCTTCTTGTTCAGCAATTCAATATAGTGACGTAGCAAGATATGTACTGTAATCGGAATAGTTCTCACCTTCCTCGTTGGGACTTATTCTCAGGTAAGGAGTCCACAGGACTGACGCAAGACTATGGCTGGATCATAGATTGCACTAAGCCATAGATTTCCAAACTGTGTGTCGGGACACGTTAGTGTGTCGGCTGCAGTGTCTGGGCGTGTCGCGGCTGCTGCTGCCTCCGAGCCCTGCCAGGATTCTGCACAGGTCCTAGTGCCTGCCTTGTGCCTGGCTGCCTCCAAACCTGCCCTGCCAGGATTCCGCGCAGGTCCTAGTGCCTGCCTTGTGCCTTGCTGCCTCCAAACCTGCTGTGATTCTGCGCAAGTCCTAGTGCCTGCCTTGTGCCCTGCTGCCTCCAAACCTGCCCTGCCAGGATTCCACACAGGTCCTAGTGCCTGCCTTGTGCCCTGCTGTAAGAGTGTGTCGTGAAATGATGCCCTGCTGTAAGAGTGTGTCGCGAAATGATGCATGACTAAAAAGTGTGTCACCAACATGAAAAGTTTGGAAAGCTCTGCACTAAGCCATGTGTGGGTTGTTTGCTTTTAGCTTAGCACGTTGGATAAACCCAGTCACAATGTTTCGTAAATCATGGTTTATGGCTTAGCAACATGAGTACCCATAGTTAGGTCCAGATCTTGTGTTAAGCCATTGTTTTAAACCATTTCTAAACAAGTCACAATGGCTTGCTGCCTTAAATGACATCTTGATATTATTAATTATTAATAATAATTCATTCAATTTATAAGGCTGCCTAATCAAAAGGGACTCCAGTGGCGCCATCACGCACAGAAGCGGAACACATTTAAACTCAACAACACCACATCTGTAAATCACCAGGAGTCTTTGGGGAGTTCAGCGGGATATAAAAACCATAAATAATAAACAAATCTGGCCAGCCAATTCCTTTCCTACAATAATGATTCACCTACTTTACCCCCAATTCCCTTGTTTATGAAGCTTATTCAGCAGTTAATGCAAGAAGGGGATATTGTGAGCCCCTCATTTTTCTGGATGAATTTGCTTGGCTGCAGTAAATAAATGAGAACTCTCTGCATTTTAATTCCAGATGAAAAACAGTTTCCCCTTATATACACATAAGAAGTCTCTTGATTCTAAAGAAATGCATTGTCTTCAGAAACAGCATTTTGACAGCATTTCTGGAAAACATTAAAAAGTGTAACCAACTCATAGATAAGGCCAGCTGACCAGTCTGTCTGTGCTGTTGGAATATTCCTGTTTAGGCTACTGTTCTGTGCAGAAAAGGAAGGGGGAACAACTGGCAAACTTTCTAATTATCCAAATTGCAGCTTTCCTGAAACAGGCCTAACAATAACTGGAATTTCAGAGGGTTTGCAGAGTGGCTGTACAAATTCACAAAACCACAGCTTCCTGCCTTGAAGTCATGAATGAAATCTCTGCACTTTCCTGAGCTTTAAAATCAGATACAATGATAATCTCTCTCCCCCCCCCCTTTGTTTAAACCCATGAGAGAGTTCCCAAACATGAGAAAGGTTTCCAGCAGTTTTCTAAAGTCTAAAAATGCAAAGAGTTAAACCAACTTTACAATCACAGCCTTAAAATGACTCACTGAGAAAATGTCTGCATTGTGTTGAACTGCAGATGCAGGTAACTTTGGCTAGATTCTTACCATATACAGAAATCAGAACCAACCAAACAACATTACAGTATGCCTTAATACTGTACACTGCCTGAAGCCAGTTAATTGTGATCTGTTCAAGAAAGCCTAGCTAAGAAAATAATGACTTAGCATAAAGTGTGTATCCAGTCACTATTACAAGAGGAAGCATTGTTAGTCAGTTACAGTACAGATAAGATGAAAAACAATAAGGATTAAAACAATAAGGATTAAAAAAAAGACCCATACTTGTAGGTAAGTGTGTAGAACTGACCAAGAACAAATTGAGCCTCCCATGATTATACACTGCTGCTGTAATGGATTTAGCACTGCACTAAATCCTGTTGTGAGAGCCAGTTTGGTGTAGTGGTTAAGGCACCGGGCTAGAAACTGGGAGACCGTGAGTTCTAGTCCCACCTTAGGCACGAAGCCAGATGGGTGGCCTTGGCCCAGTCTCAGCCCTAGGAAGGAGGCCATGGCAAACCACTTCGGAAAACCTTGCCAAGAAAACTGCAGGGACTTGTTCAGGCAGTCTCCGAGAATTGGATATGATTGAACAGATAAAAAAAAAATCCCTCTGTAGCCTTGAGAAGGTTTTGTTTTAATCAAATAGATCTCTTTTGCAAGGGCAAGTGTTTCTGCAGAAATGAGTTTTTCAGTGCACTGTGTTGCAGAAGGCGGTTTATGAAGCCACTGGAGAAGACACTTAATTCAACCTGCCTCAGTTCCTGTTACCTTGATGTGGGAGTTGGACATCAGGAATGGGCCAAAGGGCCCAAATACAGGAGCATAAGTGGCTTGCCACATCACCCTTTTTTTCCCCTTGCTTTTTCTGGCAGTAGCATGCTTGGTTGATCTTGTCTGAGCTCAGAAGCTAAGCACTGTTGGCCCTAGGATGGGAGACTATCGGGGAATATCAATACTGTAGGGCAGAGCTGGAAGTAAAAAAATCATCTCAGGAGGTGGCAGTGACAAACCACTTCAATACTGTTGCTTAGAAAACTGCATGAATGTGTCCATAAAGTCACCAGGGGTTTTGCTGCTCAATTTTAAAGTTTATCTTTACAGAAGGAAAATAAATTTATTTCTCAGCGCAAGACTGAATGAATGGGTTGAGGCACTACAAGTTGGCAAATGAGCATTAATTGGTTGAGATAGGTCTATGCTCATCTACTGGACACAAACATTCTAGATGCCTGGCTGTTCTCAGTGAGTGCTGTCGACTCTTAAATAAGTAAATAGTAAAAAAATAGCTGTTCCCATAATGTCCTGGTATACTGAAATAGTCTGAACAGCCCAGTCAATCCTAACTGTGTTTCATTGTGAAATCAGAGGAGGCTGGTGATGGAAACATTGGTTGTCTGGAACTGCCTTAGATTTTGTGGCCCTTATTTTCTACTATATTTATTGTAGAGTAAGAATTTATGGACATCATTAGAAGCATCCCTGTCAGGGAGATAACTGGTGAAGAAGGAGGGGGCTCCCTCCAGGGGGATAAATGCATGTGCAGTACTGAATCACTTTGCTTTCATCGTAAGAGGCTGAAGATGGCACCGCCCTAATTTCTTGGGCCCTTTCACTGAGCATTACTAGTTCATTTTAGTTTAGCTGGATTCTGTCTAGCAGAGTAGAACAATAAAACACTAGAGCCTGTACAGCAAGTCTCAGCGTGTTCCTTCACTTGAAGTCAGGACAATCCCATTTCATTTAGATGTTGTGCAAGTATTAGTTTATAGTTGGGGGGAAAATACCATTTATCTTCTAGAGATGAACAAGTAGATGATGTCATAGCATTCTAAATTCACTTTTGGACAGTGGCTATACTTTTTTTTTAACAATTGTCTGCTTTAATCAAAGACAATCTTCTGCAGTCCTCCACCTATAATGATTATAACGTAGCCATTATATAACAATAACTCCACCTATAATCACTAGAATGACCCAATTATTTTAAAAATCATTAATTCTTAAGCAAATAAACTTAAAATGCTGGAAGATTAAAACACTGCAGCCCATTACGTCATGGAAGGTTGAAAAGACTATTTGGTTTTATCTTAGAAGGATGCTAACAATATTTTATGACACTCCATTTAGCTTATATTTTTCTTCATATATTCTTCATTGTAGAAACCATTGTGAGACTCAAGTGTAACCACCAATGGAGAACAGCCCAATTAAGTGGGCTTTGTATGTTGTGAGCTTCCTGTCTTCTGAGGACTGGACTGAGAATACAATAACTTGACTTTATATTTTGGGTATCACTGCACCAGTTAACGAAACCTGTTAAAAAGTAAGACCTGCTAATGTACTCTCAAGTAGCCTGTGATCAAATAAATCCTGGCGGTGGGCAGCCCTGGGGTGGTTGGTGGTTTGAAGACACTCTCGCCTTTTAGTTTTTCTCTTTTACCTTCTTTATTTCTTGCATTTCTTGTATTTTTATAATGGTTTTTATGTTTTATCTCTATTTGTAAGTTGCACAGAGTCCCTTTATAGTGAGATGGGCGGTGTATAAATTTAATAAAATAAATGAATAAAATATACCAATGTCCCCATTGCTACTGTATTTCGTAATAGTTGAGAACAAGAGATACAGACCACAAGATGGTGCTGCGTCACCATCCTTTAGCCAAGGGAGTTTTGGAGCCTGATTAAAAAACAAAGCTGCAGTTTTGTGTGTGGGTGCGCATGTGCCTTTGGTCAGCGTTGACTCCTGGCAACTGCCTTGACTGCAGTTTTCTTGGCAAGATTTCGGAAGTGGTTTGCCATTGCCTCCTTCCTAGGGCTGAGAGAGAGCGACTGACCCAAGGTCACCCAGATGGCTTTGTAGTTTTGCAGACACATCTGATGCCGAAGCTGAGTTCACACACTGGATTCAACCATCCCTTGTTTCATAAGCCCGGCGCCTGAATGCCCACAACCTAAATTAAAACACCTTGCCGACAAAGGTCCGTATAATCAAAATTATGGTTTTTCCAGTAGTAATGTATGGCTGAGAGTTGGACCATAAGGAAGGCTGAGCGCCAAAGAATTGATGCTTTCAAACTCTGGTGCTGGAGAAGACTCCTAAGAGTCCCTTGGACTACAAGGAGGTCAAATCAGTCAATCCTGAAGGAAATCAACCCTGACTGCTCATTGGAAGGACAGATACTGAAGCTGAAGCTCAAATATTTTGGCCACCTAATGCGAAGAGAGGACTCACTGGAAAAGACCCTGATGCTGGGAAAGACTGAAGGCAAAAGGAAAAGGGGACGGCAGAGAATGACATGGTTAGATAGCATCACCGATGCAATGAACATGAACTTGAGCAAACTCCGGGAGACAGTGGAGGACAGGAAGGCCTGGCGTGCTATGGTCCATGGGGTCACGAAGAGTCGGACACGACTTAATGATTGAACAACAACAAAATTAAAACAAAACAAACTCCACTATAGACTGAGTGTGTGAACTCAGCCTGTGTTTGTCTCACTGCAGCACTTTTCTGGTATAAGCTACGGGTTCCCTAGTTTAGGGAACTCTAGGCACGATGGCTCAGTGGTTTAAGACGTCAGGCTTGGCAGTTCGAGACCCAAGCGCCGTGTGTCGGAGTGAGCTCCCGCACCAGCCCCAGCTCTTGCCAACCTAGCAATTCAAAAGCATGCAAATGCAAGTAGATAAATAGGGACCACTTCGGTGGGATGGTAACAGCGTTCCGCGCGTGTCATGCCGGCCACATGATCGTGGACAAGTCTTCGGACAACGCTGGCTCTTCGGCTAACAAATGGAGATGAGCACCGCCCCCTAGAGTTGGACACAACTGTGCAGGGGAGACCTTTACCTTTACTTTAAGATGTGGAAAGATCATGCGTGATAGGGGTTGGGAGCCATGCTGAAGAGTCCCACCCCATTAGTGCCTTAATATCTGCTTTCATGGAAGATGGCCCTCCCTCTAGAAACTCCTGCTAAGGCAGAGCCACATCAAATGCACAACATTGGCGAGACAGAACTCGTTGGCTCATGTGCTACATGGAGGTCCAGTTGAACCCTGCCCAGGGTGTGGGACTTCTAAGGTTGAGGTGTGCTGAGAAAGCACATCTGATCTCGTTCCAGTATGTTACATCAATCTGCTGCTTCCCTCATTGATTGTGCATTTGTGTTTGTTGATCGGAAGGCTTGTTGATCGGAAGGTCGGCGGTTCGAGACCCGAGCGCCGCATGACGGAGTGAGCTCCTGCACTAGCCCCAGCTCTTGCCAACCTAGCAATTTGAAAGCATGCAAATGCAAGTAGATAAATAGATACCACTTCGGTGGGATGGTAACAGCGTTCCGCGCGTGTCATGGCGGCCACATGATCGTGGACAAGTCTTCGGACAACGCTGGCTCTTCGGCTAACAAACGGAGATGAGCACCGCCCCCTAGAGTCGGACACGACTGTGCAGGGGAAAACCTTTACCTTTTACCTTCCCTAGTTTACTTTCAATCCTTCTTTTCCTCTGCAATTCTGTGTGAAATGGAGCAAAGCATCATTACCTTCAATCTTTCCAGCTTGGCCAGTTTACAGCACATGGCTGGCTGGGGAATTCTGGGAGTTGAAGTCCACCCACCTGAAAGTTGCCAAGTTTGAGAAACACTGATCTACATCAACTCTCAATTCCCCATTTGGAAAAAAAAATCATGAATCGGCCTAAGGCTCGTGCATATTCACACGAACAAGATTAAGGCACACGTTTGCCTTCATTCAGGCAGCGAGCTCCAGCCACGTGCCACTCCTTCATGGAATCGCGAACCACGCCCACCATCAGACTTCCGCCCCTCTTCTTGCCTTCCAGAAAAGTTCAGCTCTCGCGAGAGCAGCGCCATCGGAGCACAGCCGGAAGTGGACGTTCCGCGAACCATCGAAGGAAGCTTTCCTTTTCCGCTCGCAATTAGGAGGAAGTGGAAGACGCTCTGGAGCCGGCATGGCGGCGTGCTTGTGCTGGTGTCTCCTCCTCTGTCAGCTGGCTGCCTGGGGGAGTGCGGGGCCGTTAGACCCAGGAAAGGGCCATGGGAATACATCGGGGGAGAATAATTCAGGTCAGTGGGGGCTCCTGAAGGGGAGAACGGGCAGGTCTTTGCTTTTTCCCGTCCTGCCCGTAGACTTGGGCCCATCGCTTTGCTAGGGCGCGTAGGAGGATGAAGCGGTAATGGAAGGAAAATCACCACCTGCCCGCTCCAGAAGCTCCTCCTAGGCTTGCTCTTGGTGATTGAAGCTATCAGAATGGTCTGTATAGTCCTTCCCTTAAGGACTATATAGACCAGTGTTTGTCAACCTCCGCAACTTTATTTATTTATTTTATTTATATTTCAAATTTCGTCACCGCCCATCTCCCTCAAAAGAGGGACTCTAAGAAATTGTGTGGACTTCAACTCCCAGAATTCCCCAGCCAGCATGACAGTTTCTGGATATCCCTTCCTGCAACCCCTGATGCCAGGACCTGGATAGGAACAGGGGATAGGGAATTCTGGGAGTTGAAGTCCATACATCTTAAAGTTGCAGAGGTTGAGAAACCCTGATATGGACTATTCTGACAGCTTCTGGATATCCCTTCTGTGACCCCTGAGTGCCATGACCTGGATAGCCCCTAAAGCTAACACACCATATATAGTTGTCTAAAGAGTGAAGGTCCATTAATTTAATTCCCAGTAGAGGGTTTGAACCCCATAGATTTAACAGCCTGTGTCTGAACAGCCTCAGTAAAGGATGAAACCTGTCACCTCCTGGTGGTCAGTGTAACGCCTGGTAACAGGTATTTCATCTGGGTCAGCCATTCCTACCTGATGCTCTCCATTGTGGTTAAGGGACCAGGCTAGAAACTGGGAGACCGTGAGTTCTAGTCCCGCCTTGGGCACAAAACCAGCTGGGTGACTTGGGCCAGTCCCCCTCTCTCAGCCCTAGGAAGGAGGCTTTGCTATGCAAACCACTTCCGAAACCTTGCCAAGAAAACTGCAGGGACTTGACTAGGCAGTTGCCAGGAGTCAACAATGACTCGAAGGCACATAAGCAAACAAACTTAGGAGTCCCCCATCCACTGTAGGTGAGAATGCTGGGAGTTGTCCCACCATGTGCATTATATGTGGAGCAAGCCAAAATTGCCTGGGTTCATTCACAACACTAAGTCAAAATACAACACATTGCATACTGGCTCAGTCTCCATGTGTGGCTAGCATTTCTTGCCTTATTGAGTCAAGCATGCAATTGTATAATGAAAACACAGAGATTAGAAATACCCGCACAGGCACTTCTTGGAATGATGAGGTCTTGCCGTGATACGGCATAAATGTATACAACTCACATTGCACTATTAATGAAAAAGTACAACATGAAAATGTTTTTGGTAGTTGTTGTAAGATGTTGCTCCCTGACAGCGGATAGCAGGAGAGAGAGAGCTCCAAGCAAAACAGCTCCTCCAATTATATACTGTACATTTGGTCAATTACATTTAAAGTAGAAAGATAGAAGGAATAATATAATTACACTGCAACCCTTCCTCTGGAGAGCCTTGATAAGCTATTGAAATGACCTCCCTGTTATATTTCACACTTGCAGTATCCTTCCTGATATTATCAACATATACAATCTATATACTACTAAAACTCTTCTGCTTGTAACCTTCAGTTGGGCAAAACGGTGCATCATAGGGCAACAATTTTTGAACCAAGGTACCTCAAATGGGCTAACTTACAGAATGCGTCCAAAATCTGGGACCCATGACTCCCGTGGGATTGAAATTTGACAAAGTCGTGTCTGCTTCAGTCCTGCTGCGCTGCCGCAGTCACGTGATCATCATTTCCAACACTCCCTGCCAGCTTCTCACAAGGAAAGTCAATGGGGAAGCTAGCAGGAAGTCAGAAGTTGCTCCCACTCCCACTGCTTTTTTGCCCACCCGTGGTCATTCTGTTTCTCTGTTTAGGTAAGGAAATCTCTCCAATGTGAACCCATCAGGTCACAGGTTGTCTAGTAAATAACAGTGTTTACATTGCAATCTCCTGTTACACCATTCCGTTCTTCCTCTCTAGAAAGGCAACTGTCTGGTTTATGTTAACTGTCTCTGGTCTAAGGCCACAGCACTAGGTACTAGGTTACAGAAATACTCTACTACCTCTAAGCTACCTAAAAAGTTGTACTTATAAATGGGTGAATGTATTTCAGCATGATTTGATATTTTGCATTATACCACCACACAGCACTATTGTAGTATACAGAATACTTTTTAACTGTAAAATTTCCACATTTTAGGGTTATCCAATGGTCACCCGCAGTTAACGGACTCAACTCAAGGTGCTTCAGATGCAGCCACAAATTTTGTAGATCATGAACAGCCTGAAACTCTACAAAGTAACTCCCAAAATAGCAAGCCAGGGTCATCTCTGCAAGATTCTGATAAACTGAAGAAATCAGATAATCCATCAATTAATCACAAAGGTTCCCAGGCAGATGCTGTTGAATCCGACAAAGGTCAGGAAGACATAGATAAATCTGAAGAAGCTCAAGCAGACACATCTGGTTTACTTTCTCCTCCAAAGTCAAAAACTAAGGAATCCAAACAGATAGAAGAGCCATCAGTTAAAGGCCAGAACACCCAGTCTGGTGCTTCTGCTCAAGACTCTCCTTCAAAATTAGATCCCGTTCAATCTGAAAAGGCTGAGAAAAAGGTAGATAACTTGGGAGGATCTAAGACAATCATTTCTGATCCAGATTCTTTTCACCCACAGCCACATGATAAGGAATCAAAACAAACACAGGACTTATCAACAAATGACCAAAATCCCCAGTTAGATCTGTCTGCTCAAGACCCTGCTCCTGAAACGTTAGGTTCTGTTAAAACCAACGGAGGTCAGGAAGACATAGGTAACCCTAAAGAAGATCCACCTTCTCTTCCAAAGTCAAAAACTAAGGAATCCAAACAGATAGAAGAGCCATCGGTTAAAGGCCAGAACACCCAGTCTGGTGCTTCTGCTCAAGACTCTCCTTCAAAATTAGATCCTGTTCAATCTGAAAAGGCTGAGAAAAAGGTAGATAACTTGGGAGAATCTAAGACAGTCATTTCTGATCCAGATTCTTTCCAACTAGAGTCAAAGGATGAGGATTCAAAACAAACAGAGGACTTACCAACAAAAGACCAGAATTCCCAGTCAGATCTGTCTGCTCCTGAAACGTTAGGTTCTATTGAAGCCAAGAAAGGTCAGGAAGACATAGGTAACCCTAAAGAAGGTCCACCTTCTCTTCCAAAGTCAAAAACTAAGGAATCCAAACAGATAGAAGAGCCATCGGTTAAAGGCCAGAACACCCAGTCTGGTGCTTCTGCTCAAGACTCTCCTTCAAAATTAGATCCCGTTCAATCTGAAAAAGCTCAGGAAAAGATAGATAATTTGGAAGAATCTAAGACAGTCATTTCTGATCCAGATTCTTTCCAACTAGAGTCAAATGATGAGGATTCAAAACAAATGGAAGACTCATTAGCAAAAGACCAGAACCCTCAATCAGACCCGTCTGCTCAGGATCCTGTTCCTCAAAAGTTAGATCCTGATGAATCCAAAAAAAGTGAGAAAGAGAGAGTGAACCCTGGAGAAGTTAAGCAAGAAAAAGGTTTGGGTGATGGCAAGAAGAAGAGTGAAAAGCATGAGGAAGTTGTTGAAGGGACACCCAGGAATGGATCTGAAAACAGCCACTTCTTTGCCTACTTGGTGACCACAGCTATTGTTGTTGCTGCACTATACATTGCCTATCATAATAAACGAAAAGTGAGTATTTTAACTTGTTAGTGTTTACGATTTCATATATATGTCAGCCTGGAGTCTGATGACGAAAGCTATTTCCTCGAAGTATCCTTATCAAGAGGAAATGGTGTAATATCCTGAAAAGAAGGCCTGAGAATAAATCACTGTAAATAATACTCTAGTTTTAAATTAGCATGATCTAATGATCAAGTTCAAGCAGTTGTTTTTTAGGAAATATATCAAGTAGTATCAATAGGAAACATGATTCAACTTGCTTTTATTGCATATGTATACCTTATTTGAAATGCATTCTGCTGATTCAGATCAACATGTAGCTGTAAAAAGTAGCTATATCTCCTCAAACTGATTTTAGTGGGGCTGTTTTAGCTAGGATTTGACTTATTTGTTTTTATTGGGTTTTTAAAAATAAAACAATCAGAAACCTTATCCCCCAAAATATATTGGGATATTGATTTAGTATACTGGGGCCATGCTGAGTAAACCATATTAATGTTATGTAAAACTTCTAAAAAGCTAGATATTTTAAAATATGTTTCTTGGTTTGGACTGATGTATGCTGTAAACTGTAGATTATCTCTTACTGTCGTGGTTGAGGCGAAGAAACTACGCTGAGCCAGAAATGAAGCTCTAGATCTTTATTGTTTCTACCTTACACAGAATCTTGCCAAACTAAGCTAGGCTAACAGGTTCTCAGGAGAAAAAGCCCAGGCACCCTAGGGCGGATCCTGCCTGACTTTCTCGGCTGGGCGCCCAAGGTCCTCGACACTGTGAATGCACTTCTCCCCCTGGAATGCACCCCCTCCTTCCTCACCTGTGCTCTCCATCACACCTACCTTGGAAAAGATGTACTTGGTATTCTGGCTATGGAGAAGCTGTTAAAAGCCACATTCCAATGATGAATGTTCCATATTCTATGGATTACTTGATGGATTATTACTAGGAATCGTGTTACTTTCACTGGCCAATGGGAATATAGGTAGCAGGGCCACAGAATCTTTGATTAAGTAGATTTAGATGTTGGGGTGTGAAAACCACCTCTTCTTAGATAGCCAACACATGCACTAGTCTAAAAAAAAGACTTCAGCTTTTTAAGACCCAGGATATTCCTTTAACATTTTATTTGTAATATGTGGCCCTCATTTTGATTCTATTTGTCCATGTTTCTCCACCTCCTCCTCCTCGGATGATCAAATGTTGAAGAGGATAAAGCTTCTGTAGCAGATGGAGTTTTGAGCAGGCACAGCTTTCTCCCTACGTAAACAAATTTCAGCCATATTAATTAAACATTCAGATTCTGTCCTTTGAATCTGATTTGTCTTTTTGGTTTTTCTTAAAATGAGAATTGAAGAGATACTCTAAAACAGGGGTCCCCAACCCGCAAACCCCACCCCTTCGCGCGATTGGCTCCTGCCCACAAACCCTGCCCCCCGATGCGTGCGATTGGCTCCCACCCGCAAACCCCGCCCCCCGGTTTGCGGAAATCCCGGAAACCCTGCCCCCCGGTCCGTGGAAATCCCAGAAACCCCGTCACCCCAGTCCGCGGAAAAATAGTTTTTTGAAACCAGTCCCTGGCGCCAAAAAGGTTTGGGACCCCTGCTCTAAAACAAATGAACTCTACCTTAAGTCAGGTACCTTTTGGGTACCTTGGCCTAATAGTTCAGGAATGATGCTAGAAACTAGATCTGGACCTGTTTTAAAGGATTTGCAATAGATTGAAAGGATTTGTAAATGCATGCTGCTTAGCAATAGCAGCAACAAAATGAATTCTGCTGCTTTCCTAAATTAAACTCTTGACAGAAGAAAGCTTGGAGCAACCAAGAGTAGGTTTTTGTGTAAGCTTTTTTCTGAGTTCTTCCTATGTAATACATAAATAAGTATTTTGCATGAGATTTCAAGTTGGGTATATTTTAGTTCTAGTAAAAAAAAACAACGGCTGCAGGCCTCAAATCTGTCCATTCCTGCCTTAGATTACAGGAAGATAGGTTAGTCTAATGTAACCCTAAGCATGGTAGACTCTGAGCTGGTTCATGCAGCATGTTAAGTCATAATTTGCTTAACTGTGGTTTGTTATGTAAGCCACAACTGGCTGGGCACACAAGATGCTGAGTCATAAATGTAACTCATGTATTCACCAAGTGCACCTTTCCCCAAGTTGGGAGATCTCAACATGTGTGGTCTTCAGCTCCCAGAGATTTCAGCCTGCAAAGCCACTGCTAAAAATGGAAATCCATTAATCTAAGGGCAGCTTGGTTAAGGAAAGTTGACAGTGCAATGTGTAGCCCCAGTCAAAGTCAAGTTCTGCTGTAATGTAAGGCCCTTGTGCAGTCATTCCTAAACAATATAGTTCCTTTCTAAGTGAGACTCACTTTGTCCCACTTTGGGAAGACCTAACCATTGCTACTTTACAGGTTTTAATATGCTATCTGTGCAATCTCTCTTTTTAATGCTCTACTGCAACAATGTGCTTTTTTCCCTAGTTTAATAGTTATTACAAGCTGCTTTGCTCACTTTAATGGGAAATTGGGGTATAATTGTATAGATTCTTGCTGCGGCACGGTCACTTACTGTTTCTCTTTTCCTCCCTTGCAAAGATTATCGCTTTTGCTCTAGAAGGAAAGAAGTCAAAGATAACCCGAAGGCCCAAATCCAGTGACTATCAGCGACTGGATCAAAAGGTAAGCTCTCCCACCTTGAGCATCGCAACAGCTGATTTCACGGTTTGGTTTTTTTACCTTTCTTTCAGCCAAGATCACTTCTCACAGCTGTTGGCAATGATAATATGTACATTATTAGAGTACAATTTGAAGTAGAGCATGCATTCACTATTCTGACCCATGGAGTTGATGACATTTTTAAAAATTCTGTTTGGTACTTCTGCCTAGCTGGAATCTACGAGACCAAATTTCTAGTCAGAGGAAATAAGCATTGTGTGTGTGCTTTGGAACTTAGTTTATTGGCTCATATAGAAGCAGAGTTGGTTCAGAGCCTCAAAAAGACATCTAAGGCAGTGTTTCTCAACCTTGGCAACTTTAAGCTGTGTGGACTTCAACTCCCAGAATTCCCCAGCCAGCAATGCTGGCTAGGGAATTCTGGGAGTTGAAGTCCACACAGCTTAAGGTTGCCAAGGTTGAGAAACACTGATCTAAAACCTTGCCTTGGTTATTTTTTTTTAAACCTCAAATCTCTTATCTGGAACGGAAGAATCCTTCCCCTCTTTCCAGTTTGCTTTAATTGCTTAATGGTTTAATTGTTAATAGTTAATAATGATGATGATAATAACCATTAATAGTTAATGGTTTTTAATTGGTTAATTTAATTTAATCTTCCAACATCTGCTTTGATTGGTGGTAACACAAGATTTGTCATACTCTTGTTTCATCATTCATATAGTATGTGGTTAGGAAGGACCGTTTTCTCTCTTTTTCCCCCCATCTTTTTTCATTGGTTTTTCAATACAGTTTCAATACCTGTGGTTTGAACTTGCCAAGCGATCTACATCTCCCTTTGTTTTTCTTCTCTGCAGATCTAAATCCAGAAGTTCCTGCACGCTACTGTGTTGCATGAGGACTCATTTTGAAAATGGCACATAGGAACATGGACGACGTCCAGCCTTCCATCAGTACAGCCTCAAAGCCTATTGGCTGTGCTACTGTGCCCAGGGGGAGGGAGCAACAAAAGTGCTTTTAATTGTGCACATGCACTTTGCCCATTGTCACGCCTCAGTTATTCTTTCAAAGCCTTGGACTGTTCATTCCCCTTTCAGTGACTTGATGTTGGACTTTTTTCTCCCACATTATGACTAAGAACCAATGGACAGTACTCTGTGTGTTTCCCCAAATGATGTGGTACTTAACTGTCTGTGATATTGATCCTAAAGAATGTTGAATGGGCAGTGTGACTTGGTCTCCTAGATTCTGGGTGTTGAGTTCATAGTCAACATTACGAGTTTGGAACGGGGTTTATGAAGGCTGTTGACTGTTGTCCCTAGAGTGCTCTGTTCCACTGCCTGACACACTGGCTGAATATCTCCTGAATATCTCCTGTCTCTATTGGGCAATATTGGGAAATGGATATCCAGCACTGCCTGTCTTTCTTAAGTGTCAGTGTATGTGAAATACTGGAGTTTTAATGCTTGGCTTAATACTTCCCAGGTCTTATGTTGATCGGTTAGATCAGTTGCTACTTTTCTGATTGTTAGACTGTAAGTAAAATTATTCTGTTTGAAGGAACATTGACTTTAATATTCTTCTCCCCACCATGCTCTGCCAAGCATCTCCATTAATTAAGATCTTTCCAATCCATACTGCCACATTCCCATGACAGATCTCAGAAAGAGAGCAATCATGTTGGGACTGTTGTAATCCACTGCAGATCACACAAACTACCTAATGGCCATATGTGCTATTCAGAACCAAAATCCACCAATCTAGCAGGAGACGGACACTCGCTTTTGAATCCAAGAAATGAATTGCTTGGGTAAATCTTTATTGGTTCACCCCACCCGTATCCAGAGTGTTGCATTCAATATAAAGGGCACTTAAGTGAGAATAGATCAATGAGATCATTCATAGAAACATGGCAGAAGATGGCAGTTCAAGGGTATGTGTGGTGCATACATATTTTCCCCCAAAATCTGAACTTGGCGCTAATGTTTCTATAATTACATAGGCAGTCCTGTAATGTGAAGCAGCTTTTTCATGTTGTTGCTGGCTTGAGTTTGTCCTGTGGCCTTTATATTCTTAAGTTTATGTTCTGCATGGGATGAGAAAGTGGAAAAAACTAGACCTAAGATCTGCCTGAGGATTCCTTTGATTTCATTTCCACTTTCACTTCGTGGGCTTAATGATTTCATCCTGCAGTGAGAAGCCGAGTTGCCTTGAGTCTTCATCAAATGTTAAGACATTTAACCTGCATCCACAACTCCCTGGCCACCATGCAAAGTCTTTTTGCCCTTCCTTTCCTTAGCTTCTGCTGGTGGTCACAGAATGAGACAGCCAAATAGACTTTTATCTTTTCAGGCAGGCCAAAGCATTTCTAAATGCTCCTCTGTATAAAATGCTGCCTGCAGATAGAAATGTTACCAAAAAAAAATGGGGCAATCTCTTATCAGCTATACAGGTCTTAATTTTCAAGCAGTTTTGTTTACACAGAGAAGTATTCAAAACTGATTCTCTCCCATCATCCAGCAGCTTGGAGTGCAACCACATTCTGGCTCTGAATAGACTAAGCCAGGAAAATCACTTTAGTGCTGGAGCTTAAAATCCAGTCCTTTTAAATTACGTAAAAGGGGGAAGTACATTGGTTTCTTTGGAAACTCAGCCTGCCAGCTTTTGTAACTGGTTAATGTGTAACCGCACACATGACAAAATGTCAGAAGATCAGTACTGTGGGAAGTTTCCAGGCCATAAAAGGGCCTGCCTTACCTTGGAACTAGCAGATCACCGTCAATCCCAACATAAAATGTAGATTTCTGGAGTGCAATAGAAACTTCGGACTTAAATTGTTGGCATCATGGGTGGATGACTTCTATCATTGTGCATGACATAAAATACTTAGTCATTTTCTTAGTTATGAAGGAATTGTTGGAACATAATAAATTTTGTGGCATTTTGATTTTAGGCATGAGGTTAAAGTTTAAATAGATAAAAGGCTTGCTTCATATTCTTTGTGTTCAGATTGTAATATTTTTTTAAATCTCGGTTCAATTGAGTTTCATTGCTGGATTGCTCTCTTGCCAAATGTAAGTCAGATCTCTTCCCTGTTGGAAACCACAAGTATGTGTGTTTTTGGAACTGACAGCTTTAAAAAAAAGACACCTTAAATGTTCAGATTTATTTTTTAATCTTTGTAATCTTAGTGAACAAAATAAATGGATACACCATAGTTCCTTTTGTTGTCAAAAACAATTTCATCAGTATCTGCTAGGTGTGCTTATAATGGGCTCCACACTGTCTCTTGTTGCTATTGATTCGACTTACAGCCTCCGACCCGGAGGGCACACAAGGTGAGTATTGCTAAATTCACCGAGGCACCTACAGTCTACTTTCTACGATAAAAACAAGCTCAGGGCATAAGAATATGAATTAGAAACCTGTAGAAGTAAGCAATATAACCGCCCAGAGTCTACCATGGTGGAGATGGGCGGGGATAAATCCAAATAAATAAATAAATAAATAAATAAATATTTTAATCATACCTTCTCAGCAAGATGTTCAGGGTGGCATTCAGCGACTCTTCCTTCCCTTCTTTTAGATCTTTTAGGTAAGGAAGTTCTTTCTCCCCATTCAGCCCTATATATTCAGAACAGGGTTCTTTGAAGTAGACCAAGAGGGCAGGCCCAGCTCAAAATCTTGTAATGAGCTGTCTGGTGGTTGACATGAACCTTGGACCACTCCAGTACTGTAATTGTAACCTTTTCTCCAAAGCATAATCTTCCCATTGACTTCCATACTTTCCTTGTGTGACCATCTATTTCTGTGTCTCTGGAAAACTACTGAAATGGGGGAGGGGGTTATGTACACCCTGTTCATGGAAATGATGGGAAGCAAAGGCATGGAGAAGGTACCCTGACTTGATAAATGTCATGCCTCTAGTTAAGAATCCACACACTCAATCCTAGTTTTGGCACCTGCCTGTCAAGAAGGGATCTTAACCCTTTTGGCCGTTCCCTTTTAATAGGAAAGTCATGCAGATCTCTGGACTATGGAAGAAGAGAAACAGGTTCCACACGTCCAAGGCGAAGAGAGGTGAAGCCGGACTTTGTCTTAAATGCAGCTTCCATGGAGTGGGAGGGGAGGGATTTAGCGTAGGTTTTATTCTTTAAAACCGATTCCCTTTTCTTGCCCAGCTGTCTATTGGTGGCGGTTATTGTTTTTTCTCCTGATACAATCTTATCTGAAGAATGTTACAGAAATAGGCCCTTTCTCCTTGTTTCTGTGCATTGCATTAAGTATGCAAATGTTTGAGCAGTGAAGCAGAGCAAGGGCTCATGTGGCTTGCTGTGGAAGAACATGCATTATCCTAAATCTTTTAAAAGTACCTAATGCTGTTGACTTACATAATGTGAATGCCATTTTGTTACCTACAAAGAGGTTCCTGGTGATGCTTTCTTCCTGTTAGTAGGCAGAGCAAATAAGATAAAGGAAAAGTATGATTTCCTGGTGCCATTCATGCTTGTTGGTGCTGTATGACCATGATAGTAATTTACTTCATTTTTTGTTCCACATGCCTGTTTCTTTAGGATTATGCCTAACCTCATTTTATGCATCCATTGCTTATTGCTTATAATACAACGTCTTTGTCTTTTTTTTTAACAAAACAAAACATTCCATTCATTCATTCGGTTTCTAAGGCTGCCCAATCCCAAAGCAATTCAAGGTGGCATGCAAAGAGGGTTAAGAATATAGAGTAACAAGGAAGGACCAAAAAAAAAAGCAACAGCATACAGGAAAGACAGAAACCTCAGTTCCATCATGCTTCAGCTGGTGCCCAAATTGCTTCAGTCCAGTATCTGCTGGAAAAGCCAGGTTTTTAAAGCCTTCCTGAATGATGGCAGAGTCAGGGCCACTGGACTTTGTGGGGAGTGCTGTTGCAGGCATGGCAATAGAGAAGGGTTGTCTCCTGGGCCCCATACGATGACATGGTTCAGTTGATGGGACCCAGAGCGTGGGACCCTATTTCAGGGTGACGAAAGCCAAGGTTCTTTTTATCACTGAAACACTTAAGCAAAGCTAAGGCAGATTTAATCAAATATTCCATTGACCGAGTCCAGAGCAGTAAAACCTCCTGACCCAGTGACTTGTTTTACTAGAGGTATACTGGCTTTGCCTGGATTTTGTTGTTGGAAATTTCAGGAGGTTGCTGATTCAGTTGCTGATTGTTTTTCCTTCCCTCTTGTTTGGTAACTACTACAAAGAGGGAAACCTCTTTCAGTCACCGTTAACGGGAACTGAACATCACCCAAATGGATTCCAAGTATCCCAAACAGTCTGCAACTGAAGGCATTGTGAAGTTCCTGGAAGTCGTAGGTGCAGCCTCCAAAAGTAATTACTTAGTTGTAGTACATACTATCCTAGAAAGGGAAAATGATGGAAGACCCATTAACCCATTAAACAGAGCCAGTTTGGTCTAGTGGTTAAGGCAATGGGCCAGAAACCAGGAGTTTGTGAGTTCTAGTCCCGCCTTAGGCATGAAAGCTGGCTGGGTGACCTTGGGCCAGCCCCTGTGTCTCAGCCCTAGGAAGGAGCCAATAGCAAACCAGGAGACAGAGTTCTAGTCCCGCCTTAGGCATGAAAGCCGGCTGGGTGACCTTCCAAAAAACTACTGTTTGAAGACCAAGTCCAGTCCTTGGCCTGGAAATAATTGGGTGACCCTAGTCTAGAATTGAACACCCAGATGAATTCTTGGTATTTCCAGTATGAGGCCCAGTAGAATCAATCAGATCTTCGGTAAGATAACTGATGAATCTAATCAATTCATTGGCAGGAAATTTAGAGATGAGATAACTGATGAATCTAATCAATTCATTGGCAGGAAATTTAGAAAAGTACATGAGGAAATGACATATCTTTGCAGGAGACACTTCTCTCTTGCCTTCTGGCATGGGAAAACCTATGTGCAGATGACTGCAGTAATGGGTATGCAAAGCATATAGAAAGAGCAGCAGAATTGTGGTGGAGTAATGGTTAGTTGTGGAGTCCTTGGTGCTCTCTGAGCTTGGTTGTTTGCTTGCAGACGTTTCATTACCTGACTAGGTAACATCAGTGCTAGTCAGTGTGGGGTTTGCTCCCCCCAAACAACCAAGCTCAGAGCACCAAGGATTCCACAGTTCAACCCTGAGCTACATATATTCTCTTCTAATGGTTAGTTCTCAGATTGATAAAAGAGATGGTTCTGTAAATGGATTACAAGATCCCATGTAATCGGTGAAGAGACCTGCCATTTGCCAGTTCACAGTAAGACATTTAGGAAAAGTCTCCAGCCTAATGTACTGTACACTGGGATATATTGTTTTTTTAGATGATAACTTGTTCCCTTGCTGGAATACTTGTAATCCATCCCTTTCTTCTCAGTAAATCTGCTAAAGAGATTCTGGGAGAATTGTACTTGGAAAAGGATTATTTTCGGTCTAGGCAGGAGCCAAAGAGATGGATTAAGTTTTGCACACTGAGTCCCAAGTGTGTAAAACTTAAGTACCTGCGTAAGATTTTTCTGCATGTGTGGGGACACCTTGAAAGACAGACTTTTGGGTCACAAAAAAGAGGCAGATACAGATGTGAGGTTTGAGCAGGCAACTGAAGTGTGCATGGAGGACAGGACAATCCGATCCTCTGCCCATGTTTGGAATGCCCTGGCGGCAATTGTTGGCATGAGGTTGAAGTTTAACACTGAAATTTAGTTTAGAAAGACAGATCCCTCCCTCTCTAACAATGCAACTTCTGAACTTTGACCTGGTAGCAAAAGGAACGCTGAACTTAAAAAATATATATTTTTATTAGAATTTTACAGTACAATAAAAGTATTTAAAAAGTGAAAAGGAAAAGGAAAAAAGATAAAAAAGAAAAGTGAAAAGAAGAAAAAGAACACACAGAATTTTGACATTCGCCCTTCTTTCTATCAAGTAATTTCCATCTTATTATTTATTGATTTATTAAATTATTTATTTATCAACTTTATGTGGCCTTACACTTTATCTTACACTTTCCCCTCCACCTTTATTTATTTATTTATTTATTTTATTTATTTATTATTTGAATTTATCCCCGCCCATCTCTACCATGGTAGACTCTGGGCGGTTTACAATCAATATAAAAGATAAAACCTATACATTAAAACTACTATAAAAATAAAAAATAAAAATCCAAGAAATGGTCTGTTCTTAAAAGGAGGAAAACCACTAAGCCAACCACCCCCAGGAGGAACTATCATTTCCTTCACTCCAGGCCCGGTGGCAGAGCCAGGTCTTCAAGGACTTCCTAAAGGCCAGGAGCGAGGGTGCCAGTCTCACCTCAGGGGGCAAGTTATTCCACAGGGCAGGTGCTATTGCCGAGAAGGCACGCCTCCTGGATCCCGCTAGATGGAATTCTTTTACAGAAGGGATCCGAAGCATGCCCTCCCTGCATGATCGGGTGGGGCGGGTAGATGTGGTTGGGAGAAGACGGTCCCTCAGATACCCTGGTCCCATGCCATGTAGAGCTTTAAATGTGATAACCAACACCTTGAATTGAATCCGGAAGCAAACTGGTACCCAATGCAGCTCACGGAGTAGCGGTGTTATATGTGCTGATCTCATAGCACCCAGAACTACCCGTGCAGCTGCATTCTGGACCAGCTGAAGCTTCCGGACACTCTTCAAGGGTAGCCCCATGTAGAGCGCGTTGCAATAATCTATATGGGAGATGACAAGGGCATGAGTGACTGTTCGGAGGGCCTCCCGATCCAGGAAGGGGCGCAACTGGCGCACCACACGAAGCTGTGCAAAGCTTTAACCCTTTCTAATCCCTAAATCATCAGTCCAGTCTTTTCTTCTTTCAGCAAAACGTCCGTATAAGGCTTCCAGTCTTTCAAAAAAGTCTTTATTGTCTTTCCCCTGACAAAACTGGTCAGCTTTGCCATTTCCGTGACTTCTGTCAACTTTATAATCCAATCCTCTACTGTGGGTATTTCATTATTCTTCCACCTTTGTGTGTACAACAACCTTGCCGCAGTTACCATATACAATATTAGTTTTCCATATTTCTTTCTAGTTCAGCATCCATTTTATAAAAGTTCTCTCTTAAATTATGATACAAAAAGGAATCTGGAACTTAAAGTCCAGTAAATTAAAGTAGCAATCCATCTATATTCCCAGAGAGACCCCCCCTTGACATGTGTTATGTATTATGCAGCCCCCTTTTTGATTTTCTCAATCTGCTGTTTTACTTAGTAAAGGTAAAGGTTCCCCCCGCACATCTTACCCGCTGAGCCACCACGCCCCTTACTTACACACTGTTTTACTTATGTACATAATTTATTTCAAGCATTTGCATTTCACTCTCCAGTCAACAAAGCTCCCAAAGGGGCTTATGGAAAGACAAAAACAATAGTGAACATGGATACATTCTGCTCCCTTTGCTGCAAACAAGGGTTGCACAGTGCATTGGATTCAAAGTGCTGCATAACATCCACGCAGCTATTATGACTGGTATTTCTCCTTTTTATTTCCTGCAAGGGTTTCAAGAGTTCTGTGTATTCTCAAACAACTTATTTTTTAAGCATCCCCACCCGTTTCTCTCCTGGCTTCACGTGAGTCAACACATTCAGACAACAATAAATTATGGGTTCCGTAACTATGGCTGGTTGAATAAATTATAATTGGCTGGATCCTAATGCACTAAGTGAAAAATCAAGCCACCTTATGGCTTAAGGTGATGTGGGAACCTACGACCGACTCCTGTTTGTAGGGTTGGAGTGATCATAGGTGTCTGAGCACTGCCTATCTTGTTTGAAAGGGTAAGCCTTTTCCACCATGTTGGTGACAAAGCAGGGCATCTCTTTTTTCCCCTTGTATTCAGTTCCTTTTGCTTCAGAATGAAAGGCAACCTTCCAGTTAATCCATGTCATTAGACTGGTGACTTCCAGTTTTCTCTCCTTTCCTTCTAGCAGCTCCAGTAGTGCCCTGAGGAACATGGATTCCCACTGATTGCAGAACGAAGCATAGCCTGAGCAAGAGAGAGAGAGGGAGACATAAGGAGATGTCTACCAATGGGACTTTTCTGCACCAAGCAAACCTGTTAGAGTACAGGTAGTCCTCAACTTACAACCATTTGTTTAGCGACCATTCGAAGTTACAACGGTGCTCGAAAAAGTGACTTACGACTGGTCCTTGCACTTAGGACTGTCACAGCGTCCTTGCGGTCACGTGATCAAAATTTAGGCGCTGGTCAACTGGCATGTATTACGACGGTTGCAGCATCCTGGAGTCACATGATCACCATTTGAAACCTTCCCAGCCGGCTTCCGACAAGCAAAGTCAATGGGGGAAGCCGGATTCACTTAACGACCGCGGCAAAAAAAGTTAAAAAATCAGCCGTGACTCACTTAATGACTGCCTCGCTTAGCAATGGAAGTTCCAGTCCCAATTGTGGTCGTAAATCGAGGACTATCTGTACTCTAGTAAATCTGGGCATATATCTCCTGCCAGTATGTGCTGTATCTCAGAGAGCCAGGAAAGGCTAAAGCGTAGATTAGGTGGAAAATTAGTTGCTGTGCAAATATGGCCCTTCGCTGTGGGCAAAATATAGAGGCCTGTTGCATTTATACCTTGTATGCTTTGCTCATTATTGAAAGCACTTTCTAGAGTCATCCAACCATTGTTGAGCCAAAATAATAATAATGTGGACAACCTTTGAATCACTTTAACAATGGCTGGGTGACACTATGAAAATGCTATAAATCAAAAGTGTGGAAATGGCCATTGTTCTATTTACAATGGAAGGATTGCGAAGACCCTCCAGAAACCTGAAAATCAAAGAACAGACTGGCAGCTTCCTAAAGTACAGTACTTCTCTAGTGTAAAGCACAGCTAGTAAATGTTATTAGCATACCATCCTTCCTCATTCTTCCTTTCTCATTTCATCATGACAAGGAGATCTGCTCAACACAGGGAATGATGGGGGAAATCTGGAATGGAAGGGTTGCCTCTGAAATTCCAGATGTTCACTGTCCAGACAGATTGCTCCTGCCCCTTCACAAAGCATCCCTTCAGACTATTGCATGCATTTTTGCTGATTTCTTTCCTCCCTGGCTGTAGCATTGAACGGCCCTAAGCACCCATAGTTACGTTAGATTGCAGGTTCAGATGGTTTGGCCTCTGTCTGTAATTATGATCTTCCTCTTGGCCAAGTGCCCTTATTAAGGCTCACAAGCCAGCCAGCTGTTCTCTGGCTGAATTCTTCAAACTCCAAAATGGGTAATTCTACACAATTTTGTGCACTTGTTTTGATGTATCTGCTGACCTTTGCTGAAAAATTGACCTGGACCAGGTTTAGGTGGTTAGGTTTACATACCTGGACTGCAAGAAAACATGACAGCAGTATTTTCAGGAATGGCGAGGTAATGTGAGAAACAGTCTGCCGCTGGTACACTGCTGTCTGTTTCTAGGTAGACGCTGCTGTCTGTTTCTAGGTAGACGCCGTCATCAATTCTGCCTCCACGGCACGCCTGCAAAACACATTGAAGGCAACAGCTGCTAAATAGCCTTTATGCACAGCCCTTTGTTTTCTGGATCCACACCCATAGGAACTGAATTCAGACTTCCTTGTGACTTATTCTAGAGCAGGGGTATAAGGCCTGTGGGGCTCCTGCCTAAGGCCCACTTGGCTCCCACCCGCAAACCCCGCCCCTTCCATGCGATTAGCTCCTGCCCGCAAACCCCGCCCCCCAGTGCTTGTGATTGGCTCCCGCCCGCAAACTCTGGCCCCGGTCTGCGGAAATCCCAGAAACCCCGCCCCCCACCCCCCCTGGTCCCTGGTTATAAATATCCAAATGGCCCTTGGCAGAAAAAAGGTTCCCCACCCCTGTTCTAGAGCATGAACTATAGTAACGGGCGACTCCTTTGCCATTCTCAACTGACTGGGATAAACTGAACGAATGAGGTTAACTGTTAGTTTGCATTGAACTTAAATGAATCAGCTAGAGGATGGGGAAATTACGGGGCTTGCACAGGCAACAAAAAGGGATTTCACCCTTTCCTCAAAAAGGGATTTCACCCTTTCCTCCCTCGCACAGACTCACAAAACTTGCATTTGCCTTTGGAGGAAATTTCAGTACAACTGTGAATCAAACCCGGAACTCTCCACCTCCGAGGCTGTTATAATGATTCCAGGAAATGCAATAAAGCTAATGTAGAACAATAGTTTTCCTGATGATGCCTAAGGAGAAGTAGAAATACCTTTCCTTCACCTTTTGACATCAGAGTCATGCAAGTATGCTAGACATGTCATCAAAGACATTGTTATTTGCTGAATGAGTATTGTTTTTTTAAGCAGGCTTCTACACTGCTAATGCACATATTGCGGAAAGCAATCCCTGTTAGCAAACTCAAAAGTCCTGCAATGTTTTTGTGTATGCGGAGGGAGTTTCCAGCTTTTGGTTGTGTAACTTGGAAATTCTTCTTGGGGACTTTCAGAGTGACAGTCTGGGGTCATGAGGACAGAGTTTTCTAGTATCTATTGATCCCAAATAAATGCAAACAGAAGACAAGTGCAAAGGAAGACATCATCATGATCATGATCATGATCATTTCCACCATCATCATAGTTATCGCCTCACGTCCATAACAGTCCAGGCTTGGTTAGTTTTAAGCTGGTTTACAAGTGTGTGTTTGTAAAGTTAGACCATGCTAAGGTTATGCATCAGTGAATTGTGTAAACCGCCCAGAGTCCCCTTTGGGGGAGATGGGGTGGTGATAAAAACCGAAAGAATAAATAAATAAAAATAGTCTTGAAATTCCTGCAAGGCTGCCTTCAGCTCAGTTCTCGGAAGCATTGTGAGGGATGTGCTTCTCACTTTCATGTGTCCAGGTAGCTGGGAAGCCTATAGGATAAAAAAGACTGACTGAATTTCCCATTCATCACTGCTGCTGTTTGGACACTGACGTCAGAAGCCCACAGCTCCTACCTGTATGAAGAAGATTTTAGGCTTTCCTGCCAAATATGGACATCTTTCAGGTGATAACATCTTATAAATGCGAGTTAGCTGTACTGCTTGTCCTTTGCAGTCTATTATGCTCCCTTCTTCTCCATGGCTTGAAAGGATGCTTACAAAATAATCCCCATGCTCTGCTTGGCTTTCTGCAAAGACACAATTTAAAGGAAGGGTAACTACTGAGGTGGCTGGTTTTGAAGGGTCTTGTGATCCAAATTTAGAGCTTGCCTCTCAATAAAATATACAAGGTGACTCCTAATGCATCCTGAAGAACACATGTGTTGAGGACCAAAAGTAAGGTAAAAGTAGGGTAAGGTTCAAGTCTACGCTCAGCCATAGAAAGTCCCTGGGGAATTTTGGGCCAATCATCCTTAGCCCAACCTATATCATATGGTTATTGTGGGGAAAAACTGGAGGAGGGAAGCCGATATATGCTGCCTTGAGTTCCTGGAAGTGGGAAATGAATTCAATTCATTAAACAATAGCAACATATCTATCAATGCAAATGTGGAGTCCAATCACATCCTGGGTTTTCAGGAATACATCCTGCATTTGTTTCACCTGATCTCCTCTGCTGCATGCTCATTTGCATACCGCATAGTCCCAGCCACAAGACCACTGCAACCATACTTCCTTTGTGTAACTTGTTTGAAGTCCAGAAGCTAGGTCACCACGGCTTAGGGATGCTCCCCTGATTATGTTTCTAGAAAACTCTTGAGTTCTTCTTTGAGGACCACCCCTCCAATCTATCAGCCAGATTCCCATCAATCAGCCTTGCATTTCCACACCCATATGTTTCTCTAAAGCAGCAGGGCACTGGCAGCTGGCAGGCTGAACTCAGCAGGAGCTCTTGTTTGAGGAAGTGCTCCAGAGCATATGCAAAGTGCTCAAAGAACCCCGAGTAAATAAGTAGCAGAAACTCCTGTTGAAAAGAATAAAGCACTGAGAATATACAGTAGGTGTTCTTGGAGGTAGAGCCTGGACTTAGCAGACATTCAGTATATTTGAAGTGAAAGATAGATTTCTTATGAAATACATCTACTTATACTACATCTTGAAGGGAAGCATGACGAGAGAGAGAGAGAGAGAGAGAGAGAGAGAGAGAGAGAGAGAGAGAGAGAGAGAGAGAGAGAGAGAGAGAGAGAGAGAGAGAAATATACTTTCTTTTTGTTGTTTAAACACAGAGACTCGTTTAACAAGAGGCCAGGTGAGAAACAGAAACGGGGACAGCTTTGAAAGCCCTTCACCTTCTCATCGCCCAACATCTGCGCATAGGTGCACAGAGATTACACAATTCCCAACAAGCATTTTAGAGATGGAAAGGGACCGTCACACCCCATCCCATTAAGGGATCTGCAGTGCCACAGCAACTAACTAGTATCCCTAACCCGTGCCTGCTCAGCAACAATTTGTATCTTTCAAGGCACTCGCCTACTGTTAACTATCTCTCACTGATAGGGACAGTCTCTTAATGCTTGGCCAAAAGTTACAGCCTTCAGATGTCCATCCAGGTCTTAGGCCTGACCTCCAGACCCAGGGACATCCATAGAGGGGGATCAAAAAAGTCCAGATGGTGGGCAAGACTATGAGATTCAAGCCCTGCCCCTTTTTAATGCGTGCCACAGGCAGGCCTTTGATCCCACTATTGTGCCTTCCACCTGGACCTTTTCGACCACCGCCCCTGCCCCCTGGATGCCCCTGTGGATCAGACATTTCTGATGAACAGTAGAACAAAATTTTGGAGGCTCTCCCTCCAGCTTTCCAACAATTCCATGGAAGACTTTAAGGCACACCTTTCCAAGAAACTTAGTTGCCCTCCATTCAATCCAAACATACCTTTCTCATAAACTTCTTCTATTTCTTCGGCTGTCAAGTCCAGAAACAATTTCACGTCATAATTGCAATTGGAAAGCGCTTTAAAAAGCCTGTTTGCTTCCCTCATGGCCCCCTCTCGTGATAGAAGTTTTTCTTCGGCCTGATAGAACTGATAATTGACAATGATTACGGCTCTGTTCCTTTTGGGGCCAGCCATGCTGAGAAATCTCTTGATGGTGGACTGTGCACAAGATTGTGTGTGCGTGCGCACATATCTATATCTGCATGTGCCCTTCTGAACTCTCATGATTCAGCTGGGGCGTGGAAGTGACAAGTGAAAATTCATATCCTGGTTGATTAGACTGATAGCACTACAAACATTGATCTTAGGTACACAATCCATACAGTACATGAAATGGGTCACAAAGCAGCTTCACTTTGTGACGTGGTTTTCTCTACAGAGAAGGGGCGTGGTGGCTCAGCGGGTAAGACGCCAGGCTTGTCGATCGGAAGATCGCAAGTTCGGCGGTTCGAATCCCTAGCCCTGCGTGCGGAGTGAGCTCCCGCACTAGCTCCAGCTCTTGCCAACCTAGCAATTCGAAAGCATGCAAATGCAAGTAGATGAAGAGGTACCACTTCAGTGGGTAGGTAACATCGTTCTGCGTGCGTCATGCCGGCCACATGACCGTGGAAGTGTCTTCGGACAACGCTGGCTCTTCGGCTAACAAACGGAGATGAGCACCGGCCCCTAGAGTCGGACACGACTGCACAAATGTGCGGGGGGAACCTTTACCTTTTTTTTTTTCCTCTACAGGCTAATACTATACTGAAACCAGTCTTCCAATTTGGAAAGTCCATTGCAGTTGGTGACACAGATATCCAAAATATAAGAGTTTAAATCATAGTTTTAAATGGTCTTTAAAATAAATACAGTGAGTTAAGGTGCACCCGTTTTTCTCTTTCCTCTTGCCATAGTGATTTCCTGTTACTGTACACTTCTGTCCACCACTAACTTTTTTTCCTCCCTCCCTTTTAAAAAAGACCAGAAATTGGGGGAAATCCATCAGTGAGATTTCCTCATGAAGTCTTCCTTTTAAACGGGCTTGCTTTGTTTTACTAATAAAGTGAAGATATAGAAGATTGCAGCCCCAGACACTTTTGCCCCTAGGAGGAGAAAATAATTTAAATTGTTTTTAAGTTGAGGTTTCACTTTAAGCTGAATTGCTATGCCTCAGGAATAGTTTAGCTAAAGTCTGGGAGTTAGTCTGTTAGAATTAGCAAATGAATTTGTCCTCCAGCAGTGAATCCAAGTAGAGGGTAGATACTTATAAATATATTATGCTGTATTATTTTCTCATGTACAACCATTTGAATGCAGGATTCTGTCCGGGCACCACTAATGCCTCTCTTTTTCTTTGTAGTTTTCTTTGCATGTACCGACTGTTCATTTCCTTTCATGGTCATCTGTGTCAGAGGTCTGTTCTTAGATCAGCAGCACATGAAGGCTTTAACAGAAAAATGCATCTTCCTCCTTGCATCTTAGACCAGCTTGTGTTCTTCAGGCTGGTTCATCCACAGCACTAAACCATAATGGGGCTTTATTTATTCATTAGATTTATATGTCGCTGTAATCAAAAGGCCAGCTCTGAGTGATTTGGCCTCACAAGTTGCTTGATCTCAGTCGCTGGGGTGTGGGCAGAGATGCATCTGCGAAATGCAGTTTGGAAGCCATGTGGGCGCTTCACTGCTCCCATCACTGCTGCAGAACAAAACACCCCACCTGTCCCTTAGCAGCCCAGTTCTAGGCAGGTTGCCCTAACTCTGTGAGACCCCCCCCCCCCAAATATGGGTTTAAAGATCAAGTCCTGCTTTGTTTCTGACAAGCGTTGATGAACTGAGCTCAGATGTAGCATGAAGAAATCGGGGCAAGAGCTACTCCAAGAAACATCAGAATGAAGACAAGCAGAATCACCAGCTGTTTCCAGACCCCCAGATCTCTAGCGACTGCCACTTCTGAACAAGCAGGAAATCTTCCAGACGTGTTGGAAGATACCCGGCTGAAGACGGATCCAAGGGATCAAAACCATCAGATTCTCTTTTCAATGCAGTGCAGCGCACACCTGACACTAAAACTCCATTGAGGCTTATCAGGGCGAGCTTTGGACTCAATCAGTGGTAGTCACTTCGGTGCAAGCTCCCCGCCAACCCTTTGCTTTGCTTCATCTTTTCTCTTCGAGTGGTGCCTTTGCCACGAAGAAGAGCGAGAGCCAAGCTCTGAGCGAACCTCCCTGCCCGGGCTGAGGTCGGACTACGCTTCCCAGCATGCAAAGCGGCACGCCTGCGCTTTTTGCTCATGTTGGCGTCAGGAACCGGGGAGGGAACGTTAGCAACAGAATCCAGATTGGAGGAAAAACGGCGGAGTTAAAACCCGGTTTCGGTCCAGCTGTTCAGGAATGACACCTCCATGGGTGCGTGAGGAAGGGGGGGGGGAAGGCAGCAGGGGGCTCTGGGGAGACCCGTGGGAAGAGCAAAGGGACTGGGAATGTGAGAACCTGTTGACACGTGTCTGCAGATATGTGCACGGGGAGGAAGTGGGGCTGGGCAGCTGGCAGGCGTGGCGAGAAGATTTAGGCTTAAGAGTTAGTGAGTTGGGGGCCCACAGCACAGGGGGGTTGTTGAGGGGAGGCAGAAAGAAAGCCCCTCTGGGACAGGAGGTCGTGGGAACGGTGTTTTTATTTTGGGGAGGGGATTCTGTCATGATCAGGTGGCTTTGTAGAAGGAGCTATAAAAGGTGAGTCTTTTTTCAAAAAATAATTGTGGATCTAAAGAGGGAGGTGGCACTGGGTTGCAGGGAGGGTTCACATGGGAGGTCGCCCTTGCTGGACGGGAGGAGACTTTTCTCCACCTGGAAAGCTGCTTCCACCAGTGACCAAGCTCTGTCACAAGCAGCAGGCCGTCCTTGTCCTTGGAGGAATGCATGCGTTTGTCCCCTGCACCTTTTTTTCTCTTTTAATCCCTGCCCATCTTGGCCTTCCTTGTGGGGTCTGTAATCCCACAGCAAACTTCCATTTTCCTCCAGGCTGTAATTTAGATGCATTGCAACTCAAAGGACACTCTGGCAACCTCGACAGGTTCCCCACGCCGTTTGTGGAGTTCCCTCTTTAGACTTGCTTTGCAGCCCTTCTTCTTCCAGCCAGAGCAGTTTGATGTTCTGGGGGGGGGGGGGGCGTGGAAAGCTGCAGCATTTGATTTTTGCAAAAAAGCCCAAACGGTATTCAAATGCGATATGCATGTCCAAATTAGAACTTGGGACCAGCTGTTTTTGGCCCATACCGTTGTGAAAAGGGCATGGAGCCTGAGAGGAGAAAGAAGTGGGTGAGCCTCTTGTTGGAGGGAATATGGAATATATATGCAGATTGACTTAGTAGTAATTCTGGAATCACACCTTCCATGATTATAGGGAAAGAAATGATGATGTTCAGTTGCAATGGACAGGCAGTTCTGGGCACCGTGTAGCTGAGTTTTCTGTTCCTTTGCAGAAGCAGAAATGCCTCTGGGGTTTGAGGATTCCCCGGTGACTCTGATTTCATTGTTTCCATTAGGGTATGAACCAATGCAGCATAAACAACTGCCAGCATGAAAAACAAACAATTACCTATCCAGTTTACAAAGCTGTGCACGTGAGTATACTGGTCACTAATTTCTAACCGGCTTTTGTCAAATTAGCCCTACTGGCCAGGATCATTGGTGTTATAGCCAATTGCAGTTGGAGGACGAAAGTTGAGGAAACAACGTTCTTGGGAAATGTCCCCAACTAGCATCTGAGCAGGCTTTACGCTCCATTGCGAAATCCAACTTGTACTCTCTTTTTTCAGGATTTAGCCACAGTTTATGGACTCGTACGCAGTCTTTTGTTAAATCGAGATACCGTGCAACTTTGACACGGTTTTCTCTTGCTCAGATGACAGCAAGAAATAGAGCTGAGGGCCATCCCATAATATTACTTTCTGTCACGACACACAGTTTGGAAAGCTCTGATATAGATATAGATATAGATGATATAGATGATATAGATATAGATATAGATGATACAGATATAGATATAGATATAGATGATATAGATATAGATAGTCCTTGCTTAATGATCGTTTGGTTAATGACGGTGTGAAGTTACGACGGCCTCGGAAAAAGTGCTTTACAACCTGTATTCACACTTAGAACTGTCACAAAATGACACACCACCCCCGCAGTCACATGATCGCAATTTGGGCACTTGGCAGCCAGCTCGCATTTATGACCAACTGTAGTATCCTGTGGTCACGTGATCGTGATTTGTGACCTTTTTTGCTAGTTCTGGCAAAAAACATCCATTGGGGAAGCTGGATTCGCTTAACGACTGTCGTAAAAATGGTTGTAAAATCGGGTCCGGTCACGTGGTGACTCACTTAACAACCACACTGCTTAAGTTTGCCGGTCCCTATTGTCATTAAGTGAGGACTATCTGTGTAGATGTAGATGTAGATGTATTTTGCTTGCATGTTCCCATGTAAAAGAGGAACTCTTCTTCTTCCTTTCCCCAGGATAGGGATATTAGCTGCTAGGGCAGAGCTTTCCAAAGTGTGTGTCGCGACACAAAAGTGTGTTGCCTGCGGGGCCCAGATGTGTCGCGTCAAAACCTGGAAGCGCTGATCAGCGCTTCTGGGTTTTCCCGCGGCGACACACCAACGGCAGCGCACGAAAATCTGAAAGCGCCGCAGCCACGGCGGTGTGCAAAAAGTGAAAGCGGCAGCAGCGCTTCTGGGTTTTTGCGCGCTGCTGCAACGGCGGCACTTCCAGGTTTTCCCGCGGCGACATACCAACAGCGGTTGGTGTGTCGCCGTGGGAAAACTTTAGAAAGCCCTGTGCTAGGGACTTGAACCAACCAGCTCCCATTTCTTCACCCATATCTCCAGTTTTTAATCCCCCCCGATGGAAACATAATCTTCTCAGGTTTATGTTCTTATCTGTTGTAAACAACCTTTTAATATGACAGTGTAAATATATCTTCACACATAGTTTAGCTTCCTTATGTAGAAACCCCCTGCTGAATTTTTGAGGGTCCCTGATTTGGTTCCAGAGGTGAAGGTGCATCAAGTGCTCCTGAGATTGAGTGAGGACGGGCTTAGCTAAAACTGCTTGACATCTTGGCAGCCAGGGCAAGGGAACGATTCGCCTATTATGTGTTATGCTAACTTAGTTCGTTGGGTGAAGCCAGAAAATCAGGTTAATTGAGTAAACTGTAATTGTGTTAACCATGGATTAAGCATGTTGGGTAGTTATAGCAACTGCTAAGCAAGTTAATCTGATAAACAGTGGTTCTTCCAGGGCTACCTTGTGAGTTTTTAGTTCTTAACTAAAAATATGCATCTGAAATAAAAGGATGGGATGTTACCAGCTCTAAAGCAGTGGCTGGCTGCAGTTTTACGAGGTCACGTTGTGAGATACTAGCCTTGAAAAGGCCTTGCAAATAAATTATGAAAAGGTTGCCCATGGGTTCATGTCCTGCTTTGCATTCTGAGAATCCCCACCTCTCTCTGTCTCTCTTTCAGATTTCTGCATTGAAGCAGAATGGACTGCTGCAGTCTCTATCAGCAACACCCAGTGGATTTAAAGAATCAGGTAAAGACCCTATTAATTTACATGTAGTCCTTGCTTAATGACCACAATTGGGACCAGAATTTTAGTTGCTAAGCAGAGCGTTCATTAAGTGAATCTGACCCGATTTTATGACCTTTTTAGTGACGGTCATTAAGTGAATCACGTGGTTCCCAATGGTTTTTGCTTGTCAGAAGCTGGCCGGGAAGGTCAAAAATGGCAATCACGTGACCACAGGATGCTGCGATGGTCATGAATGCGAACCGGTTGCCAAGTGCCCAGATCATGATCATGTGACCGGGGGATGCTGTGATGGTCATAAGTGTGAGGAGCGGTCAAAAGTCAGTTTTTTCAGCACCATCGAAAGTCCGAACCATCACTAAACGAATGGTTGTTAAGTGAGGACTATCTGTAGTTTAGTTTAGTCACTGCCCAACTCCAAACTGACTCTGGCTGGTATATAATAAAATCAAACAAAGTAGAAAATTAGTATAATAAAGGTATAAAAAGAAAAGGAATAAAGAACAAGAATGGATGGTGCATCTGGCTAACAACACCCACATGCCCAAACATATCCGACAGGAGCCCCATCCACCCTAATGCAAGGCCCAGATTGAAGAGCTGGTCTCTGTTGGAATGCCAACAGAGTGGGAGCCCCATGGATATCGGGGAATTTAAGCAACTACTCCTTGGATTCTGTTGCATTTTTTATGAAGAGCAGGGCCCTGCAAAACATTTCAAAGTTGAAACATTTCAGTTTCAAAATGGCTTGTTCCGACCTTACTGGAAGCATTTGGGTGTGATTCTGTTTGTGAATTGAGCTTCAATCGTCAGTGTTTCAAGCCTGACACCTTGTTGTACTCTGCTTCTAAGGAACCATGGCCTCATTCCTTCAGCGGCAGGATCACACACCTCTGAAGTCACTGAGAAGACTGTTTGGGGTCTCCTAGAAATTTAAGTAGCTTCATCTGCTTCTCATTTATAACTGTGTCGGGAGTCAGATGCTCCTTTAAATTCTGCACGCCAGTCAGTAAAGGTTGAATTGCGTTTAGCTGACAGGCAGAGTTATGGTTTTTATGGGGTTCTTAAAAATGACATTAATTAATTATAGAGAGATGGATTCTAACTTTTAGGTACATAAAAATAAATAACGGTTGCTCTTGAGCAGGAGTGGGCCCTTGTGGTCCTTCAGGCATGGTTTAGAAAAGCCTAACATCCTTCTCCATTGACCACGCTGGCTTGAGTTGCTTGGGGATTGAGTTTCAGCAACAGCGGAGGGCCCCAAGGTGCCCATCTCTGCTCTTGATGAATGTGTATTGAATAAGAAGCAGAGTATTGGTGGATTGGATCTCTTCCATTGCTCCTCCTGTAAGGGCAACCAAGAATGTTGGTATAAGGGTTTCTGTGGTTACCCTGCTGCCTGAAATATTGTCTTTGAAGACTGCTGCATACAATTGTCCAGGCTAATATGTATTCCAAATGGCAGCTTCTGGTCTTTGCAGGTAAGTTGTGAACCTTGACAATCAGAAGGAAAGACCAGGTACCATAATTAGAGTCCTTATGCTGAACAGCTCTCTACAGTCCTTGAATCTACTTGGCCATAATCGCAGGCTTTTTTCATTACTTTTACACGGGCTGAGACATATCTGGACTTGATTTGGCAACCTTGATAAATCCACTGAAAGTATAAGTATTAGCATACTTTTAAAAAGTAGAGAAAAGACTCTTTGTTTCCTCTCAGATTCTCTCCCTGTTCATCACCCCAAAAAGGAAGATTTTTTTTTGGTGGTTGAAGCTTACATTTTAGCTGGCTTCTGAGGGCTGAAGGGGACATGGCCAGTGATGTGATGTCAGAATATACAGGGGTGAAATTATCTGTCCTGTTTTTGTTTGTTTAATGAGCAGGGAACTTTTTTTTTTTTGCAAAACAGCAACTATTTTCATGGTTTTCTATTACAAAAACCAGTAATTCATCTAGCAGGGTCCAGGAGGCATGCCTTCTCTGCAATAGCACCCGCCCTGTGCAATACCTTGCCCCCAGAGGTGAGGCGGGCACCCTCGCTCCTGGCCTTCCAGAGGTCTTTAAAGACCTGGTTCTGCCGCCTTGCTTGGGACGAAGGAAATAATAGTTCCTCCTGGGGGTGGTTAGCTTAGTAATATCCTCCTTTTAAGATCTCACCATCCTCTGGATTTTTTCTATTTATTATTATATTGTATTTTAAGATGTATAGGTTTTAATTTTAATATTATTATTGTAAACCACCCAGAGTCTGCTGCTGTAGAGATGGGCGGTGATAAATTTGAATAATAAATAAATAATAAATAAATAAAGAGGGGTTTTGGTAATGGTGCTGCAGAATATGAGATTCTGCCACTGAATTTTGGAGAGGCAATTTCAGAGAGCTTTGGAAGGTACGAAAATTCGGGTAAGAGTTGTATACGGGTGGACTTCAGATTGTCCATCACTAATGTAAAAAAGTTTGAAGTCAAGGGCCTGAAATGGACCTTTTCACAGTCAGTATCATTTTCACCTGTCAGTCTCAGATGCATTCTATGAACATCCACCTCTGCAGTGTCCCATTTAGGAAGAATAAAATGGACCTCTGGAGCTGCTCTGTAGTGCCTGGAGGGTAATCATGCATGTGTGTGTGTTTACTCGTTCAGTCGCTTCCAACTCTTCGTGACTTCATGGACCAGCCCACGCCAGAGCTTCCCGTCAGCCGTCGCCACCCCCAGCTCCCCCACGGTCCAGTCCGTCACCTCCAGAATATCATCCATCCATCTTGCCCTTGGTCGGCCCCTCTTCCTTTGGCCTTCCACTTTCCCTAGCATCAGCTTCTTCTCCAGGGTATCCTGTCTTCTCATTATGAATCATGCATAGATATTTTTTTAAAAAAATGGAATTATCTTTTAGGCCTCTTAAATGAGCTGCTTTGGAAATAATTCTTGAGCTTGTTGCTCTGGTCTGTCATCTTGTTTCTCTCTTGCTAGATATTACAGAAGAGGTGCTACGAGTCCGGGAAGAATGGGACACCGTAGCAAACATCCATCCGGGAGGTATGGAAACAACCACAGTGTCATTTTTCTCCATGTTGGGACCAAGTAAATTTTGTGGATACAGATATCCAGTAAGAAAAGCAAATCAAAGAGCAGGAAGTATATCTAAGATTAGCAGTGTAAAAGATACTCTTTTAATACATTGTGTTGATTGCTAAACGTTTCTCACATCAATATGGTAAGATGCTTTGCTCTTCCACTGGAAGGAACAGTGATATCAAAATAAAACATTCTTGTTTTGCTTGCAGGAATTGTGGAGAAACCTCTTAGCCCAACACCCTTGATCTCTTTCAATGAAGCACTGCAGTATTTCCAAACAGCAGACCTCTCTGAGTGTAGGGTAGGTATGCACCATCTAGGATGGATGTAGGAATCCTACGGCTTAAATATTTTAGGGACTGAAGATGCTGAGTTGACAGTTCCTATGTGGGCCTCAGAACAGCAATGAATACGCTTACTGCTATTTCCTTTTTACATGGAGAGTTAAAATTACGGGAGCTAGTAGGATAAATCTTCATGATTAACCATTCCTTTCCACACACACCCTTTTTTTTTTTTTTTTGCTAAGAAACATATAGAATTATAAAGTTCCAAGTTCTAAATTATGGGCAAATGTAGTGGATGTAGGTTGAGATCTTGGGGATCATAGACTTTTTTGCACATAAATATGGTTTATTATCACAAATATGTTCTTTCTGACCTGTAGAGATTAGAACCCAATCTATCTCAGTTTGCATGAAGGTCTTTAAAGGTCAAAACCAGCACCTTGAATTGGACCTGGAAGCAGACTGGCAGCCAGTGCAGCTCGCAAAGCAGAGATGTAATATGTGCTCTGCTAGGGGCAGACATAACTGCCCACACTGCCGCATTCTGTACCAATTGAAGCTTCTAGATACTCTTCAAGGGCAGCCCCATGTAGAGCACGTTACAATAGTCCAATCTGGAGGTGACTAAGGCATGAGTGACAGTGAGAAGAGCCTCCCAATCCAGGAAGGGGCGCAACTGGCGCACAACATAAAGCTGTGCAAAGGCCCTCCTAGCCATGGCTGCCACCTGTTCTTCGAGCAGGAGTTGCGAGTCTAGGAGGACTCCCAGATGGCGCACTGGGTCTGTCTGGGGCAGTGCAACCCCATCCAGCAGTGGGGTTACATTTGGTGTATTGAGATGGGCATGAATGTTCACTTGAGAATGGGTCGTTGCAGCTCGTCTTTTTAAAAAGCTACTTCAAAATATGAGTTATTTTCAGTGTGTAGCATAAGAAGCAATGCCCTGCTGGGTTGGACCCCTGGCGCATCTAGTCCAGCAGTCTGTTCTCACAGTGGCCAACCAACTGCACAAGGAAGCCCACTAGTTTCCCAGCGGATGGTCTTCCGAGGCAGTCCCACTGATGAATTCCATGAATTGGTCCAACCCATTTTTGAAGCCAGTGAAGCTGGTAGCCAGTACCACATCTTTTGGTAGTGAATTCTGAAGTTGATTACGTGTTGTGTAAAAAACAACAACGCCTTTTGTCCCTCCTGATTTGAAGTAGCTTCATATTGTGTTGAGGGAGTAGCCTAACTCAACCAGCACCCAAAGTGACTTATAGAAGTAGCAACAAGCCCCTTTCACTCTCAATCCATCTGTCTCCCACGATAGCACATCTCAAAAGAGGTCCTACTCATTCGGAGAAAGCAGTCCTTTCTTCCATGTCCCTGCCACTTGATAATTATGCTCTTGTGTTGCTGTTTTCCCTGTGGTTTTGCTAGGGAATACGTTTCTCAGCACCTGCATTTCTTCTATCTTTAATTTCTTCTTCTTCTTCCAGAAAAAGATTCGGCCAACGATACAAAAAAGAGGCCTGGCTGCCGTGGCCCATTTCCTTTTTGGTCCTCCCCGCCTTCATCAAGAGCTGCAGAGTGAGAGAGACCTGGCTTTGGCCGTAGCCCAGTGTGAGTATTGCTTCTGAAAATGAAGGCAAGCATCTCCCCAACCACTCTATTAATTAGCAAGCAGTAGTTTAACGGCGACTTCCTTGCTATCTCTAGTGTTTCGAACATTTAATGCTGGAACTTAGTACAGGTAGTCCTCAGTTAATGACCATTCGTTCAGTGACCGTTCGAAGTTACGGCGGCACTGAACAAATGGTACTTACACTCGGTCCCCAAAGTTATGGCTGTTGCAGCACCCACGCTGTCATGTGATCAAAATTCGGGCGCTTGGCAGCCCGCCTGCACTTACGACCACAGGGGTGCTTGAGTTCCCCCCACCTGCCTGTCTCCCCCCATATCTGCCCTTTTGGCCACCTGCGCTCTGCTACCTCTGCTGCCCCCAGCTGACCTTCGCCATCTTCTTCCTCCCGCTGCTGACGAGGCGCGCCTGGCCTGGCCCGATGTGAGGCGGCTACTGGCCTGCCAGGCCTCCTTCCTGAGGCCGCACGCATGCTTCTCCAAATCATGCACGGCCTTCTTTAAAGGCCTCAGAAGCCTCTGAAGCGTCGCAAGAAGGCCGTGCGGAACTTGGAGAAGCACGGGCGCAGCCTCGGGAAGAAGGCCTGGGAGGCCAGTAGCCGCCTCACATCGGGCCAGGCCAGGCACATCTCATCAGTGGGAGGAAGAAGACGGCGAAGGTCATCTGGGGGCGGCAGGGCCGATGGAGCACGGGGTGGCTGAGGCTTTGCGCTGTGGCGCTGGAGTGGCTGGCCACGCGTGGGGCTTGAGGTGGCACTCCTTGGCTGCGGTGGTGGCGTTGAGGCTGAAGTAGAGGCCTGGTGGCAGTGGTGGCTAGCGGAGACTGCTGAAGACCCTGGGTCTCTTCTTTAGCCTCAGTGCCATCGCCGAGGAGGGCTTCTGTGCAGGGTGACCAAAAGGGCAGAGATGTGAGGGGAGGTAGACGGCTGGGGGGAGTTGAAGAGGAGGCCGTCCCTTACCTTACCAGGCCGGGGGCTGGGAGGGACCAAGCCGGGAATGGCTCGGATTGGGGCGGGTCCACGCCTAACGACCAGTGGGATTTGGTTACTGATGGCAACAGGGACTGCCAGGATTGCTGTTGCTAAGTGATGCGGTCATGTGACGTCGCACTCTATGACCGCATCACTTAGCAACGGAAATTCTGGTCCCATTCACCATCGTAACTCGAGGACTACCTGTGAGTGGAATATCTGTTTTATATGCAGAAGGTTTGGGTTTCAGTCCCCAGCAACTTCAGGGGAAACTAGAAAAGGCTTCTGCCCAAAACCTTGACAAAACATTGCTATCCATTATAGATAATGCTGAGCGGTTGGATCATTGGAATCTTTAGGTCCTGTTATCCTATTTTATGGCTTTCCCTTTCTAGTATTGTATAGTTTTATTGATTTGTTTTATTATATCCTGTGTTGGGATTACTTTTAATGAAAAACAGGATAAAATTTAAAAATGAATAAAATAAAGGGGGCTTTGTATATTTCTGCAAAGACAAAGCAAGTGGTCTTGATCAGATTTTGTTACAGCTAACTCAGCATGGTCTGTTTTAACTGGCAGTGCAGGCAGACTTGCTCTGTGCTCTCCGAGATCTTTAAGCAGAGAGGCTGGAGGGCTAATTTGGGCCTTACGTAGTACAAAGTAAATGATCTTGTTCTCGTTTATGTGGAGGACCTAATGGGCATTTCCCTGTACAGGTGCTTTGGATAATAACGAAAAGGTGCACATGAGGATCTTACAAACCGTTTACAAGAAACTAACTGGCTCCCGGTTTGATTGTGCCCGTTACGGAGCCCACTGGGAAGACCTTGGATTTCAAGGTACATCAGGTGTAGAACAAGGGTCTTCACATGAGCAAATATACAGGAGGAACCTTGTCTCATTCTCTTTCATGGACTTTGATTCAAAGAATGTACCTGTTGGCCATTTGAAGTCATCTGTACTTCTTCTCTTGTGCACCATAAAATTGACTTCCTAGATTCACATTCTCCCGCTCTTCCCCTTCAGCACATAGATTGCCAGAGGACCAGTGCAAGTGGTTGCCACAGCATTTGTAGGAGTGTGAGGAGGGTGCAAAATTGAGGAAAGCTGGTGTGAGATTATACAGGCTTGGGATTTCCCCCCCCCTTACTCCCCCAAATGCACAGACCAGGAGGATCTGTGGTCTGCCTACTCCTGGCACTGTTTGAATTTCCCTGTTGGGTAGGTAGGCAGGTTCTGCAAATTGTAATGGAATCATGACAAGAATCCTTCCTTCCTTCCCTCCCTGCAGCTGGGCATAGTTTGTAAAGCTGTATTTCATTGGGAGTTCACAAGGAAGAGCATGAAGTTTTCATCATGCTACGTTAATTCCAGCATTGCCTCAAGTGTCTGACTGAGTAATTTACTGTCTGGTAATTTACTTAAGGGCATGGTGGCTCAGCGGGTAAGACGCCAGGCTTGTTGATCAGAAGATCGCAAGTTTGGAGGTTCGAATCCCTAGCCCTGCGTGATGGAGTGAGCTCCTGCACTCGCCCCAGCTCTTGCCAACTTGGCAATTCGAAAGCATGCAAATGCAAGTAGATGAATAGGTACCACTTCAGTGGGATGGTAACAGCGTTCCATGCGCGTCATGCCGGCCACATGACCGTGGAAGCGTCTTTGGACAGCGCTGGCTCTTCGGCTAACAAACGGAGATGAGCACCGGCCCCTAGAGTCGGACACAACTGTGCAGGGGAAACCTTTACCTAATTTACTTAACCCAACAGATGCAAGAGCATTTCTTGGTGTGACTTTGACAGCCTCTGTATGTGTTCTACCCTTAAGGGATGGATCCTGGCACAGATCTACGTGGAGCAGGATTGCTAGGATTGATGCAAACACTTTATTTTGTGATGGATTCTCGGACATTACCTGTAGCTCGAGAAATTTTCAAGCTGTCCCATCATGAGATTCAGGTACATTTCCTCATTTCCTTTGCTCTGTTTTCAGATTTTTCTTTGAAAGAAAGGTTGTTGTGTACATACTGGAAATAAAACTTTTCAGGCTGATCATTTAAAACACTGTTTTTCAAACTTGGCAACTTTAAGATGCTGGCTGGGGAATTCTGGGAGTTGAAGTCCACACATCTTAAAGTTGCTAAGTTTGAAAGACACGGATTTAAAACATGCTATCTGTCTTTTTCTCTAGTAAAGTAAAAGGAATTGTGTTTTGAGTCTATTATAGGCAGGGCTCTTTTTAAAATGTAGTTTTGTTCCCTTTCCAGAATTTTCCTTTCTGCGTGATGTCTGTCAATATTACCCGTATTGTCATTCAAGTATTGAGGGAAGAACGCCTTTCTAGGTGAGTTCATCGCGGATCTTGGGTGTCTGCAGAGGAGGTGCTGGGGCAAATGATGATGTGATCGTGCCCATGTTGTGACTCACGTACCTGCGTCAGGCATCATGATGCATGCCTGTAACCATAGCTTTTGTATGATGACATTAGTGCCGAGTTGTCATTTCAGCATCATGGATGTCACTGTCATGGATCTCTTTGTGCCTTTAGAGTTGTGAGCTTTTAATGGATTGATCCATCCGCTAAGCTGATAAAGTATGTAAGGCTATAGAACCTTCACTGGTATAACTTCAAATTAGGAGCAGGATCCTTCTTTATTTTTGAAGCTGTTCCCTTTTTTTTTCATGCATTGCTGTAAATATGGAATGGAAAGGTATAATGTTTAATGTGAATTTTTCCTTGGCAATGGATAGGGGCTTGTTCATTTTAAGTTCCCCTGTGCAATCTTCAAACGGGTATCTTTTCTAAGATGTGGAGATTTATTTTAATTTATTATCAGTAAAAAGATTCTTAAATCAGTTCACAGCCTTGAGGAAAGCAGAATGATCTCTTATCATTTATTTAAAGCACAAGTGTATCCTTTAAGTCTTCCCTGTATTTTTAAAGAAGGCGGGTGCCTGTATATATTCCACATAAACAGTGAAACAAGTGTGAATTCTTACATAGCCAAACAGCACCATCTATGGGCAGTAGACCTGAAGGGAAGTTCTAAAGGTCTGCTGAAGTACAGAGGATATTTAAGAAAAAGAGAGAAAGGTAGAATCCAGACAGCTCAAGGATTGAGCCTTTGGAGTATGTCCACTGATAGGGAGGTGGTGCTGGGTGTAAATATTTTGTGATGTGTCTTTTTCAGAGAATGTAATCGAAGGCAGCAGGTCATTGCAGTGCTCAATGATTTGTATGTGGCTGTATTTTTACGTCTTTTCTACATCTGGAAAACACAACGAAAGACCATTTCTGATTCTGGTTTTGTTCTAAAAGGTGGGTTGCTTTGGTCTTGTTCACAGAACTAAACATCAACAGAATTAACATATGTGTTCCTTGCATTAATGCACTCCCCCATGCAAGGCTTCAATAATACGGTTTTCATCCCCAGTAAACAGGCTTTTCTTGCAGTAGACAGGCATCACGTATATGAAAATAACCCTCAAGAGTCTCCTAATGCAAGAGATACTGAAACACATTTGGAATGATGACCTTGACTTCAGCTGAACCTCACATGGTGAGGTTAACACATTCCAAATAAATTGTAAATTTTGTTGTTGTTCAGTCGTTTAGTCGTGTCCGACTCTTCATGACCTCATGGACCATAGCACGCCAGGCCTTCCTGTCCTCCACTGTCTCCCGGAGTTTACTCAAATTCATGTTCATTACATCGGTGATGCTGTCTAACCATCTCATCCTCTGCCGTCCCCTTCTCCTTTTGCCCTCAGTCTTTCCCAGCATCAGGGACTTTTCTAGTGAGTCCTCTCTTCGCATTAGGTGGCCAAAGTATTTGAGCTTCAGCTTCAGTATCTGTCCTTCCAATGAGCAGTCAGGGTTGATTTCCTTTAGGATTGACTGATTTGACCTCCTTGCAGTCGAAGGGACTCTCAAGAGTCTTCTCCAGCACCACAGTTCGAAAGCATCAATTCTTCGGCGCTTCCTTATGGTCGAACTCTCACAGCCATACATTACTACTGGGAAAACCATAGCTTTAATTATACGGACCTTTGTATCTTATATCGTAAGATCGTAAATACTTAATAGTATTTGTGTTCTCTCTGTCCTGTATCAGTAGGACTGTTGTCAATAATTCTCAACATTAGTTCTTAACATTATTATCCAGATAACGTATATAGTAAATAGATCAGGTAGTGCTCCAAGCAAACATGGGGCTATTTCCCCAAAATAACCACTTTCCATCAAGCACATATAGGCTCCGTGTCTGGAGTTCATTAGGCAAATTAAGCAAATGTGCTAGCGTACATTTCATTTGCATAACTGATGTTGGCTTATGGTTTGAATAGACATATATTAGGGCTGACACATGATTTAGAACTGTCTAGGTGGTTAATTGAGTAAAATTTAATTCATTTTTAACCAATCTACATACATTTACTAATAAAATGGTATGCAGGGCTCATTTCCCCCCCCCTTCTTTGAGAATGAAGATATATTTGTTAGATTGCTCACTTCATAGTTTGCTGCTGAAGGCTGCATTTGTGAAATGAAGCCATGTGTCTGCTGAATGTTCCCCTAGTCATAGCTGCTTCTGATCGGAACAAATGGAAAGAATAATGGAAACTGATTTTCATTTAGTTCCCAGATTCTACTCCAGACATTCCACTGGGCAACACTGTCAAAACCGAGGTTGACACGAGGCACCATAGCACCTTCCAACCAAGAAATGGAAAAGTCCCTTACCTTATCTACCTTTCTCCATTTTTTTCCAGAACTAGGCACAGTTTTTAAAACTATGGCATAATTCCTCTGCCAGGTCACATGGTTTTTCTTAGTTACAAAAGCTTCACTTGTTGTAGTTAAGCCCTTTTGTAGTTGTTGTCATAGAATTGTAGGGTTGCAGACCTTGGAGGTCTCCTAGTCCAACCCCCCACCCAGGGCAGGGATCCTCAGGCCATCCCAGACAAAATGGCTGTCCAACCTTTGCTTGAAGACCACCAGTAGCGGCCCACCCATGAATCCAGGAGGCAGGATGTCCCACTGCTTAATAGCTCTCAGGAAATCCCTCCTTATTTTGAGTTTGGATCCTTCTCATTGGGGGAAGCTTCCACCCATTAGTTCTTGTCCTATCCTCAGGCACTATGGAGAATCCCTTTTGCTGGGACTGCTGTTCCAGTATTGGAAGACTGCTATCATGTCTTACCTTAGCCTTCTCTTCTTTAGGTTAAACATACCCAATTCTTCATAGAATTTAGCCCCCAAGCCCTCCTTGGACTATAATCTCAGAAATCCCCAGCACTTGGCCTTGGGGCTAGGATTAATTGGGTTGCAATCTAATACATGAGAAAGATGCTAAGTTGGGAAGAGTTATTGTAGCTTTTCTTTATAAGCCAGAAGTCTGTATTCATTCTAGCCTGGATGTTGTGACTTTTCAAAGCATGTTCATATTAGATACCATTTTTCCTTTATTCCCCCCCTTCTCTCTCTAGAATTGGAAGCATTTGCCAAAAGAAACCCAAAGCAACTGTTGAGACATGTGGAGACATACATGAATGGGAGTTCTACAGCCGGAGGGGATGATGGTTTTCAGGCACCCGCTTTCACCTTGGAAGTTCTTGGTCCCAACCTGAGCTCTGTCTCCGTTGACAGTAAGGAGTTACATTTTGCTAGCATTGGTGACCTGCTGACGGAGAAAGAACAAGACAGCTGATCTGGATCCAGGATAGTGTGAAAATCCTTGTATGGGGTTAATCAGCAAGGGTGGTTGCTCACAGCCTGTATGAGGGCTCAGAGGATGGCTGAAGCTCTTGAAACACTGCTAAAGTAGAAGTACAGGACTTCGGTTTTAGGGCAGAGCAGCTGTCACCAAGTATGATGAGAGCGCTGGGGGTGGAGTCTGGGATAAAGAACAACCTGCTTCATTCAGAAACGAAGCAATCAAGGCAGGATCTGCCTCTCCCAGTTAGTGGCATTAAAACTAATTTGTAGTGGGGGAGTGTAAATCTGATTTATGAAATCCCACTGCACTCCTTCCCACCCCACGACGTTCTTCCAATGTTGTTCCAGCTAAGAAATATAGTATGTAATGGGTTGTGAAATCTGAGCTCGTGTCATTTGTAAAAATTTTTGAATCGCAGCACCACCAGGCTACTAGATGGCTTAGATTTTTATTCAGTTACACTTTTACCTAGAAGTGTAAGAAACAAGTCCTTCTATCCTATCGGTTGGGAGGCATCAATTCCCAGATGGCATATCCTTGACTCTTTATCAATCCACAGAGGATGTGTTTTGCTTGAAATAAGATAACAAACAAGTACTACTAGATGTACTGAAATTTTGACACCCATATTTGAATGCTGTTGAAAATGATAAGAGACCACCAGCAATGACACAGTAACTGTCTTCCTTTTGTGAATGACTAACTAGTGGTTGTATCTATGAGGCAAAGCAGTTTTATAGCCTCAGCCATGTGGTAAAGCCAATGTTATTTCATTCCCATTCTTCTACTTCCCTGGGTTTTGGGGTGGCTCTGGGTTTGATATGGGCAGAAAGGATAGACGTATTGCATGTGGAGTTTTCAAATGTGTCTCATAATGTGAGAAAAGTTACCACACAATAAGCCTTTAAATAGTGGCTCTCTAGTTCCAGGAGACTCATTTCAGCCATGCAGAATTCACACGGATGTCTTGTCCAGTGTACCAATCGTAATGTAAAATTCAAGCCTTAGTGGACAGTGGATTTTTCCATTAAACTTATTACAGTCTTCAATCCCAGGCTGCGTGTCCATTCTGTTAATCTCAGATTAGCCGCAAAAATTATTAATTTGTCTTTAACGTAAAGGTAGGTGCATTAGACAGGAGGCACATTGTGATGCAAATAATAGAGAGTATAAGATTGAACTGTTGTCCAATGCTTTGATAAAAGAATTAGTATTATGATTGATCTGCAATCCCCAATGGAACCCCACTGAATTCAAGGGTACTTCTTTTTGATCAGTTATACTTAGTTAAAACACTTTTTTGTTTTAAAGGCTGATAATTATGTTCACAGGAAGACTCTGTAACCATTTGGGTTAACTGTCCATGACTGTGTGTGTGTGTGTGTGTGTGAATACATACATACATATCCCCAAAGCTTCAGACCACCAAGTCTTGATAAAGCAAAGTCACTTTGGGCATCCATTGCTGACAGCCAGGATGAAAATGGGATTAATGTTTATTGTTTATTTGTTCAGTCGCTTCCGACTCTTCGTGACTTCATGGACCAGCCCACGCCAGAGCTTTCTGTCGGTCGTCGCCAACCCCAGCTCCCCCACGGTCGAGTCCGTCACCTCCAGAATATCATCCATCCATCTTGCCCTTGGTCGGCCCCTCTTCCATTTGCCTTCCACTTTCCCTAGCATCAGCATCTTCTCCAGGGTATCCTGTCTTCTCATTCTGTGGCCAAAGTACTTCAGTTTTGCTTTTAATATCATTCCCTCAAGTGAGCAGTCTGGCTTTATTTCCTGGAGTATGGACTGGTTTGATCTTCTTGCAGTCCAAGGAAGTCTCAGGATTCTCCTCCAACACCACAGTTCAAAAGCATCTGTCTTCCTGAGCATATTAATGGGATTAAAAGCAAATTAATGGGATTAATATGGGGTAACAATAACAGGTCCTTGAAATAACACTTGTCAGATGGGCTACCTTTCAGGCAAGATGAAATGTTCTGAAATATCAGTCCACCATGCTTCCTGCTGGATGCTAATCTATTTCTCAGAGGAAGTGCCAATCTGATTGCCTTACCTATCTGTTTGCTTACACACATCTACTGCACCCATGAAATTAAAGCTGCTTCTGTTTCTTTGACCATTTATTTTCCCCTAAGTTCAAGCCCATCCCTTCAGTGCTGCTGTTGAAACAGGCATGCATGTATACGTACACAGCATGGGGAAAGAGTTATCAATGACTGGATTGGATGTCTCGGACTTTTGTTTGCTCATGCTGTCTTTTTTTTTGTTTTGTTTTTTGAGGACATTAATGTTCACATTTTGGACAGGGAAGATAGGTGGTTTGAGAGAGGGGTTAAGGAATCTATTCATGCCAAAGTGGAAAATCCTTCCCTAAATAGAGGTAGAGGCGGAGGCCTCAGGCACAACTTGTCCCCCATTTATCATGCAGCTCTTTCATTAGTCCCCAGGAAGATTAAGACCACTTCACAAGTTCACCAGCAAGGCCACATTTAACGATCCTCTTGGGGATGAATAAAGGTTTTAGGAGTAAGACATCCCAAAGACTATCTACAGCTCAATTGCCCAATTAACAAGCCAATCAGGTGTAAGGTTAATACAGCCACCCTGGAAGACATATATGGGGTCCCCTCACCAACTTTTGCCCAGACTGAAGAAGCTACTTGGACAAGCAGCAGCGAAACGTTTCAACCAAAAGAAAGAAATCCAGTTGCCATGACTCAACCTACAGACAATTCCACCTGGATGGCTGAGAATCTTCATCAACAACTTGTTCTGTCAAAAGGGTTCTTCAGTGCCTTTTATGTTTACACTAATTCTTAGCACAGGCCTATGCTTGATAGAAGAAACAAAAGATAACCTACAACACAACTTTGCAGTGTGAAATGCTTTAAGATTCCAATTAACTATTTTACATTGTTTTTGTTCTCCACCCTAAACAATACTCTGGAGTGGGTACTGTATTTCAAATTCAAATTTCACACTAGCTATCAGTGACAGGTGTTTTTGGTTTGTTGCTGCTCCCATCTATCTATCTATCTATCTATCTATCTATCTATCTATCTATCTATCTATCTATCTATCTATCTATCTAGCCAGCCTTTCAACCAAGCAGGAATCAAACATGTTGAGCCAAAAGTACCAACAAATACAATAAAATGCCTACTACAATAAGAATGCAGTTGCATAATGGGAAAAGGTAATATTGTTGAGCAGATGCCCCATGGGAGAAGGTTCCACAAATGGGATGCTACCACTGAGAAAGCTGTCTGTCTGTTTTCTCTTGAATGATGGAAACCCATAGAAGAGATTCTGAGAAAGACATCCATATTTGGGCAGACTCATACAGGAGTTCACATATACTATACTGTGATTTTCTGTAGGTAGTTGACTTTGGGATGTGCATAACATTAAAAAAATGTCACCCCTAAGGTTATTTTCCAACTGGTAAGTAACAGAAACCTCTGTTAAGAGTGTCAACACTCTTAATCCCCATTTTAGCCAGCTAAAAACACAGGCATCATGAGGAAGAGATTGTGGGTTCCTTACACAGGCTTTATTTAGCAGAAAACAAGTGCCATAACCTACAGTATGTTCTAGGAGAAGCAAGTGGAGGGGTTGAGTTGAAAGGCTATTTTGAGAACATAACCTACAGCTGCATGTTATTTGATTAATTCTTTTTTTGTTATCTTAGGTGCCTGGAAAACATCGTGCAACCCAGTAAAACATTACAGATCAAATGTAGACAGGGTGGGAGAAAAGCCATATTAGTCTGTGTCACGCCAAAATAGGAATTTGGTAGCACCTTTCCGGAATAACCAATTTTATTAAAAGGCATAAGTGTCCGTGAAGATCAAAATAATCAACTATTAAGAGTTCAAGTTTGGACTTCTTAACAACTCCAGCTTCTTGACTTTGGCTGTTTTGCCTTGGGAACAGGATGTATAGGATCAAAATGCTTGCTCCTTGAAATCTGCCCCCCCCCCAGTTTTCTTATTTATGTGCCTTTTGCAGGAAAAAGACGCTGTGTGACATCTTTTCCTCCCTGTAGTATAATAGCCCATTCCTCTAGTTCCGTAAGAGCCTCATCAGGAGCAGATACTTCAGCGCTGGCACTGTTTAGAATATTCCTTTATATGAAGATGACTCCATCCACTGGAGGGGTGGGGGGCCAAAATGATGCAGCTGTTTTCTCAATAGGCTTGGATGGAGCTGCGTTCACCACGTCGTTTTGCAGGCTTTGAATAAAGGATGGAGAACGTTTCTGCTGTCCCCAAACTGGCTGCATAGCCTCCCAGATTTCATCTGCCGTCTCTGTGTCTCTGGACTCTAATTAGGGCTTCCATGTTCTTTGGGGGGCCTGGCATCTGGATCAGGAAGCGACAGCGTTGTTGCTATCCGTCCGTGTCTTGGAGTTAATGCATATTGATGAGGGAGGCTGAGCCCACGGCTCGTTCAAGCTCTCTGCAGAGAGGGGAGGCAGCCGAGTGGCTAGGAACAGCGCACGGTGTTCCTCTTGTACAGACAGACAGCTGCTGGCGGGTTCCTCTAGCAGAATTGGTTTTCCTTCCTTCCATCCATCACTTGGGCCTACCGGATGGGATGCTGAGCTGAGAGGAGAGTTGCCAGCACGCTCAGGTGCGTATTTGGGGAGGCGGGGATGGGCAAGAAGACCAGAGGTGTCTCATGTGCAAAGATTTCAGAGGTGCTTTCTCCTATTGTCTGCCGTGAAAGGCCCAGCAGATCATACCTTTTCAGCTCCCCACATTCTGACCCTTCAGAATAACAGCAGCCTGCCATTGGGGTGGGGTAATTTTGCTGCCTGCAAAAGAAGGATGAGATGCTAAGAGTTCCTGACATGTGCATACATGTTTAGGCAACCGGGGAGCTGTTGGAATGAGGATAGCACCGTCTTTGTACCTGTGAACAAGGTTTGCCTTTTTGGAGGAAGGGATCTATGTGGGACTGCCTCTTTGCCTATAGATTAAAGCTGCATTCCATGGATCGGAGAAGAGATGTTTCGTCTTTTGTTCAAGTGACAGCTGGGCTGTGTGACACGAGATGTGTGTTTGTACAGGTGGGAAATGTCTCTGTGCATCAAACAGCCGGACTGAGAGGGAATGAGAGATGTGACCAGGGTTATTTGCAGAGACAAAGAGTTGGGAGGGGGTCTCTGCAACGAGGCCTGTAATGTCTGAGCAGCGAGGTTTTCATTTAGGAGACTGCATGGAGCAGGTGTATCTGTGCTCCTATGTTTGGGCATTTCGGTGGTTATTTGGAGGTAACGTCATTATAGGCTCATGATGTCTGGCATCAGAAATGGGTAGAAAAATTATGAGTTGTTTCAGGACTGGGAAGGAGGCTGCTTGTGAAGTGTGTGTGTGTTATGTGTTTTATGTGAGAACCTGGGGGGGAGGCTGATGGAGGTGCAGCAGAGAAGGAGGATCAAGTATATATGATCTGTCGGGGCAGGTGGATGTACCTGCAAGGTGCTGTTTGGTTGGTGGTGAGACAGAAGGGATGTTAACGTGAGCACGCTGTGGAAGCTGAGTTGTGCATCTCTGCAGATAGATGCTGTGAAAGCAAAAACAGAAAGGCCACGGTTTGTAGGTGGTTTGCTTTTTCCTCATTGATTTTTGAAGATCAGCATTAAAATAGAGCGTTACCCATTTCTACTACTGGTGGACTGTCTTGTAAAGGAAAGCAAACTCTTGGTATCATCCTTTCCTGAATAACGTAACTGGGATGTGGAACATCCTGGGAAGGCAACAGTTCAAGGAAGCTGGGCCAGGGCTAAAATCATGGACTGGCATCTTCTGGAGTCCCATGACTTGGACAGGGCTTATTGATGACGCCCTCAGAGGCCTTTTAGGAGCACCAGCCAAGTGGACTTCAGCTGCCCTCACATTGCCCTGGGTGTAACATCTCTCTGGGAAATGGTATGACGGTGGATTATAATGATGGATCTCCGATACCTCAGGTTGTTGCTGGCTGATGGCTGCCATTGTCAGACTAGTTCTGCCAGTACTTACCAAAAGAGAGGCCTTTTGCCCATCATCTCCTCAAACTTGGAGGCAGCTCTGTCCAAGGGCAATGGAAGGCATGGCTTTTCCATCTAGGCCTCTGAGCCTTGCATTTCATAGTTGGAAATAAGATGTACTTATGGAATTGTCCTAAGGGTTAGCCATTGTAAGAGGGAAATATGGGTTTACTGAGTCACTAACTACAAGTCATAATGCCTGTTTCTCCACTCATGTCCTATAAAATGGGCATAATAGTGATATGCTTAGTGGGGCTACTGTATGAAAGAGAGAAAGAAAGAACACTCCTACTGCACTTACTGAGCCTTTAATGAGCCTCTACCAACTCACCCCCTAGTAATTCACTCTCCCTATCTTGTGCTTTGCTTTTTTTTTTTGGAGATGCTAAAATGTTGACTGCACAGTTTCTAGAGCTAAGACTCGGCTCCTTCCTCAGAGTCACGAGAAGTTAAATTACAGAGTGGGTGGCTGGCTGTGTTTTTTTCCCAGTTGCAAATGTGAACTCATGCTGGGTGGTGCATGACTTGAAGCTTGCTTTACAGAGTTGGGTTCTTGGTTTGAAAATGTTGGATGGACGATTTGATCCAAATCCAGTTTAATGATAGCTGTCAGAAGGGAGAGCCAGGGGCTTTGAATGTACCCATCAGCCGTTACCATGGTAGACTGTGCAAATACATGACTTACCTGCTTACAGTCTACCCTCTGATAATATAATGTAATATATTTTTATTTATAACGTAGCAATTATTTCTAAATTTGCATAGGTAAGTATACATTTTTGTTGTTTTGTTGTTGTTCAGTCGTTCAGTCGTCTCAGCAGCATGTGAACCGAGAATGAAGTATACATTAGCATATGTAAATACAAATTTCTTTTGTTTTCTTTTTTGATGCTGCAGTTCCTCTCTCTCTTTGGAGAGATAGAAGCAGCTACCTAAGTGCCTAGCGTGCTATTTCCTATCTTGCACTTGCCAAGAATTGCTTCTAACTTACTGAAACACAATTAATATTTCTTTTTCTCCTTGCACATCTTTATCCCAAAGAACAAATACCATCTTGGCTTTTAAGTTGACGGATAATAAGCTACTGTAGGGCCAATCCATTTAGCATAAAACTGGTGCAGTAGAGCAGCTTTTTCCAACTTGGGGCTCTCCTGATGCGATTGGGAGGAGGGCTTACGCTTCTAGAATTCCTAGCCTGCATGGAATTCTCATTTGGGAAGTTCCGATAGATTGCTATTTTAAAGAACGCATGGGCCTTCTGCCGGGTCAGGTAGGAGATTTGGTTTGCTTCTTATCTTCCCCTGTAGTAACACATGGCTTGGCTTGCTTGTTTGAGTCCCCTGACTGTGCTTTCTCCATTCATAGCATCACATGGCCAAGCTGCAGGATCATCAGTGAGTGATCTGGAGGTTGGGAAGTTGGGAAACGTGTCTTGTCACAAGTTGGCATGACCTTGGATGACTTTCTCCCTGTCACTCTTTCTTCCTTTCCTTCAATGAGCCACCCCTCCCAGTCTCTGCTTTTAATTCATTGGCCAACAAAGAGCCAATAAGCAAGCAGGCAGCAATAACAAGGAAGAGGGGGGGAAAAGCTGCAGGTCCAGGAAGTGCACCATGCAACCCTCCATTTGGGAGTGCAAACCTTAGCACATGCCAACCCTACTAACCACTGGCACTGGGTGATGGTTCTTGGCTTCTTTCAACTTTATGTCTCTGAGAAGGAGGTGTGCTGATTGTCATGAACCCAGAAGCCAAAAGGCTTTCCTGAATAACAGCAAGAGAAGAACCTCACAGAGTGGGACACCAATGTGTGTCTTCTCCAAAATAATACGATGGGGGATGTGGTATGTTTTAGGATTTTTTTATACAGAGAAGGAGAAAGGGAAATGGCTGGCAATGCCATGTAAATTACATATTTTGATTCTGATTTTCCTTTGACTTCCACCTTCAGCTGTTTTTGTCACATCATACTGACCAAAGGGAATTGGAAGCTTATGTGAAATGAAGCAGTAACTGGAAGGTCAACTTCTGCTTTGCTGCCTGACCAGAAGCTGAGTGTTCTCTCGCATCTGGAGGTCAGTGGAAGGGGAAGGTAGTTAGAATAAAAAATAGGAGAAGTGGAAAGATCAGTGGCTGATAACATGGATAGCAGGGAGAATCTCTGAATGGCCACCATAGTTTCAAGTCTGCTGGGTCAGATGGAGGCCGCCTTGTAGCTGTCAGGTGGAGCTGTGTGCAAGAGTTCAGTACAGGACTAATGAAAACTGTGGGTGCTGTGGAGTCATAAGTAGGGCACAGCCACTGTGGGAGCAGTAGGGCAGATGGAGTGAAGAGAGAACAGGTCACAGAACATTAGGGATGTTACAGATTTGGACATCAGTGCCTTCAGCTATAATTTGACTTCCTAGCCTGCAGTGATACATTCACTAAGAGGAGATTAGTATCCTCTGTTTTCATGCTGGTCCTGAGGAATGTTTCCTCTGCAGAGAAGAAAAAGGGGTGGAATAGAAATTTTTGCAAAAAGTACTCTTTTCTGACTTCTGTCTTCTTTTATTTCCCGGGCCTTGATATTTGTAGAGGCTAGCATGGAAGTAAACCAGACTGGCAGAGAAGGGATAGATCCCTCCTTGGCCAGCCATCTGACCCACCGTGCATGAATTCCTGATTGCCTAGGGATTTCAGGTAGGTTAATATAGGTTGCTTTAGGCTGGCCGCTGAACAGAGATGATGCCACCCTAAGCAGCTAGGATGCTGATGATGCTGATGCGGGTTTGATCCATGAAGGAATAAGGCAGTACAAAGAACAAACCAAAGAATCACTTCTTTGACTGGCGTTCTTTGGAAATTTGAGTCCCAGTCAGGAACGCAGGAATTATCTCAGTAACATCTTAAGATATAACGTGCCCAGCAAGGTGGTTTTTTTTAATCCGCAGTTTATATACCTGAAATATTTAGTCCCTGTAAAAAGGTGTTTAATCTGTTTGTCATCCTGCCTGATGCTCCAATAACTATGGCGATGACTTTGCAAGATCTTTCCCACAATCTGCCCATTTTGATGATTAGAGTTCTATGTTTTGTATTTTTTTCCAATTGGGTTTCCTTAATTCTGCTTTCCCTGGGTGTTGCCACATCTACAAAAATTATTCTTTACTTTTCAATTATTGTTATAGCTGGGGCGTTGTGTTCTAGGTGGCAATCAGTTTGTATGTGAAAAGACCATAAGATTTTCAACAATGAAAATGTAATTCTTGCATATATTTCATTATTATTATTATTATTATTATTATTATTATTATTATTATTATCGCTGTGGTGTTTCAACCTGAATCTAGCCCACATTCAATCAAAGACAGACACGCAGAGGTACAGAATAGGTACCACTTCCCTTTCATCCCATGCTGCTGCTCCCATCCCAAAGATCAGAGTGGATCATTCATACAGTACTAACGTCCCAAATTTTGTCTGTAAAATAGTGCCTGTAAAATATCAGAGAGGAGCTGTATGGAGGGCCACCAGGGAAATTCATACATTTCATTCTGAGTTTCATGAACTGACAGTCAAGGCGTTGCTTATTCAAATTAGCTTGGCTTGCAAGAAAGTTGCAGAAAGCTTTAAATTCATCTGCAGATCCTTGAAATGGCAGCAACAGTTGTTTCTTTGTGCCCCAAGGTGGGGGGAGGGGGAGTTGTCACAGCAACAGATCTACAGCCCAATCACGATGCCTTTTCTTTGTAATGACTATGGTGACAATAGAGCAATTTTAATTCAGAAGGAGAGCTGAGGCTCCCGTCCATCAATCAGCAAAGAAATCTGGATGGAGCCAGCAGACCCGGCAGGCAGGCAGCTTCTTTTAAGCCCTGGTTTACAGAACTTTGCCATAGTCCCAGGCTGTGGCTGGGGTGATGAATTCATTTGCTGGATTGCAATATTCAAATAAGTTAATGGTTCCCTTCGGAAATTAAATTGGTTCAGACTCCCCCACCCTCAGCCCCTAAATTTATCAAATCAAAGCAGAATGCCTGGAAGCAATCTGGATTTCGCTGGCAGAAGGACTTTTAGAGGCAATATTATTTGTGTTTTTACTGCCAATGTCATGCAGCTGTAACTCAGCCACTGCAAGTGACTCAAACGTTTTTCTTAAGGTGATTATATGCAAGATCATACTTTTCAATTAAGGCAGCTTGTGAATCTGCCTCTTCGCTCTGCAGCATCGCCTTTGCTTTAAAAAGTGGGTTTCCCCAATATTCCTTGTATGTGAATCCAGTTGTTTAAACCGGAGCTGGATTTTTATTTTCCACACGCCCTTGAACTGGAGAAGTTGAGTCATCAGAGAATTGTTGGGGGGGGGGGGATAATTCTCCTTCTCTTTAGATTTTGGTAAAAATGATGGAGTTTTGAGCATAAAGGTAGATCTGACTGTAGACTTTAGTTTAATATAATTAAGCTGTATTTCCCAATACAGAATTGCATGAGCATTTCCTTTCTTCCTTTTTGTGATGGGGGAGTCATCTGTAATTGCTGCAAAATTCTGCCTGGTTCAAGAGAATATTCAGCAAAATATACTGCTTTCCCTTCCCCACCAAAAAAGACTGGTGGATAATTTCAGAGTCATGGTTTGCTTGGTCCTGAAGAGCATACAGAACAGCACCATTGCATGTGGATTTGTCTTCCTGCTCAGAATATTACTGTGTTATAGCCATGGTAGCTAAAAGGGGGGATTCTCTATTCCTTGCTCACAGTGTTCTTTTGCTTGGTGGTTCTTTCCAATGTGCGCAACTACTGCATAATGTGAAGATCAGCAGTTTCATCTTCAAAGTCATGGAACTGTCCCATCTTCCTTGGTATGTCTGCTGCTTCTGTTCTATCATCAGTATTGATGGAAACTGGTTCTGGTTGCGGTTAGATCAGTGTTTCTCAACCTTGGCGATTTTAAGATGGGTGGACTTCAACTCCCAGAATTCCCCACTGGGTTAGATATTATTACTACTTCTCCTGTTTGGAATCAGTTGTTTTATTTACTATTTACTTACAACGTTTCTATCTACAATCCTTAAAAATCATTCCAAAGAAGGGTAAAATTCATTAACACCCCCCCACTTTTCTATAAGATGGAAACAAATAGCAGTTCAGTAAAAACCATTTGAAAATGTTAAAAAAATTAAATCACTGTAAACACTCTAAAGAGAATAATGACAGTAGTACCAGTTTAAGTGAAACACCGGATGAACAGGTACATCTTAGACTGGTGCTGAAAGCTTGGTGTCAATTGTAACCAACAAGGAGGAAATTGCACAATCAAGAATTATTTGTTATCTTATCATTCTTTCTGTCTCTCCTTCCTTTTTCTCCTGCTATTTTCAGCAGGGAAAGCTTCTATAGTAACTTAACACCAGGAAGCAAACTTTGCTACTCTTGCACAAAAGTATTTTCCTGAAAAAGATGAACCAAGATAATCCCCTAGAATACGTCTGACTGCATGCAACGGGACATAACCAGTGCCGTACTGTTGATGTCAGGGTTGTTCAGTTATTACCGTTGCCTCATTCATGTCCTTTGTATTGCAGAAGTCATCCTTCTTCCATTTGTCAATCCAAAATGGAAGCTCCTCTGGTGAGCCTGGATGAAGAGTTTGAAGATCTGAGGCCATGCTACATAGCAGATAGGGAGGAGAAATCTCATTATTTTTATGGCTCCTCATCTCAGCACTTGGAAGATCCTTCCCTTTCTGAGCTTGAGAACTTCTCTTCTGAGATCATCAGCTTCAAGTCCATGGAAGATTTGGTCAATGAATTTGATGAGAAGCTCAACATTTGCTTTCGGAATTACAATGCCAAAACAGAGAACTTGGCTCCTGTGAAGAACCACTTCCAGATCCAGGAAGAGGAGGAGAATCTGCAGGATGAAGAGTAAGTCAAGAAATGAACAGTTGCAGAAAAGTGTTTCTGGTTAACACTTTCACACTGTTTTCTACTTGAAGACACTTAACAGGACATCTACTGAGTCAATGAGATTCCAGTGTTTCTTCTTCCTTTTTTGTTATTTTAAAGTCCCTTTTATTGAAAGTGACCTGTGGGAATTATAGTCTCAAATTATTTGAAGGGCTCCAGATTGGGAGAAGCTGATTTGATATAAAGCATCTTTACCTTTACCTATCTACATAGATAGATATATGCAAAATTGTTTCCATTAAAAAAAACACATCACAAAGATGCAATTGCATTTTTGTGCAACCTTTAAAGAAAAAATTACCAACTGATATGAAAACAAGAAACAGTCCAAAAATTCAAGAAACAAGAAGCAAAACTAAGTTTACAGATTCTTCCCTTCTTAGTGTAGTAATTATCATGTTACGTGGTTTTTATATTTTTGTTTCCTAGACAGAAGGGCATATGGAAAAAAATATTGTCAAAAACCCCATTCCTTAGGTCATCTCTGAACTGAATTAGAATTGCTTTTCCAGTAGTTTTTTTTAAAAAAATTAATCACTTTTGCTATACAGAGTCATCTCAGACAGAAATACCAGGCCTACACAAGTATGCCTTATAGCTCCAAATTAAAAATAAACTCAGCACAGTCGACCCACTTGCTTAAACCAGTAGACTCATTGGATAGCAGCATCTCCTACTTCATGGAGGAGGGCAGTCCAGAGGCATCCATGGTTTTTTTTTTAAAAAAGTCAAAAGGATAGGCACCACCACACAAAGTCCCATCCCTTTTTACGTGCAATGTGTGTAAAAGGGGTGAGGCTTCAATCAGATGGTCACAGGCTCCATCCTGACTTTTTTGCCCCCCTGTGCACAGCTCTGGGCAGTCTTCTTTTGGAAGGGCTACATCAGTTTAAATCAGAGTCAGAAACCAGAGCCAAATGTTTGGACTTGCCTATAAATAGTTTTTGTCTGTACTGCAAGCTGAGTTGGCATAAAGGCACAGCTTTATGCATGACCTTGGGCCACTCCCTCTCAGCCCTAGGAAGGAGCCAATGATAAACCAGGAGCCTGAGAGTTCTAGTCCCGCCTTAGGCATGAAAGCTGGCTGGGTGGCCTTGGACCAGTCACTCTCTCAGCCCTAGGAAGGAGCCAATGGCAAACCAGGAGCCTGAGAGTTCTAGTCCCGCCTTAGGCATGAAAGCCGACTGGGTGACCTTGGGCCAGTCCCTGTTTCTCAGCCCTAGGTAGGAGCCAATGACAAACCAGGAGCCTGAGAGTTCTAGTCCCGCCTTAGGCGTGAAAGCTGGCTGGGTGACCTTGGGCCAGTCACTCACTCTCAGCCCAACTCACCTCACAGGGTTGCTGTTGTGGAGAAAATAGGAGGAGGAAGGAGTATTTGGTATGTTCGCCGCCTTGAGTTATTTATAAAAATAATAAAGGCGTGATAGAAAATAAATAAACAAACAAACAAACAAACAAACAGCTATTTTTGGACCCTTTAGATAGATTTAGATTTGGAGTGTCTTTAGATAGCCATATATATTAGAAGGCGTAAACATTCTTTTGGTATGGAAAACAGTTTTGAAACGGAAGTAAGTACAAAGCCATGTATGTGTTTAGCTTACAGTGTCTATTCCTTGACATTAAATAAAGAGAGCTGTGTCTTTAGATAGCCATATATATTAGAAGGCGTAAACATTCTTTTGGTATGGAAAACAATTTTGAAACGGAAGTAAGTACAAAGCCATGTATGTGTCTAGCTTACAGTGTCTATTCCTTGACATTAAATAAAGAGAGCTGTGTTGAGAAGTATCCGTTCTATTTGGGCCCAACAGTTCAGTTTAGGGAAGCCCAAGATTCTGCTTTTGCTACGTAGTATAGATAAGCTGGTCATAGTCACTGCAAGATAGTGAGGTGAACTGTATTACCATTATAATAATTTCTAAATTTGCATCTTTACAGATGAGTTAGCATGGGCAACTTTTGTGCCGATTTGTGTCTTTGGTCCTCTTTTCTGGTGACGCATTTCTGCTTTTACTATTAATTAGATAAGTGTTAATGGCCACATTAAGATGGCAAATAGTTTAAATGTTTCTGTTACTATTTCACAGTGATCAGTGTGCATGGTTTAAACAAATTTGGAAGGCAGGTGTGGTCAACAATAGTTGAGTGGAATATTCTTTCTGCCCAAGAAAACCCAACATCTCTTTCATAAACAGTGGCATGGTTTCTCTTTGTATTGCACAACAAGGAACAGATTTTCATAATCTTTGTTCTTCTGGCTGTTGATCTGTTGCTGCCCTGCTGAACTCCATGCAGCTGGGAAGCTTTAGAGTTTGCGTTTCTTTTTCTTTTTTTTGGCTTGACCCCAGATATGCAGTTGTTTGCTTTTTTCCTGAATAGAGACATTGTTTACTGTTATAAAGACATGCTAACAGATCTGAACTTTTCCAAAATTGGGATATTAAAAATGCATTATCTGATAGCACTGTAGGCAGGGTCCAACTCTTGCAGAAATCAGTCAGAAAGCTCTTTAATGGGAGAGCTGGATTCTAGTGGAGGTCACCCCATGGAATGGGGTGCTGACATTGCTCTGTGAAACCCAACTCTTCTGTTTGGGGAAATAAAGTGGACTTGCTTGCCTATAGCCTAGTTAGCCTCATATGCCTATGAGACATATGAATCTCAGTCTGTTAGATTAAGATGTGCCCTATCATCTTGCCATTAGGAGATTCAACTGTAATCCCATCAGTTTCAAGAAAGACTCAGGCCTGTTGACTGCTGAGCAAAGGTAATTCTAGTTCCTTCCTTTTCACTGGAAGTGTCATAGCATTGGCATGCACTCTTCAGTTTTTAAAATAGAACCAGTTGCATCCCGTTGAATCATCGTTACTGTCAGAACCAACCAGGCTGTTGATTCAGTAGGTGTACATTCTGTAGTAGTGATGGCTCAATCTGAAACAGAGAAAATGCAGCTGTACAACAATTGATCTAGCTCCCTTCTCATCATCTACTTGTTCCTCCTCTTGGGGTTTGAATGACAGAAAGCTGGAAACTGCCACTCAATCAGCCAATAATTGTCCTTGGTTCTGTTTACTTGGTTACTTGGTGCAGCAAGTGAGGATCTGCCATTCAGGTTCTTTTGAATGAACAACAGCCATGAGCCATATTATGACAATTGCCTCATTAACTACAAATATTAAATAAAACCACACAGGTAGTAGCCATCTACAAAATGGAACAGAAGTCCCCACCTTAAGCCATGCCCGCAGCGATCATCAGATGAAAATCCACAAAAATTATTTATATATTTATTTATTGATTTATTGATTGATTGTAGGGTAAAAGTAGCCACTGTACAAGTAATGTAAGTATGAGTAACAATGTTTAATAACAACAACAGTTGCAGTAATAATAATCGCCTGACATAAGAGACAGAGAAACAGTTTATTGTAGTCTATGACTAGAAAACAAAGATAACCAAATTATATATCATCCCAACCCACAGACAGGAAAAGAAAAACAAATAGAATCATTTGGGAGAAATAAATCAATAGTTTTCAAAAGAGACCAATGACAAGGAGCAACCTTTCCATTTGTGTTTCTCTAAGAGACAGTGGAGGACGGGAAGGCCTGGCGTGCTATGGTCCATGAGGTCACGAAGTGTCGGACACGACTAAACGACTGAACAACAACAACAAAAAATACCTATTTGAGAGCCAGTCTGGTGTAGCGGTTAAGGCACCAGGCTAGAAACCGGGAGACCATGAGTTCTAGTTCTGCCTTGGGCACAAAGCCAGCTGGGTGTCTTTGGGCCAGTCCCTCTCTCTCAGCCCCAGGAAAGAGGCAATGGCAAACCACTTCTGAAATCTTGCCAAGAAAACTGCAGGGACTTGTCCAGGCAGCCTCCGAGAATCGGACATGATTGAACGGATTAAAAAAAAACCCTATTTATCTTAGTTACAGTGACTGATTTCATTTCTTTTTCACTTTTTCCTTCATACGTTAAGTCCAAGGGGCCAGATACATTAACTGCTGGTCTTAAGAGATTGATGGAGCAGGTCTCACTTTCTGTCCTTCTCCCTTTCATAGTCAAAGGTAAGGACAATCACTGTTTTGGGTTGGCTGAGTCATAATTTATCATACGCTCCCATAACTTTTCAAAATAAATTTGTTCACTGTGACCTTCCAAACCATGTGATGAAACACATAGTGAGAGAGGTCTTCTACCCACCAATATGAATGCTGTGGTGCATTCCGGCACGGATACTGTTTCCCAGGGGGAGAGAGCATTCCAGACTGATAAGAGACTTCGAAGCCCGGACTCTGTTGCTGGGAAGGTTAAGAAGTTCAAGGCCGCCCCTCCCTAGAGCCCTTGGGAGTTATTACCCTTAGGCTAGTTAGGTAGCTTTAGTCTGGCAAGATTCTGTTCATAGGGTAAGAGCAATAAAGAAACTAGAGTTGGAAACCCTTCTCAGCGTGGTTCTTGTCCTTGATCTCTGACAGATGCAGGCCAAAAGGCACATTGTTATGCTTCCATCTGGAATGGAGTGATCAGTCATGGGTGATTTCTCAAGGATATTTTAGGAATCTGTTAGAAAACATGCAGAAAGATTAATACTTTTATTGACATGGACTAAGACAATCTTTATTGGTTAGGTAAATCTATTTATTTATTTATTTTTTATCCCGCCTTTATTATTTTTATAAACAACTCAAGGCGGCGAACATACCTGACACTGTCCTTCCTCTTCCTATTTTCCCCACAACAAGAACCCTGTGAGGTGAGTTGGGCTGAGAGAGAGTGACTGGCCCAAGGTCACCCAGCAGGCTTTTGTGCCTAAGGCGGGACTAGAACTCTCAGTCTCCTGGTTTGCCATTGGCTCCTTCCTAGGGCTGAGAGACAGGGACTGGCCCAAGGTCACCCAGGCGGCTTTCATGCCTAAGGCAGGACTAGAACTTTTAGGATTTTAGCCCAGCACCTTAACCACTAGACCAAACTGGCTCTCAAATCTATGCACAAGATTCTCTGATGTTCCTACTTGCCCCCCCTCCTGATAGCTATATTGCCATAGAAAATAATATTTTCTGTTTGACTTGCTCAGGACAATTTCAGCCACATTGGAGAGAATGGACATGGAACCAGAAGATAATATCTGAATAAAATATATTGAATAAAGAGAATTGGGCTTAGAACTTAGTTCTTAGCTGAGCCAGTAACCCTTAGAGTAGCCTGGGGTGTAATGACACCTATTTAGGCAGCTCACATTCTTTGCACTTCTGCTGCTTGGCTGTCAAAACACGAATAATAGAGATCAGTCTCACAATATTGAAAACATGTGAATTTATTACTGTTGACCTTTTTTTTTAGAATAGAGAGGTTGAATTAAGAACAGAAATGTTGAAAATAAATATCCCGGTGATTACAGGAAATGGAAAGAAGCCAATAATGTTCCCTGATGCCTGTGTTAGAATTCATTCAGTCTTCAATTAGGAGATCCTATAGCAACCAACTCTGTTTGTAGAAGGTCTTGATTAGATTTAGGGTCCTTCCATATACAAGTTTTATACTGATCCAAGACTGGTGCTTCCCCTGCATGTTCCCATGATGCTATGGGGTTCTGGTGGTCTTCACATGAAGTCTGATTAACTTTAGAAGGTAATTGGCTTGGCTACTGCTCCCGAGAAAACATAACACATAGATTTGCTGCATTTCTTTTTTAGCTGCAGTGTGTGAACAGTGTGTCTTGTTCTACTTTCCAGTTCTTCCATTTTCTCTCCCTCCCTTCCTAAAACAACAGTGCTGGGGTGTTTTGCTGCGTATTCTTTCTGGCTGTATTGCACACCTGCACAGTGGCAAACACAGCAAGGGAAAAACAAAGAAGCAGATAGGATACCAGCAATTGTTAGTGCTGGTCTGTTGACCAACGGGAGGGAGTATTGAAGGACTCAAGGTGGGAAAAGTGATGTGCTATGAAGTTGTGCGGAAATGCTACTGTTGGGGGAGCAAAACCAGTGCCCCCGTGAAAGGGGCCTTACATCCTTTTTTGTGAAGCTATGCTTAGCGTGAAACAACGTCTAAGTAGAGAACCCCTTCCACATGCAAGACACCTTGGATTCAGCCATTATTTCTTAGCTGAGGAATATTTTTAATGGTCAACTGCTACTGAAAACCCTCTTCTCCTATTTTAACAGCACTGGGCTAGATCTGGACCAAGTAGACTTAGAATTCACGTTAGATCAGTTCTAGCACATGTCCAGCTTGGATGTATTTACAGTATATATTGTCTTATTGTTGCCTGGGATTGGGCCCTTCATCCAGAGAGAATGGGCAGCTTAGCCGTGGCCTTCCTGCTGTGTTTTGAACTCTGCAGACTGAGCCAACTGCCCTGAGGGAAGCATCTCTGTTTTCAAGACAGCTTCTCTATATTAAAACCTCTTGCTTTCTTCTCCAGGGTCTGGGACGCTTTAACAGACAATTACATCCCATCCATCACCGAGGACTTGAGGGACCCTAACATCGAAGTGCTCAATGGCAATGTCTCCGACACAGAGGTAGTTACCTGGATGGGCCTGTCTCAACCCTCCCCTCCATTACTCATAAGATGAAAAAGGGGACAAGCTTGTGCTGAAGCTCTGATTGAAATCCAGGGAACGGGAACGGCTGCCTTAAAAGTTAAAATGACATTTGGCTGTCATTCCACAAGGCAGAACCTAAGAATGTGCCAAAAGCTCTTACTGGATAGCAGAACAGACCTCCCATGTTTCCGTGAATAGTGTTATTTCCAAGTTTTTGATGTGTATCCTTAAAAAAAAAAGTTGGAATCATAGACACCCCTGTCCCCTCCCTCTCCACTACTTAGTGCAGGGACTCCAACACGTAGTCCAATAACTGCCTGATCTCTGCTTCTTTTAAACCTGCAGAATATGAGCAAAATGTAGCTGGCCTTGGTCTGGTTCATTAACACTGAACCATTTCATAATGAGTTTGCTTACAGTAGCTTTCACTGTTGATGTCTGTTGTTCATTAGCAGTAAGCCACTGGATGCTCTGCTCTAAAACTTCCTCTAATGCAACTTTCCCAGTGTTCCCAGCCACAATGGGAATTGTAATCCCAACACGACTGAAGGGCACCCGGTTGAGGAAGGTGGCTTTGGTGAGTTTCTGAAACATGTTTTTGGGGATCCCTGAGGTCACTTAGAAGCTTTTGGGGGAGACTGACTCCCCATGAGAGCATCCATAATAGCAGGCAAGCTTACTAAGAAGATGATAAACTTACTTGATGGTGGAAGCAGCAGGAATCTAGCCAGCCAACAATTGAAATGTCCCACGATCTTCCTGACTGAAACATTGGTTGCAAAGTTCCTGATTGTGCTTTGTGTGAATTCAAGATGGTGGTGTTCCAGCTGGCTGCTTTTGCTACCTTTTAGACCTGGACATGGGGTGACCATTTGTGTGTGTCTTTGTGTGTATACACACATATGTATAGGGGACCCAGTGGAACGTTGCTGAGCACTCTCATTGCTGGAGCTGGCCTTGATATAGGGGGGCAGTGATGCTCTCTTCGGCATTTTCAAAATGGGATTTAAGGTCTGATAGAGAAGCCCAGTGTCCCAGCTGTGGTGGAGATTTGGGTGTTAGGGACAAGAAAAAGGACTACCTCTTACTTAATCTGTAATATTTTTTTTGCCCCAGAAGGCTTGATTGGCCCCTTCTCTTCTTTATGTGGCAAAAACCTTTCTGTTGAATAAAATCTCTGGCTATGATTTTGCTCCTGGGCAAGCAGTTCTAATAACTACAATGGTCATTGCCAAGGCTGGATCCGTGTTTGGGGGACTGCTTTGAAGGAATCTGGTGATCTCCATGACAGAATCATTATATGCATGAACTCTTTGTTGGACCCAGAGTACATATAACTGTCAGAGGATACTATTTGCAGAAAGACATGTTGTAGACCTGTGGATTTGAAACCCCCTTAATCAATGCAGGCTCAAAGGCCCTTTGGAGGGGATCCTCTCCTGTGTAGGTCTTATGGGTCTTTCCTGATGCTCTCCCAATATTTAAGAGTTCAGCTCCCACTTGTCCCAACTGCTGCATTTGTAATCCTAAACATCTGGAGGGTACCTGGTAGCTCCCCCTGCCATGAACTCATCTTCTGTTGTCAGATGTGCTATATTTTAACCTGACGATGGAAGAAGCCCTTGGCTTAAAGATGAAGGGCAGTGCTGGCAGAGGCATTGGTAAGCTTGCCCCCCCCTTCCAGATTGCTGAGGCTGCCCTGAGTCAAATAATGTCATGCAGTGTGGACTTTCCACTCCAGCTGAGATGGCCCTTTGGTAAGTTACACCTCTAGGAAAGGCAATTTGAAGAATCTCCCATACCCTCTGGTGAGTACCGCAGCAGCCATCTTTTCCTGTGCAGTGAGGGGGGAGTTACGCAATCTCCACTCCAGGGGACAGAGTGGTTTGGGACATCAGCCCCTGCAGCCATTCAGCGGAATAAATTGCTGCAGCCTGGGAAATGGTGAGATGGGCAAATATTGATCCCCTTTCTAAATCAAAGTCATGAAACAGCAAGGGCAATCTGGACGGGCCTTTTGCCTGAATGGAATGGTGAGCGTGGATATCCAGATAACAAGGCGGTCTCCCTTCTGCTACCATCCCCCCCAGTATCTAGCCAGATTGCTGCCTCAGCATGGATATGTTCCATCTTCTTTTCAATTGCCTCCCTTTACAGGAAATGCAAGATGACTCAGTGGAATTTGTCTATTTGGAAAAACTATACAAACACACACACACACACACACACACACCAAAGGCTAAGTTCAAGTTTGAGGAGACACAAGGCAAAGCTAGACCCTCTCCTTGACTGGTGGGCTAACCATGCAGTAAGCGTCAAGGTTTTTTTTTTTTGGTATAGCTGTTACTTTAAATTATCTCAATGTTCCTGCTGCCCTGCTGTAAGGTCACTCGAGGACATATCAGAAAGTTAAAATGGTAACTAGACTTGGCAGGCAAATTTCAGCAGGTACAGTATTAACACTTCCTTGTGGGCCTTGCCAGTCCCTCTAGAAGGAATGGTGGTGATGCCGACACTGGAAAAAGCCCTCCTCTTAAAAGCACCTCAAACAACAGTGGCTTTTTGTCTGTTCCTTGCTGGGGTCAAGCAGAACCCTTGAAAACAGCTTTTCTCTTTCAATTCTCCAAGATTTTTCCTAGGAAGATTTTGCTTGGCTCAAGTGATGCCCCCCGTTTCTTGGACAATTTCTTCTCCCATATCTCGACAGAAGTGATCAAATCAAGCCTGCTCAGCGAAGGGCAAACATCACACCACTGTGTGTGTGGTGTGTGTGTGTGCATGTATGTTAGTAAAACACTATTTGGATTTTGAGAAATGCTGTAGATCCATTTGAACTTAGAGCCTCATTTTTTTAAAGTGAAACAATCTCTCAATTGTATGTGTTGTAAGTGTTAGTGTGAGATTCCCTCTTCTCCCCCCAACCCCCAAATCACAGCAACAACCTACGTGGGGCCCATCCTTGCTACTGAATCAGCATGCAGTTTGTTTTTTTCCTCCTTTCAGATCCATGAGAAGGAGGAGGAAGAGCTTAATGAGAAGAGTGAAAATGATTCTGGTATTAATGAGGAACCGCTGCTCACAGCTGATCAGGTAGAAGCACCCCCTGACCTTCCCTATGTGACAGATGGGAAATAAAACCAAAGATTACTTCCAGCTACTGCAGTAGTAGAAAAAACCACTGCTTTTTCTCTACTGCCTGTTCAGCTGTTCCATCCTAACCAAGAATGTTCTTGGTCATTTAGATGACCAGCATCTTCCCTTGCTCTGCTTAGTTGTGCTAAGGAATTGCTTGTACCAGTGGCTTGGGAAATTGATAGATTTATGGCCATAGTAAATGTTTGCAGACGGCACCTTTATTTCTCTGTTGCTAGCATTGCCCACCCCCTGAGAACCACATCTTATATGGTTTCGGCCATTTGCCGGCACTTGTTTTTAATCCTATTGGAACCTCAGAAGATAGGTGGATGTTGGACACGGATGTTGAATCCAGCTTTCAGTCTGTCTGTGGCCCTGCCTGCAGATTGTGAAAGTACCTAATATTAAAACAGAAGGCATTCATTTCTTTTTTTTCCAAGCTGCTTTGAACCTTTCACATTTTTTATTCTTTTAATTTAAATCTTATTCATTTCTTTTTACATTTAAACATTTATTGGTAAAGTATAGCAACTAGAAGATATGATGAAATACAACATAAAATATAACATTGCTAATATAATAAAAAAAAGAATATACAAAATAGTAACTGATAGAATTCTATTAATAGAATTAATAATTAATATATAATGTTTGTATAATATACTTTCGATATACTATCTCCTGTTTTAGTGTGACACGTGCAAATAAGAATGAGCTTTTGCCCCGCATTCTTCTTCCTCCTCTTTGCCTCTTGCATGATTAAGAGGAATTTATTTAAGTGGGGGTTGTTGGCTGACGACAATACATTATGCGAATGCAGAGAAATCCAAGACCCGGAGCATCTGATGGTGTGTCGATTACTGCCGGAGCCTTGTACTGTCGACGACCTACAGCAAGCTAATGACAAAGCTGTGGCGGTGGCTACATTTTGGCAGAGTAAAGTTTGATCTGGACACGAAATAAAATAAATAAAAAAATGATTAAGAGGAGGAGTTCAGAAGTATTCAGTTTTGTTTTTACTTAATCACAGTTCCTTGTGTCAGCTGGACTGTACCATGGTGTTTGCAATAACCATAATTTGTCTATCCAGATGTGATAAACCAAATGCATATGTGTCCCCAATCCTTCTGGCTGCATAACCGAATGTGAATGTATGAGACTTAAGCTTGGTGCAGCTCATTCCTACTCATGCATATTAAGTTAACCATGTTTTAGTGCAGTGTTTTTCAACCTTACCAACTTTAAGATGTGTGGACTTCAACTCCCAGAATTCCCCAGCCAGCCATGCTGGCTGGGGAATTCTGAGAGTTGAAGTCCACACATCTTAAAGTTGCTGAGGGTGAGAAACACTGCTTTAGTGTGTGGTGCTGTGTTTTAGACAATCAATATCGGGGGACTAGGGATATAGGATTCATCTCCCCATTTTCTTTTATGGAACTTAATGGTATGACTTTGCTTCAGGCACAAAATATCCAACTTCACACAGACACTCGTAATAATGGGAGAGTCAGTTTGTCTCCCTGAGGATCTCAAATGTAAGGTTTTTTTTTTAAAATCAATAAAAAATAGAAGATCCTTTGATAAAGGAAACCCAGGAACATTTTCTAACCCAACATCTTTCAATGTTCTTAGACCAAAATGTGTACATCCATAAGTTCATAAAGCCACTCTAAAGAAATCAGCATGATTTGTATTTGAAAGAGCAGGATGCATTCTAACTCCACTGATTTCATCTCTGGGAAAATGGAGGAGTGAAGAAGCAATGAAATTGACCCTTGTATCGAATGCCCAGTGGAGTATATGTGGTGATTCAGAATGTGGTATTCCACACAGTGTCCAAAGAGAAAGAACAAAGATTGTGTTATTTGATTGTAAAAATTTGACGTTTTGCTAAAACCAAAGAGCTCTGCAGTGGGGTATAGTAATGTTTATTGGACTGGGGTAGTATTTTGGTGCATTATGCCATTGTTAGCAGCAGCAGGATGAATAATGTGAACTGTGCCCTTGAAAGAGAATAGAAGAGGCAGGGGAAGATGTTCAGAAGAGGAGAAATAATAGGGAAATCTATGGACAGTTTATTCTCCCGGTGGATTTTGGCAGTAGTGTTTCAGGTCATCTTTGTCAGGCAGACTCTCTGGCCTCTGTTTCACTTAAATTGACTTTTATATATGTGTGTCTCTCAGGTTTTGCAATGAGTCAACTTATTCCAAGGTGAGCCACCCTTCACTGCGCCTCTGACTTTTTGCTGGGTTCTTTGGAAATGAGATGCAGTTCATTGAGTGGCTGTAAGCACCTGTGATGGTGCTTATTCCAAGTGATGGTTTTTGCAATGTGGGTTGTCTATGTGCGTATGTGCATGTGCATGTGCTTGTGCTTGTATGTGGTGGTGGTCCTTTTTCAACATCTAAGTTGCTGATTGACAGTTTTGCCTCTTTTTCCTGCAAGGAAACGTCTTAGATTTTAATTCATTCTAGGAAAGAACATGCTAGATGTTGTCTGCAAAGAAGGGCTATATAATTTCCCCTCTAGACCCATGATTATAATCCCCGTAGGATTGTTACAGGTAGGCCTTGTGACTCAACCAGCATTTGGGCAGCTCCTCTCTGGAAAGGAAAAGGATGGTAAACATGGAAGTTTACAAGTGGAAGACCAAGTCTGGACCCCCATCAAATTCCATGAATGAGGCATCTGTGCCCATTTCAGTTTTCCATAGTAATTTGGAGTGGTGCTTGGAGCCAATCCTGATTTTATTAGCTGTGGTACAGACCACAGTAGAATCCTGATCAGGGAAGCTGTAGGATATTAAAATCCTTTGATTCAGATTAAGGCATAGCCAAATTAAGGGAATCCGTTGCCCTCAAAGTGTAGGAGAACTACAGTTCCTGACATCCCCAGGCAAAATGGAAGCTGTAATTCAGAAACACCTAGAGGGTCCTTATTCTACAAGTTTACTGCTTATGAACTCTCCAATGTGCTACAGATGGAATGGATTCATATGTCACACTTAGTCATGATATTCCTAGCTATGGTTTATGGATAAACCACAACTGGATGGATTTGTACAACATGCTCAGTCATAAACCAGGATTACACACCTGAAGGGCCAGGCTCACATCACACTTTAAAACAAAATGACATTGTGACTTAGTATGATCCATCAACCCTGCCATAGTCCATTTCCCACAAAGGAGTAATGTTGTGCATGTACCTCAGCAGGTTCTGTCACATCTTTTAAGGGCAATCAAGGAGAAAGAGGAAAAACATCACAAACTAGACTGTAAAAATGCAAATTGGGCCAAAATGAGCACATTTGTTGAATAGTTCTTTATTTATGTCAAGGCATGTTCTTTGGTTTCGGAATATCATAAGGATCAGGTGTTGACTGAACATATTGGTCCAAATGACACCACGTTATCAAGTGTCCATTGAGGCTGGTGGCCTGGAGATGGTAAACTGAGCTAGAATCAAGATGCTTCATAAGGTTCAGGGTGTGTTGAGCCTTCATTCCTTGGCCACCTGCAATGATGTCAGTGTATACAGTACAGGGCAGTGTATCAGCCTCCTGCACTAGCAAGCGACTGAATGATGCAGAAATCCAGATTCCTTCCTCTAGAGTTCCTGCTCCAAGATAGCTCAAAGGGGGCATAAGAACTGCATTCTGTGTTTGAAGTGAACACAGCCAGAGGATTTGAGGATGATTGGGCTGTCCCTAAGTGAAAGATGCTCAGGGATTCTGGATGACTCCATATTTTTTATAAATTAATCACCGATCTCTCATCACAGCTGATACCATAGCAGAATTAGCATAACATCTTGTTCAAAAAGGAAAACAAACAATAGGACAGTGTGCAGCTAGCCCATGCAATATTTTTCCTTGTGATGACTAGGAAGACTGGGTTTGTGCAAAATGTAACTGATGGGGGTGGGTAGAAATGCCATTCAGAGTCTCTCTCAATAGATAATTCTGACATCTCTCTATCATCTATTTATCCTGATATTTTCATGGGTTCCTGTGTGTATGCATGGATGCCCAGGTGCACACAGGTATGCACGCACACATGAAATTATAAGCAGACAAATATAAAAAGATATAAAGTATTGCAGCACCACTGTGGATGGGAGAGGAGACAAAGACTATCAACCAAGTCTTCATTAACATCAAGACCTGAAGTTACTGACTTCCGGTGGGGACATGGCGGACTGAACAGCTGTGCCCACAGGCTCAGCGGGCAGAACTGACAATGCGGCAGGTTTTTCGGGCTCAGGCAGGTTTTTCCTGAAGCCCAGGAGTGTTTTTCCAGAAAAAGGAAAACACCTGGAATCACCCCATCTGTCCTCCGGACGGCTGCTTGCAGCCAGAAGATTGCAAACAGTGTTCATGTTTGACTGCTAGCTGGGAGGCTGGGACATCACCATTTCCAAGCCGCGCTGTAGCCTTAAAGGGACACTAAGACCAGCCATCCCATATGAATTCTTTCATATCTTCAACTTTCGCTGGTTAAGCTCCTAGGGGGTGCCATGATCTACTGCGTGAGAAATGGAGGATTTTAAACAGACTTTCTCTGACTTCCACTGAGATTTTAAACAGATTCTTTTTGATTCCTACCAAGTTTTTATGCAAGGCATTCAGGACATTGTGGAAAATATGAGGTCTAAAATGTGTCATCTGGTTGGGGATGTCGTGGATGAAACTGAGGAATTTAACAGCGACAGAAATGTCTCTTCTAAGAGTGAGATCGGGACTTCTGTTGAAATGCTGGATGAAGATCGGATAGTCGAGTTGAAGAAATTAAAGGGAGAGATCGAGTTCAAGCCATAAGTGAAATTGATCTTCTGATGGAATGCCATGGAAAAGAAGGGGTTATTATGTATGGGAGGTCTCCTGAAGAGGAGTTTTTGAGGGGGGCAGTTGGGCTGTTTGATTTTTTTAAGAAAAAAGCTCTGTGCGCATTGTGGGAATATGTAAATGCTCTTATTTTGAAGTGGGATAAGGGTTTAAGAATATTTATCTGGATTGCTTTTAGGGTTTGGCTGATTTCATTTATCTTTAACAATTTGGATTAAGATTATTAAGGTATAATAAAAAATAATAAACGTCTGTTTTTGGGTTTAATATGATTAAGATTATTAAAATTGTTGTATTATCAAGTACAATGGCAGACAATTTATATGTTTTTTAGTTTGATCTTTATTGTAGTAGACAGGAATGTATAGAATATTAGTAGGAAGGAAATAATTAAATAATGTTATCTTTGGGGGGGAAGTTGATTAGGATATATATATATATATATATACACACACACACATACATACAGGTATATATTTCTTTTAATATAAGGGGAGGGAGCAACTGTATTTAGTGATTTTTATAATGTGCCAATGGAATGATTTATAGAAATAATGTGATTTTGGTTTAATATAGAGTAAGGGATTGATTATGGAATATTGTTGTATATCCTTGCTGTTAAAAGTTGGAAGTCACCTCTTTTTGTAAATTTGAAAAATTTCCTCTTGTGTTTCTACACTTTTTTAGTTTTTTCTTTTTTTCTTTGTAGTTTTTTGTTTTTCTGTAGCTTTTATCTTTGCTTGAAACTTAATAAAATTCTTATAAAAAAAAGACCTGAAGTTACTGGCTACTTCCCTTTTGGACATAACGCAAAGAGAATTCTTCTCAACATAGAGGCCATATGGATTCAGTGGCAATGAAGAAGTATGGCCCATCTCCACATACTTTTTCAGATTGCTAAATATGTTTGAGGCCTGGCATGATTTTACTAATGTTACTTAATAAGTGCCAGCCATTGAGAATAGTAAATGGATGTGGGGCATTTATGACAAAGTAACAAATTGCACAGCATCTTGCTGAGACCATCTCCCATTGGCCAATTGCACGGGTGACACAAAGGAAATACATGTTATGAAACAAATCCATTGTATCAGTTTCTTAGCATAAAAGATTTGGGGCTGCATTACACGTTCCTATGTGGAATTGATGAGATGTGCAAGTCTTTCCCAGTGTGAATTTCTCCAGCCAGATATTTGGGCTGTAACTCCAACTATCCCCAATCATAGGTCTTGTTAGCAATGCCCATTCAGATAGTGGGAGGTTTGAACTGTGTTAACTGCAGGGACTTGTCCAGGCAGTCTCCGAGAATCGGACACGATTGAATGGAAATTTACATACACATACATAAGGAAAGTTTGGTCTAGTGGTTAAGGCAACGGGCTAGAAACCAGGAGTCTGTGAGTTCTAGTCCCGTTTAGGCATGAAAGCTGGCTGGGTGACCTTGGGCCGGTCCCTGTCTCTCAGCCCTAGGAAGGAGCCAATGGCAAACCAGGAGACTGAGAGTTCTAGTCCTGCCTTAGGCATGAAAGCCGCCTGGGTGACCTTGGGCCAGTCCCTGTCTCTCAGCCCTAGGAAGGAGCCAATGGGAAACCAGGAGACTGAGAGTTCTAGTCCCACCTTAGGCATGAAAGCTGGCTGGGTGACCTCGGGCCAGTCCCTGTCTCTCAGGCGTAGGAAGGAGCCAATGGCAAACCAGGAGACTGAGAGTTCTAGTCCTGCCTTAGGCATGAAAGCCACCTGGGTGACCTTGGGCCAGTCCCTGTCTCTCAGCCCTAGGAAGGAGCCAATGGGAAACCAGGAGACTGAGAGTTCTAGTCCCACCTTAGGCATGAAAGCCACCTGGGTGACCTTGGGCCAGTCACTTTCTCTCAGCCCAGCTCACCTCACAGGGCTGTTGTTGTGGGGAAAATAGGAGGTGGAAGGAGTGTTAGGTATGTTCGCTGCCTTGAGTTATTTATAAAAATAATAAAGGTGGGGTAGAAATTAAATAAATAAACAAACAAACAAACAAACTTAGTTAATTCTTGATATTCAGGCAGAAACTGGACTGGAATGTAATGTAATTACCCAATTTTGGTCAGTTTTCAAGCTATCCATTCCCTCTGTGTGTCAACTTGTATAATCTTATGCTCAACCTTGATATCTGTCCTCTGTTTTTCCTAATTTAAGGCAAGTTTCTGAAGGTGGGACAGAGAACATCTTGAACTGTTTTAAGAATGTACATCCTTGTAGTTTAGTCATCCCCAGCCTAAAGCACATCAGGTGTGTTGGCAACAACTACCATTATTCAGTGCTGGTGTGACTGTAATGGCCTTTCCAGATGGTGCAGAAGATAGTTTTACTCACACAGGGGCCATGAAGCAGGAGAAGGCCATTACAGCCAACTGTAAGTAAACTGTTTGAATAGCTTTGGTGGGAAGCCAATATATAAGTCTATAAATAAAGGAGCTGGAATGTAATCTTCATTTATTATTTCAATGCTGTATATGTGCCTTTGTGAGCTGAATAATTCAGCTTCCATTAGAGGTATTCAGATCTCCCAAAGCAACTTTTCCCCAACCGGTCATTTTTCAAATGTGCTGGACTACAGGTTTGATGGGCAAAACCAGTTCTGGCTAGAGATTCTGGAACTGTAGTCCAAAGACATCAGCGGACTGCCGTTAAAAAATTGCAACATTGGTAAGAGCATTTGCGTAAAGTTTTGGTTCTGCAGTTGGCTTGGCAGGAAAGAATGTTTGTCCGTCCCAATTTCTTATGTCCCATTTACTGCTCATTAACTGAAGCCCTTATGGGTTTGTGAAAGTACAGTGTTTTCAGCTGCACTGGTTGCCATTATATTCCTGGTGCTAATTCAGCATCAGTGCTGAGTGCCTTACACCAGAGTATTTCATGTAATGCTCCCTCCTCTGATACATACTTGCTGTCCAAATAACAGCAGACAACCAAGGAAGCAAGATGCAGTCGAAGTCTCAATCAGGTCTAATGCAAGGGGAAAGGGGTTAGGTCAGTGTTTCTCAACCTTGGCAGCTTTAAGATATGTGGACTTCAGCTCTCAGAATTCCTGGCTGGGGAATTCTGGGAGTTAAAGTCCACACATCTTAAAGTTGTCCAGTTTGAAACACTGCTCTAGCCCTCATTTATTTCTGAATACATTAAGGCAGGTCTCGGTGAATGGTTTGATCCTATTTTTCACAGACTCCTTAATGCAGCATTCCCCAGCATGCTGGCTGGGAAATTCTGGGAGTTGAAGTCCACACATCTTCAAGTTGCCAAGGTTGAGAAACACTGCCTTAATGGATGGACTAATGCCTGGTTTGAGATAAGGCTGGAATGTCTGCCATGTTTTGCTACCTTTCCCAGACTTAGAGAAATCATTGACGTCTACCCATTTAGAATTGCTTGAAGGCTGGAGTGAAGGTGTTCATGGCAGGTGAATCAAGGCAGGTGGCTACAAGGAGAAGGTCTTTTTAGGGGTGGGCCCCTGCTTTTCCCTGGGAGACATGGTTGGCCTCCATACTGACGTCTTTGTGGTGACTGGGGAAGTCTTTTCCCCTTCTTTCAAGCATTTATATAATTGATTTTAAATTTAAGTCCTTGTGTTAGCTTTTATACTCTTTATTCGCAGCTCTGATCTGGGCTTCTCTTATTCTTCTAATTGTTGTATGTGCTTGTTGTTGTTGGAGCTGTAATCTGCCCAGAGAACTCGGTTTTGAGGTGATTCAACATAATTCTAGGAGGTGGACTTCAGCTCCTAGAATTTTTAGCAACGGCCATGGTGGCTGGGGAATTCTGAGCATTGATAGCCACACATCATAAAGTTGCCAAGGTTGGGAAATGCTGCCTTAGAGACCGCAGGGAGTATCAAGGTTGGGTGAGTGTGCATGCACGGTAAATGTGTGTGCAAGGATTGACTATGCAACTTCTGGGCTGGGGGTTTCATGGCTCCAGATACCAGCCTCAGGGGATTTAGGCAGGAGAAAGGCATTGGCCCCAAGGCCCCTGGCCTTTGGGAAGGCCCTGAAGACCTGGCTCTGCTACTGCGCCTGGGGGCCTGGCAACAGCAGGGAGCTCTTACAGGGGCTGCGTTGAGCTGATGTCGAGCGAATTCTACTGCTGATTGTGATTTTCTGTTTTTTAAATTGATTATGGACAGCTTTTAGATGTTTGCATATTGGTTTTTAACTTGTTTTTATGGATTGTTTTTACCTGTTTTGTGCCGCCCGGAGTCACTTAAATAAGATGGGTGGCCATACAAGTTGAATTAATAATAATAATAATAATAATAATAATAACAACAACAACAACAACAACAATAATAATAATAATAATAATAATAATAATAATAATATTATCTCCACCTTCTGGTTGCAAGCACCTAGAAGCATTGGTTGGGCATTATCAGAAAGAAAGCTGGGCTAATGGAGCTCTTCTTCCCTTCTTATGATTTCACTGTGGAGGGTATTGACCTAGCAGTGGTTCTTTTATATTCCTTTTTAAAAATTGACTCTCAGATTTTGGGCATCTAAAATAGCATTTACGTATTCCTGACTGCATTTTTGCTTATTGGAGCAAAGCATTGCTCAGTTTGACGTGGGTGGTATGTAATCCAATTGGGCCCTTGGGCTTTTAAAATATGACGTTTCCATAGCAACGTCTCCTTTTCTGACACACTGAAGCCAGCCATCATCTTTAATTGATTTGACCCGACTGTTCTTTCTGCAGGTGATTGAAGAAATTGAGGAAATGATGCAAAATTCACCTGACCCTGAAGAGGAAGAAGAAATTTTAGAGAAGGATGATAGTGGGGACACAAGCAGTCAGGCTGATTCGGTCCTTTTGCAAGAAATGCAGGCTTTGTCGCAAAGCCTGAACAACAACTGGTCATGTGAAGGTAAGAATGTGTGGAGAATTGAAAGGAACGTGTCTCCTTTCTCTCTGTAAAGTGTTGTCCTTTTGCAATTAGTCTGTACAACTCTCACTGCAGCTTTTCTTGGGCTGCACCATTTCAGACTGCAGTGAAGGAATTCAGATTCCCTTGTCTGAGAGGGTGGGTAATATATATGCAATATTTATAAACATTGTATGGTGAACAGTAATGTTTGAGGGAGAAACATTTAGCAAACATGTGTCACAACAAATATGCAAATCCCCATCTGCAACTTCAAGTGATCCAATTCAGGGTAATATTGATTCAGCTGTGTGAAAAAGCCCACTTCTTTTCACTCAGATAGTGGGGAAGTTAACGGGGTGATGAAACTAGGACCCCACGATCTACCTTCTGCTTCCAGAAGCCAAACTGCCAAGTGTACAAAACTTAATGAAACATTTAGCAGAGACAGACCTCTTTCTGTTGTGCAGCTGCTAACGTTTTCCTTCAGCTGTCTTGTCTTTGTGAACTTCCTAACTCTTGAGAATGGCTTGTTTCTCTGATATGCAGGTCCGTTGTGGTTATTATGCATTGCCTGCCCCCAAAGTGGAATTGCATCAATGAAAAAAGAAAGTAATGATATGGATTTGCACATAAACAACCCATTCCATTCCATTCCGGAGTGTCTGCAAGGTCAAAGCAGACATAAAAAAGAGTGGAGGATTGATTGCACTGTTGTGGCTGTTGTGGCCACCATCTTGACTTTTTTGACCATACCCTGTGGATACCCCTGATTCTATATTCTATTCTATTCTATTCTATTCTATTCTATTCTATTCTATTCTATTCTATTCTATTCTGTTTTTGTGTGTGTGTGGGTATGGATTTGCAAATTAGAAATTGTTTCCATGATTTAAATAGCAATGCAATACAGATCTTATGTATTGATGTGTATCTCTCCATTTTTTCTCTGTGTGCTAATTTTGGCAAGGCACATCAAGACCCCTGATGACTTTCTTATGTTTCCTTTATCTTTAAACCAGACTTGGACTGTACAGCCTTTTCAATAGAGCTTATCTCTCAATAGTGCTGTATTCTCTAACATTTCTGTTGCTTTAGGGATAAGAAATGACACAGCAAGTGCAGGAAAGGAGTGAGAAAAAGCCAAACAAACAAAATTAAAAGCATGATATATGGACAAATAAAGAGAAATATAGCTTTATTCTCTTCTCTTTCAAATGCAGGATGACTTTTATAAAATAGAGCATACAGTATATATTCACCTTAGCTGCACTGTATCTTCTCCTCCCCAAGTTATTGCACCCAGACGTTGCTGCTGTGACGGATGAAAACTATTCAGTTTCTTAGTCATGACATGGGAATACTTAGTAGTTCTGCTGGTATCTTTTTTCAAGGAAGGAGCTGGTTACTTCAGTACTGTGGAGCTGGGAAAATAATTTAAACTTGCTTTTTGCCTGCTTTGGGAAGAGCAGAAAAAAGACATCCATGTTCTGCCTGACTTTCCCCCCAGCTTTGGGGGCAGGGGGGAAGGAAAATGCTAATTTTGGTCTGTGTCTTTATCCAGAAGTCTGTTGCCTCTGACATGTCAGACGTTCTTGTGGCATCTCAGAACAGTATACCACTTTCGTGAATGGAATGTGCTTTTTAAGTGTGAACTCCACTTTCCAGTTTTTGTGATCTTTAATGCTGATTTATTTATTTGTAGGCTACCCCATCCCTAGAACCTGGGGTGAGTTATGGTTTCTCAAACCCACAAACATAAGATGCCCAGGTGAAAAAACAAGTAAATAAAAGCACACAGACACCAGAACCACAAACCCAAAGATAAACCTAGTTGGATGTTGAACACCAAGCCCATTAAAAACTCATCACTGTAGTTCTTAAAGAGGCTCGACTATGAATGCTTTACTCACTAAGGAAGACCACAGCATGCTTTTAATGGAGACACACTTGCAATAGAAAGCCTCTACCCATTACTCAGTCCCAGTGCATGACCCTATCTTTTAAGTCAGTATCCCTGTGTTTCAAAACATGCTCATCTGTTTCCTTGTATGCAAGCTGTGTTAACACATATATTGTGAATGCATGCTAAATACAAAAACTGTAGAAGTATCTTCAGATTTGGGGAAACATTTAGTGGGGAACGCATCTGGGCCAGCCCCAAGGTTGCCTGCAAGCATGCCTTCACTAGGTAAAACTTAAATAATTTAAATAATAAAACAGATGATATTTCTGCTGAGATTTCTTGCAGTCCTAATTTTGGACTCTTGGCTTGGTGGCAGAAAATTCCACTCCCATCTAATGTAAAATAACTGGGGCTGCAGAGTCCCTGATTTTCATCAATTAGACTAACATTTTGATTGACTGATGCACTGGGCAGGTGATTTAAATTATTTTAAAACCAATGTTTAATAAGATGGCAATCACCTTAAGAGGCATTCCTCCTTGCTGAGAATCAAAGGGGATGGAATGCCTTTTCTCAGATTTTATTGACACTGCACATAATGCTTTTTTCATCTGAGACAACATATTTTTTTCATTTGCAAATGTATCCCTGTTTAACCAGTTAATATACTAAAAATTACATTGCTAATCAATGCCTCCACTATGAGTGTTGTGATGAATGTCCTGGAAAATAATAGTTGACATTATTAATTACACTTGGCACTTCTACTGCGTTTTGTAAGCACATAGAGCAGCTTTGCACAGATTCTAGCACTAAACCCCTCGTCGTGTCCTGTGTCTGTGTGGTCCACCCGATATATGAACAGGCACCCTCATTTCTTCCCATTCTCCAAGGCTTGGGGCACATGTCTGTCTTGGAGCTTTTGGAGCTACTGGATCGAGTGGAAGGCACCATTCAGGATTACTCGGAGGAGCTGGTGCAGCAGCTGGCGTGTCGAGATGAGCTGGAGTTTGAGAAGGAGGTGAAGAACTCCTTCATCACGATCCTGATGGAAGTGCAGAACAAGCAGAAAGAGCATCGAGAGATGATGAAGAGGAGGAGGAAAGAAAAAGGATTGAGTCTGCAGAGCAGTCGAATAGAAAGGGCAGCTCAGATGCCTCTCAAGGTTAGTGAGACATTTCTGAAGATGGCTTTCAGTTCAAATGGAGGAACTGAAATAAGTGTAGCATAGATTTAAGATTTCCTTCCCCCTTTCCTTTACATGGCTAGGATTGTTCACAGACTCTCTTAATGTAATTTTGCTGGGTGTTCATTTAGCTAAGGGAGATGGGAAATAAGCAACTGTTGTGCCCAATTCACAAAGGCATTGCTGTTAGTCATTGGATGGATGTCTGTTCAGTGAATTCTTCTCCAGGGAGAATTTGGTGCTGGCTCCTGGCTGATGGTCTGATTATTGCAAAATTATCCTAAAGGGGTTTTAGGGTGACTCTTATTAGCTTATGATTGAAGTACTTCAGCCTGCACAACTGTTCTGCAGCCTTCCCCATCCAGTATCTTCCTGATGTGAAAGGAACAGTAACTTTCAGAAAACCCAACCAGCACAGAAATTGCCTCTGGTTCCCAACACATCTTGGGATGACAAATTAGGGAAGGTTGTTCTACTGGTTTCTTTTAATGGGAATCTCTCCACTTCACTGGTGAATTTTAAATTTAGATATAGATGTAGTATATATGTAAACCATCTCACAGATCTGGGATCTTGGGTATACACTGTTGCTTAGCACATGAGATTTGTCATTAACGTTTATTGCTGGTGCCTCCCATAGCATCTGTTATTATTGAGTTGTTGAGAGCTGTAGTTCAGAAGCATCTGGAAAGCCCCCCTTTTCCCATCCCAGGTGTATTTAGTGCGTGGAGAATCTGGATATTGATTTTCTACCAGATACTTTTCAGCTCAAAAAATATAGGGGCAGAATGGCGACAAATTTTGTCAAACGTCTGCTCCTCCCACCCTACCCTGTGTGTTGCACCCAATTTGACAATCCTGCAGTAGCAACTAGCAGTCTGAGAACACGCCCTCAGGGCTTCTGTTTTCTCCTCTTTGTAGCGGTTCAGCATGGAAGGAATTTCAAATATCCTGCAAACTGGCATCCGGCAGACATTTGGAAATTCAGCAACTGAGAAGCAGGTAAGAATGTAATAGTTTCACCCAGAAGGTATTTATCTGAGGTTCAAGTTATGATTGTTGTTGTTTATGTGGCTGAAACAACATTACCATTGTGTAGAAGGCTGGTCTTGGCCAACTTAAAGTAGCCTTGAGATTAAGGAACACAGGACCTTGCCTTCAGTCAGTTGAGGCTCCTGGTCCTTCTAACCCAGTATTATTTTTACTGGTAGCATCTCTTCAGGCCTGCTGTAATTCCTCTAACTGGTAAAGCCACAGATTGTACCTGGGCATCCTTCCTGCAAAATAGAGCTACACCATCTACATCTGCTTTTGGACAACATATCTTATTTACTGATCGTATGAACTGTCTGTAATGTTTTCTTTGGAAACAAAAAAGGTTGTGGTGGTTGTTTCTGATTCTTGTTCCTCTCAGAAAGAATGGTCAGGATTTATAACTGCCAGTATTGCTCATTTCCAGTATTTGAACACTGTTATCCCATATGAGAAGAAAGGGGCACCTCCTTCAGTTGAGGACTTACAAATGCTTACAAACAGTAAGTTTCTATTATGTTAAATTGGGTGTGTTAGAATGTAAGTTCCTGATCTGCCATGCTGGGTGTATTGAAAACATAACTTAAAAACATTTCCACTTAATCACAGAGGAGGTAACTGAGGATTATGTGCCCATATTGTTTACTTTCTTTTTTAAAAGCATGGAGAAATTTAATTGGGGGAGAAGGGCTGACCATCTTTTTAATGGGTAGGTACCCTTTTTTGGGTTAAGGCTACTGTATATTTGGTCTTTAGAACTATAATGCTTCCTGTAGTTTGTGACCATTGCAAACCATGGAGAGAATTTCTATGGGTTATTTAGCTGCTTCTGATGACAGGAGAAGCCAAGTGTGAGTAATTAAGGAATGATGTACCAGCATTGCTGTTCATTCATTCTAGCCCAAATTCTGAACAATTCTGAGTGGTATCTAAGTGTTGCCAGTTGGAGTGAATGTAATTTCCCTTCCTCCTCCATGTGTATTCATTGGAATGTGGGCAGAAACACAAGAGTGAGGTAATATGGGCGATATACAGATTGTCTGGGTTAGATAAATTTTTGTTTTAGATCTTATTGCAATCCTTAAAATATATCACTAAGGAATCATTGTAAAGACCAACCCAATATGTTCTAGAATAACAGATTAGTTAATAACTTCAACAGCTATTTTATAAACATCCGAATTTGCCAGCAAGGGGATTTAGCCTCCCTAACTCTGAATGATTTGTGGAACAAAAATGAAAAGGTTGAGATGTTGTGATGGGCCTTTGTGCATTCTGGGAGAATCATCCATCTCCCTTTGTGTTTCTATGGCAACTGTGTTTTGCACTCACTGGAACAAACACCGTCTTCTCTTGAAAAGAGCAGAGAGTTATGAATGGCTATTTTGTGCCCAGAGTGAGTTTTGTACAAATGACAATTTGTGTTTAGAGGCAAAGCCTCTAGAGGCAAAGAGGTTACCAGGGATAAATTTGGTTTTTTTTTCCTTTTTTTCTTGTCTAATTAACTATGCAAAGCTGCTTCAGACTATCATGCAAACATACGATATACTTAGATGAGATCAGTTACTAAGCTGGAAGAAAAGTTCCTGAATAAGATTCAAAGAGCAATCAGTCCCTCAAAATATTGGACCTTGTAAGCTACCACCAACAGCTAATGAAGTTATGTGTCTAGTATCAGATTTGAATGTATTGTTTTCCCACATTCTGGGTAAAAATGGATTAAATTCATTTCAAGTTCATAGTACTTTTGCACACAGTTACCCAACAGGACATTCCATTTTAACATTTATCTTCCAATTTTATTTGCCCCCCTCCCCATACTTAAATACACATTTTCAGATATTTAATCAGCTAAGGCCTGTGTAGCAACATGGAATTTGTTTGACAGTCTGGACTGACCCTTTTGTCCGAATGAAGGAGAAATCAGCTAAACACTCAACATAGGAAAACATAGCCTTTCCTAATTCTCGATTGAATTCATTATGCAAGTCTTATTCTAAAAACCAAATTTAATCTGCTGGGACTGCTACTCCCAGAATTCCCAACCAGCAGGGCCAAAAGTGTGTTTGCAGTCCCACCATAGCTAAGAATACAAGAGCAGGGAAGGCTGTGTTATGTCCCACCAGTGACTGAATTTAGCCATTGTGCTAAGAACATTGATAGGATCATCAGGTCTCTTTGCAGCACAGGCCTTTAATAGCTTTCAGTAATCAGTGTCTGGTAACTGTCACATTAACTCTATGCAGGCATGCACTTCAACACAGACCTACAACTGTACAAAACACAGAGCAACCTACCCTGGCCTTTTCCCTATCTTTTTCTTTGCCAGTCCTCTCTGGCATCCCTGTCTTGATCTAAAATAAAATAAAATGTGTTTCTGCTTGCCTGAACGCATCTAGGGCCTTCTGTGTGATCAGCAACTCCGTAATTTAGGCCTTCTTAAAACAGAACCGGCGAAATGGGGTACTCAGCTGGCAAATGCTGCAGGAGTAGGCCTATTCCCCAAACAGTCTTTCTACATTTCCTACTTGTTCGCAGTTGCAGGACAGAGCTATGGGAGCCATTGTCCTGGATTCGCTAAATTAGCCTCTACCCCTCAGATGATGGAGCGGGCGTGGTGGCTCAGTGGGTAAGACGCCAGGCTTGTCGATCGGAAGATCGCAAGTTCGGAGGTTCGAATCCCTAGCCCTGCGTGACGGAGTGAGCTCCTGCACTTGCCCCAGCTCTTGCCAACTTGGCAATTCAAAAGCATGCAAATGCAAGTAGATAAATAGGTACCACTTTGGTGGGATGGTAACAGCGTTCCGCGCGCATCATGCCGGCCACATGACCATCGAAGCATCTTCGGACAACGCTGGCTCTTCGGCTAACAAACGGAGATGAGCACCGGCCCCTAGAGTCGGACACGACTGCACAAATGTGCGGGGGGGAACCGTTACCTTTTACCTCAGATGATGTAGTCCAGAACATTGCCCTTAACCAAGTTGCAGCAGATCTGAATACAAGTCTGGTTTGCTTCTATACCTGGAACTGGTGGGGTGCCATCTTGCTCCTTGCCTCACACGGTACAAGGATCAATTGTGGAAGGTGAGGGTAAATGTGGCAGAGGTACAGTTGATGTCTGGGTGCCCAGACAGGTTAAAAAGAGGAAAAAAATGGCTCAGGACCCACTAATGACTTTCTCCCCAACTTCTTTCCTCAGTTCTCTTTGCAATGAAGGAAGACAATGAAAAAGTCCCTACGCTGCTGACCGACTACATTTTAAAAGGTAACAGTAGGAACAGAAGAAGCAGGCTCCTGCTGAGTCAGATGACCAGTCCATTTTGTCTAGTGTTACCTCCTTGATTCAGCAGAAATTTTTCTGCAACCTTCTTAGATTTTTAAACTGATATCTGATCCTTTCACTGGAGGTACCTGGGACTGACCGTGTAGCCTTTTCTACAGAGGTCAAAAGAGAAGATGCCACAATGAATGTCTTTCTCAGTCTGGGATGTATCTTATATCCTTCAGTTTCCTAGCCCTCATGTTGGGATGCTTAGCAATAAACAGCCTGCTGAGTTTCTTTTTCCCCTGGTGTGGAGTTTCATTGTGATCCCCCTCCAGCTTTGCCACCCATTTGTTTGGGAAACAAGCTTGACCTGCAGATCTCCACTGATTTTATTACTCTGCCCTGCATACATATGCATAAAATGAAGGTACAGTAGAAGATATACTGTCCTTGTCAGTGATTGCAACTAAAGAAGTTAATCCTTGGGAACATGTTAATGATTTTTATTAAATTTATGCTCTTAGCAGTAAAAACATAATCCATTTGACTGAAGACTTGCACAGACTGAATTTCCTTTCTTTCCTTTTCTCTCTTCTTTCCCTTCTTCCAGTTCTCTGTCCTACCTAAGCTCTGTGTTCTGTGCATCATGAAGACAACAGGAGTCAGGCCAGGGTGTCATTCCATCACAGGACTGCATGACATAATGTACACTTCTGAATTGTGTATTTAAAATGTATAGCATTAACGGATTAAATATGAGTGAAATTCTATCCTTCACCGTTGGTTTCTAGTCATAGTAGACATTTGAATGCATGAGTGAAGGCAAGGGATGCTTGTCCCCCTCCCCCACTTCTTCTCTCTCTTGACCACCTCCATCTTGGAGGGGGTATTGCTTTATTCCCTGTACTCTCAGTCCACCTTTCCCCAAGCAGTTATGAGACTAATTTGAATACTGAAATAAAACTTTCATTTAATTAAAAGGTTGTCGTATTTCTTGAATAGTTTATTGCTGGGGGGGGGGGATCTAAGTTTCCTTAATGCTATAGAGGAAAAAAACAAATTATCTAGATTTGGGTAGAAATATGTTTGCTTTTACTACATGCTGTGCAGAAAATAGATTCAGAGGTATCAGTGAGAAGAGGAAACCAGTCAGACATTTAATCTGTAGAAAAGCTAGAAAGATAGAGCATGTGAATAATTATTGATTCCTGAGAATTGCTGGTTGAGATGAGTCCTCCTTCTGACAAGGTTCATGTAGCCTTAGAAATGAAGTGCTCCTGTTTAGCCATGCCTTCTTTTAGGACATGTCAGTTCCATGTTCCCTTTGTGATTTTTTTCATCCTCACAATGCCATGATCGCAACCCATAGCCACTGGTCCACAAACCAGTCTAGTCTTCACTCAACTATTTTGGGAGTTTCCTCCTACAGATGTGGTATTCTGCAAATCTTGGCATGAGTATGGTCTCTCCTCTTTAGTCCGTATGGAAAACATTAGACTCTTTTAAAAAAGATCACTTAATCACTCTGAACTCCTTGGAGATAAAATATATACCCTAAATAAAACACAGGTAAATACCAAATGACAGATTGCTCACCAATACATTTTCTACAAAATGACTTTAATTTATATGCATGTTTCCTCCACAGGAGCTTTGATGTTTGTTTGAGAACAAATCCATGACGCTTTAGATATCTGGGCTTCTAGACGGAGCATCCGGGTGACCTACTTTGCATAGGAGAAGGGACTCTCTTGGAAGGGCTACCAAGTCTGATTTTAAAAAAAAGGGGGGGTAAACAAGGGGACCAGCCTAGCTTTAAAGTTACCCAAATAGCAGCTCCCAGGCAGAAAGGGAAGGAAGTGTTTGTTGCATGCTTCCTCACTATGGTTGCATTTTGATTTACAATTCTTGTTTCTAAATGTGCATTTATATTCCTAGAAAAATTAACATCTCTTTTTGGGGGAGTGGGGTGGGGGCAAACATGCTTTCTTTATTTTGCTTTGGAGGATGGATGATCTGCAAGTAGTTACGGTGCTTCATCCCTCAGTCACAGACAATGCTACATTTAGTCCAATAGTTAGTTAAATATTAGTTAAATAATTTGGGGGCACTGGTTGTACAGTATTGACCCCAACCTTTAGATCTAGATATGTATTATACCCCCTTTTATGGGACCTCTCTTCTTAGATAGCATTATTTAGCTGCAAGTTGCTTGTGTCCATATGCAATAATCCAGCATTGCTTAGTTTCAGAGTTCTCCTATTTATTTGCTGAGCAGGGCTCTGGGTATCTTGCCCCAAAATATTGCTCTGAAGGCATTGTTAGTGTAAAAGGAGCTGCTTCACTTCCAGGCTGTGCTGGCAGAAAGAGATGTTTGTTTTTCTCCACCTCATATGGAATGTGAGTGAAGAACATGTTGCTCCTATGGGTACCATGGTCTATTTGGTTGGGCAAGGAGCAACTTTTCATTCCTCCACCCCTCCAAAGAGAGCTGGCATATCCAAATGAGGAGTGTGTCTGTATGTCAGCCTTTCCCCGTCAAGTGAAGTTCCACAGGTGTACTGGACTTCAACACCCAGAGTCTCAAACCAGCATGGGCACATGCTGGAGAGCACCAGGTTGGGGAAGGTTGGTCCGCGCGTGTGTGTGTGTGTGTGTGTGTGTGTGTGTGTGTGTGTGTGTGAGAGAGAGAGAGAGAGAGAGAGAGAGAGAGAGAGAGAGAGAGAGAGAGAGAGACAAAGGATTTGTCTCCAATACTTCATGCATTTCCTTCATGCACTAATCTCTGTCTTCCTCTTTCTGTCTCATCTGTCTTATCTCTGCCATTTCCTCCAGTAAAATATTGTCCTTGAGTTAGCCAGAAACATTTTCAAAACCCCTTGATTTATCTTGCCTTGTTCCTGAGAAACATTTTATCAGAGACATAAGCTTACCCTTTGTCCTATAAAACAAGTAGATTTGGAAGAGAAGAAGGTGGCCAAAAGACAAAACAAAATACAAGCCATCTTTTGGTATCATTGCAGACTATTTTTTTTTTTGAGAAAACACAGCAGGATAGTTTGAGTCAAAGTTAAGAGAGTGAGCTGCAGATTGAGGAAACAGAAGCGATAGTCACTAATGAACAGTAATGGAACCAAATGAAATACAAATTCAAAGATGTGCTCCAAAGAGGAGAGAAAGCTGTGCACACATCTAATGGAGTTGCATTATTTAGCTTTCTAAGATGAGAAAAATGATGGTTTGTTATTTGTATTATACTGTATTGTTGTCTTGATTCCAGCCCTGCCTCCCTGCTGCTCCAACATTATGAATGAAACTGTATGCCTCGTTGCACAAGGTGCTATCCATTTATTGGTGCATCTTTTAAAAAAAACATTCTGAAGAGGCCAGCTGAAGAGCTTCTATGCATATTCATGCTGGCTTCAAAACAGCAAATATGCAAATTAGCAGGATAACTGGCTAATTTTTAATGAGTCCTAGCTGAAGATCCCAAAGGAAGCTGTACACCAAACATTTGCTACCTCCCCTGCCAGCCCCCAGGAAAAGATTTGATAAAATTTATGGCATCATAAAACAAAGCTGCAATGAAGTACTGCATGTATGGTGCTATGGTTGACCTTTATTATGGCACTATGAAGTGCACCTGGTAGTGCCTTTTCATTGTATGAAGTGACATCCTTCTTACAGATTAATTCTGCCTCTGAAAATACACCCAGAGTAGACATGGGGCTGTGTGCACATCATAGCTTTGGACCACAATAGGGATATGCTTGTACCACCTCACTTACATGAATTATGCTCCCTTTAACATCATATATTGATGGAGCTGCAACTCTGATTTTGTTTCAATGCTGCATTGATTTCCTCTGTAAACTCCTATCCACTGGTGTCGTCTTTGGGGTCATTTGTCCAGATATACTGTAGCTTTAGCTATTGAGTTTGGCTCTCTGGAAGTTGAACTTCCAAATTAGTTGGAAGTATTTTGACCTAGATGCTGGCATATGAATACTCTTAAGGCTCTGTACAAGGCATATGCTCCAGGTGTGGTGATCTTTTCCATAACAATCTAGTAATAGGGCTGGCTGTTGCAAAGTAGATTGATGCAGTCTATGGCAGGAAGAGAAGTGTACAACAGAGTAAGTTCAGTGCATTTACAACAGCAGTATCTATGTAAGTATGCTTCATCTATAGAGCTCTTAAACTCACTATTAGCTCAGCAAGAAGAATGTCACTATCTAAAAATATGCTGACCTACCGGCTGCATATAGATGTCATGGTTACCCTTGGCTTAGAGAATCATCTTGAGCAAAGAGTGGGCATACCTGCCCACGCTCTGCTGCTTGCCCTTCTCATATGGCTGCAGTGCAAGGAAAAGACTACACTAGAAGCTTGTATTCCAGGTTTACCTGCAAGAATAAACTCATTGTGGCTATGATAATTAATTGTGGTTGGCAGTTGTCTTATTTCAAACCATAGTTAAGATTAACCCAATTGTGAGCATGTTGTAGTTCAAAAAATAAATAAGATGGTCACAACAAGGAGAGCAGGATAGCAGGAACGCGAGTTCCAGACTTGCATAGGTTCATTTCTATGAAGTGAACATAACTGAAGATGGCTAGTGCTTTTAGGGACCTTTAAGAATGGAGAACCTCTTTAGGTACAACCATCTGGCTGAGATACAGCACTGGGGAGAGAAGTCACTTTGGTGGATTTGGGCTCTCCTTATTTCTTATTCCTAAACCTTTTAAATAAGAACATGTAAATAAATGCAAGGAAATACAGCTGGAAAACCTCATCTGGTAGCACTTTATAATAAATGGACATGAATTAATACTAAATTACAATGAATTTTCTATGAAATTACATATTACATTCATGCCATATCAGGATCCATAATGGAATGAGGGGCTTGGTTTATGCCCACTGATACTCCAATACATTCCCAAGGAATTATTGTCAATTCAACCCTTAATGTAAAGTGATTGATTTAAACCTCTCAACTCTTTAAAGAGCCAAAAGAAGGAGTACAGATACATGGTAAATGAGCTTTGTGAGCAAAGAGAAAGGAATTCTTAGAACTAACGCTTGACTTTTAGAACAGTAAAATGGGCAAAATCTTTGTCTTGGAAGTTCAAGATTTGTGTGGAGGATGCACTGTGGAAAGTGGATGAATCATTGGACAAGGAGATTGCTTTCAGCTCTGTGTGTGGGTTTTGTTTTGTTTTTGGCTAGCAAGGAAGACAAACCCTAAAGGGCAACATTTTCTGCCCCACTTATAACAGCATCAGAAAAAGGGAAACAGATTGTTTGGAAAACACAGATTATAAATAAAACTATTGGTGCCTTCTTCCTCTGTTGAAAACATTGTCAGGGTTCCCTTCCACCCCCTGGAGGGAAAAATACATTCATGTCAGGGAAATTTAACTATGCATTTTCTAAGCCAGAGTCCCACAATTGTAGCTTGTAAGTTGATAAATCCCTCCCTCCCTTTCATTTTTGTACATTGGAGATATTTTCCTGAGCACAATGTACAAAATAAAATCAACAAACTCTCTCTGAAGGGGTATTTGGAGGAAGAAAGATGGAGTGAGAGGCTTCGGTCTGCCTAAGACAGTGCTTCACCTAAACTGCTGAGTTGGAAAATACTGAACATTCATCACACACACTGCCTTCATTCCTTATTAAGACATTGGCCCATGTATCTCTCTCTCTTTTCCTTATCTTGTGACACAAAGATCTGCCAGAAGTCATAATGGTGTCCAGGCTACTCTCAAGATACAAAACCTTTGTGGCTGCAGAAGGAAGGGGAAACCTCAATCATTTTGAGTGGGTCCCATGTCTAACCAATCAGAGGAAACCACACCCTTGATGTATGTTCCAACTGTTAACAGTGACATGCTCACAAAAATATTAGAAGCATCATTTTTCTGGTAGGCAATTGTCCATGCCTCCCTGGAAGAAAATGCAGCAGCAACGTGTCTTTTTGTGGCAGAAGCAATAGGGAATAGCTCCATACACAGATTCCTTTGTTGGTTATATTTATAGCTGCACCTGTGGTTTGGGGTGATGTGGACGGAAAGCATAATTTGTCTTCACTCAACTGGGTGAGCCTTTAATAGTGATATTTCTAGGATTGTCCATCTGCATGGAAACATCTGTTTCTTGAACCTGTGACTTTTTAAAGGGAGAAAACTGCATTAGACACACACACACAAAAGCATTCTTAAGGCCAGTGTTTATGGTAGAGCTGCCATGTGGAACTTGCTTGAAAACATTTCCACAAAGGGAGGGGTTCAGGGTCAACAACTCCCAATACTGATTGATACTACAGTCACTTTTTAAAAAAATGACTGCAGCCAGCTGGAAAGTATCCCATGATTCTCCCCTTGGTGCCTGTTAAGCTCATTACACTACCTGACTTGTTTTACATTTTTTTTAAAAAATGAGGAACTGGCATGATGCAAAATGAAGTGCCAGCCACCAGCAACATTTTTATTTCTAAGAATGCTGGTGGGCCCCTTAGCACATGATGGGCAGCTGCCACTCAGTGTCTTGTTTGGAAGGATGCCCGCCTTCCAAAAATAAAGGTAAATGGGGATTGTAGACACCATCTCCCTTGGGGTGGGGGTGGCAGATAGCATTCTGGTAAATCAGTGTTTTGCAAAAGGTTATGTCCCTTCTCTATCACAGGTCTTCTGACACTCTGTCTATGGGGAACTTGCCCACCAGTATAAGCCTTCGACAATACATTGCCCACCAGTAGCTTTTCTGCAAGTGTGCTCCTTCCATAGTTTCAAAATTCCAAATGGCTCACAGCCTGAAAAATGTTGGGGACCCCATATCTACTTTCCATGCTTTCACTGCCGTAGGCAATTAACTCACTGTACTGTGATAATGTCCACATGGAGATTTAAATCAACCTCTGCCTGTAGGCTTAACTTATGACCTAGAGTAGCAGTGATTGCTAATGGGGAACATTATTACAACTCCCATCCCTAGGTGTCTGCAATATGTTGAGTTGAATGTTGATTTTGTATGCTTTTTAATTTTAGAATTTGTGGGCTGGAGTGGGCAGGAGAGCAGTTCCTGGGAAATTAGATTGTGAAAATATGATTTCCTGCACCCCACCTGGATAGCTGTCCTGCTTACCTCCAGAACGTTCCTCCTTGTCTGAAAATACGGGAATTCTCTATGCCACTGATCCCTTCCTGCTTTGCAAATGGGCCTGCAAATATTAGAAATTTGAACCTGCTTGTATTCCACCAATGCATAAAGCCATAATGATCACTTCTGTATTGATGAGACTCTAAACAATTAAAATACTCAGGGCCATTCTTTCTGGCTAGCTAACACCACATGCTATACCAAGGCATCAGCTTGGGACACTAAAGTGGTGCAACGTTCCATTCAGAAGGCAAAAATGATTCTCCTCTAAAATGGTTCAGATCACAGGGCATTACCTATTTCTCACATTAATTGCAAAGCACAGACCCTTTTTGTACGGTCTGGGGTTTTCCCTGAGTCCTGAAGACATGGACTCCATATCTGCAAACCCCACAAGACATCCACTTGCAAAGGGCATTGGACTCTCAGTGCTCCTTTGTTGAATTTTGCTAATTCGCAAATGTTTGGTTTTTCTCCACCTACATTTTTGTAACCCATTCCCTTCTAGTTTTTCTTTTCTTTTTTTGTAAAAACCATCAATCTCATCTCCTTTTGCATCTATAAATCTCTCATAAAAGCAGTGAAAATGAAAACAGGCGTGCCTTTGAACTGCATGTCACAAAAAAGGCATTGCATTATAACATCCATAAAACATTCAGTCATACAGAAAACAGCTTACTCTAAAAACACTTTTGTTGTTGTTATCAAAAACAAAGGCGGGAGAAAGTGGGGATGAAACTAGCCACAATATGTGCCTTGTAAACATGTGTCCTTCACTTAAATAACCAGCTTGCACACTTGACAGGATTTTCAATGTGCTTCCACGTCCATTCCTGCAACTGAAAGCAGGTCAAGCAGGACATTTGGAAAGGGTACTGTTGTTGAATCTGAATTATATTGTTAAAGGGATGTGGGGCTTGTTCATCAAAAGTTCAGGCGGTCTCTACAATTCAGGCCAATGAGTTTTGCAAGCAGGTTCAACTGTTTTCCAGTTGGTGACTGTACCACCATTGGCTATAATCCTCTATTCAAGTGAGTCACTGTGCTCTAAGCCAAGGTCGCTAACATTAGTTGTCTGGAGTTCCTCAGCATCCTCTTCCAGTTCCTCCTCCTCCTCTTCCTCCTCCTCCTCCTCTTCTTCTATTTCATCCTCCTCCTCATCTTCCGTCCCATCTAGTGAGTCATCATGACCTGCCATCATGGCTTGCTGCATAGCAATAGTGGCGTTATCGGAGGAGAGGGTTTGGAGGTTGTCCATATTGATGGAGCCTATAAGGAAAGGCAAAGAGCTGATATGATGGACATTTGAATGATGCTGCCTAAGTAAGACTTTAGGGCAGACATCCAGAAACCTCCTGAGGTCCCCAAATGCAGTGGGGTTGATTTACTGTTTTTTTCCCCAGGTATAGTAAAATAAAAATGCACAAAGGGAAACAATATCTATTGTCCTCTAAAGAGTCATCTTCCACCAATATGAGAGAGACACTCTACTGCCTACTACCAGGTACTGTAATTAAGAAGTTCTTGCAAAGATAGAACTAGAGAAAAAAACAGCGTTGAGCTCTTTTCAGCAAAGGCAGCTATGTATATGTCAAATACACCCATCCATCCAGGTCTAAATCAGGTTAAGTTCTGAAACCAGAAACTCAAGTGCTGTTTGATTATTTCCCATCCTGCAATAATATTCTTAGAAGCTGATCAGAGAGTCCTTATTGACAAAATAAGATTAACAAAATGGTAGTCTAGCGGGGTAACTGAAGGCTGCAAGGGAGCACACAGCAGAATTTAAAACTCTATCATATATGACCAATCACTTATCCAGGGTAGTTACATGGAATGCTTTACAGAGGACAACTCTCTATTTAAAGGTAATTATCTTTTTGGGAAGTTCCCATCCAGCTGCAGTTGAATCCAGGGGTTTCAGCTGCCCATGAATAGTTAGCCACTATTATTTACACACACACACACACACACACACAGACTGAATATGTTCACCTATCATTTTCCTCCCACTGAGTTCCACTGGGTCTCTTTATTTAACTGGTATTCTGGTCCAAGTTCAGTTCAGGGCTGGGTTATTCCAGAGTTCTCCAATCTGGCACTTCCTACAGTAGATATGTTGGAGGCTTGTGGCAAATTGCCCACTGGGATGGCTTTTGGAGCCAGAGTCTCAACACATCTAACAGACTGAGAATAGAGCATTGACCTCAGTACAAAGACACTTAAATGTCACATCGATCCAGTGATTCTTACCGTCAGGATTAGTCCCGGGGTTGCCTCCTTGTTGCTGCAGAACCCCAGCTGCAATGGAGTTGGGCCAGAATCTCTGTGTTGGCCGGTGCTGGGATTTGATTTTCTTGGCTTTGGGGGCTGGATCTGGATTGCTTGCATCAAGCATAGGTTGCAAGATACGTCGCCGGGCATTGATAAACCTTCCCAGAAAGAGGATGGCATATTAAAATGTGAATTGTTGCATTTCTTCATTCTCTTGATCTATTCAATGCATCAAGGGCTATTGTTTAAGAAAGACAGTCTTGCAAGCTTATATTTAATCCTTAGAGTTAGAAAGAGACAACCACCCATATTAAACTGAACCCAAAACTAAATTTCAAGATAATTTCATCCAACTCTTCTTCCCAACAGCACATGGAGAATGTCTGACTCTGTGCCCTGTGGAAGGACCCTCCCTTGCTCCTGCTTTGCATATCAGCTTTTATACCAAATCAAACTATTCCGATTCTTGTTTATATAGGTAGTCCTCATTTAGCAACCACAATTGGGACTGGCAACTTTGTCGTTAAGCGAAGTGGTTGCTAAGTGAAACCGCGACTGTGCTTATGATCTTACTTCAGCTTCCCTTTGCTTTACAGACCTGCGAAGGTCGTAAATGTGAGGATTGGTCATAAAGTTACTTTTTCATAACTGTTGTAATTGTGAATGGTCACTAAATGAGGCAGTTGCTAAATGAGGACTACCTGTAAGGGTATTTGTCGACCTATCTCAACACTATCTACTTTGACGGACAACTGCTCCAGAGGCTTTCTGACATGGCACTATCTTCTCTAACTGTGGACAGCACTGTTATGTTTTGGTTATTGTCTAGGGCTCCTTAAGGTAAGGAAGGAAATAAATATTATAAATTACAAAAATACATCTATTTTCAATGCTGCTCTTTGCTGATTATAAGTAACCAGTAGAGGGTGCTATTGAATTAATGCAGATCTGGAATGTAAAGAATTTGCATGCCACAAAGAGTTGATTTTTCCTCCTCAGAAGAAAAGAAATCTGTCTTGCAAATGTTCCACAAATACCAGCAGAAGCCAACAGATGCCACAAATATAAGCCCAATACAAAGAAAACATTTACAATAATGTAAAAAAAGAAACGTTACCACACAAGCTTATGCATGTTTGCCCACAAGTAAATCCCACTATTAATATAAAGATTGGAAGACTGTCATTTAAAAATCAGATTCACACCTTTCAAAGGCTTAAAATATTCAGTACTGGTTCCTCAAATGATTTAGACCTGGTCTTCAAATTAATTTTTGTTCAGATAGAAATGACAACAAGTTTGGTTACTTTTGATTGCCAAACCCACATAAAGGGGCTGGAATCTCACAGGCAATTTTTCTGATTATATATAGATTTTACCCTGACTGGACTTGCCACCGTGTGGCAGGATCTGGAATTTATCACGTCTTTGAGTTCTGATCATAAACATGGATCCTCCTGTGAAAATGGGAGCCAATACTTTTACGAGATTTTTTTTTCTTTTTACTAAGAGGTATGGCACTTTATCTTACTGACATAACTGGGGATGCTGAGTTTTAACTTCTCAGTTTTAAAACTGTTTATAACAAAAGCCAGAGTGAAGATGGAAGTTTTTCAATAGCTGTACTTCATGGACCATCTTTAAAGGTATCGCATGAAGCCTCTGGACTAATTTCAAGCTTAATACGTAAATTACATTGAAATATTTGTTGAGGCCTCTAGGGAGCTCTGTTCTTTCCCAGTAGCCTGAGAAGGGGATAAGCGGATGTCAGAAAGGGAATAAAAGAGGAAATGTCAGTAAGGAAATGGGTGGCCCCATCCAGTTTGGCTTCTGGCACCACCCAGTGCCTTAGTTCCACTATTCATGGCCCTTTAAGCAGGTCCCCTCTGAGGGAATGCAAACTTTGAAAGAAAAAGCATTACCCAGAATGTTTTAAAGCAATATGATATCATTTCCAAGGCACTGCAAGAAGACAAGTGGCCATTTGTCTGACTCCACAGAGGGACCTCTCTTAGTGGAAAAGAAGTCTAGTCCAAGTCCAGTTTAAAGAGAAAGAATGCTAGACGGGAGAGCTCAGGAACCTTAGAACTTCCCATCAACAGTCCGTTCCGGTCAGCAGATGGATCTAGTATGAAGTATTCTGAAGTTCTACTTTAAAGATAGCCACGATTTATAGATCTACACACAATTAACTAAGCCTATGCAATTGTTATACTAATCCAGAGCTTTCCAAACTGTGTGTCGCGACACAAAAGTGTGTGGCCACACAGTCTGGTGTGTCGCGACACAAAAGTGTGTGGCCACACACAGTCTGGTGTGTCGCCACACCCGGAAGCGCTGATCATCATCAGCGCTTCCGGGTTTTCCTGCGGCGACACACCAACTGCAGCGCGCAAAACCCGAAAGCAGCAGCAGCGCTTCTGGGTTTTTGCGCGCTGCCGCACTTCTGGGTTTTCCCGCGGTGACACACCAACGCCGGTTGGTGTGTCGCTGCGGGAAAAACTTTGGAAAGCCCTGTACTAATCCATACTTTTGGTGCTACATACATAAGTGATCAGCCTAATAAATTAGGCAGCTCTCTCTTTGGGCAGAAAACAAACTTTTCCACTTGATTATTGCAATTGAGGAAAAAATGGCCTTTACTCACCAGTTGTTGACTTGCAACAGCGTGAGATTTGTCTGTGCTGCTATTTGTCTCTTCTCATCCTCTGTTGGATATGGGTGCTGGAAAAAGCAAAAGATCATGATTATACCACATGTGATTTGTTTTGTCCCATTACATCAAATGGGTGGAAGACTTCAAAAGCCATGGAACTTTGTTCTTATATATGACAACTGCGATGAGATTATTATATGCTCAAAAGTGGAAAAGTTCGACACTACCGACAATAGAGGAATGGTTGGTGAAGATGATGGAACTTGCAGAGATGACTAAATTGACTTCCTTGATTAGAGAAAAGACAATATTTAAATTTATGGCTAACTGGAAACCCCTTATAGAGTTTTTGCATGAAACAGAAAAAAATGCACTTAGGACTTGTGGTTTTGATGAATAGAAAAAATTGGATAATAGAAAAAAGTGAGGGTTTTTTTTTAATTATAGAGTAAGAGATACCTTTGTAATTGTACTTATGTTTGCTGCAAAGGAAATTGGAAGCTGCTTCTTTCTATTTCTTTTTATATTTTCTGTTTGCACTTTTTTCTTTTTTTCTTTTTCTTTCTTTGCTTTCTTTATTCTGTATTAGTTTGTGTTAGTTTTTATGTTCACTTTAAAACTTTTAAATATATATATACCAAACACGAGATCCCAAGGCTGCACGTAGTGCTTAGAGCCGCTCAGAAAGGTGTTGGCAGATGGTTATTTTCAGTTTGACTGTAGGTGGAAATTACTAAATAAATGGCAAGGAATCATACGAGCTTTATTTAACCATTTTAATTAAGCTTACATGTAAATGAGATTAAATCAAATGTAGCTTTTGTCCAGGTTCTACTTTGGCTCATAAAAAATTGTACACCCCTCTTCCGATGGTTTCAGGGGTCACCAAACATCCTACCCTTTCAAAAGTGAAAATATGAGGCCGCCTGAATGTTCTGAATCCAAACAGTGGTTCCTCTAATGCAGCATCAGGTTGTCCTTGGAGCCAACTAGATATTACTAGGAATATCTAGCCATCAACGCTGCCTCCGAAAAATTCTGCAAATTACTTGGGAAGATAGGCGGACTAATGTTAGCATATTAGAAGCGAAAACCACCAGCTCTGAAACAATGATCATCCAACATCAACTTCGCTGGACCGGCCATGTTCGAATGCCTGACCATCGTCTTCCAAAGCAGCTACTTTACTCCCAACATAAGAATGGAAAATGGAATATTGGTGGACAGCAAAAGAGATTCAAAGATACTCTCAAAGCTAATTTAAAAAAATGTAATATCAGCATTGAGAACTGGGAAGCCCTAACTCATGAGCGTTTCAATTGAAGGTCAGCCTTTATTAAAGGTGCTACGGACTTTGAAGAAGCATGAGTACAGGGCTAAAGGGAGAAACGAACTAAGAGGAAGGCACATCAAGCAAACCCTCATCATGACCGTCTTCCACCCGGAAACCTATGCCCTCATTGTGGGAGGTTGTGCGGATCCAGAATTGGCCTTTACTTACGGATCCACTGTTAAGATTTTACCCTTGGAAGACAATCTTACTCGGCTACGAGTGATCGCAAAGAAACTAGGAATATAACAGTTTCTAATGGAAGATGACAGTATGTCACTCCCGTTCTTGTTCCTTCCTTTGCTATTTTTGTCCTATGCTCTTCATTATTCCTGAGGAACTCGGGAATTTGCTCACTAGGAGCAATGGAATTAAGGCCAACTGTTATCAGACTGACTTGCTCAACAGATGTCAATGGACTTAATACATCAATACTAGGAAGTTGAAAGATTGTCTGAAAAAGTTCAGGGAAAAATAGTTTATAATGTAAGGGCGAGACAGCTAAGTAGAGAAGCAATATCAGAACTGTAATAGAAACTTCTGAGCCCTGGATTAGGAGACGTTTGCTCAAATTAGGCCTTCAAATCCTTTCTCCCAAATTCTTTCCCTGTGGAATGCCTTTTAAAAGAATAAGGATGCTTTAAAACTTCATCTGAATGTCTTTTGGTTGTCTTTAGGACCTTACTTAGTAATACTACAATCTTCTTGACTGTCTTCAACTCCTAATCTGAAAATATCCTATGAAAAAAATTCCTCATGATATCTTCCCTTTGGATTTAATCCAAGTGTGAAAGCCAGGGAGGCTCTAGAATGCTGGAAAGATGATTGTGCAATGGAAGATGAGACACATCTCATTCAAGCTGTAAGAAAAATATCTTATACCATTTCATTAGGATTTCACTGAAAATTTCTCCTCCAATGAAAGAACATTCAAACCCAATTTATTTCCCATCAGATTGAATGAGAAGGGTTGAAAAATATATGCAATACATTTTCATCACAGAGCTAGTTCCCAAGAAGGCACCTCAAATTATCTGCTCCAGCTGTGTGGGATCCACTTCAGTTGATGCAGCTTAAGGATGTAGACAAAATGTTTAGGGAAGAGAGGTAGTTGACTGCCCATCTGATTTCTTGAACCTTGCCCATTTTGGCTACTTACATCTACTTAGAGGAGATGGATTGGGCAGGCTCAGAAGGTAACTACTGCCTACCTAGAGTAGGTCTAGGCATACCTATTCATCTAGCTCTATCTAGAGATTGACCAAGTGATCAAGAAGGTAGTAACTGCTTCCTGATAGAGAGTAAGAGAAAAAGAGAGAGATGTCCCATTTACCCCGAATAATGCTGGCACTCTACTTATCTCTGAATTTCAGACCACTATGTGCAATTTGGAGAATATTTTAGACATGATTAAAGGGCTGTTGCCAGGATTTCTGAAAGAATCCCTGTGAAGTGCTTTGAAACTTCCAGAAATTCTATGCCTACAAATGCCAAATGCTGTTCTTGCTATTATAGGGAAGACTTTGTGTAACTTTGAACCATGACCCATAAAACATTATTTTGCAGTTCACAGGAGAGAGTTGCTAAGCACTAGATGACATAAATTTATGACATGTCAAGTATTTTTTAAATACCTCACTACCATTCAAACTTCTGAAACATAAAATATTGAAACAAACATACCTAATTCAAGATTTGGTTTAGAACAATTAGATTCCTAAATCACAGGCAATTCTCTGAATTTCTCAGAATCACAGAATTTCATGGATTGGAGCCATCTGCCTCTATTAGACAGTACATTTTTCAAATTCCATTTATATTATTTGCATTTTTCAACCTGTCCGGCTGAAAGAACAAGCTGCTACAAGATTACAAGCAAACAACCTGATACCAGATCAGTTCATTACCAAAATAAGAGGCAGGTGGAAACCATCTCTTGTATCTCAAAGAGTGGCTTCTAGCTTGTTACAGTGCATAGTGTGGGTGGTGAAAGGGATACAAGAATCAATCACTATAAATAGGGTTTGCATATGAAAGCACAGCCATCACTTGAACTATTTTCTAATAGCTTCATTTACTTTGCTAAAATACATTCACTTATCCAAGCTTTGATAGCTTTGGAAGTCAATCCTTGTAGTTTCTTGCCTAGCCAGCTGACACCAATTTTATTTTAGTTTCATAATCATCTAGTGTGGTTGTATCTGATCCAAAGACTCATGGCTGAATGTCAATTTGCACTGAAATGTTTCAAGGTCCTTCTCTGACACTTTAACCACACAGTCATGCTATTTTTATGAGCCCTCTTCTGTGACTCTGGTGACCCCTCCAATCATGCTGCTGAATACTGCTGATGCTCTGCCAAAAATTAAGGTATGACTTCCTACCATTTGGAGGCAGTGCAAGTATAAAAATAGGTTCAAACCAATTAAAAACAAACCCTCTTCCATGCCCCCCAAATATCTCCTTTATATATCTGAAATAATTTTGCTGTTTTGCACCTTCATTGTACCCATAGTTGCTCTTGCCTTTCCCCCAATATTAAGTGTGGTCCTCATTATCAAAAGATTGTACACTTGTGTACTGTTTTTTTTAAAAGTACTGCACAAGCAGACATATTCCATATAAAATTGTCCAATATTTGGCATGATGACATATTTATATTCTCTTTCAACCCTACAAGGTAGATCAGATCAGGAAACTGACTCTATGGGATGACTAGAAGTATATTTTATTGAAATAGGCTATAAAAACGGAATCATGCAGGTCTACCCATGTCTTTCCTTCTCTTCCCATCTTCTTAGGCCCCAGGGAGGCGGATCTAAGTCTCTTGGTAACACTCTCTCACCTCTCTGGACTTAACACATGTTTCTTCTGCACCTGGTGTTTCCTTAATGACCTCTGGGTTTCTTCTCCAAGGTCATCTCCTTGTCTCCTTATATATGTACCTCTAATTCAGTGTTTCTCAACCTTAGCAACTCTAAGCTGTGTGGACTTCAACTCCCAGAATTCCCAAGGCAGCATGAGTTGAAATCCACACATGTTAGAGTTGCCAAGGTTGAGAAACACTGCTCTAATTAGTTGTGTTCGAACTGAGAGATGTATTAAAGGGAGTTCTGTATTCAAGCTTTGATCCAATAAACCTATGCAATTGTTGTACTGTGTACCATTGCCTTCTGTGGTGATAGTGCTCACTGGGACAAAGGCCCTGAGAGGAGAGGTAAAAAGTTATCTCTGTTTCCCCCTCCCAAGAAGTCCCATTCTGGCTTTGCATACAATCTTTTTTTACTTACATGTCATCAGTGGCCAATAACCAACCACTGCAATGCAAACTTATAAGGAGACTCTCATGTAATTAAAGTTGTCCTGATTTAACATCACCATGAGAAATAATAACTTCTAAGCTAAAATCTACAGCAAATGATCCTGGAGGAGTTTTGCTTCCTCAAGATGCTTGTCTGATGGTTATTTCTACTTTAGGTGGAGTGGGGAAGGAAGATCATTTTAAGTCACTGCAGAGAATGAAGTCAAGCTATTATAATAAATTCAGGGTCTGTAATCTGAGAACTGGAGAATTCAAGAAACAGCACAAAGTCCATTAAAAGTTCCTTATAATTTAATTTTAAAGGTTTCTTAAAATGGTTTCAGTTATTTTATACTCAATAAGTAAAATGATAACATAAATACAATGTATGTTCAGGTGTCATTTTTCCAGCTAGATTTCCTTAACTGGAGAAACAGACTTGGGCCCAGTTACTCATGTCTTGGTAACACTGGAGTAATGCACTGCCCTTTGTGTAGGCCTGTCCTCAAAGGCACTTCGGATGATGGAAAATGCAATCTCTAGTGTGTTAGCAGGAGCAAGATACTCAACTCACAGTACACAGATCTTAAGGGAGTACCTCTATTGTTGCTGTTACTATTATTGAACACCACTGTACTTATTTTTTTTAAAAAAACCCATCCCTGTGTACAGTACATAATAGAAAATGAATTCTGGGAGGGAAGAGGAGAATGAGTATTGGAGCAACTGTCCCTTAGCTAGTTTACAGAGGGCATTTGGGTGATTTCTAAGGATGTTTTTGGTCCTCTACCAACTGATGAGGAATATGTTCCTTCCATTGCACTCCTGAGAGTAACTGGCAGCATTTTCCCCCCTGCTTTTAGTACAAAGTTCTGGATTTGATGTTTGAAACGTATGAACCAGAGACCTGGTTAGCTTAAGGACCACTTTTACCTTTATCAACTTTCCCAGGTTTTGCTATTCAGTTGTTCTTTAAATCAGCTCTTCTTGACAAGGAGAGACAAATTCAGTGATGGCACCAAGACTGTGGAACTCACGATAGGAAGATCTGTTAAGCCCAATGTTCTCGGCAGTGGGCTTGATAGTGGGGCCCACACATGGAGGGTGGTCCCATCCAAAATATAGGTTAGTTTTTGAAATACAGGTAGGCCTCGATTAGTGCAGTTAATGAATCCCACAAAATGGTTGCACTATTTGAATTCGTACTATGCAAAGTGATATTTCTATGGAAAATAGGGTAATTAGTTCCAGCTCGATGGAAATAGGCAATTTTTTTAGATTTAAAACATACTTTTTATGTTTATTAATGAAATACTGTATAAAACAGTAAAAGAGGATGAACCCACACCCAAAGCATACCTGCTATCTCCTGTATTCTGCTGTAGTCCTTCAAAATGAGCCTTTTCTTTTTTTGAGCCTTCCTCGAACGGAGACTTCCTTTTCTGCATTTTGCACAAACGACGATTGGCGTGTAAAACCCCAATGGCAACTGTGCATGTGCTAGCCTCAACTGTGTGCACACTAGCCTCAAACTAACTGAATTTTGGTTCACATTAAATGCAACCTAGTATCAATTTGTAAGCCACGCTGAACCAAATTTTGCACTATTCAAACACACTAATTGCAACCTATCTGTAACTGTAACTGTAACTTACTTACTTATTCTATCTATTTATTGTTTTATTGTAATTTCATGTATAGATTTTAACCTTTGCTAATTTGTAAACCGCCCAGAGTCCCCTATTCGGGGAGATGGGCGGGGATAAATTAAATAAATAAAATAAATAAAATAAATAAATAAACTAGACTGAATAGTTTTCAATCAAATGAATAAAACAATCAATATACTTCAATATTTGGGGGTTTCTCTTTCCAAACGCTCCACTTACTGGGCCATTGACTTCAGTGAACAAAAAATGGCGGGGGGGGGGGGAAGCTTCATTAGGATGCAGAAAGAAGAGAATAAATTAATCTTCTCTTCCCTGGCCTCTCCTAGTCTGATCAATATCCTGGCTGACTTCAAAACACAGAGCAAGGATGGGAGGAAATATCTTCAAGAAATGGTACCCGGAGAGGTAAAAGAGGCAGAAAAAGGGGGACAGTGACTTACTTCCCTCATCTCACGATTTTCAGAAATCTGTTGAAGTTCAGGAAGCAACACTGAAGGAAACAATGCCATCATTTCCATCATTCCAATGTCAGAATCCTGTAGCCTGTGCCATACCTCAAGGAGTTACAAGTTTCAGGCACAGCATTTCCTCTATTTCTTTTAATTATCCTGGAGCAACCAAGGTCCCTATTGGCTGGGGATCTGGGGGCTTAAAGGTGAGGATACCTGGTTGTGAAAAGCTGGCTGTCCCTGATCAGAACAATCAGAAGACCCAGATTGCATTTTCTCCCTCTTTCAAATCTTCTACCCTAGGACTAACTCAGGATGCTACTGCCTTCATTAATATGATCTTATCTATTAACTGAACCCTTTTCACCTATTTCTGCTGCCTAGGATGATCATATATAAGCTGGGTGGCCATATACATTTTCTAAATAAATACATAAATAAATTTCAAACATATCTTTGAGCCAAGACCTTTGTTATCATACAGCAGAGGGAAAAGAACACAGGTAGCTTCATTTACAATTTCCATCTATTGACTGCCAGATATGTAGAATACATACAAGTTTATGCACGCCAGCAGTCCTTCCCCTCTGCATTTTGCAGAATGTATGTACATAGGGCCATTTTGCAGCTGAATTACTACAGGAGATGGACCACAGAAAAGGGAGAGGGATATTTCCATGCCTTGAAAAGTAGGCCATTGAACTGATGGCTAAATGAACACATTCACAACCTCCTCAAATGTGAAAAATATTTAGAGTAACAAGTTTTAATTTAGATTAAAAACTATGCCATAACTATCTATTTTCCCCTGCAGCTTCAGGGATAATTGGGACAGGAAACCTAGAATGCCCTAGAGTCTCGTTCAAACAGTGCTAATTGCATAAATCTGTATTAATTGCTGTGCAAAAGAGTGCTTTGGAAAATCTGCCAAACGCCTTTAAATTCTTTTGCTGTTAGAGCCAAACTGTTATGAATGGTTAGATGCAAAAATGCAGCCTGCAGGGCAGTGTCCTAGATGTGTTTTTTTTTTTTTGTCAGAAATACTGAAAAAAATATCACTGAGGTAGATGGTGGCAGTTAGGGCAAGTCCTACATAAAATCATGTGAGCTGCATCTGCTGGCACTCCAAACGATGCTGCCATCCCATTAAAAGTAAATCATAATATTTATGGCCCAAATCTTCTGTACTGTAGTGGTAAGGCTGACAGGTATAGGGTTAGGGTATTAGGGTATAGGTGTTAACATCTTAAAAGATGTAGTAAACTCATGAGATTTGGGGCAGTTTGGGAAAAGGATAGCTATTGACTGCTTATACAATATGTAGAATACATTCAAGTTTATGCCTGCCAACAGTTCTCTTTATCTGGATTCTGCAGAAAGTATGTATGTAGAGACATGAAAGAATATAAGAAGTACCCTATTTCAATATCCAGTTTCTGGTAGAAGTATTGCATTCTTTAGGGCATCTCCACATCAAGATTTCCTTTCAACATTTCAAAATGCAGAAAGAGGAACCTTCTTTCTGGATCCAACTGGAGTCTCATAGAGTTTTGTGTTTTATTTCTAGTTTGAGTAGCCAGGTGTCATCTGAAGGCTTATAAACAGGACAATATGAAGGCTTGTTCTCCATCCCATCCCAACATAGAGCTTCATCTAAGCATCTTAATGGATCTTTCTTGATGCCAATTTATATCAGTGGATGAACTGAAGTCGTACAATTAGAAGGCAACAGATAGTTTGAAGAATCACATTTATATAGTCAAGACCTGGATGCAAGCTTCTTTAACAAGATAACATATTTAAATTGGCATGAAGAGAATCTACCAAATTCTTTCCAGCACAACAGAAATTTGGTGAAACTGGCACCAAAACCTAGTGCTGTATTAATGCCCCTTACAGGATCTCAGTGTTTTCTAGCAAACTTAAAGAGATCTGTATAGACCAACAGAATTTTTTTAAAATGGAGGGATGATTCCTAAACTAGATTTTAGGTCTAAATTGAGTATAACATATACAAGTCCTACCATTTCTTAAAGATGAAGATGAAAGGAAACAGTCTTTTGCATTGTCACTGACTTTTCAAAGAATAATTCTTGAAGCAGAGGAAAATTTTAACAGGGCAGTATAAAAAAATCTACAGTGTTTGATTAAAGATCTCTGGATTGCAAACTGAGATTTAAAAACTTTTATGGAAATGAGCACTTAGGAAAAATTTGGTAATAACACTTGGAAGCAGAATGGAGACATTTAACCTTTAAGATCAGTCTCAGGCAGAATTAGAGAAAACTCACTGAAACTAATATACTGGTAAAATATTATATCAATTATACCAAAGGTATTATACCAAATTGGTATATCAAATATACCAAAGGTATTATATCAAATTGGTATGTCAAATATACCAATGGTATTATATCAAATTGGTATGTCAAATATACCAATGGTATTATATCAAATTGGTATGTCAAATATACCAATGGTATTATACCAAGAACATCAAGGTTTATATCTAAGGATTGTTGGGAGGGACGTGGTAACATTGCAACACACTGGCACACTTGACAGGCTTGCTCAAAGATCCAACTGTTTTAGAAATGATATTTTTGGGTATTTTTATACCTAAAAGCATAGCTTTACAGTTTGCCTTTTAGAAATGATATTTTTGGGTATTTTTATACCTAAAAGCATAGCTTTACGGTTTGCATTTTCTATAATAAAGGTAAAGGTTCCCCACGCACATTTGTGCAGTCGTGTCCGACTCTAGGGGCCGGTGCTCATCTCTGTTTGTTAGCTGAACAGCCAGCGTTGTCCGAAGACGCTTCCACGGTCATGTGGCCACATGACACGCGCGGAACGGTGTTACCTACCCACCGAAGTGGTACCTATATATCTACTTGCATTTGCATGCTTTCGAATTGCTAGGTTGGCAAGAGCTGGAGCTAGTGCGGGAGCTCACTCCAACACGGGGTAGGGATTCGAACCTCCGAACTTGCGATCTTCCGATCGACAAGCCTGGCGTCTTACCCGCTGAGCCACCAAGCCCCTTATTTTCTATAATACCAATTTAAAAAATCTTGGCATTTCGGCATTTCGTTAGTAACTCAATATTTTGGTATCTCATATTATACTGTTTTACATATTTAGCAGTTCAGCTTTTAAGTATTTTAGGCATTCTTTAGAATTTTAGCATTTGCATTTTATATTCTATTTTAGCTTGAGCTATCTTAATTTGTGTAATCTGTGCAGACATTTTCTTTTTATCTTATGAACTCTGTTTAGAGAGCCAAACAGAGGTACTGTAAGTGTCTGACCTCAGCATTCTGGCACCCAGTCCTTAATTACCTTAATGTTTCTAACTAAGGAAGAAAAATCTATAGACATATAGAAAGAAATTCTACAATCTTATAGAAAATAAAGATTAAAAAGGGAAAGTAATGCTGAATCTTTATTACTCCTTTGGAAAGTGAACAGAAGGAAGGCTGATCTGCAAATAACACTGTCTAACCCATCAGTTCATTTTTTTAACCTTCTCCAACAAGGTTACTGTGCACAGAAACTCTCATATGATTGGATTGTGGATTTTTGGTATGTACAGGGGTGGGTGCTTGATTCTTTAGACCAGTGTTTCTCAACCTTGGCAACTTTAAGATGTGTGGACTTCAACTCCCAGAATTCAACCAAGCAGCAAACAACAACCCAATCAAGGTACTACCAAGGAGAGTACAACACCCCCACCAACACAGGCAGGACAAGCCAGGGTATATAAACAGAGAGCAAGTTCCACTCCCTTTTCGCACTGAAGATGTTGCCTAGCCTGGCAATGAAACGTCTGCAAGAAAACAACAAGGCTCAGAGAGCACTATGGACTCCACACTCCCAGAATTCCCCAGCCAGAATTCTCCCTGGCTAGGGAATTCTGGGAGTTGAAGTCCACACATCTTAAAGTTGTCAAGGTTGAGAAACACTGCTTTAGACACTTAGTTCTTTGAGAAGTATCCCGATAGATGTCCCTATCTTGGGCACTAGATGGCAGATGAAGTCCTAAATATAAGTGTGTAAGTTAATTCCAAACATGGGTAAATTTCTATCTGAGGGTTTTGATTAAAAAAAGAAAAGGATTGGTTATTTCACTTTGGAAAACTGTGGGTTTGGATGTGGGATGCAGAACTATGTTGTTGCATTAATACTATAGAGAGAACTGGTAATGAAGAATGAAAATAGGTTAGGGATTTTTTTTTCTTCCTAACTTTTGGATCAGCTAAATGCAGTGCATTTGGGATTGAGTTGTGTCTAGCTGACCCAGAAACAACTAGGACAGGCATATTGTGTTGAAGCAAGCAAGCAAGCAAGCAAGGGAGTGAACAATATAAACAATGTCTTTATTGCTTCACATAATGGTGCCATCATCAGGTCAAAGCCTAGGGCCTACTCTGGAAGAAAGCACTGGCTTACTGCATTTTGAAGCAGTGTATTCACTGACATTACCATCTAAATTGAGTACCCATAAGACCATTAAATCCAGAGTTTAATAGTGGTAACTGCACTACTAGCTTTATGCCAAAGAGGCAAGTAAGTCAGCTAGGGGCAGGTCTCCCCCCACCAGGGTTGCTCAAACACTTAAAAGCAACCATTTGGGCAACAGAAGCAAGTTAGGAGTGATAGAAGGGAACCATGATATAATGACAGAAAATTCAGAGTGCAGGCCAAAGGCAAGCGTTGGCCATGTCATGATGACATCAGGAAGCTCATTCAGAGCAAGGGCAAAACCTTTTGCTCTCACTTCACATTGGCTTTGATTGGAACTACTGTGTAGCTAGATCAGATTGATAGTGTCTTTATGTTTTCTAATTAGCTAGGATCAAATCAGGAAAATGTCATATTTGAAAACACTGGAAGCCAAGCTGAAGTTCAGGGAAAACAGTAATAAGGCTCAAAAAAACCAGAAGCAAGTTTCTGTGAAACTTTTTACTTCCTGAAACTTCTCCTTCCCTGGTGAGTTTCAAATTTTCACTGGAGAGAGGAATTGGTGCAGTGTGAGTTCTTATCACAGCTCTGAGCAGCTGCAATGGCTGGGCATGGCTAGGCTGGACTCTTCCAAACGGGGCTAATTGTACCTATTCTAACCTGTGTTGTTTGAGGGTTTATTTGTGTGCAGCTTGGCTGACCTGCCTCACTCCAAGGGAAGAATTCTGAACGGTGTATTTATTTATTTGATTTCTATAGCCGCCCATCTCAACAAGCGAGTCTGTATTTCCTGATGTAACTTCTTGGGTACTTGACTTAAGTTCCTTCTCGTCAACATGCTTTGTTACAGAGAACTCCAATAAATCAGGGACTTCTGAGTTCTGGTGCTTAATGATTGTGTCTGCATCTGTGAAATAAATCACCTCTGTCATATTCAGACATCTTGTTGGTTTTAAAGCACCTGCACTACGTTCCCCTCTGTTGTCAGGCACAGTGATTCTTGTAGTCTTTAACAGGCAAAAGGAGCGTCAAACTTGCTATTCCCATACAAGTTATAACTGGTAGCCTTCTAGACCAATTCGGAAAACATTACCCTCGCTATCAGTAGGCCTTGTTTCCCCTCGGTGATAACGTCACATGCCCAACTCTGTTTGGCAACATAGTGCTTATGGTTCTCGATTGGCTGAGAACAGCTGAAAATGAGAAGAAACCCTTTGCTAGAAAACACTGCATTGATGTATAAGAGAGAACAAATGCAAGGAAGTGAACTTGGGAAATACTTGGCTTCTCCTGAAAAATTTGGAAAATTTGTAGCCCTGGCTATAGTCACGCTTTTGTATAGTAAGCTGAACCTAATGATCCTTAGGTTCTGGATTTCTTGGGGCACTGAATGAAAACATTGGACAGTCTCACCTTGGTTGTCAGAATGTGTGTACACTTAACTTTCAGCTGCCCTGCTATTTTCTGGGCAGAGTGCATCCTGCAGAATAAGCTGCCCGATTGTGCCTGATGATCTCCAATCAACAAGGCAAAGAGTCCTGCATCTATGCTTAAAACTAAGGTTGTAAAAGAAATCCACCATTGGTTTTAACAGGAGCAACACAGTGCGGTCTGCACAAACAATTTCCATTGCTGCACAGTCAGGGGGCAACGAACAGGATCTACTAGTGTTTATCATTCTGTATTCAATAATCAAGAGCGGAGGGCAATTCCGAGTAGCTCCAGAAAGAGTGAAACGGCTGGGCCAAAGCCAAAAGGACGCTCAGTTGTGGATGTGTCTGGAAGTGGAAGGAAAGTCCGATGCTGTAAAGAACAATATTGCATAGGAACCTGGAATGTAAGAGACTGAAGGCAAAAGGAGAAGGGGACGGCAGAGGATGAGATGGTTAGATAGCATCACCGATGTAATGAACATGAATTTGAGTAAACTCCGAGAGACAGTGGAGGACAGGAAGGCCTGGCGTGCTATGGTCCATGAGGTCACGAAGAGTCGGACACGACTAAACGACTGAACAACAACAACAACAAATTCAATAATCTGCAGGAAAAAAAGGTCAGGTTTTAGAAAGACGTGTTTCCAGAATAGGGCATTTGGCTAGTGAAGGTCAACTAAGGCTTAGCGAGGTCAATGAACAATTTGGTGGCTGCATTGATCAAGAACAGAAAGCTAGGTTTGCATTCCACTTCAGAGTTTTGTTTTTGTTTTAGTCACTTAGTGTGTTGGGCAAATCCAGCAACTTTGATTATTTTGCAATTCAATATTGTGTGAGACACTAGAAAATAAATTAATTTAGTAATCATGTTAAGCTACTGGGGAAGGAAGGGGCAGCTATACAAAATAAACATAAGTTAGACAAAATTGAGGAAAATCGGAATGGATAACAAATGCTGTCTGTGGCTTGAATCATGTCAACTGGATTTCTATTAATAGAAATCCAGTTGACATGATTCAAGCCACAGACTGTTCCACCTGGATGACTGAGAACCTTCATAGACATATAACAAATGCTGGTTTTCCAGAGTTAAAAGACTGCAAAAAATAATACATGGAATGGAAGGATACCTGAAAACATGGATTAGATTCTGATCTGCACATTTCCAGCACAATCTTTTCAAACCATTATAAAGAAGATTGCATTTATTATGGAGCAGAACAAGATAAGCAAAGCGTCTCATAGACATAGACAGAATACGCTCCCCAAGTTGACTTCTCCAAAACGGAAAAAGTCCTCAAGGGGTTAATCCCTCAGACACACGTGTTGATTTTGCTCACCATAAGATGCTGAAAAAGCCAGGAGCGCATAATATTCGTAGCATGTTTCGGGAGGACTCCTCGTTTGTTCTTTGACTTTTTATCTTCACTGTCAAGAAGTGAGGTCAGGTCCAGGTTAACCTGCAGGGCAGGAAGAAGAGAAATAAAAGCTTCAACAACAATGCAGGTTTTTTTTTTTTTAAAAAAAGGAGCCTGGGTTGCCATGGCAACACAGTTCACAATGTTAGTCCCATTTCACGGTGGCTTCCAGGAGGCCTGAGACAGTGTGGTTTGAGACAACAGCAAAACTTAAGAGGACAGGGATGTTCATTTGGAAATTAAAGGGGGGAAAAGGCAGTATCCTTTTCTTCAAGAGGGAGTCAAAACAACCTCCTCGTTAAAAAAAAAGATGCAGGACTGGAAAACAGCGAGATCTCATTAACATTTTTTCATCTGCAGAACCTGGATGGATAAGGACTTGCACTCTTGAATTAAGGCAATACCTTGGTTCTCACATTGCACTAAGCCCATCAGACGGTTGGTTTGGTTTTGACTTAACAAATCATGTGATCCCAGGCCATTTTAACTTCCCCAATAAACCACTGTTAAAATAAGCCATGCTTCAGCTTGATGTAGATAGATAGTTGAACCAAGTTTAGGAAGGTTCAGCTCTAAAACCTGGATTCAGTGCTAGGTCTTTTGAGGATAGAGAAGCCAAGGGCCCTGCATCTCCACTGTGTTCCTTGTTACCTACTAAGGTGGGATCTGGGCCAGGTCTTTGCGGGAAGAGGGTCCAGATGCAAATTCCTCCCACTCAAAAGTCTAACTCCTTCTGAGCTGGACACAGGCCCTGCATTCACTTGCACCTGACTTGATCAGGTTTCAAACTTTCCCAACTGTTCCATAATACTCTCAAGTTACTACCTTTATGCCAGGCACCATGGTGTCTAAATGACACTATCCTGTTGTTTGCAGCTGGAGCCCTTTACTCTGCCAAGTCTTTACTCAACGTAAGGAACACAGATCTTTCCCACTATTCGTTTGCTACTGAAATGAGAGGAATTCTAAATTTGCATAGGCATCTCTTTTTCTGTCTGCAAATGTAAATGTTATGCACATCTGGCTCCTTGTTGGATGAATATATTTCCTCTTTTGGGGGCCTGCATAAATAGGTATGCAACAGGGAAAGGGATGAGCCCGGAAATCAGTAGGAAGGGAAAAGTGACGCTCACTTTGCCATGAGCAACTTTCTCCTCCAGGGGGTTCCCCCCTCTCCCCCCTCAAGAGATGTGAGCAGTACAACCAATGATAACAGCTCTTTTTAAAGTATTGGTGGCTGGCGGAGAGTTATTTTAAAGCCAAATAGGCAAATTAAGCCTTACAGAGGTTTGGTTCATCCATGTTACCTTTTCTGAACAGTTAAAGACATGGCACTATTTTAAAAGAAGCAGTCTGCAGGTGAATTTCAGTGGTGCCATCTTGGTGCACATTGTGGGGAATGTAATGGTTAGGTGGGCTGGGCTGCAACTAAAGCCTGTGCTAAACTAACTGGGCATTTTGAAGAATCTGGTTGAACACCGGGACTTTCTCAAGCATTCGGTACCAGTAGGAACCATCTGTAATGGTATGTGGGAAAGACCTTGGGAGACGGAGTGAAGAGATGCTGCCTAGGGAATGGTCAGATAAGAGAGGGCATAGCCTGCAGCTGGATAGTGGGAGGGGCAAGAAGCTCAGAAGGGACCTTCCCTAGTTTCTCTGGCTGTAAAGGAGACGGCAGGAGATTTGTACTTTCAGACTTGCAAGATTCTGTTAATGTAGCTTTACAGTAAAGTAGAATTAGCTTATCTGGTCGTGTTTCCTGTCTGGTCTACATGGTAAGGCTGACACATCTGCCACACAACATCATTCTGAACAGCGAGTAGGAAGCAATTTGATATTATGCATCAGAGCCCATTTCAGCAAACATGGAACTAGCGTATCAAACTCAGCAGAAGAGGATTGAAGACCAGTCTTTCCTTTTGGAAATCCATGACTGCAGCAAATCACTCTCTCATCCTCCACACATTCATTTCTCATGGAAGTAGTTTGTAGATGCTTAAGTGTATGCATGTCTCAGCAACAGCTGCTCACTTTGGTCAATGCAACTATATTGTGCATACATTCATAATTTACCCAGTACAGCCCTGGGAACCTGCTCCCCCTCCCCCAACTGGACAACCTCCAGCTTCCAGCACACTTTGAGTTCAAAGTTACTTCCAATTATATTGCCTTAGAATACCCTTCAGTCTTATTAAGCCCTTTTAAAATAAGTAATTCTCAATTGGTTGGCTGGCCGGATGGACAGACAGACAACACCCAGAGGATAGCAAAGAAATACCTTTTTAAAAAGTAGCCGGAAAAAAAGAAGTAAAGAATGATCTTGGGAGGCAGAAATCGAGAAGTTTTAATGAGGTTGCAGGAAATCAGACATTTCAGCATCCAGTTTTAAGAACACACATACACACACCTACTTTTTTTTCCCTTCCAGTTCTTCATAAAAACATTTCTCCTGCATGAATTAAACATCAGGATGGCAGCCCTGTGTCAGGTATAAATTATTCCCTCAGGTGCCGCTTGCAATGTATAGCAAGGCCGGGGCTGAATAAATTACCCAGGCAATACAAAAATGACATTAAGAGTGCTTGTCCAGGGCTCCATCAGACCCACAATATTCCCAGCCTACTTGTATTCAACACCTCTGATCAATTTCACTCCAAGATCTGAGCCAGCCACACATTTACACATTTCAGAAGGACTCAGATCTAGATTTTGTTTTGTTTTTTTCCTCTGGAATCCCACTCAGCGAGAGCTAAGAATTAGGAATCTGACAGTGGACCACCGTGTTTTTCAAGGGTTTTATTACGCTTTCTATAAAAGAGGAAAGGAAAAAAAGCCCTCACCCAGAAAGAGAGTCGGGGAGGGCCAGGGGGGACTTTAAAAGAGCTTGGAGACTGACTAGGTGCAAAGGTAGTCCCAATAGTGCTGAATCAGTAGGAAGCATTGGCACATCAATGCACACTTTTTTTTTAATGATTCAAGCTTTGTGTAGCAACTGCTGTTATGATTTGCTTCTCATTAATACAAAATAGGACAGTTAAGAGGAGGGAGAATAACTGGGATACATTTCAAGAAGCAGGTAAAGATTTCTGCATACAAAAATCCGGTGGGGAAAACTAACAAGGAAAACTGTTTTCTACCAGAATAAGATCTTAATTATTCATGCCTCTGTTCTCTGAATCTTTGTTTGAATGATTTAAATGTCATGTGGCTGGAAATAGGTTGTACATTTCTTTGATTATAAAGTATTAAAGGTGGCATTATAAGGGTGGTTGGGCTCCTGGTTTGTACCCTGATCCACCATCAGAGTTGTCAATATAATGGAGGCAGCTGAACGGGGGCCTAGTGGCACTGGAGACCCTGTTACGTTCTCCCTTCTTGCCCCATTCCTTGAAGAATGCTGATTCTGCAGGTTGGGCTACCATGTCTGGACTGTAAACATGAAGGTGTCTGCTAGATGCCATTTGGTGTTGCAGAAGACATCTGAGAACTCTGATAGCACTAAAAACAAATGGATCATAGAACAAAACAATCCAGAGTTCTCACTCAAGGCACAAATGACCAGCCTCATCATACTTGGGGCATATTAGGCAAAGACCTGGCTCTCTGGAGGAGTCTACAATGCTGGGAAAGGTGGAAGGAAAGAGAAGAGGATGACCAGCAGCAAGGCAGATGGACTCAGCTACAGGTAGTCCTCGCTTAATGAACATTTGTTTAGTGACAGTTCGGACTTACAACGGTGCTGAAAAAAACTGACATATGACCGGTCCTCACACTTACGACCGTCACAGCGTCCCACGGTCATGTGATTGCCATTTTTGACCTTCCCAGCCAGCTTCCGGCAAGCAAAATCAATGGGGAACCGCACGATTGTCTTAACAACCATGTGGTTTGCTTAAGGCCACAGTGATTTGCTTAACGACCGCTGCAAAAAAAAAGCTACAATGGGTGCACCACTGAAAGATCTGAAGGAGCAGGTTGGGGGCAGATCTTCCTGGAGAAAATCTATTTACGCGGTCGTTAGGAGTCAACACCAACATGGTGGCACATAATCAGTCAGGTAGACGGCAACAAAGAGTTAGCATTTTTGGGATCCCTCTGCTGCTATGCCTAGTGGCGGGGCCCCAGTGGGAGCCATATCAAACAGCAGAAGAGAAAGAAAAAGAGAGGGGGGGGGTGAGGAAAGAGCTCCTCTGCTGCTACTGCTGCTGCTGCTGCTTCTGCTACCACAACCTCCTTGGCTGCTGCTCCTGTGTCAGCTGTTACCTTACCAGCAGCAGCAGCAGCAGCAGCAGCACAGTTTGATGCACAGGCCTCAGTGGCCTTGGTGGCTTCTCCAGCATTCGCTGCTGCCTGCTCTTCTGGCTCTCCTCTTCCCTGCTGGTGAAGGAACAAGGGGCGACAGAATAAACATATCATGTTTTGGATGCAACACTCTAGATAACCACTAAAGGGCAGCAAACCAATGCAGAACGAATAGACTCTTTGCTGCCATCTAGTGGTCATCTGAATATCTGCAGCACCCAGGAGAGATTTACAGGCAGATGAAGGGGGTCTTCTGAATGAGAGGGGGAGGAGGTTCCTGCTGAGTGTACTGGTCAAGCAGGAGGGGGAAAGAGATACTTGGATGACTGGTGAGGTGAGGAGAGACACCCACCAGCTCAGGCCCGCTGCTGTTGTGGGGATGGCAGAGAAAAGGTGGGACCTTCCTCTTCCCTTTCTCTCAATCGCTTTCAACTGGAGGGAGCTTGGTGCTGAGTGCTCTGATGACCGGGGGGGGGGGGGGGAGGGCTCATCTGAGATGTTTGCCTTGGGGTACAGAGAACTCTATTTATGCCCCTGTCCATCACCACTCCTGGGTGGAGCTATATAATGCGACCCGCACAAGTCTCTCTTGTTCCCCATAAAGGGCAGTTTAGACCTAGTCCCATTAAGTGGTGTGTTGGTATCCCTCTGCTGCAGTTCATTGGTTGCTCTCATAGGAAAAATGCACAGTTCATGCCAAACCTTGTTTTGCTGTTTATACAGGCGGGATCCATTTTATATTTTATTCCAGTCATTCTCCTGGAGGTTCTTCATTTAGCCCCTTCTGCCCACTTGCAAAATGATTTTTTTGTTTCCATTTAAATGTCTATGCATTTTCTCTGCCTCTTTTATTTTAACCATTCCTGCTTTTTTTGACAACATTCTTTGAAATATTCATTCCCCCCCCAAATGTATTAAGCCACATCTTCCTCTCATCCTAATTTTTGCAGAAATCTTTCTTTTATGTGCATTTTTCTCATCCATAGCTTCTTTCACTTCATCACTCCATTCCAAATGTAATTGCTTTTATTCTCTTCTAAGCAGAAAATATTTACCTCTGTCACCCATCATGACTTGGATCAACTGAGACTTTTACATAATCCTTTTCTTAGTAAGACAGAAAAGGTGAAGTAGGTTACAAGCCTTAGTCACACCCATTCCACATGCAGCATTCCCTGCTAATGGTAACAAAAGTACTTGTCAGCACCTGAACTCATAAACTGTATAAAATGCTAGTCAATTACTGTAATAAAGACAATTGAAATGGTCAGTTGGGATCCATTTTAGCCAAATAATAGTTTTACCCCCAAGCACACTCACGCTATTCCTGCTTCTCAAAACCAGAGGCTGCGTTCTGCAAGCCAACATATCATATACTATTTTTTTGAAATCTTGCATTTAAAAACAGCAATTCAAACCTATCTCCCTCAAACAGTGATCTTCTGTAGAGGAATAACCTTGCCTGGAATGTCTGTAGCTTGAATCATGTCAACTGGATTTCTATTTTCTCAGTGGAAACGTTTCGCTCCTTATCCAAGGAGCTTCTTCAGTCTGAGCAAAGTTAGTAAGGGAATCCTTAAATATGTTTCTAGGTGGCTGTGTGACCTTGCACCTGGGGCTAGGCCATGGTTATTTTGAGATGTTATTTCTAAGTCCCTTTATCATCTAAAGGAGGATCGTTAAGATCACCATGCTGCTGTTGATAGGTGGTTTGAGAGAGGGGTCAAGGAATCCATTTATGCCAACTTGGAAAATCCTTCCTTGAATAGAGGTGGGGGCCTCAGGCACAATCTTTCCCCCATCTTCCTCCCTGCTTTGTCTTCTGTGCCTAGGAAGATTAAGACCATTTCACAAGCTCAAGTCCTTTTATCATCTAAAGGAGGATCGTTAAGATCACCATGCTGCTGTTGAGCTTGTGAAATGGTCTTAATCTTCCTAGGCACAGACTGAAGAAGCTCCTTGGATAAGGAGCGAAACGTTTCCACGGAGAAAATAGAAATCCAGTTGACATGATTCAAGCTACAGACAATTCCACCTGGATGACTGAGAACCTTCATAGACATCTTGCCGGGAATGGGCAGATCAGTATCTCCCCCTCACCCCCCACCAACCCCATGTACATCCATATATTTCTCCTAATGATAGAACACTTCAAGCTTGGAAGACACTCAAGATCTGCAAAAGCTTCAGAATAACCCAGTGACTTCTGGAGCATCCTTTCCCCTCTTACCTGTGCATTCTGGATCTGAATGGCCCCTTGAGGAATTGCTTGGGTTACCACCTGGCCCTGAGACGTTACCATAGTTACAGGCTGGTAAAGGGCTCCACCTGGCAAAGAGAGAGGAATTCACAATTTTAAGTAGAAATCTAGTGGCAGCCAATAACAAAGCCAAAAGCCAAGACCCACAAGCCAACAAAAGTTTTAACCAACCTTATGTATTTGGAAATATTTTTGAGAAAAACTGGCTCTGGAGGGAACCTACATCATCATCTTTGCCTGAAATATGTGATGTTCACCCTAAGTTCATCATCATAAGGACTGAGTTGAAAATATTGACTCTAAATCTGGACTTTCTATGGTTCCCATTTATGGCCTTCAAATACCTTTCTTACAGCCTGCGCCACCCCCTGAAATTAGTTAGCAAAAAACTAATCAGCAATTTTTAAATTTAGCAATTTAACAGTGTGTTAAATCTGGAATAGACTTATCACACTTCACTATTTTTTTTAAATTGTCCCCTGACAGGAAAATCTTGTCTTCTTCATTTCCAGTGATATCCTTGTATCACTGAACCTCTCATTGGGCCTTTAAAATCATCATCATCATCATCACCCCCCCCCCACCCCTTAGCTGCTGAAATGTTGCCCAACCTGTGGAATACATGAATAAACAAACAGCCAGATTTTTTTCCTCCTTAAACTCAAAACTGCCAAAAAGCACTCAAAGTGAAAAACAAATTTGTTTATTCATTGCTGGCAGCAAGTTTAGGAACTGCTCATGAATGGAAATAGAATATGATTGTACATGGTGAGGTGAGGATTTCACCTTGATGGATGGATAGCTGAACAAATACTTGCATTCAACAGACAAACGTGATAGATTCATTTACTGAAATACGGTTTATACTCATTTCTTATAAAAATAGTCGCTCCAAGTAGGCTAAAAAATGAATGGGTGCAAAGATGCAAGCATGCAACCTCATTCCCAGCATGCAGTCTGCTCTTTGGTAGATCTTCACACGTTAAGCAATAAGATCTGAAGTAGGCTTGCAAGTGGATTCAGCTTACTAATTTGCTTACTAATTCCCCCTATGATTAGAAGTCTTACTATGGCACTGGCTGCACTGTGTGCTAAGTGCATTGATTAAAAGTCTTTCCCAACTGCCCACCCTCTTTCATGCACGAGGGGGCAACCTGTGATCCTGGGACGCCACACAGCCCGTCCAAATCCCTGGAACAATTCAACTTTTGCTGAAAACTGGCATCAAGGTGTACCACCATTCCGAGGTGGGACACACTAAAAAAAAATATAGGTGCTCTTCTGAAATCTCTTTCTGGTACCAGTTATGCTTGTTCGGTCACAAAGTTTAGTACAATACTGAACTCAAGTCCCACGAGGACTTAACTCTAAGAAGCTTGCTGATTCCATATATTAAGTTAAAGATAGATGACCATTGGAGAGCCTGTTGCAGGCAGTTTTCTTAAAAGGGAGAGGCTTTTAAAGGTCAACACAATCTCTTAAAAAAACAAAAAAAGAGCCTGTGATTCGTATGTGCTGAATGACCTGGGCAATTAGTGCATAACATAAAAAAGCAAGATGTGTGTGCATGTGAGAGAGATTCCTGAGAGGCTTGTGCAGAATGCACCAGAGGGACTTTGCAGTCCCTAAAATGTGCTTCAGGGCTCACAGAAGCACCTTGCATGCCAGTCTGAAGGCTACGTTCCCACCCCTGTGCATTCCGAACCACCTTTTTGGAGATTAAATCCAGCCCTGCACAGCCTTGTTGAGAAGAGGAGGGTACAGGAAGATATGTGCGCATGTTTTTAAAGACCCCATTAGCCACTTTCCACAGTGTTCTCTCTAGATTATGCATAGTTCAAATCTGGTTATTGAAGGGGATTGAAAATACCAAGCATGCAAAAGACGCAACTAACATGGTCACGGACGTATGCTCCACGCCTCCCACCTGACACAACTTGTGAGTTGACTGTTGCCATGGAGATATTCCCCTGCTGCAGTGCTGAGGCAGGTACCACGATTCCTTGGGGGTTGCCAGGTACGGCTGTCATGGAGTTGGGAGAGTTTTGCAACATATCCTAGAGAGGGAGAGAGAGAGAGAGAAGAAAAGACCAGGATGGGGAAGAGAAGTGCAAAACACTTAGTACGCCGCTCATGATATATCATGTTTCAGCTCTAAGGACTTCTTAAATGAAAATGAAGACAGGTATCACCATCACCTCCATTACCATCATCCTTTTTTTCTGTAGTGTTTGCCTTATCTCCTTTTGATGATGAGGCTTATATTGTGAGCTGAGACACAAGAAGTGGCTACTGCTTATTTTACAACTTCTTATAAGGAGCAGAGCACTTTTATCTCAACATTCTTATCCAGTCCTTAGACAATATCCACTCACTTTTACTTGATAATGCCACAAACATGCCTACCTAGGCAGCCTACTCAGAAACCTACGCGGATCAGGATACCATTATCCTTTGGAGTCTGCACGGTCCCCACCCCAATTTTGTGATGCAATTCTCAGCTCAAAATAATTGTGTATTTTGGGATATAGTAAGTTTGGAAATTAAATACATGCAGATAAAAGAACGAAAGGAGGGGGGGGGGGAAGAGAGATTTCACTTATTGGAAAGCTGCATACCATTCTTAGCTCATTGTTTGGCCGACCGTGTTATCAATGTTATATTTTGGATAAAAACGTTTGAAAATAAAATACAGATGGAAAAAATAGAAAAATAGAATTTGATGAGGTCTGCTGCATCCTTGTTGAAAAGCTGGTTTGTGATGCACGATCAGCCATTAAACCTCTTAGAAACTTCTGATTCCTAGGATTTCAACTGAGCCCCCACAATATGGCCCTGGTAATTCAGCCTTCAGGCTTGCTGAGTACATTGTACAAGCCATCTGCTCCTCTTGGCTGTCACTAGCCTTGCCAGCAAGACATGACTTTTGCCAAGGCAAACTAAATTTATAGTGAGACATTCTTTTCCATGAGCTTGTGGCATTATCAGTATGCGGCACTGGGAAAGGCCCAAAGCAGAATAGATGCAGAACAGAAATATTCAATTATTAAAGAAGACCGTCTTGTCATTGTTTGGGATAACAGGTCAGCATTCAATTAACACTTTTCATTGCTCATTAAATATTTGTCTTATCTAAGTAAACCCATGTAGCTAATATTACTTTCTTGAGGATGTTGATCAACATACAATAAACAACTTTCCAGCACCCAGAAAAATGCAAATGCCTGTGCAAACAATCCAGCAGAAACACTGTTTGGCTGGGTTCTTAATTTCTTATTTCTTCGTAATATCCACAAATTTAATATAGAACTGAAAACATTTTATTTCCATCCTGGCTTGCTACGCTGAAGGCCCAAAGTTTGAGCCCTGTTGCTTCACTGATATTTAAGAAATTACATCTTGGCTTGCCATCCACAAGTAGGGTTGTGGTCCTTCCACATTTCACTGCTTAAGAGACCTACTTGTAATTATGACTTTTGATTTATTTTGGTCATTATCAGTGGGTAAGCTTGTAGGAATCTGCGTGGTGTTTGTTTTGTTTTCACCAATAGCCTGAAGTCCACCAACTGGATCAGAGGCAATATAATAGCTGGTGACCCAACATGCATCAACAATGAAGGCTAGGTTGTCTATTAACGTGCATTCAACATAGGATTTTGTTATCTTTATCAGAACCAAACGTGCAAACAGAGATCTGCTCCTGGTCTTTTTCCAACAATACTTTTTCAGTAGTCAAACTGGAGAAGAATTGTTAGACAATTGCAAATCAGAAACTTCTGCAAATCTATTAAAAATAATCTAAAGAACTGTGTTAAGTATAGCATATTAATTTTTTGTGGGACATAATCCCCAAGTTTTCATCTTGATCTGTTCTTCATTTCTGTAATGGAACTTAATTGTAATGTGAACTGTTACATTTATTGCTTGGTGAATCCAGTTTGATATCTTTTAGGTTCAGAGAATCTGTTTCATATAGAATAGTTTCACATGAAAACTCATGGCATTGTAGCAAATCATTAATCCAGGTATCAAAACCATTTACATGGTTTGATTGTTGAAAAGAGGAAACAGAACACAATCTGGAACTGGGGAAAAGGAGAAGAGGAAAGGAGTGACCAGAATCCTCAATTTCACACTGCAAGTTTCCCATGAAATTCAGGTAGAAGAATTTTGCTTTGCCACTTCTGAATTTCGTATGAAAATTTCAAACTCTTTCATATTTTCAGTAAGTTTTTCTTCCCATCAGCTTTATTTTTCATCTTTCCCATACCATATTGTCTGCTTGACTTTATTTAATGACAAGCTTTTATTCTGTTCATCTGCAGAATTAAAATGCAAACTGTGAAGCAGTGTGACTGCAAACAAAACATGCATCCAGGATTCTTCAAAATCTTTATGATGAGAAATGTCTACTTTTGAATGTGTTGCTGTGCTGCTTGTGCGTGTAGAACTTCCAAATGGCTGGGTTATTTTTCTTGGAGCAAAACTGCAAAAACGAATATTTTCTGCAAGAGTTTTGTTGTTGTTAAAGAAGCCTATCCCAAAACAAAACCTTCGGTGTCATACTATTTTGTGCTGTTTCCTTATTGAGAAAAGTAACACTCATATTTAGATATCAGTGTGAATGCATCTACAGAGTGAATTTAAAATTCAGTGAATGAGTAGACAGTCATGCTTATTCAAGTTTTCATGGAAAGCAAATATAAAAGTGAAAGCAAAGTCTTTGAAACCCTGAATGCTTTCAAGTTGCTGTAGCATTTCCTAAAGCTAAGACTTTTTAAATTGTGGGAATAACTTAGATGTCTATTGCTTATATTAAGCCCATAATCTGCATTTTTAATAATGATCACCACTCAGAGGTTAGCTAGTACAGTTACTGTATTTATGTATGTGAGACAATATCTTTGTCATTCAAGGGATGAATTATCTTTGAGTTATAATCAAAGATTCATTTCTCTTAATGGAGGGATGGCTTATTCAACCCTAAAGAGGCTGCGGTACTACAATTTCCAGCATCACTTACTATTGGCTTTGCTGATGAGACTGATGACAGTTGAGGTTCAGACCATCTGGAGGGGTCAAAGTTTTCCACCGCTGCAACCTTCCCTAATACCCAGATGCTGTTGTATTGCAAGCTCCATCCTATCTCAGCAGGAGGCATGCTGTATATAGCCCAACAATATACTGTACAAGAAGCCATGGTTGGGGAAGGCTGCATTAATGGAAAAAGAAAGGAAGACTCCCTTGTGCTGTTGGAAGTCCTTCCCTGGATGAAAGAAAAGGAATTGTGCATGGAGCCCTCCATGGCTTATATGCACTTATTTGGAAGATTTCTTCTGAGTAAATCCTTGAAATTTACTGTTCGTTATTGGAAAGGATCAGAAACGTACATCTTGAACATTCTTCTTTTGCCCAGTGAGCAGAAGGTAGACAGCCCCACTCCTTGTATGGATTCACCACCATCCAATGATCTTGCTTTCTCCCTCTAGGGCAATCCTTACAATCACACCAGGCAGTGAGAGAAAGAGGGAAGAAAGTATATCTGGCCATCCAGATCCATAGTTCCAATTGGGAATGTGAATTTCACTTAAATATTTATTCCATAGCTGTATGCCTTTCCTTCTGGCCTAGTATTTTACATGTGGCAGAATAAAAACTGCCCAATTTGTAGAACTGCAGAAGGGAAGAGAGAGTCCCAGTCCCCTGGAGTCAGAATTGAGCTTGCATTCCCCTCTTTTCCCAAGACTACTTGTTCCTCTCTCTCTTTTCCTCTGTAACACGAATCTAAGTAATTAACAACTTGAGAAAAACATTAGCAAGCTGCCTTTCAACAATGCTGGCAGCAGAGTGGAATTTTTATCCTGCTGCATCATTTTCCAGTGGGGGGCAAGCTCACCATGAGTGCAGATGATGATTCTTCTATTTCAAGCTGCTAGGATTAATTCTGAACCATGACAAATTTCACACTCTCACTCTCTCCTCTTCCTTAAAACATATTCGTAATGCCAAGGTGCTGTGGAAAAAAACTTGACTTTCCAGTGCTCTTATCCACTTCCTCCGAGATGTAGTTCTTTTCCAAAGCCCCTTCTACTATTGTGGGAGGGATTTTTATCACCTCCCCACCCCCGAGCCCCGACTTGAGACAACCCTAGTCTTATTGCCTTTAGAATGAAAATCCAAGGGAAGTAGATTTATGACTTCATGCAACCTGTCTCCAGTGCATTGAGGCAGCAAAGCTTCTACATACTCAACATTACTGCATTCAGATGAGATATGCAGATGGATGACTAGCTTTGGGATGTTTACAAAGAGACGTGGAGTTCAAATATGTAAATAAAACATTGAGTGTATTTGTTATTAATCAAAATAATTCCATACCATCTTCAGTGAAAGCAAGGCACCAGTGAACTAATGTCAACTGACTAAGACTGGGTTTCCATGGAGGACATTCAAACCTAGAGCATCTCTGTGAGTTAATGGCATATTTTGCCCACCAAACCTTAGTGCAAGGTCAGCGAACTCTAAGATCAGTGCCATAACCTGGAAAAGCTTCTGAAAAAGACATTTGCCCATTCTTCCATCCCATAAAACCAATGGAGCTTAATAAATCAATGCAAGAAAAATTCAGTTGGGCAACAAGAAAGTTAAAAATCAACATTTTAATCAACCCTTTTAAAAGAAGTTTCTCCCTAAAACATATATCTATATACTGTATCTATGCCAACTAATCTTTAGGCAGATTAAAATATTCTGCTCACAATGTCTGATATTTTCATCTCTTTCCCACCTTAACCATGTAATAATAAACTAAAAAACTACCAGATATGGAATTTAAGGTTATTTATAAGAATCCCAGTATAAAGGTCTGAATAACAACAACAACAACAACAACAATTTTCTTTCTCTTAAAGGAGCCCAAATTTGGGCTCCAATATTTAATAAAAACAATATACAATATAATTGTCATATAACTATTAAAAAGATCAATACTGAGAAGTATATAATATTACACACAGACATGCACATATTCATTTATTAAACATGTCACATAACATTTAATCCAGATTAAGGCTACTGTTCAGTTTCCCCCTCCAAGTCACCTATTTCAGTTCAGGATTTATGGCTAGTCAATAATGTAAAATCAGCTGCAGTTATTGGATCCCCAACCCAATTGGTGGCAGAGAGACTGAAACCTGGCACACTGCCAATGACTTCATTGCATTGCATCTCTATATCTGTCTGGAGAATTAATGCATGAACTGAACAATAACAAGAGGACAGCAAAGAGTCATGTCACCTCTTAAAGAATAACAAATTGATTATGCTGTAACAAATTTGTTTCCTGGACTACAGTCCACTCAACTTTACTTTAGTCAACATCTTTTACAGCAAACAAGAAAGCAGATGGGTAAGGAGGTAACCTCCCCTCTTGAAACACTTAAAGAATTAATAATCCACACAGGTTGCCTTGCAAAAATATATCAAAAAGAGGCATGCTACTAGTTACCCAGAAGAAAAAGAAAGACATAAACTCTTTCATACCTCCACTAATCACAACAGCAACCTTGGGGAATCATAGAATCATGAGGTTGGAAGCAATTGTGGAGATCTTCTACTCCAATCCCATGCCCACAGAAGGAATCCTCACACCAGCCCAGACAACTGGGTGTCCAAACTTTGTTTGAAATCCACCAGTGATGGTTGAAAACCACCCATGACTCTGGCAGGAAGGGGTTCCACTGTTTAAGAGCAGGCATGGTCAGGAATTTCCTCCTTATTTTGAGTTTGGATCTCTCTCTGTAAAGCTCTCACCCTTTGCTTCTTGTCCTACCCTCGGGCACTATAGAACAGTGGTCACCAACCTTTCTGGCACCAGGGACCAGTCGTGGAAGAAAATTTTCTATGGACCGGGGGGGCGGGGTTTGCAGGCGGGAGCCAATCATGTGCACCAGGGGGGCGGGGTTTGCAGGCAGGAGCCAATCACGTGCACCGGGGGGTGGGGTTTGCAGGAGGGAGCCTTGCGGCCCCCTTCCTAACAGGCCACGGCCCACAGGTTGGGGACCCCTGCTATAGAGAATAAATCATCGCCCTCTTCCCTGTGACAGCCCTTCAAATACAGTATTGTAAATCTCTCCAGCCACATGCTGAACCCTTTCATGAGGCCCACTGACTCTTCTCCACTACATTCATATATGCCATAATAATTATTAATAATTCCTACTTTTAATTGCCATATGACTGCAACAGATGACCAGAGCTAACACACTCTGGAAACAAGAGAAAGAAGAAGAGAATACGTAGCAGGAGTAGTACAGTAATCGTTGTAGAGTAGAATATAACAGCACTTATATTTGGAGCTGCTGATCCCTCAGGAGTGTCTGTGTTTCTCATTATTCCAAGCACTTGTTCAATATCCATGACTGGGAATAACTCTAAAAGGTCATGCAGTTTTGATAGGGAATAATTAACATTTCCTAACTTTAATGATCAAATGCCCAGCAACCTCATCAGTACTGGGATTTTAAATGACAGAAGCTGAGAAAAATCAAGCCAAAGTCAGCTAAGAAGTTAAATTGCCACATGTTACTATTAGAAAGTTAATGAAGAGTGGCTACTAATACGGACATACAATGCATGGACTTAGGTGAGTTCTTAAGACGATCTCAGCCAACTCTCCCCCATCCTTATTATGTACATTTGCTTTGAGAGTCTTCACAGATAGAACATACTTTGTACATGATCCATAGGCTTCCAACAGCTCAGAAACTATTGTGCATAGCATCATACAATAAGAAAGTCAGATAGAACCAAGTTCTATCACAAATGTTCTCTTGGGAGACTCTCTGTGAGTCACTGCACTTCATTGTTGTGGACATAACACTGGAACAGGGACCACAGTGTGTGCCTTCTTGAGTTCCTGGAGGAAACTCACGGATGTAAATCTGACGAATAATACTTTTAATATGAATACAATACTATTAGTACCACCATTACTACAATCAACATTGACAATACTTCTGATTACAGTATGGTTTCTTTCTCAGCCTTCCCACTTTCATTTGAAAACTGGCATAGAAGGTATGGAACTGGTTGAAGTGGAAACTCTATTCAAAGTTTCAAGTGAACATATAATAGTCAGAAGTTGGAATGCCACACACATTTCTGCTTTATATTCTCCACACTAGGGTGGATAACATATTGTTCCAAGGAGCCCCTGGAAGTTATTTTGACAATTGTTGAACATGTTGAGATAGGAAACACATGAAAAAAGTAGTGTAAACAATAAACAAACTGGTAATCATTTTTTAAAAAAGAAACACCCCCCCTGAAAAAACCTGAACATTATGTGTGGGACTTACATATGTGAAATGCAGTCATAGCTATCTGCAATGATAGGAGGGGGAAAGTGACATTGTGTGCTTCATGATGTCATCATGCAAATGTCACAAACTACACACTTGCACTATTTGCTGCAAATTGTAAGTAATTTGCATATTTGCACAATGACATCATGATGCATGAAGCATTATTTTGATGTCATAGTGGTTCCTACTGCTTATGGACACAGCCATGCCCACTTTGAGGTATCATCCTTACCATTGTGGCACTCAGCTATCCCCCAAATTAATAAATGTGCCTCTGGTTACCCAAAGCTGCCCATCACTGCTCTGCACATTGCAACCACCCTGTCCAAGTGCCTGGGGGCTGTGGGGGTCTGGATGGGGAATAACAGGCTTCAGCTGAACCCTGGTAAGACGGAGTGGCTGTGGATTGATGGCCCCTCAGTGTCTAGGAATTTATCATCTTTATGGGGTTGCACTACCCCAGACAGACCTGGTACGTAACTTGGGGGTCCTCTTGGACTCACGACTCCTGCTCAAAGAGCAGGTGGCGGCCGTGGCCAGAAGGGCCTTTGCACAACTTCGTGTTGTGCACCAGTTACGCCCTTTCCTGGAGCAAGAGGCCCTTCGAACAGTCACTCATGCCCTGGTCATCTCCCAGATAGACTATTGTAATGCGCTCTCCATGGGGCTACCCTTGAAGAGCGTCTGGAAACTTCAGCTGGTTCAGAATGCAGCCGCGCGGGTGATTTTAGGTGCCTCAAGATCGGCACATATAACACCTTTGCTCCGTGAGCTGCATTGGGTCCCAGTTTGCTTCCGGATTCAATTCAAGGTGTTGGTTATCACCTTTAAAGTCCTACATGGCATGGGACCAGGTTACCTGAAGGACCGTCTCATCCCCGTTCAATCAACCCGTCCCACCCGGTCCTGCAGAGAGGGCACGCTACGAACCCCATCTGTAAGAGAGTTCCATCTGACGGGTCTAGGAGGCGTGCCTTCTCTGCAGTAGCCCCCGCCCTTTGGAATATTCTACCTCCTGAAATAAGATCGGCCCCCTCTCTCCTGGACTTTAGAAAACACCTAAAGACCTGGTTATGTCACCATGCTTGGGGAGGGAAGGGGAATAGCCAGTCTTGGGGTTGGCTGGCCCCTTAGATCTGCTGTGTCCAGCCTTATTGACTGATGAGATGAGATCTACCATTCCTGGATCGAACTGTTATATATATACATACATACATACATACATACATACATACATACATACATACAATAGTTTATTATTGGTATTTATAGTTTTTATTGATTTTAAATTTTTGCTGTGAACCGCCCAGGGTCCCTCCTTGTGGGGGAGATGGGTGGGATATAAATGTGATAAATAAATAAATAAATAAATAAATAAACAAACAAACAGCATGTATAAAAAAATTCCTGCCTGAGCATAAAAGTTGAGGGCAAAATAGGATGGTGTCTAACTTGCCTGAATACATGAAATAGCCCAGAAAGTTCAGAAACAGTCCTGAAAATTGAAAGGCATTCTGCAAAATAAGCCAATTAGTATTTGTATTGAACGTGTGCTACGTAGTTGGTTCTGCGCACAGAATTTGAGAGCATGGATTTGGGATTTCTTGGGACTGTGTAAAATCCATCCCCTTCCATTTTCATATTGACTTCAGCAGATTTCTTTGAAAATGAAATATGTGTTTGTGAGTATGTAGTTCTAAACATCTCTTATCAGAAAGTATTTTTAAATGCAGGTAGATCTGTTTGGAAAGTTGAGAAATGCACTACAAGAACTGGTGAAGGGCAATCTCCAACAGACAGAGAAGTTCTGATTCACATGTTACTCAGATCAGCTTACAAGGGAATTTACAAAGGTCAAATTCCTCATCTATGCCTTGTGCAGAATCTGGATACTTTTTGCTTGTTTATTTTTAGAGCAGGGAGAAATCTGGTTGTAAGAAAGAGATACAGCCAACATAAGGTCCCCTGCTGTAGAGTAATGATAAAAGCACCGGTGTGTGAATAGTACATATAGCATTGCACCATGCATGGGGCTCCAATTAAGCCCCTGCATTAGCTGAGACCATGCAGGCAGGTTCGCTAGGCTATAGTTACAGCGCCTTTGACATCACGCTTAATCCAGCCCTGAGCTTTAGACAAAATGCCTATTTATACTACAATGAAAACTAATATTGTTTTAAAAGCCCCACCAAGTATATCTCAGTTGGAATGAGAGCATAAAATATTATGGAAATATGAAGCTATCGCAAGTCAGTTCCAAATATAAATACAAAATATTTATAGAATGCTCTTTGCAGCCCTAGCATTATTGTCCACATTTCCATAAAAGTCTTGAGATTTCTAACTTTGCTAAAATGCTTGGATTCCTCCCATGATAATTGATAGCACAATGAAAAACAATAAGCCACTTTTGGCCAGGCTCATACATTGTGCTACAGCTGGTTTCCTTAACTGTGGTTTGTGGGATAAGTTATCCAGATATGCACAGCCAAAGCAAAACAGACCTCTTTGCTGCCCGGTGCCATCATTATGCTTTGTATAATTCTGCTGATTATAGTTCCCTTGATCTGCCTCCAGGATTAATGGAAAAACCTAAGCCTCTTGTAAGGCAGAGGAAGGGAGCAGAAATTATGACAGTATTATATAGTACAGATGAAGATTAATTTTAGGTGGTGTCCTTTGGCCTAAGGGGAAACAAAATAGGGAAGAGATGGATAGTAGGCAGAGAAGTCCCATCAAGAACAAAGATTGTTTGAAGTGTGTAAGTGTTTTTGCATTGCCTACTGACAAATAGAAAGGTCAACACCCTAGGCTTGCAGGATGAATGCAGGAAAATCATTTGCATGTGTAGATAGAAAAGAAATGACCTGAGTCATATTTTGGATGAAAATCAAAGTTCTGATCTAGCTGAACTGAATGTGATCTGTTAAGATCTTCCAGCTTTTTGCTTGGGTAGGGCTCTTGCACATTTGAAAATTATACCGCAGACAGTATGGGAAACTTTGATTCAGTAGGGTAGATTAACCATTCAGGAAAATGTCCTTCGGCCTTTCTTTTCTTGAACCTCTTAAATGCACAGGAGCTCTGCCAGGAAAACGAGAAAGAAAAAGCTGGCAAGTTTGTTTAAATCCCAGTATCTCTACTTAGGGAAAATAAGCCACCCTCCGCCCCTTTGCAACGAAGTCTGGAGAACATACTGTAGGTAATTCCTCTGCATCCCATCATAGCCCAAAGGCATTGCCAAGGACTGCTATGAACTCCCTCTCTCTCTCTCTCTCTCCCCTACTCTGACCCATATTCATGATCTCGGCCTGAAGGTCAAGGATGAACGAATGCACTCCGACAGCAATGTGTCAGCTTGACATTCCAGAAAGGTCAATGTTTTTGGACTCTCCCAACATGTGCAGGGATCCTGCAGCATGAGGAAGTAGCACTCAACAAGTTTTCCCTGTCTTACATTACAATGGTGGAATGCCAGCCCATGCTACAAAGTTGGGATTGGGAGGAAGACTTTGGATCCATGGCCATCTGTCCTACAGAATTCATGGGGACTTTGGGGAGGAGGTGGGGAGGCAGGGCTCACAGGCATCAGATTTCTGGAGTGGAAGTGAGTCAAATGGCCACCTAGCATAGTCCTGTGGCAGATCTTGTGGGGTGCATGGAAAACTCCCCGCTTTAATCCAAGGTGTCTCCAGGTAGGGTTGGAGGAGACTCCCGACCTTCATTCTTAAAAATCTGTTGCTAGCCAGGGTAGTAAACACTGAGTTGGAAAAGCCAAAGTTTTTCTTAATCTGTGGGAGCTTCCTGTCTGTCACCCAGTCAACACGATCACCTATGCAGATGGATGAGTTCTATAGGAAAAGGGCAGAGCGCGTATTTTGTAGACTGAACATTTCTGATTCAATTCCTGCCTTCCATGGATGAAAAGGATTAGGTAACAGGATCAGACAGCCAATGGACTGATTAAATTTGAGGTGGGTAACTCAGGGCTTCCAAACCTCTCCCATTAAAACCTCCCACAAAACCTCCCGCTAAGATACGCAGGAAAGGAGAGCCAGTTTAGGGTAGTGGTTAAGGCACCAGGCTAGAAACTGGGAAACCGTAAGTTCTAGTAAGTTCTCCCACAAAGCCAGCTGGGTGACCTTGGGCCAGTCACTCTCTCTCAGACCTAGGAAGAAGAAGGCAATGGCAAACCACTTTAGAAAAATCTTGCCAAGAGATCTGCAGGGACTAGTCCAGGCAGTCGCCAGGAGTCAACATTGACTCAAAGGCAGCAAAAAAAAAAAAAAAAAGGTAAGCAGGAGAGGTCCTTCTGAAGGTATACCCCCGCCATCATTTTGTCATGGGGGAGAGGACCTTCTCTATAGAGTGCACTTCCCCAGGAGCTACATTTTGTAATGTACTCTGAGAAATAAAAGATGCATCTCTTTCCCTTAGCCTTTTCCTCTTCAATGATTTTAAGGTTAACTTTAATTTTCATTTTAAACTTTTATATTCTGTTTTTGCTGAACGGAGTCCGTGCCTGAACAGAACAGTGGGGTACAAATGAAATAAATAAATGTAAACAAAAGGATTAGCAACATCTGCCTCCTGCCTCCCCCCAAGATTACATTGTTGAATTTCTTTGGCAAATCACAGCATGCTTCCTGCCAATTCTCAATGGAGAATACCAAACCACAAAGAAAAACTTCTGTATTAAACCTTGGATAGGCTTCGTACATCTAGAAATGCATCTTAGAAACAAAAACAGTAAAACAAACCAGAACCTGAAGAAATGAAAAAAAAAAGTGCTCTAACTCCTGCCTCTTCTAGAGACAACATATTTCATTGCCTTGCTCTCTGCAGCTGCTCAGTGTGAAAGCTGACAGAACAACCGTGGTTGGAAGTGACCCAAAATACCACCTAGGCCTACTCTGTTGATGAGGGATGCAATCTCCCCATAGCAGAACACACATAGATATAAAATGGTTGTCTGCACTGGATTAAATGGCATGAATCCTGCTTCAAACCCCTAATTTTTTTGTCCTGAATTCCTGGATTGCTCTGGCTGGGCCTGCATTCTTCAAATGTCATGCCAAAAATATGCTCCAGTCTTAGTTCTTGAGTTACGTGGAACGTGATGCCTCCCACCAGCCTTCGGGCGCATCACCTCAGCAGAAGCCGACAACATCAAACTAATTTTATCCAGAGCTTATGCCCGTCCCCCCAACAGTTTGTGCCATGTGCCATCCAAGCAGCCGCACTAGAGAAAGAAAGTACAGTCAGTCATTCCCTCAGCAGAAGACAAATTCCTTCTCCAAATGTCAGGGAATGGGAAGGAGAGCCATTTCTGTGCCTCTCTAAGGGGCTGATTATTTTCCAAAGACTTGTGTTAATTTTCTGATATGATCCTCGCATCTTTGTGAAGCGCTAAATCCTCATTACTTTTCCTGACCGATGCATTCTAATTAGATCAACATTTTAAAAAAAAAATCACAATAGCCACAGGACAGCTTTCCATCTCATTAACTCCTCACATATTATTTTCATGAAAATTACTGATAAAAATGTGCATCTGCATTTGCTGGGACTCAGAGCTTCGTCAGTTCATATCTAACATCTCTCTCATCACCCTGGATGCGAGGCGTTGCCATGGCGACTTGCAATAATAGAAACCAATAAATTACAAACGAGATGCTCGTTGAGCAATTATTGTTCTCCTTTATGCAAGTTTCTTGCTAATTTTGATCATAAGGGAAACTACAATAAAGCAGTAAAGGAATATTAAGTCAATTTCTAGAGAATATTTGAAAACACAATAGGCTCTCTGTGTGTACATGTTGCTTGCTTGCTTCCTTTCTTTTTCAAGATCAACAATTAAATGATTTAGATAGTTCAGTAAAATCTAAACAGGCACCAAACTTTTCCAATCTCACACTGCACCCCGTTCTCCCAACAGAAACTCTCTCTGTTTGAATATCATAGCCTTTGCAGCGCAGAGAAAGATGGATTTTAACTCAACATTTAGGGATCCCTCCACTCAACTGGCTTGAAAAACTGCACCTGGCATCTTTAAAATATTATTCTACAGACAGAAATCATAGTCTAGTTATAGAGAGTAGATGGCTTTCCCAAAAGAGAGGTCGATCCATGCGACAGGCAGCACAATCCTACAAGTGCTTATTCAAAATTTCCATGTTTTAAACTTATCTCCAGGGCATGGATCTCTTCCGCTTACAGTACTCCATTTCATGCTTGCAACAATCCGGAGGGGAAGACTGTCTGCTTTAGTGTTTGAGCTAGGCCTCTCAGTCTCCATATTTGTAAATAAACCCAAGCATGCCAATAGGTCCCCAACGCCCACCTTCCAAAGAAAAAGCAGTTGTAATCCTTGAATTCTCAGCCTTTGGGGAAATGGGGTGCTTGTAACCAAGCTTTTTTTTTTTTTTGCAAATAATTAAAATAACAGATCTTTTGCTTCTGCACATCATTTTTTTTGTGGAGTGGGCAAAAAAGCAGGTAAAATCAGCAGACAACTAACTTGGATGGTTTAGACTTGGAATGAGGCATTCAATGTGCAGCTGATATTTGATTCCCACCAAAGATGTTTGTTTGTTGATACTATTGAAATGGCATAGTAAATGGGAGAAAAAAACACTGTCTGCTTCTTGGACAAAGGGTGAAAACAGCTAGCCCTGGGGTTGGGCTATCCGTGTTCCAGTCTATTGCAAAGGATGAGAGAGAATTTGGTTCTGAATAAACAGCAGAGATTTTTGGTTTGGAATTGGTATTTATAAATAGCATTGTTTAAATGGATTATTGAGAGAAAAAGGCAAAATTGTTATTTTATTGTTGTTTGATATTGTTCAGTTGTTCAGTAGCCTCTGACTCTCTGTGATCCGATGGGCAATAGTTTGGTAGGATTGTCTGTGAGTAGCTGTTTTTTACAGTAGTAATATCCACCCATCTTTTCTTCTATTGGTTCTTTTTCAATTGCCTTCCATTTTCCCATGCATCAGGGTCACCTCCAATGACTCTTGCCTTCACATTATGGGTCCAAAATATTTAGGCTTTTTTATTTAAAATCCGTTCAATTGTGTCTGATTCTCAGAGATTGCCTGGACAAGTCCCCTGCAGTCTTCTTGGCAAGGTTTTTCAGAAGTGGTTTGCCATTGCCTCCTTCCTAGGGCAGAGAGAGAGGGACTGGCCCAAGGTCACCCAGCTGGCTTTGTGCCTAAGGCGGGACTAGAAGTCCCGGTCTCCCGGTTTCTAGTCTGATGCCTTCACCACTACACCAAACGGGCTCTATTTAGGCTTTAGGCTCATCATTAGTACTTCCATGAGCACTCTGGTTTTCCTTTATTGAGTACCGAATGGTGGGATCTTCTTACAGTCCAACGTATTATCAGCAATTTTTTCCAGGGTCATAATTCGAAGGCATCATTTTTCTTCACTCAGCTGTTCTGATGCTCCAGCTTTCACAACCACATGTTATAACTGGAAAAAGCATAGCCTTGAAAATATGTACCTTTGTTGTCAGTATGATGTCTCTGCACTTTAATATTTCGCCCAGGTTTGTCAGAGCCATTTTCCCAAGTAGCAGACTGACTTTTCTTTATTTTAAAATGATGGTCACCATCCCTGTCGATTTTTCAGTCCTGGAAAATAAAGCCTGTTATTACTTCAGCTTCTTCTCTGCCTGTTTGCATTGAGTTGGCCTTGCCAGTCGACACTTTAAAATTTAATGTTATTAATATTATAATATTAATATATTATATTTATACTATTTTTTGAAATTTCAGTATTTATAATGACCAGCTTTTGCACTCTTTCACTTTTAACAATAGATTAAGTCTTTCTGACTTCCAGCCATCAAAGTGGTATCAGCCTAGCTGAGGCTGTTAATGTTTCTCCAAGCAATTTTAATTCCAATTAATCTTGGTCTACTCCTTTCCCAATTTTGAACCATTTAGTTGCTCCATATTCTGTTCTGTTTTTTCTTGGTCCTCATATAAATTCTTCAACATGCTGAGGTAGCCCAGTACATCCATGCTTTTAAGGGCTATCCATAATTTGTGTGGTCTACACAATCAAAAGCCTTTCTATAATCAATAAAGCAAAAAATAGATTTTTTCCCCATTATCCACTGGCTGTTAGCAATGTGATTTCAGGTGGCTCTGTCTCTTCCGAATCCAGCCTCTACAGCTCTTGTTCCATGCATGTTGAAACCTGGATGTAAATCTGAACTGTTATCTTATAACAAATGAGATAAGCAGGTTGTTTGATGGTTGGAGCATTCTCTTCCGGTAATAGAGCATATATTTACCTTTTCCAATCCCTTGGCCCAGTGCTGTGTTTCTCATACTTGCTTACAAACTGCAAGTAGCACTTTCACTCCATCATCATGCAAGGTTTTAAAGAGTCGTGCTGGTATTTCAGCAACTCTCGCAGCTTTGTTGTTAGCAGCATTTTCAAGGGCCTATTTAACTTTACTTCCCCCAGTGTCTGGGTATAGTTGAATGACTACATCTTTATAAATGGAGACCTTTTTGTACATTTGTATATTTGAGCCATCTCTTCTTTATATTTTCTTTTTCTGACAGATCTTTGCCTTCCTTGTCTATTTTTATGCCCATCTTTGCATTAAAGTTTCCCATGATTTCTGTAAATTTTCCTAAATAAATTTCTTGACCTCCCCTTTCTATTATTATCCTTGATTTCTCTGCACTGATTATTTAGATACAATTCCTTGTCTCTTCTTGATCTTCTCTGGAACTCAGGATTTAATTGGGCACATTTTTCTCTCCCTCTGCGGCCCTTTTTTCCTGTGTTTTTCCAGCTATTTTCAACCTATCAGGAGTATTTTGCATTCTTTTGCTTGTTTTAATTTTGGATATCTTTGTTTGCCTTGTCTTTAATGATGTCACAAATTTCAGTCCAGAGTTGTTCAGGCACTTTAGTTATCCATTCTAATCCATTAATTCTATGCTTTACCATCATTGCATAATCCTATGAAATATTACTGAAGACATACCTTGTTAGTTTGATGATTTTATTTGTTTTCTTTAGTTTAATTTGTAATTTTGCAAGAAGGAGCTTATGATCTGAGCTGCAGTCAGCACTCATTCTTGGCTTTGCTGGCAGAATAGAGCGTCTCCATCTTTGCTTGCAGAATATACAGTCAATTAGATTTTGGTGATGGTCCATCTAGTGATGTCTTTTAGGTTGTTGAAATAAGGTATTTGTTATAAACATTGTGTTTTCTTGGCAGAACTCTCTCTCCTCCTTCATTCTGTATAACGAGGCCATATTTTCCTATTATACTAGATGCTGATTTATTTTCAACTTTAACATTCCAGTCTCCTATACTTATTTTGAAATTTTTTGGATCTTGTATCAACAAGGTGTTGGAAGCCCCATAGAACTGTTGAAGTTTTGTTTCCTCTGTATCTGTGGTTGGAACCTAGACTTGGATCATCATAATATTTGTTGGCTTGGCTTTTGACTCAAATTGAGATAATTCTATTGGATACTTTCTGAACTGACAGGCTCATCTTCTAGTAACATATTGACATTGTTGTAAATCTCCATTTGGTTTTCTTGACAGCAGATTACTCATGCCTAAAAAGGATGTTAGTCTTTCCAAAGTGTTTTTCTCTCTTTCTCTCTGTTTTTTTAGGGAATGGAAGACGTTTTGTTTTCTGTGAGCTTACATTTTTATGTTTCTTTTACAATCTTTTTCTTCTTAGTAAAGGATAATTGAGGAACTACTTAGCAAGTTCAATCAGACTTTTTTTTTAAGTTATGCTTTTGCCAAGCTTTATACACTTGATGATATAGGAACTTGTCAAGTGTTGGGAAAGAAGTTAAGAGTAAATGAAAGGGTTGGGAATGTTGCAGCTTGATCCCATGTAATACTTTTTTTCCCATGACAGTATACAGTTTCTTATCTACCTTTTAAATAGGTACTTGTATGTATATACACACGTCCTCTCCAGAAACCAAAACCTGAAAGCTTCAAAAAACCTAGTATTAAATGAGCACAGAATATGAGCATGTACACCAACTGCTGTTGAAATACATATATTTTGGAAATGGTTTTTTTATGTATCCTTTGCAGATTCTACAAGGTTCTAAATTATGCTAAAAAACATACTGTCCATATGGAGCATGACCAGACATTTGTCTTGTGTTTTTCTCTCTGGCAAAATGCATACATACATAGCCATGTTGGTTGGGGATTCTGAGAATTGTAGTCCTCACATCTCTGAAGGTAAAGGATCAGCTAGGCTCTCTCTTCTCCAAAATGGAACAGAAAGAGAGAGGGATTTTGACCCCAACCCAAAGACCTATTTTAAATGAGATAATGCACCTTAGCTCATAAACTGCACTGGAAACATTCTGCTAAGTTTCAAACAGGGTTTCTCATGTGATGGCACAAGGAGTCTGCTGTTTAAAGAAATATCAGGTCTGCTATTATAAAATTGATACCTTTATCTACTTTCCTGGAAGTAAGTCCCACTGAACTTGGTAGAACTTACTTCTGTGTGAAGGAAAGGGGATACTGCCAAACCACCTGCAAATAGCATTGCAATGACTTTTCTCAAATATATAACTTTAGTATGTCCAGCTGCAAATTGCATTATGCTCATTCCAGGGTTGACCTATTTGCACTCAAATAATGATCATCCTTTGCATATTCTAGTATGGGAGAGGTTAAATTTAAGAATTTAACCTCTCCCATACTAGAATATGAAAAGGATGATCATTATTTGCTCAGGTGCTCTTTTTCTTTATAGCAATGATAGTGCTTAATATCCAATAGATCTCCTCTTTAGAAATATAAATAGGGACAAGTAAGTGTCTTTTTATCAGATCATTCAAATTAAACAATTGCAATCCTGGGAGCTATGATATGAATTAAAAAAGAGCTGTTTCTCAGATTACATGCCTCATTAGCCATATTTGTAAGCAACAAATTTATGAACAAGACGACATTCTCGGGCATGATTTATCAGAGTATCCTCAGAGTAAATAGGAACCAGATACAGAAAGCTATATTTTGAGCTGTGAAGGAGGTCTCCAAAAATAAACTACCAAGATTATAATAAATGTTTGTGGTAGGACCTTAGTTCAAAACACATGCTTTTTAGGCAAAAAACCCACAAGTTCCTTATCTGCCGAAGAGGAATGGATCATGTAGCAAATGGTGACAACCAAAGACACTGGAGAAGCACTGAGAACCAGAGCAGACAGTACTTGACTAGATGATAACCAATATAATACTACATAGCAGTTTCTTGGGTTTTCAAATTCAAAATATTATGTTGCTGGTAAGCCCTCTTTGAAAGAATTCTTGGTGCAAATGAAACCAATGCTGGGTGTATGGAGTGTTTCTTCTGAAAGGGAATAAAGAAACACACATATCCTATTATGAGCCATCATGATAAATAGAAGTTGGGAAAAATAAAAATGTGGATTTATATTCTTAGAAATAATCCCTGGAATTTCATGGAACTAAAATGACACGTCAAGTGGAAGAATACTTTGTGCAACAAGGCTGTTCAGGAGCTAAGTTCGTAACTTTTATGGGATATACTTAAGCTCATCCCTAGGTGCATCTTGAGATGCTCCCAGGCTTTTATTTATACATATGGAAAGTCCTCCTGGAAGATGATTGGATGACGTTTTCCAACCTGGTGATGAGATTGAGAACTTGGCAGAATTTCTTGTGAAGAGGCAACAGGGCTTCAGCTCTCCTTTCCATAACTACTGTACCAGAAATATTTACACTCATGGCAGACTATTGAACCATTTGTTCCATCTACACCTTCTTTCTCAGCTTATAACCCACAGAATTCATAGCCAACCCCAGCACATCCAGATGTTACCACATTGGGAAAGCCCGGTCTATGATGACTATCACTGCTCTTTGGAGTTTTCAAAGAAAGCTCTTTTCCAGCCTATTTGCTAGGATTTAATTTGTCACATGCTCATTCTAAGCTATGGCCTTTTCACAATCCCTTCATAGAGGTTTCATAAATCAGAGTTTTTTTTGGAGTAGGGTTTGATAAACTTCGCTGGAGAGCCAGCATGGTGTAGTGGTTAAGGTACTAGACTAGAGCTGGAAGATCTAGGTCTGGACTTTCCTTAGGCACGGAAGCCAGATAGGTGACCTTGGGCATGTCACTCTCTCTCTCACCCCCCAGGGTTAGGTTCTGCAACAAGCAGGTTGAAAAGCAATCCCTTTGTTGCATCATGCATTGATAGCTTTGCTGTGTCAGCTGAGCAAGCACAGTGTAAACAAAGCAGAGTTTTACGCAGACAAAATGCTAGGGGAAAAAAGTATGGGGAGTACACTGTGGGAACTATCATTCTGCTTCAAAAATACCTAGCCATTTGCAAGGGGGCACATGAGGTGTTGAACATTTTTCAGCGATTACCTGTGTGTGTAGGTTAATGGAGGACTGATTCGGGGAGTAAGGCCCCCCAAGGTCATTCCTGAGAAGGTTGTCGCTGTGCATCTTAGTTTTGAGGCAGGTGATGTAACGATTACAAAAGTCTTTGCACAATTCATTCACTTTCTCCAACTCCAAGAGATGAATTCGCAGGACCTGAATGGCTTTCACCATCTGCAGACAATTAAAGCAATAGCAGGGTCACTTCACTTATAGAAAACAATGAATGCTTCAACTATTACCTTTGGAGGATAATGCATTCAAATGATTGTAATCAGTTCTGCTATGTTCATTAATTAATAATGTATTTAATCATTTAAAAAATACATGCACTTTCTCATTTTCCCATTTTTATTTTATGTTCAAAAAGAAAAAATGTTTCTCTTGCATTCTAATCAAGAGAAGTCACAAGTATATGTGCATTTGTCCACATGGAAACACATGCACTCAAACCATGTTATCTAGTTAAATGATTAACATGTAAGTCCCTTTATTGAACTGTAAGAAACAATGGGAAATCAAACATATAACCTATAATAATGTATTTTGCTAATTGCTCCTGTGATAAAATACTTGCTCAAATATGGTTACACACTGTGTAATTGATGGAAAATGGATATCCCATCTTCGTAGCACTGGATTGTTTGCAATCACAAAAAAGCACAGCATTCCTAGTTGTTGTTCTCCTGTTGCTTTCCAAATGATCAATATACAATTCAACAGAACATGAGCCGCTATAAAAACTGACAAGTCCTCCAGAAAAGAATGAATATATGAAATAATCTCTGTCCAAAAAGGAGCCACCATAACACATAACCACATCATAGGCTCCAGGATTGCCTTTTGAGCAACACTTCTCTGACAATTAGCTGAACATGTCAGCTTCTTCCTAAACAGATGCAAAAGTGTCCAACAAACACAAAATAATAATTACTTTTAATTACCTATAATTTTAGATAGGCACAACTATGACATAGATCCCAAAATATTCAAAAATATAAGTACTGATGATATCTTAAGTGCTGTCTTAGAAGAATCATCCCCTCTAATATGAGTGAAAGAACGTATGTTTTTTCATGGTCAGGCAAGTGAAGTGTGACACGTGGAGCTGGTCTACCACCTACATAAGAAAAATGGGAGTTCATTGAGGATAGGGAAGTGAGTGAAATCCCCAAAGGATAGAATTAAGTTGCTTTGGGTCTTACTTATGGACCCCTGATTTCTAAAAAGCAGAAATACCATGTCAGAATTGGGCTACTATTCCATGGCCTCTAATGGGGGGTGCTACTGCTGCCGCCATTAAGAGAGGTGGAATGACCAAATATTCCCTAGGGAAAACTCAGCTTTTCATTCTTGGAGCATTTTGGAATCCAGCCACAGGCATTCTTATGTAAGAGCATCCTTGATTATTCTCAGCTGGGTTCTCTGCTTAACAAGGCCGGAGAATGAAAATCTGCCTATAAGCTCTCCCTTGGGAAAATCCTTGGCCTTCATAAAACGTACCCCATAAATGTTAAAAAATTTACACATAAAACATGCCATGCATGGAACGGAGACCTTCCATTTTATATCCCCAGCTCCAAATCCTGAATCAGATATAAAATCTGAGCTATTCACCACAGGGCAGTAAATCAGCTTTTTAAAAATATTGTAACAAATGGTCTTTAAATTTCAAACCAGTTTTTTCAACTTGCTAATTTTAATGGTCCCTTTTACCAGCTATTAGTCACAGGCTGTTCAGGGGGTGGATGACTATACATATCAGCTTGGAGTTTGCTTTTGATTCCACTAAGAAGTAGCAGCAAGATTATTAAGGAAGGTGTTTTCACATCTGGAACAAGGAAGAATATCCATTTTTGTTCTATGATAATGGAAGATACAAGCAGGAACAGTTTGAAATAAACTTATCTAGGTTCACATTTTTAAGTCAATACAGAAATTGAGACATAATTTGACAATCACAGTTCTGTTTAGCAACGTAATTCATCAATAAAAATGTATATTAATTTGTATCAAAATATGCTTTGTACTAGGCAAAATTGCACACAAAATGCACATTTTGTATTAAAATATAAATTTTGGGTGAGATTTTAAAAGGAGAATTTCTCCCATTTGACAAACCAAACTTGACATTCTCACAAAATTAAGCAGCGAAGAGAAATGAAAACGGATGGATTCACCTACCCCAGTGTGAAGTAACAGGGGCATTTCCCTCCCTTGCTGCAGTGTGAAAACTTTCCTAGCTGAATTACAAAAAAGGCAGGGTGGGAAATGGTGTAAGTGGAGATAATTATTTTTAGATTATTCAGAACTATAGTATTTTGTGTGCAAAGAGGGAGTAAATTCCTCAAACTGCCCCAGATCCTTGATCCTTGATCCAGGAAAGAAGGATTTGGAAACCACGCTTCTGTAGGCCCACTTGAAGAATTATTTGTGGAAGGCACATGGTTCCTCAGTTCTTTGATGTTCAGTTCTAGGTATTCCAGTGCATAGGGACAAAGGCCTTAATACTTTTACCTGCCACTGATTCTCTCTCAGCACACCTAGGCTGTGAATCATTGTTTATGCCAAGCACTGCAATCTCTCAGAGGCTACAATCCAGAGCTAGGCATGTCCAGAACAAAAACAGATGGGGACATCCTTTTCTCTCACTCCATTTCCCTCCCCACTCAGCTACTTCTTCAAGGTCAAGGATCCAAATGGATTCCTTACCTAGTCTTTTGACATTAAGCCAGCAATCACAGACTGTCCACCCCCAGATATATAGAAACCTACAATTGATTACAGGGTCATGAAATTTCACAGGAGGGATGAACCTTAGTAGATTCCCCGGAATCTCTCCCAAAGATGCAGCAACATTATGTGACAGAAAGGGAGGAATGTTAAATATATGGGGATTCATCACATCGTGATCCTCACTCTTTCTTTATCCTAAGCCCAACTATTTTTTGAGTGCATGCAACCCAAAGGCCAAGTAGGGCACACCCTTTGCAGAAGACATCTTGCCACCTCCTCTCAATCCTCTTTGCAAAGCAAGTTATGGAATCACCAAAGTCCATCCTGCCTTGCGTGTAACTGCGTGCCACAATGTCATAAGGTGCCCTTTCATTTCATGGGAAGGCACCTTACGACAACGGAAACCGTTGGGGGGAGATGAGTGGTCGTATACATTTGAACAATAAATAAATAAATAAATAAATAAACCTCTGTTTGAAGGATGGTTGGATCTGAGTTAAGGGGGACATAATAAATAAGGTATAAGAGAGTTCCTAACTACAGGAAGAGCTATCACCCCAGCCAGCCTAATGCAGTTACAGCCTCTCTTCGACAGAGGCGGCCCGAAATGAAGGGAGAAGGGATAAGACAGCAAACACATGCTTTACACATACATATTTTATAGTCACAGGATAGGGCTAATATAGCATAGTGAAACGAATGTCAAGATGGAGAGTGCCTACTCAGCCATGAAACTGTGGCTATGGACCTAGCAGGGTCACCCTTCTTCTGCATATCCCATCCTGCAAGGTTTTTGTGAGGGTGAAATAGGAAAGGAGTAAAAGTCCCAAGTGCCACTCTGAGCCCTTGGAAGGAAGCACAAGATTTTAAAAAAGAAAGAAAAAGTAAAGCAATGATAATAGAAATTCTGCCAGCCCAACAAACATCTTCCTGAAAGTCAGCATTCAAGGGCAAGGAAAGTTGTCCATGTTTGTGTGCGTGTGTGTGCATGTGCGCATATACATCTCTCTCTCTCTCTGTCTCTGTGTGTGTATATACTGTATGTGTATATGTGTGTGTATACACACACACACACACACACACACACAGTATACAGTATATACTGTATGTATGTATATGTATGTAAAATAAATCTCTCAATTATCTCAGCTCATTTGCTTGGGGTCTCTCATTTTATGTCCCTGCTTCGCTGAGCCGTATATCTGTCCGGATAATGAGTTACAGTCCGATGGAATACGTGTGCGGGGTTGTAAAAAATACAGATGCTGAATTAATTGACTGTGTGGCACTCAGCAGCTGATTAAGTTGATAATGGCGAGATCTGACCTTTTTCTAATTTCTAATTATGTGCATCTCGCCTGTGAGGAATACATGATTCTTATTCTAATGATGGTTGATGTCCCTGGCCTTTTCCTCTCCTCTTTGCTGTCAGCAGTGGTGGACAATTTACATAGGATTAGTAGCATTAAAACCATGTACATACAACAAATAAACTTCGGAAGATAGGGATATTGGGGAGGGAGGATTCATTGGAAGACTTCCAACAGGCACTACCAGCAGTGAGCTTAAAAAAAATCCATGAAGGCAATATGAGAGGTAGCAATAATAGTAAAACTATTAATATTAGTAGTAACAGAAGCAGAGTTTAGTGGTGTCTTAAAAAGTGTGTTGTTTTATTGAACAGCAAATGATATTGACCATAATAATGATGAGAACAACAATGCCAAAAGAAAGCATATAAAGAATATAAAAAAGTAAATATCTGTATGAATTGAAGGTCTACAGCAACCTTCTCAAATCAGGTGCCCTTCATATGTGTTATGATAGAGGACCCTAACAGAAAGATTGTTTTCTGTTGACATATGGATCCATGAATGAAGCCACTGACCCATCTATAATTCTATAATGTTTAGTGTAAGGATTACATTGACTGGTTGTAGCTCTCTAGAAAATCTGGAGAATCTCCAGATTTTCTAGTTCTGCCTGGAGATGCTGGGGGTTGACAGTAGGATCTTCTCCATGCAAAGTAAGGGTTTCACTACTGAGCTTCATACAGCCATACTGTATGAAGCCATGTATGAAGCCATACTGCTGCTACTTATAATTTCCATGCAGTGTGATTTTTCCTCCATGATAATACTCTTTATTTGGTGGTGCTGTTCTGTTTGTATCTTTTTGATTATTTTTTTTTTAATTTTAAAATAATCTTTATACTGTATCTAGGCCTGTAACAAGTTGCTAAACCTTGTGCCTATGACTCTTTTGATGCAACTAACTTACTGTCTTAATCTTCCCTTATTACAGTTATTTATGTGGATATGATGCTTTGGAGATCTGTAGGTTAAAAATGGATGTACTTGGAATAATAAAATTAATAAATATGCAGGTAGAAAGTTGTGATTAATACAATCCTGATATTTTGGTTTGAGAAAAGTAGTACTGTTCCTATGTTTTATTTTTCCTTTCAAAAGTACAGCACACAAAAAGGCCAAATCTGAGTCTCTGATGAATCTACAGTGAAAAACATTAAATAGCAGATAGGAAGTAACATCTATGTATGATTTTGAAAAGCTGCTGCCAGCAACTGTAGCTAATACTCAGCTAGTTGAATAAATGTGATGCCTTAGTTCAAGGCAGCATTTTATGATGGATGTATTTTGAAGTAGGGTTACAGTTCAATAAAAAAGCATATGCATTCTATACAGAAGGTTCCAGATTTAATCTCTGGTCTCTTCAGCTAAAATGGATTGGGGAGGAGGAGATGCCGGAAAAAAACTTGTGCCTAACACTTTGGACAACTACTTCCAGCTGGGTTCATATGCTATATTAAATTCAGGTTTGGTTTAATGTATCAATTTTAGCCATAACAATGTAAGCTAGACAGTGCACCATAGCAGCAGCAAGGAACTCATGAGTATTATTTGGTTGTTAGTCCAAATGGGACCATTTTTCTTGAAGCAAAATGCCATTTTGTCACCAGAGGCCACTTCCATTAATGAATTGAAAGCAAAATGTAACACATTGGTAGTAATGACCAGATTATTATTTACTGATGCAGTATCAGTTAATCCATACGGTGCTAAAATTTCTGACTATAGAATCTGGGATTGGGGCTCATCTACAATTTATTTAGAAATCTTGGTGCCTTGGCTAACACTGCTCATCTGAAAGGAACTGAGGATTCTTAAGGGCTGTGTTAGAAGGATATAATACGTATTCTGGTTATGGAAGTGTTTCAGCCACAACTACAGTCTGGAGCCAAGGACATCCTCATCTTTATTGCATTTAATTATGTTCCAGTAAAAGAAGTACATCAAGTGAGGTCAAGTGATGGAAAGAGAAGGACCCTGCCAGCCTTATAGGAGAATAGCAGCATCTTACAACACTCTTGAATTCACTGGCACAGCTTTAACTTTTGACACTGAATCCCTTGGATAAATGACACAGGATGCTAACATAAGAACAGTGAACTTTAATATAATCTGTACAAAAATAGCAGAAGGGAGTTGGAATGAACTGCAAAAAAACTCTTGAAACCAAGGAAGAAAGCAGGCATTTAACCCATTGTGATCCCCTTCAAATCTTTTCCTGCTAACTCCTCGAGAAGAAATGTTCATACTAGTATACCCTAGGGGAAAAAATTCCAAGAAAAATGAAAACAAAAATTAAAATCACAACTACTGCTGCTTTCAAAATCTTTAATATATAACACTTAACTCACCTTTATCCACAACCCATTAATTCCTTCTTGCAATTCTAATTGGCAAGAAAGATCGAGTTTTTTTTCCTGTTATTCAGGTGCTTCAGATATAAATATAGTTTTCCAGGAGAGAAACAGCTTTGTCACCAGGAGTTGAAGCTGCAACATGTTGATTTCAGCCAAATATTGAAAGAAGGTGCCAAAGGGAGAGAGACTATTTGCAAAGACAAAGTATATATAAAAGTGGCCAACCCAAGAAACTCAGTGTCAGCAGTTGGAACCTTCAGGTAGCTGTCAAGGACTCAGTATTTAAGAACCTGTGTAGACAGCTGTCATTTTAAATTTGGGACAAGTGTCTGGCACTGAGTTATTCCAGAACACTATGCAAAGCTAAAAATGTTAACCTCCATTTGGATGATATTTCTTAGAATCACCTGCTGAAGAATTACTGAGACATTTTGGCAAACTGAAATGGTGTTCCCAGGTCCCCATATTAGTGCTGTACTGACATTTTCTTCTACGTTCCATTATTACCAACAGTATCTATCTTGTTCGCCACACCCCACCATTTTGGAATGAGAGACAGCATGAGCGATGATCCTTTGTGGCTTGTGCAGTTTATGTTCAAACAGCTGGAATATGGTGATATCCATAGACCAAAGGGATGGGCAATACATGGCCATCCAGATTGTAGGACTGCTGTTATCACTGGACAGGCTGATTGGTGAAGACCACATGCTGCCCATCATACCAAAATCATGGTGAAAATCATCACGACAGAAGGCTTTAAAAACAGATGACAAGTCTGTAGAATGACGTCTTAGAAATGTCTACAAAATTTGGGACCAAGATCTCAGAGAGAATGTTCCATATAAAGCTACCTGGCCACAGCAATCACCATCAGAAGCTCTCCTGGTTACTCCAAATCCTGTTGATTTTTCACTTGCCAGCAACCAGAAAGAGGGCCTTTTGGTGTGGTGCCCATTGCCTTGAATGTCCTACCCTTAGAAATAAAGCATGACCTAACTGTGACACAGTTTAGATGTGAATTGAAAATACTTTTATTCACTTTGCATATTAGAGCCCTTCATGGTACAGCCAAACTAATTATGGCCATTGCTATATTATTATATTATATTATTATATTATATTATATTATTATATTATATTATATTATATTATATTATATTATATTATATTATATTATATTATATTATTATATTATAATATTATATTATATTATATTATATTATATTATATTATATTATATTATTATATTATTATATTATTATATTATTATATTATATTATTATATATTATTTATATTATTATTACCAATCGAAGAGAATAATATATTATTATTAATATATTATATATATTATTATTATTATTCGTGTCAGAAGCATCACAGTTAAAAACATACTGTAAAACATATAAAAGTTAAAATATATAAAAATTAGACAGATCTTGCCGAGAAACTGGCAATAACAACAACAACAACAACAACAACAACAATAATAATAATAATATATTATTATATTATTATATTATATTATATTATATTATATTATTATATTATATTATATTATATTATTTCAAATATCATTGTACTATTTTATAATATTGTATTGTACATGCTTTTTATACTATTTCTTTATTGAATTGAAATAGAAATATGATTTAAAATGCCTGAAGATACATTGCATGAAAAACTGTTTATTTTAAATTAAATACAATAAATAACAATGGTGAGCATGATGGCCACATTCAAAGTTATATATTTAAATACCAGTGGCTGGGATGTAACAGTGGAAAAAGTCTGTTACTTCCATAGCTTCCATGCTGAGAATCAGGATGCTGGACAAGACCAGCATTTGTTTTGATCCAACATGGCTTCACCTACAGACCTATAAAAATTCCTTTGAACTAATAGGAGTCAATATGTATATATATTCTTTGATACAGACTCTTGTATTGGCTAATATAACTAAATATATATTAGTTAGGCCACTTTGTTTTTTGAGGGCAGGAGATATATAAAAGAATCAAACATAGGAAGTGTATGAACATTTTCTAGGTTTGGCTAGGCTATGTTGCAGGGAATGTCATCACTATGTCTCTTGTGATACATAGGCACTACAGTGGCCATGCTGGTTGTGAATTCTGGGAGTTGTAGTCCCAGTACATTTCAAGTACATCAGTTGGGGAAATATTGCCCAGGTAGCATTTGGAAAGAAGGATAAATAATCTGAAAATTTTTGAAAGCTATATATCCAATGGTTTGTAAATCTCGTATGGTATATTATAAATCTACTTCAGATTTTTTTGGGGGCAGGGGTGGATTCCCAATGGAAGCCAATGTGGGAATTCTGCTGTCAGATCCTAAAGATATGGGAATGAGTCAGAAAGATGGGCTCCTGGTATTCTTGTTAGGCTAATTAGCAGCGTATTCGCAGTGCAGGGTCTGAGCTGAAAGCATGTTAGAGTGATTCAAAGCAGCATGCTCTATTTGAATAATAAGGGGCTGCCCAATCACAATACATGGATTTGCATAATGAAGACCTAAAGGAGATAACTATCCACTAATTATGCCAATCAGGTGGTACCGTTCTGTTAAGATGCAGGGAATGTCATCACTAGGGGAAACCACAGTGGCATTCCTAAGGTTCTGAACTGATTTGTTTTTTAGTATGTCCAGAGGTGTAGAGGCAACAGCTCCCAGAATTCCCCAAGCAGCTATCAGGAACTCTGGAAAATGTCATCCCAATACATTTGGAGGGCACCAAGTTGGGGAAGACAGATTTATAACTCACCTTTCTTCAGTAAAAGAATTCAAAACCCATGCTTGAGGGGAGTTGAATCTACAAAGCTAGTGGCTTAGATGGGAAGGATTAAACTTCCAGTCTCCTAGGACCACAAAGACTCTTATCCATGGAAGGTTGCTGGGTGAATTTGGCTATTTACTATCTGTCAGTCCAACCTATCCTTAACTGGGCTGTTAATGATAGGTTGGCCTAATTTATTGAAGAAGCAGGTCCTAGGTTTCCTTGCTGTTAGGTCAGGCTGAGATGCTTTCACCATGAAGGCCAATGTGCGGTGAGGTGGATGTGATGCAGATGTTAATTTTGGAGTGCAAAGAATATATTTATGAGATAGAATAGTTCAGGTGGAAGAATTACCAAGTTGTCCAGCTCAGGATCATCACTGAAGAATGGTTTGTGCTCCTGTTCTTGCTGGTGTACGAAGTTCTCAATGTCAACATCAAAGCTGGCAGAAGTGATGCATTCCGAGCCCTGCGTTGCCTGCTCGCATTTCTCAAATAGCAGTGTCAGGAGGGGGAAAAGAGGATGCCTAAAGGGAAAAGGAAATAGAATGACATTTCAGAGACAAATGCACATCAACAAGGTCATTTCTATCTCTCAATGTATATACAGCCCCATGCTGTTCTATATTCATGAATGCTGCTGTGTTGGAATTCTCTCCTTCAGTTTTTTTTTCAAAGGAGATGAAAAATCTGCTGTTCCTGAACTTGCTTTAGTTAGGAGGTGCCTGAGAGGTATGTTCAAGCATCTTTTCTTTCATCTTACAATTTGTTGGGGGCTTCCCAGCTTCCTACACTTCAGTTAAATCCTAAAGGGAAATATCAGGAGGGAAATATCCCCAAAGAGCTTTTTCAGATCAGGAAACAAGAAAAGCGAGAGAGACTTCACAGTTAGAGACGTGTAACTGGGAAAAAAATTCAAACCTTCTACCATCTCCCAATAAGATAACTGAGAAGGCACCATCAGAAGAAATTTAAAAAAAAGAAAGAAAGAAATTGCCCAGGACAGGGGATAGGTTGAGGTGGGAATCTTCTTTCGGGGGCAGGGGGGAATCAGGAGCATACAGCGGGAGAGAGTGCAGTCTTGCATGCAAAAGATCTTAGGTTTAAACCTAGCAAGCTGGTGATGGGAAAGTCCTTCGTTGCTTGACATCGTGGAGAACCAGTCAGAGTAGCCAATACTGGGATTGAAGGACAAATAATCAGACCTGGTATAAGACAGCTTTCCTTGTCCCACCATGAGTTTATCAGCATTTCAATAGACAGCTAATGCATATATAAGAGATACACCTGGAGATTATGTTTGTACAATCTGTAGTCTGCTTTCATTTTTCTTTTATGTAGTCTCTATGCAAGTCCAACATGCAGCAGTGTAGTCATGGACAACATGCACAATTTTGCTTCACAAATTGATTATCCACAATGTTAAGGTTGCCCGACACAGGATTTCAGAGTGGGATTTGGCTAAGAATAGTAAACTTAATGTGGTTACTCATCTGCTAAGCCTCATCATACCCATGGAAACTAAGAAGGAGGGAAGAAGAAGGAAAGGAGAGGTGTGCAAAACACTCCCCACCCCCAATAATTTGCCAACAAGGCTGCTGAGAGAGGTAGCGTGGACCAGACATAAGACTGAGATCACATTTTTCACCTTGCCTTTGCATATGTGGGGAATTGGAAAGAGAAAAAAAAACCTATTATGTCCATTTTGCTAAGGGCTGAAATTCTCACTCTTTATCTAATCAAAGTATGTTTTCATTTCTTTAAAGCCTGTTGTCTCGAATGCTTAGACTTGAAGCTATCGCAAGAGTCTGGCAAGTTGAAAGTTCTATTACACATATCAACAAATCAGAGGAACCAATGGGTTAGCCAAGTCTTCCAGGATCAAGACAAAGAGAACATCAGGTGAAGGGGTTAAACTCCGATATAAGTCTTCATTTGCAGCCACTAATACTGCACCATATTACAGTCTAATCTAGGCTGATCCCAGTTTAATGCAAGATTCTTCGAGCCATGAGCAGAATACGAGGTGGGGGTGGGTGGGGGGAAGCTTCCCTGGTCGTAATTTAGGCAGCCCTGCCGAGGCTTAGCTGAGGGATATGAAAGGCAAATTCCAGACGGTGTTATGAATTATTTCGCCTTATGAACCTTCCCGCTCTCAACAGATGCCTGCTGCCATTTAAACAGCCACTAGATCAATTATAAATGAAAGGCACAAATCGACCCTGCGCAAGGGCACTAAATTACTAGGAACTAATAATCCGAGCAGTAATGCCAGGTGGTTGGAGTTCAGCAACGTGCAAGTCCTCCCCCTTTCCGCAAACCTTTGCACACAGCACCAATTCCTTTTCAATGTTATGGAGAGAATTAGAAGTTCGTACACTGGGAGAAGAGAGTGAATTGCAGCTTATAACTCACCACCTGGCTTGGCGAAAGCTCTGAGAAGCAAACACATATAGGGCTGGCCCAAGACTGAAGCAAAGTACCCAAAACTGCTAGCCTGCTCCTTTAGACCAGCCTAAACCTTGACATTTTGGCCCCTAAGGCAGAAAATCCGTTGGGGACTTTTCTTCCCTGGAACAGCCTCTCCCAGGCTAGAGCCCTCCAAATAGGTTAGAGATGGCTTCCCAGGAAAGGTTGGAATTCCCACACAGCTCAGGGTTGTCAAGAAGTAACCATCATCGGATCAAATGTGAACAACCCAGATTTTATGAATGTATTTATTCCATGCCGTTTTAAGACACCTCTTTGTCAAGACACATTCTGTGGCTTACCAAATACAACTTGCTATCTATTTACTCCTTTGGCATGATGAGACCTCAACACAAAATATTCACAGGAGAAACCATACAACTAATGAAACATAGCATTTTGACATAGTCTGCCCTCCAAAAACACCCTTTTAGAGGATATTCTACATTTTATTTTTTTACGGCAGTTTGGGTAGCTTTGCAATCCATATCTTTTTAGATCAAGAACGCGTTATGAAAGCACTGGCAAAACATAGGCTATTTTCATGACTGATATCAAGTGAAATCCTACTGGCTATTGAAGGAAACCATCAGATTCCAAGCACTGCACTCAGCTGTGGAAGAAATGTGATATATTGTCTCAGAATTCAGGAGTACCACCAGTTTTCTGTTTCCAAGAATTAATACCATTTGTGGCTATAAAAGAGACAAGGACAATGTTTCAGTTTGGCACATTTGTTTAGCCAATATGAATGGAAGCATCCATTCATCTTGGGGAAAGTCGATCCTGAAGAAAACAAAGAAAATAATATCATACAGGAGTGCTTTTATTGATTTCCTCCATCTCAGAGCTTATTTCATTCATTGAGACAACTTGAAATAGTTTAAGCTATTTGCCACTGATAGAAAAAAAAACAGTAGGGAAGAGTATGGTAATAATCGGGGTTGATGGAGTTTTTGTGACAGTATAACTAGGTTCAGACATTACGCTAAGCCATAGTGTGGCTTGGCAGGTTAGGTAATCCCAGGCACTGTACCTTGTAAATCAAGGTTTACGGCTTAATATATGTGAACCCAATCAATTGTGCATACCATGATTAAGCAAATTAGTTTTTTGAGTTCCATGAAGAGTTAAAAAGTATATGAAAAAAGAAAAGGATTGAAGAGACTAATACTGAAGGGCAACATATTTCACTGCTTTTTAGTTTACAATATTTGGTCTGCCTTGTATAATTTCACATATATTGGGATGGATGTGAGGTTCAGCAGGTCTGGGTCTGATCAGTGTCTGGACTGCAGACAGCATGAAAATCTGTGTCAGTTGTCTTGTGCCATGATGAAGGAAGGCAAGATATAAATGAAGACATTTATGAACAACCTGGTTTATCCCTTGGTGCTAGCAGAAATTCTGTGCAATGCATTTTCTGTCAAAGTTAAGATGGGATACTGAATGCTGCCTTCTATCATCAACACTGATGGGCAGCAGGTTTCTCCAACCCTACCAGGAGAGGCCAAAAATTAAACCTGGGATCTCTCTATCCTGGTCCCAAGGGTGCCTGGCATAAGAGTGCAGGCCAAGATTTGGGACACATGAAAAACTTACAGCAAGGATAACAAACAATCCATTCCAGAGGTCAAAATAGCAGTAGTAGTACAGTAAAATCCATAGACATAGGAACAATATGTACTTAAGGATAAAGCCAATGTTCACAAATCAAATCAGGCAGGATTAGAGTTCTGGGAAGACTAAGGCAAATTGAGGCTGAAAAAGAGATTTTTTCAGCAGTTGGGCTTTCCCAATGGAAAATTTTTTACACTAGAGATCTCAAACCCCATCTCACTCTACTCGGCATCCATCAGTTTTTCTCAGAGGATGGGGTTATTTGGAAGTAATAGCAACTCTCATCAAGTTCATACTTGTAGTTCTGACTTTGGTATTTGTCTCTATGCCAAGTGAATGTGCAAGGGCTCAGAACTGGATTCTGAGGGAATGATAGCCGGACTTGAGTGGTTGACAGTGTGCAGCCCTCCAGCAATGATTGGGTTGCCCTCCCATAAGCTTTAACTACTATGTCCATGCTGAGTTGCAGTATAACAAAATCTGGAAGGACAAATACTGCCCACCCTATCTAAGAAGGCATTATTTTTGCTTCATGGATTAAGACACCACCATTCATCCAATCAAAAATTTATCTGAAACCTCCAGGGATGAATTCTTCATAGTATCCCTGTGCTTCACTTCTTTTGTTAAATAGTTCCTTTTGACAGCATATAGGTCCCATAAGAAAGGCAAATAATTGATCTGTACTTGTGTTGAGTTCAACCTTGTCCTATAGCCAGTTTGGTCTACTGGTTAAAGTGCTGGGCTAGAAACCAGGAGACAGAGTTCTAGTCCCGCCTTAGGCATGAAAGCCGGCCGGGTGACTTTGGGCCGGTCCCTGTCTCTCAGCCCTAGGAAGGAGCCAATGGGAAACCAGGAGGCTGAGAGTTCTAGTCCCGCCTTAGGCATGAAAGCCGGCTGGGTGACCTTGGGCCAGTCACTCTCTCTCAGCCCAACTCACCTCACAGGGTTGTTGTTGTGGGGAAAATAGGAGGAGGAAGGAGTATTAGGTATGTTCGCTGCCTTGAGTTATTTATAAAAATAATAAAGGCGGGATAAAAGATAAATAAATAAACAAACAAACACAAAATAAATAAATAAATAAATAAATAAATAAATAAATAGCTTGGCTGTTGTGGGTCTTCCGGGCTGTGTGGCCGTGTTCTGGAAGTTGTGGTTCCTAACGTTTCGCCAGCATCTGTGGCCAGCATCTTCAGAGGGCAGGAGCACAGATAGAAGCAAAATCTCTGTGCTCCTGCCCTCTGAAGATGCTGGCCACAGATGCTGGCGAAACGTTAGGAACCACAACTTCCAGAACACGGCCACACAGCCCAGAAGACCCACAACAGCCATTGAACTCCGGCCGTGAAAGCCTTCGACAATACAAATAAATAGCTTGCTTAAGTTAGTGTAAAATCTCTTTTGAGTCAAGCTCATCTCATGGTTACCTCATGGATACTTCCATGCAATTTTCTTGGCTACTTGTCATTGCCTTTTTGTAGAATAGTTTTCAACTTCCCTGTTGAGCCTACAGCCCTGGGATTCCCTGGATGTCTCCTGTCCAAGTACTAACCAAGCCAGACAAGAGCAGCTAGGTTAGGCAGGTACTGTATATATCAAGTGAATAGAGAAAGTAGTAGAATGTATCTATGCATCTCTCAGGAAATATATATACTATATACATAAGCCAATAAAATGTATTTATACATGGTTTGCTCTATCTATTCATCTTCATCAAGATGAATAAAATAAAGAGGACAGTGTTGGGATCTCCTATACTAGCTTCATAATAGAAGCTACCTTCTATTACCTTCTTCTACCTTCTACTCTGTGTAGTAGATGAGACTGACAGATGATGCTTCATTCAAGGACTCTTCAAATAAGCATCACTGAGCAAGACTTGAAAACTATCTTGCCATTCTATGACCAGCACTTGGTTTATTCTGCTGTGCTGATTATCACATCTAAGTATTATTGAGGAAAAACTCTCCAAGCCCCAGTGCCTATTTTGAGATACATTCCAGAGAACTGTTATAATGGGTTAAATATTGCAGCCATGTCCCTTTGAGAACCTTCATCCCATTATTGTCCTATCCACTGAGTCCCTCAACTACTCCAAAGATAATTGAAAAAGTGCAGTCTGTATAGCCTCCATTTTAAGACAAAATAGTAGTAGTAGTAGTAGTAGACAAAATTAATACCTTTAGGTCTTATCAGTTTGAATCAGAGAAGAGACTGAAATGAGATGATTGATGATGATGATGATGATGATGATGATGATGTCACACTCTTTGGTTGTAGTCTTTTTACCACTCTGTATGGTAGGTAGGTAGGTGGGTAGATAAGTTGAAAGAGAATGGCTCAACTTGATCCTCCTAACAATTTCAAGGCACAAAGGACTAGACTTCTTGAGTTACAACTCAGGCATTAGCTTCAACTACAAGAGCCCTCCTATTAGGAACAGAGGAAGTTGCCATAATCTGAGTTCGTGTTTTGGTCCCTCCAGATCAATAACTGATTGACAGCAGCTCTCCAGAATTTCAGGCATGAAAATATTCAGACTATGTGGAGATATCAGGAACTGAATGTCATCATCATCATCATCGGCGATCACTCGTAGCCGAGTAAGATTGTCTTCCAAAGGTAAAATTTTAACAGTGGATCCGTAAGTGGCTATAAAGGCCAATTCTGGATCCGCACAACCTCCCACAATGAGGGCATAGGTTTCCGGGTGGGAGACGGTCATGATGAGGGTTTGCCTGACGTGCCTTCCTTTTAGCTCTTTTCTCCCTTTCGCCCTGTACTCGTGCTTCTTCAAAGTCCATAGCACCTTTAATAAAGGATGACCTCCAATTGAAACGCTCATGAGTTAGGGCTTCCCAGTTCTCAATGGTGATATTACATTTTTTAAAATTAGCTTTGAGAGTATCTTTGAATCTCTTTTGCTGTCCACCAATATTCCGTTTTCCATTCTTAAGTTGGGAGTAAAGTAGCTGCTTTGGAAGACGATGGTCAGGCATTCGAGGAACTGAATGTAAGCCTTCAGCATATACTGTAGACCAGATGCTCTTCCATTGAATTATGGCTCTCCTTTAAGACAAAGAGCATGCTTCTGCTGGGTCAGGGAATCGGCCCATCGAAGCCCAGAACTGCTGATACTGAATGGCAGTTACTTGCCAAAGTTTCAGTCTATAGTTTTTCTACGTGAACATGCACACACCCCGGATCTTCCACATGCAAAATTTGTGCTCTACCACTGAAATATTGCCTCTCCCTTAAGCCACTGGAGATAAAAGGACTACAATACATTCAGGTTGTTTTTTTTTAAGACAAATCAGTTTTTTTTAAGACAAAACACCTATATCTTCTAGAGACCACATCACTTCTCATTTAAGTTTTCAAAGCTGGGAAACCACCTCTTTCAGCCAGATTATCCCTGCTCTGTAATGCAAGGATGGGATTGATAAGTACTTTTTTTTTTTAAATCAAACTGGGTAAAACCTATAGTGTAGCAGAGCTCACTACTGACCCAGCTAGTCCCCACCCCAGTTCTCTTTCTCCTTCTGCCCCCCCCCTTGCTTTCCCTCCCTCAAGCCATTCAAAATTTGGAAGAAATAAAGCTCTCTACACTAATTCCGGGAAAGTTTGATCCTCGTCAGCGCAGAACAAATAAAAGAGCTGAACTGGCCTGACATTTTACTGCAGAAGAGAGGTCGTTTCCAGCCACTAATAAAAAGGATTTGACACAGGCTAATAAAGAGAAATGAATTCCTCTAATGGCCTAATTTAGCACATTCAGCACCGTCCTGCCTGCAAGTCAGCCAGGAGGGAACTGCCAAGAGAGAGAGAGAGAGAGGGAGAAGAGGAGTGAATGGCATGAAACGGAGGGGGAGAAAGCCGGGTTTTAAAATACTAATCAGTACTTCTCGTTCCTTCCTTTCCTTTCCTTAAAGAGCAACAGGCAGGGACGGGTGTTCTCTATGTTACAAAATGAGGGAAACAATGGGCCATTTGCCAAAGTTTGCTCTACCTGAAAAAGAAAGGATACCATCCCCAAAATTGCTAGGCTGTTATCCTCACAAAAGATCTCACCATCCCTTCAATAATTAGTTCCACCATTGAACTATTCTTAGCTTGGATTTTCCCCCCCTGAACATTCAACTGGAATCTGTATTCCTGTAATTCAAGATTATTATCTCTTATCCCATACTCTGGGACAGTGTTTCTCAACCTTGGCAACTTTAAGATGCATGGACTTCAACTCCCAGAATTCCCCAGCTGGCTGAAACACTGCTCGGGGATGACAGAGAACAGGTTTTGATCTTCAGATGTTTGCAAGTGCTTCTCATTAATCTTTTCTCAAGGCTAAACATGCCGAGATCCCTCTGCTGCTTCTTGTGAGATATAATCCCCATTGATCGACCTCACTGCTCTTCTTTGCACCTATCCCAGTTTCTCTGAATTTTTTTTTAAAGTATGGTGTCCAGAACTGGACACAATAGCCCAGTTGGTGTCTGACCATTGCAGAAATATTATTTCCTTTGATTTGGAAACTATACATCTATCATGCAGCCTAAAATCGCATTTTTAGCAACCATGTCATACCGCTGACTTGTGATCAACTACCATTCCAAAATCCTTTTTACACATACTATTACTAATCCAGTAGTAGTTAGTTGGGGGGCGTGGTGGCTCAGCGGGTAAGACGCCAGGCTTGTTGATCGTAAGATTGCAAGTTCGGAGGTTCGAATCCCTAGCCCTGCGTGCGGAGTGAGCTCCCACACTAGCCCCAGCTCTTGCCAACCTAGCAATTCGAAAGCATGCAAATGCAAGTAGATGAATAGGTACCACTTCGGTGGGTAGGTAACAGCGTTCCGCGCGTGTCATGCGGCCACATGACCGTGGAAGCGTCTTCGGACAACACTGGCTCTTTGGCTAACAAACGGAGATGAGCACCGGCCCCTAGAGTCGGACATGACTGCACAAATGTGCGGGGGGTACCTTTACCTTTACTTTAGTAGTTAGTTGTAGTTTATTGATTAGTCTTACGGCCATATCAAAGAACAGCCCACTGGGATCTGAATCGTAGATTGTCCTATTTCCTCCTGGGCTCTGACATAGACATTGTGAGCAGAATTGCCAAGTTAATAGACAAGGCAGTTCAGCTAAGAAGCCGTTATATTGAACAGTTTCATGGAAAGGTGATTCATTTATCTGAAAGCTGATTCTTTGTATTTACCACATGGGTATTTTATTATTGTGTTTTCTTTTATCCATTTTACCCTGGAATTAGATCCTGTATTTTACCTTTATTTTATTTTGTTTGATGTGGTTGTAAGACTAATCAATCAATAAGCTACTACTAAAGCAGATATCCTCAGTTCTATACCTGTACACCTGTTCTTTTTCCTAAGTGAAGAACTTTGTATTTATCTATATTCCATTTCATTTTGTTATGTCAACTCACTTCTCTCAAGATCATTTTGAATTTTATGCCTTTTACTTATTCCACTCAATTTTATGTCATCTGCAAAGTTTATTAAGAGTCCCTCCACCTCTTAATCTAAATCATGAATGAGAATGTTGAAGAACATGAAGCACAAGCACTGAACCTGATGAGACCCAACCTGATACCACATTTCAGTTTGTTGTAGAACCATTGATGAGCATCTTGAGCATGGTTTTCAAGCCAACAGTGGATCCACCAAATAAATATGCCATTCAGTCTGTACTGAACTGGCTTGCTAGTCATAAGCATTTTGTAAAATGCTTTGCTGTTGCCAAGTTATATTATATCCACAGCCTCTCCAATCTATGAAGTTACCCAATCAAAAAATGAAGCAATATTGTAATCACTGGCTTCATTGTTTTTGTTAGTTTATATATTTACTGAATACAGTCTATTATATGATGTCAAAGCCAAGCTTGATTTTTTAAATGAAAAGCAGTATACAAAACTCATAAATAAATTTGAAGAGCTCCTCTGAGGTAGATAAATGAGCATCGCCATAGATTTAAAGTAGTGGTCTGAATTATAAGTATCTGTAAACCATAAAAAGTTCATGGGGATTTGGTTGTGTATGGCTGTGAGAGTTGGACCATAAGGAAGGCTGAGCGCCGAAGAATTGATGCTTTCGAACTGTGGTGCTGGAGAAGACTCTTAAGAGTCCCTTGGACTGCAAGGAGGTCAAATCAGTCAATCCTAAAGGAAATCAACCCTGACTGCTCATTGGAAGGACAGATACTGAAGGTGAAGCTCAAATACTTTGGCCACCTAATGCGAAGAGAGGACTCACTGGAAAAGACCCTGATGCTGGGAAAGACTGAAGGCAAAAGGAGAAGAGGACGGCAGAGGATGAGATGGTTAGATAGCATCACCGATGTAACGAACATGAATTTGAGTAAACTCCGGGAGACAGTGGAGGACAGGAAGGCCTGGCGTGCTGTGGTCCATGAGTTCACGAAGAGTCGGACACGACTAAACGACTGAACAACAACAAAAACAACAACAATCTATAGCATGTTAGGCTATAGCTGCTGGTTAGGACTTATTCAAAGTCAAGTAGTAATTGATATTGCTGCCTCATGCATGGTATTGTTTCTGCAGCAGCTCAGCAGCACTTAAACTTTACATGTAGAAGAAAATATAGAATCGAAAGGGGATTCTAATGTCCCAAATGTCTTCTATGATATCTTTTGCAGAGAGGAAGAAAGTTGGGCTGCTCTACAGATCTTCACAGCAGTTTTGATTCAGCTTTGGCCAAACCAACAAGAGAATGTGGAAAGGATATGAGCAGAAAGGAACCCAGAAGTCAGCTCGCCAGAGAGCAGGGCTCTCCAGATTTATTTCTGGAGGGAAAAACAAGAGGGGAAGAATGACTTTTGTGAAGTTCTTTTTATGGATGATAAAATCCCCGACATGCTATAAACTCAGCACAGGAGCTTCCCAGCCACTCGACCTGTTTTCTTCAGAGTGACCTTGGCCAGGAAAGCCGGCCTCAATTACAGACCCAACCATCTGTGCTGCAAACTGACTGCCGGGCACGGCTTGCCTTTCTCCCATGACTGACCTTGGAAGCTTATACTGACTGCAAGGGACTTTCCAGTCCATCACTAACACAGAGAAAACATAACTTAGCAGAGCATTAACTCTGAAATTCAGTTCAAAAGCCAGACATTGCCATTTGTCTGTCAGTCACTTTGGAAATGTAACTCTCCTCCATTCCTCTTTCCAAGAATTACAGTCAAAGGTCTCTATTCCTGGCTCATCACAGCTTGACAAGGAGGTAAGGAGCATGGAGTAGCTTCTTGTACTATAAACTCATGCCATTTGAGTTATTTCCACATGCATGTTGCTAGTATGTCATCATCATAAGACCAAACATAGAAAAGTGTCTTTTGGTAGATTGGAATTCATCTAGCAAAGATGTCCTGTAGGTTCAATTGCTAAAGGCTATGAATCTTTCGAGTGAATATTTCCTCTGCCAAGTGGTGAAGTAGAAGAGGTTGTAACTTTAGAACATCAGTGGATGGCTCGGGGACTGATTTTAAGGACTGCTTTTCTGTTGAGGTTTTACTGGGAATTCTTTAAAAAAGTTAAGCCAGTGTAAACCTAATTACATATTTCTTTTTGGTTTTCTACTGAAAATCAGTGGAAAATGATGCTGTTGGTATTTGATGGTTTTCTGTCAAGTTTCAGAGATACAACTTTGATGGGATTTGGGGGCTGGAAGGAGGGCTTTGTTAGTTCACGCTTTTCTTGCTTAGGAGAAGAAAAAAAATGCTTGGGTATCATCATGACTTCCTTGCTTTTAGCTGGAAGGCTTTTAGTCTGTGGAATATTGTCAAGGACATATTGCCAATGGCTTTCTCCTTAGCACAGCGCAACATTATGCATGTAAAGTCCTGTGGTCTTGATTTGATTCACCCCACCTGCATGCAGCATCATTTCCCCTTCAGCTCCAGATTTGATAGCTCTTGTTTAAGCCAGACAATTATCTCTGCAGTAACACTTTTCCCAAGCTTTTTAATTTGGAGGGGGGAGAGTAATCCCCCAAACCTGTCATGGTGAGTGATCAAGAAATCCCAGAGTTAGACAGATAGCTGCATTCAGAATACATTTAAAAGTAGGATAAAAGCTCAATAACTTACTGGTTTGAGACAACTGGGGAACATTCATAATTGTATGCATTTAAAATGCTTTTTAACCCACTTTTCAATGTTAAAAAAATCCTAAAGCAGGGAAGAATTAAACGCAATTAACAATAAATTAAAAACAATTAAAATTAATATTCAATAGAATTTTCTAAAAATAACATGTTTAAAACCATTATCGACTTCAGAACTAGGATTAATTTGGATAGTAATTTGGTCCAATCTGTTACATAGACGCAAAATTTGTTTGCACGCATGCATGTTCACTGCACTTAGATACTATTGAAATCAATGGGTTTTGAGAAAATCATTATTTAAATTTCAATAGGAAGAGGCAATTATTATTATTTGGTTCAATTCATTCTCAGTAACGACAGATGCATTTTAATTCCAAAAGAAAGCAATTGACATTTTCATTTCCATTTTTAAAATTCTGTTGTATGGAAGGCTGGCTATATTCCATTGTAGTAGTAGTTGTTGTTTTGTTTGGTTTAGCTTAATCAATTCAACTCAATCTTTTATTCCTGATTATTTCTTCTGGTATCCATTCCTAACGGCTCTGATAAATAAATATTTGCCAGATGCAAAGTGAATGTTTTGTAAGAGCATGTAGGGGTATCCATGGGTGTTTCTGATTAATTTACATAGGAATAATTGGGGGGAAAGGTGTAGTCTACCTTGAACTCTCCTCATAGGCTAAAACTTTTTATTCTGGATCATTGTTACTATCTCCCAGGATTGATGGGATTTATAGTTAATCCACAAATCTCAGGAAGATGTGGTCATCACTATGGCCACATCGTCTTTCACTGGAGTTTCTTAAATAGCAGAAACTCATCCACCTTCCTCTGCATTTTTTAAAAAGAGGAGATAAGTGGTATGACTGGACTTGGACTTGCTGGTCTGGATCTCTTATGTGCTCACTTCGAGTATGACTAAACTGGCATAGTCTTTTCTGCTCATTTTGCTGAGTGGGGGCTACAGCTTTTTCTTCAAGTCCTCTCCTGATCCTGTCAACCCTGATGACACTCTGCTTTTTGGAAAGACAGGTAGAGGGGAGGACGAGGACTTTATTGGAGTGGCGGAGGTACAGGATTTGAGCTCCATCAAAAAGTGAGTCTCTCACAATAGTAGGGAACTTAGATCTTTGAGGAACTACTCAAGAGGTTTAACTTATTTTCATTGCTTTGATTTTCAGTTCCACATGCCCCATTCCAATCCAAGGCTTTAAACCACACGAAGTTATTTTCTCTCAGGGGTCCGCAAGGTTAAAAAAGGAAATCTTTTAGATCTAACTCAGTATCTCCCAAAACTTGATGAATTTCTTTGGCTTTTTATTAGAATCTGAGAAAAGGAGGGTTCCAGAGAATTCTTTAGCAACCAACAGCTTTATGTCAAAGGTTCCCGATGGAAACATTTGATTCTATTATGAGAGAGAGAGAGAGAGAGAGAGAGAGAGAGAGAGAGAGATCTCCTTTTACTAGAGATTAAAGGAAAATAAAATAGAAGATGATCCCAATGCAACTGAGTACATTATAGATTTCAGCACTAACCATAAATCCATCCCAAAGTGCATTTCTCTGAATACCTATGGAGTGCACTGTAAAAGAGCTGAGTTTCCTGATATAAATGGGGATTCTGCTAAATGTTGCAGTGCCTGTACGTGAGTTATTACTGCAACCAGTATCATATCCAGAACACAGTAAAACAACAACAAAAGCCAACGTCTGCTGTCCATTAACGTGAAATACTGTAAATTAAGCTGCTCAAAACAAGAGAAATAATCATAAAAATGAAAATAAATGTGTTACTCCCAACTCTTCTTTAAAGTTAGAACTGATTTACATTTCCACTAAAGGCATGATTACCATAAAATATCACTTAAGGGTCCTGTTCATGCCAGTTCCCTCTCCATGGTGAATTGTTTCTGTGCAATTGCTGTCATGTACATGATGATATCATGCATCCTCCAAAGGAATTATGCTTGTAGTCCCACAAAGCTTAGGGTACTTTCCATGATCACCACTAGATGTTTTATTTGCAAGAAGATGATTATTTGATATAGAATTTCCCTCTCTAAGGATATACTGATTGTTCTGGAGATGTGGAGTTCGGAGGTGACTACATTTACCTCCTAATCTGATCTTGTTTATTCATGTGGACCAGCATCGCTCTGAGGTTGTGTGTTGTCTCTCTTCACCTGGAAGGGGCAAGTGTAATGGGCTGTGAGAATAACATTGAGAGACAGGAGGAAGAGCCATAGCCTAGATAACGGTCTGATAAATGAAATCTGAGCCTCAGAGTTGACTTTCCCTAGTCATCTGGAACATAAAAGGCAGGGATGGGAGTGGTGCATTCAGACTTGCAAGATTCTCTGTAACTGTACAATAAAAGTAGTGTTATTATTCACAATTTTGATTTCCTGGTCTGGACAACCTCAAAGGGATGACAACAAGGGAGGGCTTCTGGTTCAGGACTTTGCTTTAACAATGTTAATCTGTCCAGGTGCTCTGCTTGTTTAGGAATGATTCTTCCTTCTGCTCCATCCCTTCTCCATCTTGGTTGCCAATGGCAGCTGCTTGTTATAGCACTGTTACTTCTATCATTTAATGTCAGCCTTCCCAGGTAGACCAGACAGGAAACCCAGCCAGATGAGCTAATTCTACTTTATTGTAAGGCTACATTAACATAATCTTGCAAGTCTGAAAGTACAATTCTCCCTCTGTCACCTTTACAGCCCGATAACTTAGGAAGGGTCCCTCCTGAGCCTCTTGCTCTGCCCACTATGCAGCTGTGGGCTATGCTCCCTCTTATCTGACCGTTCCCTAGGCAGCATCTCTTCGCCAGGTCTCCCAAGGTCATTCCCACATACCATGACATCTAGGCCAACAAATGCTGGGAAGGGAGACTCAGCCTTCTGAGAATTAAGGAATGTAATATTACGGAGTGTTGGACTGTAAAGATTCAGGTCTCTCTTGGAGTCCTCCTCATCAAGTGTCTCTCTCCCTCTCTTAAGCCACGTTGGGAGGGTCTTACACACAAATGCATCTATGGAAGGCATCTTGAATGGTGCACAAATTACATACAAGTACCTGTAATGGCCTAAAGTAATCCAGAGTACTGTTTAAACACTCTTTGTTTTGTATTTCAGGAATGGATGGAGCCCTCCCCTCCTCATTTCCATAGCAACTAATGTATTTCAAATGGGAAAAGTGGAAGAAGATGGGAAAGGATCAAAGGCCAATTCAGTTAAGTAGCTTGAACAAAAGAGGTGCCCATAGGTTGGGCTGTTATTGAGTTTTGCAGCTCCTTCTCTTAGGCTTGAACATCACATTCTCAAGGTTAGAGAATGCAAGAAACTCCTTACTGTTAATTTCTTAAATATTACAAGCCAACACTGATCTACACCATCACCTCTCATTGGTTACAGTTAGTTTACTATAATTCATATAAGCTGTTGTTGTTGTTCTTAAATTCAATGGGTTTTTATGTAATGTATTTGCTATACTTCTAGACTGCTCAATAACCATGCTCCTCTGTGTTCTGGGTTTTTTTTTTGGGGGGGGTTGTTGTTATTCTTGTTGTTCAAGAGTAACCAATCTGACCCTCACTGGAACCATTTATTTTTTTTTCTGTCAAGAGAGCTTGGAGTACATCTTATGAATGTCGGGTTTCAGTGGAGATGCTTGCTCTACCTCTGTTCTCTTGTACCACACTTCTTTGAAAATCCCGCAAGAATGAAGCAAGAAAACAATGGTCCGCCTACTTCTCTCTCTTTGCAAAGTAAAGGTCAGTAAGGTGTCCTCTCCTTTTCTCTTCAGATAAAGATGCAGCATGTAAGTGCACCAGGAAAACTAATTAATTCTGGGCATGATAAATAAAATGACCCAATCCTATCCCTATCACATTGTACTGGACGTTTTACAATGAATGGCACAGGCATCAGACTCCAAATAAAATCTCGGCATTTCTTTCCTTGCACTGAAGATGGAAGTTAAACTGAAAATCTTAGCTGTGCTACAGACCTGCCCACCATGCAACTTAATCCTCCTTACAATGGTCTTTAGCTCTCCTCTCTAAAAAGGTTAAGTTTGGCCCTAGCTGTCAAAAAGTCATGCAGTGGGAATTATTATGGCTATGATGAAAAAGCATCTAAAATGGGCAAATGCTGGGCAGAAATATGAAAACACTGTTAGACGAATCCTTACGACATTTAATTAGAATAGGCACATTAGAGTAGGAGGAAGAGAAGCCAAAAATAAGCAATCTGAGAGACCATTTCTTGCACAGAGATCTTCAGAACTGTAATGTTTGTGAGATCCAGTTAGAGTTATCCAGTTATCCAGTACTTCATTGCCAAGTTTCTGACAGCAGAAAGGGATGTTCCTTATTAATGTCAATTACCACAACTACAAGCTTATTGAGTATCTCTACACCACCTTTTTTTTAATCCGTTCAATCGTGTCCGATTCTCTGAGACTGCCTGGACAAGCCCCTGTGGTTTTCTTGGCAAGGTTTTTCAGAAGTGGTTTGCCCTTGCCTCCTTCCTAGAGCTGAGAGGGAGTGACTGGCCCAAGGTCACCCAGCCGGCTTTGTGCCCAAGGCGGGACTAGACCTCACGGTCTCCCAGTTTCTAGCCTGATGTCTTCACCACTACCCCAAACTGGTCCTCAAGACCAACCTACAGCTGAGCTAAACCATAGCTAAGTCAGAATGCTTACTTGGGGGTTTGGTTCAGAGGCATGCAGGAACAGGAGAACAAATTATGTGTACACACACGTACACACACACACACACACACACACAATCTCTCTCCAAGAGGAGAGCATAAAAGCTACAGCTTAAGCATTAATTTGAACTGAATGGGGCCTTGTTAAATTTATTGACATGAAATGAAAAATCCCCAATGTGTTTTTGAACTGTCATGCTACCCAGAGGCAAGAAATTTTAATTAAACCCCCCTCCTCCTCTAAGCACTCAGTATGATATACAAGGTTTCATTTCAAACACTCATCTTCTGGGCTCCTTCCTTCCCAGTGCTACCCTGCATAAACGTCTGGGCTTACTTTTTCTTCAGCTTTCTTGCATATACAAAACATAAATCTGCTAACACATGGTATTAAAGTGTGAAATTGAAACATCACAAAAGATTCTGTTATCCAGGCTGCCTCACTCGTAAACCTCATTTAGAGAGCAATTTTCAACAGTATTTGACAATGGCACTGTAAATTCCCATCCAGAATGCTGACATGCTCAAGAATTCCTACAGCTACTGGTTGTTTAGTGGTCTTTGGCAATTCCTGCCAAAGGATGCCAATTAAGAACTTCTGAGAAATTCACTCATTCACTGCATCTCAATGAGAAAATGTTCAATGTACATATACACATATAAATTTGAATGCACTGACTGGCCAAAAACTTCACTTTTCTGGGTATAGCAATGGAGTTCCAATCTGCTTCAAAAGCGCATGCAAAAATGTGTATATTAAAAAAGAACACAAACAAAAGTGTATTATTAGGGACGGTTCAGAAGATACATATTAAAGAAAATAACTTGGAAGAAGACAAACTGACAAATGTGTGTAAAAAAATTAACAGACTTAGTGAAATGTATATAAACACACATACACATTTCCAAGTAGATTTTTAATGAAAAAAAAAATGATGAGAAAGTGATACAAACCAACCCGAAGTTGGGGAAAAAAAAGGAGAAACAGAGTAAACTTGAAATTGACAAAGGTGTGCATCTCTGTTGCCAGTGTCCCCAAGTGCTCGATGATGTTAAATGAAGCAGAATTTGGGGCACATCCCCCATCCAAACTTGTCACAAGTGTTCAAGTCAATCACATATGTGCAATCCATGGCCATGGGTTTGTACAACCACTTCTGGCCCTAATTAATTCTCCACCACCAGAACATTAACTGCTGCATCACACTTTTGCTGCTGTGATATAGAATTCCTTTTCCAAGAAAGGAAGCCCACTCCTTCTGTGATTTCTCTGTTCTGCCATGCACTGGAAACTCTCCTCCATCTAGTGACAACAAGCAGCTAGGAAACCGCCTCTGTGTAGCACCTACTGACAAGTTAGCCTTAGGCCAAACACCAGTAATCTCTCAGCGTGCCCCCGCAGGGATGGAGAGCAATATTAAAGAGCAGACTGATAGTATTATCCTCTGTACCTGTAGACAGCCCTCTTGTCAGCCTCCAGCTGTGCCTGAGGGTCGATGGGGGTGCTGGGTAGTGGAGCATTGGCTGCTGCCGAGGGTGTGGTGACGTGCACGGGCTGTGCTTTTGCCGGCTGCTGGGCTGTGGCTGTCATCTGTTAAGGAAAAGCACATGAGAAAAGCAAAACAGTGGAAGGACCAAGGGAATCAAACCCCGAGTAGGCACTGGCGTTCCAAGGAGAGCTGGCCACCATCTCAGGATCTCTGAGAGCCTGTTGCAAATATATTGGAGCATTTTAAAAAGTTTCTGTATCTGAGGTGGAGGCATGAGATCTCCAACCTGAGAGAGACTTGGGGGGAGGCTGGGAACCCAATGGAAGGGAGAATAGACACAAACAATCCTTAGATACAAGGTGAGCCTGGTGCCAGCTGATCCCATAAATGGCACTATGTCACCTCAGCCCAGGTGGCCAGAAACCTGAGAAGAAGCATTTCAAATCATTCGAAGAGACTCTGCCTTCATGAAGTCATTATAAAGGAAGGTTAGAAATTCTTTTACAGTTTCCAAGATTCAGTACTTACCCCGAGATTAAGGCATTAAAGATACCTTACTGAAGCCTGTGCAGTTCTTGCCTCTTTGATCAGGCTTGACATTAACTTTCTCTATATGCATCTGTGGCATTGCAATGATGCTAGAAAACTGCTTGCATTTCAGGACTTGTACATGTTGGAGGCCTCACTGCTTCGTTCTCGTTCCTTGGAATCTCCTAACTTGGGCATAGGTTTCTTTATAAAAGTTTCACAAAATGGTGGGAGATCCCAAAAACCATGTTCTGTCAGATCCAAGCAATTATGCCTCCTCACACCCAAATCAGTTCAGGTCCATAGCACTAGGAAAAAGGTATTTCCCGGGAGTCTCATCCAAGTTAGACAAATTACATTCAGTCTAAAGCAGTGTTTCTCAACCTTGGGAAGTTTAAGATGGGTGGACTTCAACTCCCAGAATTCTCCAGCCAGCCATGCTGAAGTCCACCCATCTTAAAGTTCCCAAGGTTGAGAAACACTGGTCTAAAGATATAGAGAATTCCCACCACAGCTTTCTGTCTCATTGGTCTGCCTGACTGCTTAAATATATGCAGGCCTTTTGTCTTTTGTGCATGGTTTTTGCTAAACTACCGTTGTACCTTAGATTATATATGATGATCTCCATGTCTAATTCCGTCTGCTGCTAATGTGCCATACGGCCAAGCTGAAAAGGCAAATCATGAGCAAGGTCTCCCTGCAAATACTTCAAATAGGTAGTGTATCTGTATACAATTTCTTCACAGTGAAATGGGATTCTGTGCCTCAGAAGTAGATTAGGAGGTTTAGATGCCCTTCATATATTTTGCAGTAAGGAGAGAGAAGTCAAGGTGGTTTTCAAGCTACAACCATAATCAACTAAGTCTGCCTTGGAGTATTCTGAGCAAAAGGCATTAGCAAGCCAGAGAAGAACCTGTCAAGCCGTTTCACCCAAGAAAGTCAAACAAAATACATTCTCAGCTATGCAGAACAAAGTCGTCCTTATGGCAATTTGCACAGTCCATCTAATTCAGGAGCGGGCATCCTGATGGTCATGGTTCTCATATGATCCCCGCTCCCCTTCCAAATGTTGCCATCGAACAGTCATTTTTAACATGAGAAAAAGGCCACATTATTAAAAACATAGAGAGCAACTAGATTAAAGAATCTCAACTCAATTACATTACAATTAAATAAAATACAGTTTCGCCTGTCTGCAGCCTCCAGCATGTCACTGAAGGATCAAGTGTGGCTCCCTGCCCACCAAAATTGTGCATCTCTGGCCTCTTCCACACTTATGTGGGAGCAAGACCCAGTAAACACCTCTGTACAGCTTTCCCTAAACTGATGCCCTCTAGATGTGTTTGTCTTCAACTCTCAGAATGTATTCCTGGGATTGGAAATCCAAAACATATGGAGGGTCCAGAGTGGGGGAAAGCTGCAATGAGATATAAAAGTCAGTAAATATGCAGCAGACTTTAGTTCCCATCAGTTAGCCAAAAGATGGAGTTAAAGTTGCATATTGCAATATCTCAGTTTGGTACCGCCAGTTGTTTTGGTGTTACAACTCCCAGTATTTCTAACCAGAGGGGCATAATGATGAAGTTAATAATGGCTGCACTATTGTAATTTATTCACATTTGTATTTTATTTTCAAATGTAAGATGCAATAGCTCTGTTTGCAAGAAATAAATTTTTTTTTTGCAAGAAATAAAAAAAAATAAAAGTCCATATACTTATCTTAAAGTTAAAATTACTAAAATACAGTATTATTTATATCAATTTAGGGTGCAACCTTACAGATATTTATTTGGAAGAAAGCTCTAATGAACATACTAGAAGTTACTTTGGAGTAGACATGCTTAGGTTTTGAATACAAGATAATCAAATCATAGGGGGAAAGCATGTAGTTGTTCTCATAATTTTGAAATTAATTGCTCTAAAAATGGCCTTTCCCAGCCTAGTATCCTTTAGTGTCAGGGCTATAATTCCTAAAATTCCAACCAGCAATGCTATTGCATTCGCAAAGTATCCAAAACATGATGAAAGTTAACAACATAGCTGGGTGGCGTGGGCCAGGAAGTACCTCTCAGCCCAAACTATCCCAAAGATTATTGTTATGGGATAAAATTGGAGAAGGGAATACGAAGTATATCACCTTGAACTCCTAGGGGAAGGGAGAGTAGGACTCTAACAAACAAATACAGATAATGCCTTCCCATCTGGATAATTAACGAGATGGTTTGGGTTCATAAAAATAGGTAAGTCAGTGTTGTACTAGGAATTACCACACTAGGAAATGTACCTTGGTCAGAATCAATGAGAGAGGATTCTCACTGCAACACAGGGAAAATGGGCTGAAAAGTTCAGAGTAAATGAAAGCAACAGCCTTTAAATAAAAAAGCAACAAGCACAAGTGAGGAAGGATAAAAGGAGGTGCTCAAAAGTTAAACTCCCCAGAAATTCACGGTGAAAATAGCTTATCTTTATTGCTGATGGTGTGGACACAGCTAACAATCGCTAAGGAAATTCTAAACAGGATTTCACAAAATCATATTACAGCCACTGCTCCAGACTGAATGCATTTCACAGCCAAGTGACCAGAGGTCTGTGTAATGCAAGAGATTTTGAAGCTTTTAAAAAGATGAGAAGAATGTAAAGCGAGGGTTGATTCATCTGAACATAATGGCCATTGTCATCAGTTAACACAGTTCTGTTCCAAAGCCATGCAGCACCTTGCCACTTTTTTCAACCTTAATTAAATCAAAAGGGCGATGCTACGGACTGATCAAAGCACTGGCTTGCTAACCATAACAAGCCTCCCTCCCTCCTTGCGTACTTTTCCATGCCTTTTATAACTTGCAACACACCTTTTGGATCTAAGTAACACAAAACTGATCAAATAAATCTAGTATTTATCTCTTTCTTTGATTCAGAAGTTCTCAACTTATTTTTCCTAGACTATGTGAAAAGTAGGCATCAAAAGTATCATGGTCTATTTAGTGTTAAGCATTTATTTATTTACTACATACGCAGGTTGCTTCACACATTAATCCGTAACATGATCTATTTAATTTTGGCTTAGCTGTAAAGTGGTTGGTTATGTTTGACTCAACAAATCATAATTAAACAACCATGACTTAACAAAATGTATGAATCCAGAGACATACAGTATATACACATCTACGTATATGCTTTTCTCTAGTAAAGGTAAAGGGTTCCCCCTGCACATTTGTGCAGTCGTGTCCGACTCTAGGGGCCGGTGCTCATCTCCGTTTCTTAGCCGAAGAGCCAGCGTTGTCCGAAGACGCTTCCACGGTCGCGTGGCCGGCATGACGCGCACGGAACGCTGTTACCTACCCACCGAAGTGGTACCTATTCATCTACTTGCATTTGCATGCTTTCGAATTGCTAGGTTGGCAAGAGCTGGGGCTAGTGCGGGAGCTCACTCCGTCACGCGGGGCTAAGGATTGATTAAGTGCTGATTGGCCAAAAAAAGTCAGATATAGATATAAGACATAAAATCATATGAATTATATTGCAAATTGCTTTTAAAGGCACATAGAGTAATGCAGTGGCCTAATTTAGGTGTAATTAGGCCACTGCATTACTCTATGTGCCTTTAAAAGCAATTTGCAATATAATTCATATGATTTTATGTCTTATATCTATATCTGACTTTTTTTGGCCAATCAGCACCCCCTAGGTGGCTTATTTCAGAGTCAAAATGAACAAATATTATAACAAAACAGCACACAAGAAGTTAAGAATTGCTGGCGGCTTAAAAAAATTAAGAAATTAATATTATAAAACCCAGGAAGGCTAAATGATCTTTGGAATACAGTTGTAGCAAAGTGGTGGCGCCTTCCGGAAAGAGGCAGCTGACAAAGTGCCGCCAAAATGAAGTCCTACCCTATTTACCCAAAGTGGTCAATTTCAAACTGACTGAGCTCAGCGGTCGGCCACCAAACGGAAAAAAGATCTCATGAATGGCGGCGGCGACGGAACCCGAAGCAGCAACATCCAGGACGTCAGCAGCCGGCTCCGACGCAAGGCATGGTGGGACATGTAGTCCAGTAGCCACGGAACAGTCGGTTCCCTTACCCCTTCCCTTAAGCACGCGGTTTAAAAATGTATACCGTATAATGAAATGTAATTTACTATGTATGTAAGCCACCTAGAGTCCTCCGTTAGGGAGGGGATAGGTGGGGTATAAATGCAATAATAAATAAATAAATAGTCAGGCCCCTAAGAAGAATGCTTTCTCACGTCCATGGGTTATATTTACATTCTGAGTGTTATTTATTTATTTATTTATTTCATTTCTATGACCGCCCATCTCCCCCTCAAGGAGGGACTCTGGGCGGTTCACAGCCACAACAACACCATTAAATTCCAATAAAAACAACAATAAAAATATAAATACAATAACTATTAACTATTGTTACTGGTGTTAACTATTTATACTCTCCATTGTAAAAGATAGATTTACACATAACAGCTCACATTTAAATTTTGCCAGGTCTGGATGCACTCTGACGTGCAGCTACTTTGGAGTAGGCTACACAGAAGTCAAGAGAACCTACTCCTGAATACATACAGGAGGTTTGTCCTGTGGAGCACATATGCTCAGATGTTTCTCTTTAGAACTTTGTGCAACATCAGAAACAAAAACATAGAAACTCTTCAGGACATCATACACAGCTTACAAAAAGCTGAAGAGGAGCCTACACATGTGGGGAGCTTGGGGGCAGGACTTGCACATGAAGCCCCTCCCCTCCCCTCCCCTATCTTTCATGCATGAATAGGGCTTGGATACAGCTTGTTTTGACAGTAATGTGGGCCTCACCACCACCCACCACCCATGAGAAATTGGAAAAGATGTTGCATATTTAACGCCACTGTTCCTGTCCACTACTTATTCCTTCAACAAAATAGCAGGGTAAGAACTTTACTTTAAAAAAGAAGAAGAAGAGCTGTGATTTATTATTAAAAAACCCCCAGAACAACAGGATTTTTATGCAGATTTCCAATTTTCAAAAGGCAGAATCTCCTGTGCATTGGAAGAGATTATGCTCTATATTACTGGCCCCTAGCAGAACCAGATTATTAAAGCAGTTACTCTGGTCTCAAAGGATGTTTTTCCCATTGCTTACGCTTTATTTTCATAAATGCAGTCCTTTCCCCCCTCTTTTTTCTGTGTCAGTCAGTTCTGTTGCATTTGAAAAGCTCTGTCAAGCCACATTTCAATTGGACAAAAAAAAAAAAAAAGAAAAAAGAAAAAGAAAAAACCGAAAGAATATTTATGCTAAAATGCAAGTCGTTGCTGCCAGCTTTTCTCTGTGTGTAAAACAGAGTCCTTTTAGCAAAGTCTGCTAAAAGGTTGTGTTTCTAAGGATTGCTGGGGCAATCTGCATTTAAAGGCAATTTAGTCCAGTTCCTACATTTGGACAGGTTCATCTACGCCAACCATTTTCAGGGTTTTCTCCCTTTTAGTCCAGAGGGAGCAGAGTGTCTTGATTGAAGGAGGAGCAACTACTGTAAGCGAGAGCTCAAACCCAAAACACAATAGTACTGCAAAAGCAGCTTTATAATGCCTAATTTTGTATCTCTGAGAGCCAGTTCGGTGTAGTGGTTAAGGCACCAGGCTAGAAACTGGGAGATAATTTTTTTTCTTCTCTACTAGGGTATTGCTAGTGCCCCAACTCAGAATAATGACAGCAAATAAAATGATAGCAAAGAACTGGTGTCTTCCCTTCCCTTTTCTTCTTCCATGGCAGTGGAGACCAGCTGCCCCCATTTTTTCATCCCAGTGTCTGCTTTATCTTCCAAGCTCCTGATCTGGTTTCTTTGTTAGAAGAAAAGGCCATCCCGGGAGGGCACTGCAAATAAATCCCCATTATTTTTTTTTCTCTTGGGTTTGATGGAGAAGGAGCTAGAGAATCAACATGGAACTTTGCTTTTATACGTGATTACAGCTGCAAGACTTTTATATGCACAAAGATGGAAAGATCCACAAATACCTACAGTATTGGATTATTGGATATAGATTGGATTATTAAATTAATGGATTTGGCTCAAATGGCTATAATGGCAGTATAATGGTTAACAGCATTAATAAGAGATCATTCTATTTCTGGATTTACAACCACTTTTTAGAGTACTTCCTTGTGTTGGAAAAAAATGAAGTTTTGATTCTGGGTTTTAGTGATTAAATGGTTTGTTTTAATAGAAATAATGTTACTATGGTTTAACTAATGGTAAGAGATTATATTCGTAAATTTATCTATATCTGTATTGTAGAAAGTCGGAAGTCACTTTCCGTTTCTATTTTCTGTCTATTTTCACACTTATAGTTTTTACTTTTTCCTTTAGCTCTATTCTCTATCTTTTCTATACTTTCTATTTTGTATTTTAATTATACTTTGAAAAATAATAAAGTTCTTATAAAAAAACACAAATAAATCCCCATGAGAAAGAGACTCATGGCTCTTAGGGAAGAAACTTTTAAAATACCTACTGGAATAAATAATATAAATAAATGGCATGTGCCCTCTCATCTGTTAGTAAGCAACTTCAGCCTTTTATTCTTGTTCAGTAACTTTTCTAGCAGAGATGGCAGCAAAGTTTATGTTCTGGTAATGTGCATTTCTAGGACTCGTAAAGTCCATCTCAAGGAAGAGGCGGACTTGACAAAACCAAATTTGTGCTCTGATTTGGATTCAAATCCGAGAAGAATTTCTCAGAGAAGAATATCTGGCTTAACTCGCCACAGGGCCGCATTAAAGGCCACCGATGCCCTGAGCCCAGCCCTCCTTTGCTGTTGCCAGCAATAAAGTAAGTTCAAAAACACCACCTAGAGAAATTCCAAAGAAATTCTCAGGCAACCTGAGAATGTGGTAGAAAACCAGAAACCTCTTTCTCAAGAGGCAGAAAACTTTTGAGAAATTACAAAGCCAATTTTAACAGAGGTTTAAAAAAATGCAGAGCTGTTTCTGATTTTTGAAGGCTAGCTTTGAGCCAACTGGTTGGATATAGTAGGGGTGGGGTGGGGGATCTTGTCTGCCATAATGTCACATTTCATTTTTATCAGTCTTTTCTCACTACCATCTTTTGCAAAATTAGGGAAACCCCCCCCCAACAGTCTGACTTTGGTGAGAAAGACTGACAATGATGAAGCTCTTCTATTGTCAAAAATGTCTTTCAATTCCCCATAGCTGTTAACTACATTTCCCTGCTGCCCCTTCTGTCTCCAGTTTCAGCTGCCTAAGCAAGAAAAAAAGTTACTCTCAAGGAATAACTAATGGGAACTGGAATCGGCATTTTGCAAAGCACCGTGTCTATTCAACTTCATGCACTTGAGCTGGGGTGGGCTGATGGGGAAGGAAGGAACCGAGAGGCGCAGTGAAGCGAGCAAACGATGACAGAGAAGTTCCAAAAAGCCATAAAAGCCACCAAGGTATCATTTGTGCAGAGTGACCTTTCTCACCAGAGGGAGTCATTTAAGAGATGAGGATAAAGAGGCCCGTGTGACTCGGAGAGGAGGCTCATCGTCAAAGATTTCACTCCTTGACAAGGTGGCAAAGCCATCACAGCACCTTTGCCGTGTCTCTCAGAAAGACTGAAGTGATGCAGATGGGCATTTGCTCATGCTTTAATATTCTCCAAGATGCTGTTCTCCTGATATGTTGGAACTACAACTCCGTTTTCAGCCAGCAACCTGTGCAGTTTGGGAATTCTAGGAATTGTAGTCTGAAACATGAGAGGTGCAGGTTGGGAAATCAAATATAGAATTACAGGTAGTCCTTGACTTACGACCATTTGTTTAACGACCGTTCGAAGTTACGACAGTGCTGAAAAAAGTGACTTATGACCAGTCCTCGCACTTATGACTGTCGCAGTGTCCCCGCAGTCATGTGATAAAAATTTGGGCGCTTCGCAACCGGCATGTATTTATGACAGTTGCAGTGTCCCGGGGTCACATGATTGCTATTTGTGACCTTCCCAGCCAGCTCCCGACAAGCAAAATCAATGGGGAACCGCATGATTCACTTAACGACCACAGCAAAAAAAATAGTAAAATCAGGCGCAACTCACTTAACGACCACATTGCTTAGCAATGGAAGTTCCAGTCCCAATTGTGATCATCAGTCAAGGACTACCTGTAGACTAGTGCTTCATTTAGCATTTAGTGTTGATGACAATTACCGGTCGCTGTCCAGAATTTTAGGAAGGGTTTTTTTCCCCAGCCCTATCTTGAGAAGCCAAAGACTCAATTTGGGGTCTTCTATGTACAGGGGGGGTTGGGGCGTGGTGGCTCAGCGGGTAAGACGCCAGGCTTGTCAATCAGAAGATTGCAAGTTTGGAGGCTTGAATCCCTAGCCCCGCATGACGGAGTGAGCTCCCGCACTCGTCTCAGCTCTTGCCAACCTAGCAATTCGAAAGCATGCAAATGCAAGTAGATTAATAGGTACCACTTCGGTGGGTAGGTAACAGCGTTCTGTGTGCGTCATGCCGGCCACATGACCATGGAAGCGTCTTCAGACAACGCTGGCTCTTCGGCTAAGAAATGGAGATGAGCACCGGCCCCTAGAGTCGGACACGACTGCACAAATGTGCAGGGGGAACATTTACCTTTACCTATGTACAGGGTCAACAGCATACAGTGGTTCTTTTTGTATGCAGATGTTTCCAGCTTCTATAGCCTCTAGCCATGTTTCACTGACTCTCTGTTTCATTGACCCTAACTGCTGCATTTTAAGTGAGGTACTAGTGAAGCAAACACAGCTGATGTTCTAGTTTCCAACTTTGAGAAATCAGAAATATCTAGTGGGAGGTAGGGATGTGCAATTCAGTAAAAGAAAACTTTAGTTGATTTTACGATTTGTAACAGACAATATTTGTTCTGTTGATTTGTCTTGCTTTTTTTTAAAATCTGGCAATTTTTTTGCAGCTGTTTGCCTAACATATGGAGCCTTTTTTACTCTATTCCCCTGATCTACATATTTTTAAAGTTAATTTTGCCCCAAGAAAGTCTTTATTTTTAATGCTTATTGAGATAACTATCATTCTATGGAATACAAATGTTTAAACAGTTGGCTGTTTGTTTCTAGCTTTTTTCCATAATTCTCAGTCTTCTTCTGCAAGAATGAGTAAAGGACTTGTGGCACCTTAATGATTAAAAATATATATATTGTCACAGACGATTTATGGATCACAATCAATTTCATCAAATGCAAGGAGCGGATGATAATCCATGAAAGCTTCTGGTATAATACATTACTTAGTCTTTTAACGGGCACAGGATTCTATTATGTCACAGAGAAGGAACCTGTCATACTTAACCAAACTTACAGTATTGTAACAAGTCTGCCTACAAATGTCTTCATGAAGTTAACACTTCTAATGTCCCTAAACCATTTTATTATTTTATTTTATTTACAAAAGTAAGGATTGGAATAGGAGCAGGCAGCTTCTAGGAGGCAAACCACCTCCTAGAACGCTTCCTGCTCCATTACTCACAAGCTTCTGAAACATGGCCCAAACTGACCTTAGCACTGAACACCTGGAACTCTGAAGGGGCCCTTGCACACTTAGGAAGCTTGGAGCCTTCCGTCATGATTTTAACTTCATCTGTGCAAGTAGACATCTCTGGAGGGCTTGAATGCATAGGTAGTTGTTGAAAGTGATGGGCAGGAGGAAGAGTTGAGTAGCCAATAGCTTTCTAACTCCTCCACAATACAATAAACCTTAAAAATGAAAAAAAGGAACACAAAATTATCAGCAGAGATCATTTGCTGAAGGAAAGGACAATGGGCTTTTTATTTAGACTTTTTCTCAGGAATCTTTAAGGGAACATTTAAGTTATGAGAGAACATTTGATAGAAGTGAACCTGTCAGTTAAAAGCTTCCGTGAGGATTCTAAGTGACTCAGAGCTATTAATATATAGTTCCTTCTGAATCTACAAAGCAAACGAGAACATGGCTAAAATCAAAAAGGCAGAATTATGCAGAGGGTTTTTTTTAACATGGAGAGATGGTATGCTAAAACCAAGCCACTTTGTAGATTCAATAGGTGTGTTCAGAAAGAAACCAATCAATAACATTTCATTTCAGTCCCACCTAGGAGAAATCCCTTGAGATTACTAAGCAAACACACACACACACACACACACACACAAAGAATCTGTGCCTGCTTGCTTCCTTACATTATTTTTGTCCTTATTACTTAACTTATTTAAGCTACTAAATCAAGATGAAGTGATGAAGCCTCAAAAAAGTTCAGAAAAACATCTTTAATGTAATAATGTATAAATTATAAATTGTCTGAAGTGACAGCCTAAGACATTTAAAAGCTGCAATTCATAAAGCAAGGATGCATTCATGTGAAAGCAGATGGGAACATCCAATTCTTTAGCGGCCATTTAAAAGCAGCCAAGGAAAGAGCCACTTGTACATATCACGTGTGTGTGTGTGTTTCTATACAAATGAGGCCACCATAGAAAAGGCCCCAGTTCTGTGCCAGGCCCTCTAGTTCATCTTACCAGTGATAAGAGAGCCCAGTCAGATCCAAATAAATTCATTCAGATGCAAGGAGTCCATCCGATGAGCTTGTCCCAAAGATGGATAGCCACCGACTGGCAGATTCATAGAAGCTGACCACCAGCTGCCAAGGGGCAATATTGGAGAACGGTAAAGAGTAAGCCAGTGTTTCTCAGCCTTAGCATCTTTAAGATGTATGGACTTCAACTCCCAGAATTCCCCACCCAGCCACGCTGGAGTTGAAGTCCACACATCTTAAAGTTGCTAAGGTTGAGAAACACTGCAGTAGGCTAATGTAATCTGGTTTAGGGTTCAGTTATTTCCTATGTCCCTTGAAGCACCTTCTGAAATGGAGTCTACTACTTCTCATGATGTCCAGAGATATACATTCTACTGGAAATCAGTGTGCTTCTACCAACACTAACCAGGAGTCCAACACCATGTAATCAGTTCCAGTTGTATTCCAGTTATTCCCCCCCCCCCCAACATAGGCAATTATTTTATGGCCTTGCTGAAAGTTGCAAGCATTTTTAAAAATTGGTTAAAGGGCAGAAGATAAATTGCCTGCCCTGCAAAATCAAGACTTCAACATGCAGGGAAGCAATTATAAGGCTTTGCCAGGTTGCAGTTTAAATTGCAACCCCTCTTTCTGACCTAACTTTGACGGCATATGACTCACCCGTCAAAAGGCTACCTAAGAAACACAACCCCATGTTTTGTAAGAAAACTTTTGCAAGTTTTCCTAAAAACTCAAAATGTTGTCCAGTGATAGCTGCTAGTGCCATAGATCTATTGTTGGATTTGACCGTTCCAATGTGGAAACACTGAAGTGTGGTTTGGCACAACCTTGGCCAACCAGGAAACACATATTTGATGCGGTGATCACTTTCTCCTGGGACATGAAAGTGTTTTGACACAGTGATGAGCCACGGGGGTTCTTTCAGCAGCTGTGATTTGTTAATCCACAGTATAATGTGAATTAAATTAGGCTCTTCACACTTAACTAACCCTCAATCTGCATTCTTTGTAACTCTTGAGGGTTCTGATTCAGCTAACAGCCTAATCCCTTCAGCTCCAAACTTCTCCCAGCTGTTGGCTTGCAGCAGTTATGGAGGGATTCCAAACATTCAGGGCCAGTAAACTTAATCCTAAAGCTGTTAGGCTCTACTAAAATAACAAGAACCCCCAATTTAAAGCTGTTAGCCTTAATTAACAGGAATGCTGAAACACGGAGCTTAGACACAAAGTCTTCTTCCATAGCCTCACACCCAACTTTCTTTCATGCTAATGTTAGAATTTTAGATCATGGTATTGCAAATATCAGCAGCAATATCCTGTATTTTGAAGGGTAATCCAATGCCATAGACCAGTTTCCATCCATCTAGCATCCAGCCTCTAAACGTACGGGTGCTTAAAATATTGGCTCAGGGCCAAGGTGTATGTGCATGTTTGCAGAAGGGATGGGTGAATCTGTCAATTCAATTTTTGCTCAGTATCTCTTTCCGAGTCCTGTTGGGTCCCATTTCCTCCTCTGTTTACACATTTCACCAGAAAGAAAGATAGCAAAAACTTTCACAAACATTTACAGTAATTGAAATTCAACATATCTGGAAGAGATGGGTTGGAGAAAGCTGTGTTAGAGCGTTCTTAATCTACAAAGATGCATATGGCTGCCTCTAAGGACAGATTAGACTACTTGAAAAAAAAAATAAAAGGTTTATTGGACTGAGAGCACAGAATTAGTTCAGCAATTCCTGCAATCCTAGGAGCTGGGTAATTGGCTCAGCTCACTTATCCCAGTTTTATCTTAGTCAGGCCTTTTCTTTCTAAGAGTTTTGTTAATTGTCCAGGTCTTAGCACTATAATAAATTGAGAGAGGAGGGAATTATACCATTATACCAAGTAATTTTTTCAACCCAGGGCAATGCCAATCCAGCCAGATTAAAAATTGTATGAATTAAGACACACGCTGCTCTCTGTTTGCCATCACAGTTTTTGCTACTAGAATTACTGATATATATATATGTCAGCCTATATTCTGGAGGTGACAGACTCAACCATGGGGGAGCTGGGGATGGTGACGGCCGACAGGAAGCTCTGGCGTGGGCTGGTCCATGAAGTCACGAAGAGTCGGAAGCGACTGAACGAATAAACAACAAATATGTCAGCCTTACCAGGTGGACCAAACAAGAAACACACCCAGAAACACTAGCTCTACTTTATTGTAAGGCTACATTAATAGAATCTTGCAAGCCTGAAAGTACAATTCTCTCTCCCCCCCCCGTCTTCTTTATACCCTAAGAAATTAGGGAGGGTCTCTTCTGAGCCTCTTGCCCCACCCACTATGCAGCTGCGGGCTATGCTGTCTCTTATCTGACCATTCCTTTGGCAGCGTCTCTGGGCCCAGTCTCCATTCCCACATACCATTACAATAATAGGAACCATCAGCATCTGCAGGATCTCCACCCCTTTCAGACATGTGCAATGTCAACAACACATACACAAAAGAGGCAGGGCTTGTGTTGTGACCTTATTGTAGTCATTGTGTTCCTCTTGTTCCCCTGCAGATACCACTTAGAGGAACCATTTCTCATGACAGAAATGATCAGTGAAGTCCTTATCCATACATATGAAATAATGGTGCTCCTTAGAGATATCATTGTGTAGCAATTAAAGTATGGATTATCAACCTGGAAATCTCCCTCATTGCTTGCCCTTTCTCACATGACTTTGTTTTCAAATAACATTTTTTTTCCCGCTCAGCGGTTAAGACGCCAGGCTTGTCGATCGGAAGGTTGCAAGTTCGGAGGTTTGAGACCCTAGCCTCACGTGACGGAGTGAGCTCCCGCACTCGCCCCAGCTCTTGCCAACCTAGCAATTTGAAAGCATGCAAATGCAAGTAGATGAATAGGTACCACTTTGGTGGGAAGGTAACAGCATTGCGCGTGTGTCATGCCGGCCACATGACCGTGGAAGCGTCTTTGGACAACGCTGGCTCTTTGGCTAACAAACGGAGATGAGCAGCAGCCCCTAGAGTCAGACACGACTGGGTGGGGGAACTTTTACCTTTACTTTAAGAAGTCTCACTACACATATTCTTAGAAAATAAAAACAGAAGGTGGCTGAAACTCAGTATTTTCTTTGGAAGAGCACCTACTTGCCCTGAGGAAAAAAAGCAAAGTAAACTGAGGTGATAGATAGCATACCTTGAAGGGAATGAAAGAGGCTGGCAGACAGAAGCTCAAGCATTGCCTTTGGTAAATCAGTGTGTTGTATTGGCCCATTCCTACTTACAGAAGCTATTTTATCACTAGGCAACCCCCAAAGCAGCCACTTTGGGAGAAGTTCCACAACATATTCTCAAAATTTCAGCTGTGTCCTCTGGCCTATCTGACTTTAGAGTGTCAGATGAAGCAAAATCATGTCTAAATCTCATTTTATCCATGAAGCTGGATGGTTGACTTTGAGTTGGTCACTTGGTTGACCAGACAGAGATGTTAGGAAGATCAAAGGCAGAGTTAGATGAGAGAATCAGCACTGTCTTTGTGGTGCAGAGAGCTTCCTCAAGACAAAGCTTGTACTCACACAGGTCTAGTGAATGACAGAAAGGGACATTTTGATAAAACAACAATGCCCATTGTTAGACAGCAAAATACTTCAGAATAATCCATAGGGATGCTTTATATTTATGATTCTTTTAAGACACAAGTCATAGGCTTGTTCCCAGTATGTTTGTGGCTCTTCCAATTTGCTTCCCTATTTCTAAATGAAAGCTGAGATTCCCCTACTTTCAGAAGCTGGACCTTTACGGAAAAAACAAAATAAAACAAAACCTCAACAAGGGAATTAGAAAGGTTATGTAAATATGAAATATCCCTGGTATGAGAACTTGGTCATGCAAGCTCAGTATTTCCTTTTCTGCAAACAGAACAGATTTATTTTGAGACCCCCATGAAGAGTTAGAGTAGGTTGAATCACCTCTTTATCATGGTTACAAAAATACCTTGGTCACATTCTGGAGGATTTAAAACTGCACTTAATTATACATGTATAATATGACAGCAAGAAATTGATTCATTTGACTTTTGTTTTTCTACCTGTTGGAGAGGACAAGGTAAGATGTAAGGTATGCTCATTTGCTTGGTCTGCAATAAGTATCTAACATGGGATCCAAATAAAACTTGATCTAATTGAGTTCCTCATAGTGCTCAACCAGATGATTCCACTGCCCACCGAACAGTTTTATCCCCCTTGTGCTCCTCAGCAGCTGGCATAAAGTGGCATGTTGCCTTCTTCCATTTTTATTTTACTTATTTTGTCTAATCTGTATCTGGAAGCGGTAGCCACCATAGAAGATATCTGGCAAGTAGCTATTGTCATAAATAACTTTTGACAGATGTCTCCTGTATGAATTTGTCTAAACCCATTTCGTGTCAAATAAGTCAATACCCATCATCACACATTTGGCAGACACACAGTTTCACAGATTTAATTCTATTGCCCCAGCGAGTTCCACAGATTTAATTATGCTGCATGTGAAAAAATGCAATGCTTCATTGTGAAAACAAAACCTTGAAGTCCTCATCTGCACAAACAGGGGAATTTACCTCTGGCTAACAAATACAGGATATATTATTTTGGGTAAGAAGATAAAGTCTTCATTTGGCCAGCCAGAGGTTGCTAGTTCTAGTTAATGTGATACCTGGATCATAAGTATAATGTAAACATAAAAATGGGCCCTCCATCCGGATGTGATTAACTCAGATTTTTCTCCATTATCACTTTGACAAGCTTACATTAGAAGGAGAGGCAGTATTACTGCAGACAAGAATAGAGTATACATTCATAACTAAATAATGAAGCTTGTATCCACAAGGTTTGTGATGGGCAACAATTTATACAGCTTTGAAAAGGAATGAGATAAATTCATGGAGGATAAAGCTATAATTCAGAATATTACTGGGCCATAAATAGTGGGGGAAGGCTAATGCCAGCCTCCTGCTTATAGACTTCCCTATGGTTGGCCATGGTAGGGGGCCACAGACTCAAAAAAGACCTTTTGTTTGACCCTCTTGATCTCCTTCTGCTCTCTTCAAATAGGGATTTTCAATTTCTACAGATTGAACTGGGAGCAAAAGCACAATCAGGAAGGAAAATGTTGATAGCATCAAGGCAGCCTGATTCAGTTTCATTCTAGAAGTCCAACAGGTCCAATTTTGCCCCATGAACTGCAGTAATTTCTGCCTCCTGAACTAGCTTCATAAGAGGCAACTTTCTTGTGGCAGCAGGGTAACTGCTCTAAATGTGTCTTAGCATTTTGAGATCTAGTTGTACCTAAGGTTGGTCACTAATGCCTGTCAGAATGGACCACCAGGTTTGTGGACAGGGAATGGGTGGGTGATTTTTCCATGAGAAGAAGAAATTCTCCAAACAAGTGTCCAAGGGCAGGATCTCCCCAGGTATCATGGCAGCAGTTCTAGTGAAAAAGTAAGTGGAAGCAGATTCCTCCTAAGATCTTCCCTTCGGGTTTATGGAAACATGGAGAGCCTGGGAGGCTACAGACAGCTGTAGAGGGGATTGTCCAAGTAAAGCCTTTCATAACTTTCATAATCAATGCAGGAATACCATATACCACCTAGAATGATTTATCAGAAATTCTCTTTTCCTTCGGACAATTTTTTAAAGGAAATCCTCTCTCTTTAAAAGATATGACAACTGGTATTAAAAATGAAGGGGATTTCCCATCTGGCACTCATTCTACCAATATCTAGAAATTCTTATCTTGTAAGGTGCCCAGAATTATGAAAATATTTTCTTAACAACAACAACAACAACAATCATCACCATCTAAGATGTTAAAATGTCAGTGGCCCAGATGTTACTGGCCCAAGGTCTTCTGGCATGCTATTTCCATGAGTTGCAGAGAGACAACAGTTCTTTTTTATAGACCTTAAATCTTTTACAGTTCTCCAAGGGGAACATTAACTGAGAAATGCAACAGTGTCTCCTTACAGCTGGTGAGTTTATACAACATCCCTCCTCCAAAGCTGATTCCTTCCAAATCGTGTAAGTGCCAAGATTGATGTCTGGAAAGAAATTGCATCCAAAGTTCCAGGTTTTGTCAAAGGGGAATGTAAAATAAAATCAAGAGAAGAACTGGTGGCAGAGGGATATAGTTGTCAATGGTTCTCTTATCTACAATTATTAGAAAGATTTAAAGTAGACAAAAGAATTTATGGTTTTGAACGTTGTAAGACTGAGGAAGAAATTGTGTACAAATTATGAACATGTAATTGCTAAAATGTATAAACTTTTATCGAAATTTGAAACAGAAGAAGAACAAGTGAAAGAATGTATGATAAAGTGGGCTAAAACTTTTGGTTATAATGTACAGATGGAACAATGGGAAAATATGTGGTTGAAAGGATTGAAATTTACACCATGGTATAATCTTAAAAGAGAATTTTAATAAAATGATGTACCGTTGGTATATGACACCAGAGAAATTGTCTAGAATGTATAAAGGTACTTCAAATCTATATTGAAAATGTGAACAAGAAGAAGGGACATTTTATCATGTTTGGTGGATGTGTAAAAAAGCTAGAAAATTCTGGATTCAAATACATACACTGATTCAGACGATTTTAAAGATTAATATACAACTGAGATCAGAGGTTTTTCTTTTGGGATTGATGGACAAACAGTTGGAAAAAAGTCATGGAACTTTGTTCTTGTACATGATAATGGCAGTGAGATTATTATATGCACAAAGATGGAAAGATTCGGCATTACCCACAATGGAGGAATGGATGGTGAAGATGATGGAATTTGCTGAGATGAGTAAATTGACTTCTTTGATCAGAGAAAAGACAATATCTATGTTTATTGCTGACTTGAATTTGTGCAAAACAGAAAAAAATGAACATGATTTATGGTTTTGATGATTAGGGAGGATAGATTACAGAAAGAGAGTTATGTTGTAACCACAGAGTAAGAGGTAAATTTATAATTATACCTATACCTGTAAAGAAGATTGGAAGCTACTTCTTTGTATCCTTTTTCTTTCTTTTCTATTCTTCTTTTACTTTTTTCTCCCTTTCTTGCACTTTTAGCTTTCTCTTTGATTTCTTTCTTTCTTTCTTTCTTTCTTTCTTTCTTTCTTTCTTTCTTTCTTTCTTTCTTTCTTTCTTTCTTTCTCTTAGTTTGTATTAGTTTTTATCTTCCTTCTTAAAAATCGTTAATAAAAATTATATATATTTATTTAAAAAGACAAAGTTATTTTTTTTAAAAAAGGAGTAAAATAATATTAGGCACTTAATTAATTAATATTATAATATTAATATTATGTAAGGAGGTCAAATCAGTCAATCCTAAAGGAAATCAACCCTGACTGGTCATTGGAAGGACAGATACTGAAGCTGAAGCTCAAATACTTTGGCCACCTAATGCAAAGAGAGGACTCACTGGAAAAGACCCTGATGCTGGAAAAGACCCTGATGCTGGGAAAGACTGAAGGCAAAAGGAGAAGGAGACAGCAGAGGATGAGATGGTTAGATAGCATCACCGATGTAATGAACATGAATTTGAGTAAACTCCGGGAGACAGTGGAGGACAGGAAGGCCTGGCGTGCTATGGTCCATGAGGTCACGAAGAGTCGGACACGACTAAACGACAGAACAACAACAACAACAAAATGATTGTGGGACTAAAACAGCAGAGAAGTGAATTCAGACAAATAAGTGTCGTGGAATTATTAGGACAAGCATAACTTGCAAGAGAGGGTTAAAAAGTAGACTATTCTTGCTTAGCCCCATAGTCAGACATAAAAGTAGATAGCAAGGAAGGTGTATCTCCCTGCCTGCATGTCTGCTCCTCGGCCACCACGTTTCCCTGCTCCTTACTACTTACTACTTGCTTTTCTCTTGCTCCCAGCAATAGTATGCCTACAAATATTGCAAACTGGAATGCTGTGGTTGATAACGGAAACTTGAACTCTCACCTGTTGGGGTTCTTGATAAGGGGGAGGGGGTACAGTCTGTGTGGCCATCATTGTCAGAGATGGCGCTGGGGAGACATGTTGCATCATGGGATTGATTCACATCTAGGACCTATTAAAAGAAGAAAGTTCAATTGTTACTAAGGCAAGGCAAGGCAAGGACATCATTAGCATAATATTCACTCAATTCATCTTTCCTTAGCAAATTCACATTTCCTAAATTTATACAGCAAACTATCCAAATCTGGTATCTTTCTGATATGTAAGAACAATGTCTTTAATGCAAATCCTGGGAACACCTTTGGAGGACACCAGGAGAATATATGCATATTGAAGAACAATTATCCTATAGGAGTTGTACTTTTCCTTATTTTGCAATTACATGCCTCTGACTTTTTGAAAAAAAGCATTCCTTAGAGAAAGTTGCAATCCAAAAATCAGGACACTGATGACAATAATGCCCCAAAACATATGATGGAATATTGCTTGCAAGACTGCACATTAGGAAAAGTGTACAGATGCTTGTAGAAATGTGTGCAAAAAATGTACATGCATTTTCAGGACACACACACACAAAAACACACAGAGAACGATTATAAGATGATTATGATATAACAGTCAGTAATTAAGGTCCTGGACTAGGAGTGGGAGATCCAGGGTCTAGTCCTCCCCTAGGCATGGAAGCCATCCGAGTGACTATTCCGGTCACCTTCTCCCAGCCCTATCTATCTACCAAACTGCCTTGGACCAGCATAGTAGATTAGGGTCCATAACCTTCAATGAAGAATCCTTCATCCTGCAGTGGATTTGTGCTGATAATTTTCATATTATCTATATACGTATCTATATATCACATATACATACGTGTGTATGTAGGCGTGTGTGTTTGTGTGTGGCAACTGCATGAAAGGTATGAAACGAGAAGCAGAATATAACATTTAGGTGCAGCCATTCCTAACAATTCCTAATGTGTACCACTTAACATTAGGGTTATAAATCCACTGTAAACAGCATATTCTAAATATTCACCTCATTTTATATTCACTAAGAGACCAGACATTTCAGGATGCAAACATATAGAAAATAGCCCCAATTATGCACTGTAATCATTCTTTTTCTTTTGCCAGAATGATGGTGGGATAAAATACCAAGATTCATTTCTTTCATCAAGAGAGGAGAACCTTCTCTGGCTTTCAAGGCCTGTTTTAATTAATATCTAGGGTACCAAAACTCTTGAGATTATTCCTGTCAGACTGAGTTTAAATTATCTACTCTTGCTGATACAAAGTTTGATTTTAGTAGAAGTTGGTGTATTTCTTCCTTTGTCAAAGATACTTAGAGGTTCATTATTTTTAAATAGTACCACTGATGAGCACAGAACCTAAACAAAGAAATGAGAAAGGGACGGTTAATTCCAACCATATTTAATGCTAATAGCATTAGTCCTATAGGATTTTTTTCAAACTCATCTCTTCTCTAAGGAATTTAGAGTGGTGTGGATGGTTCCTACACAACTCCATCTCCAGAACAACCTGATGGGTTAGCTCAGTTGAAGGTTAGAGATCTAAGCTTCACTACTTTTAAGCTGCTGTCTCTAGTCATTCTGTCTGTTTTTATGAATACAAATTGTAGTGTCTTTCCTTAAAATAGCTTTGGGAAACATTCTTAGTCTTTTTTGAAACTAAATCTTTATTGTGTCTTTCCTAAAAGAGAGGCAAGAATGTGAAGGCTGAACAGTGGGCCATTATTATCTGAGGGAGAACAAGACATGGTGCCCCTGCATCTCATACCACTTCCTCCAGCTTATAGTAAAAGTGTTGCATGACTAAGGCAAGACAAGCTTGGTTTGGTAAACAAGATAGAAAACACAACAATCCCTTCCTTCCTCTGTCTGGCAGGCTCCTTATTTTCCCAGAGGTCTGGATTGCTTGTTTGCATTTAAGTCACTGGAATTCTGCTAAAGACCATGGATTACCCACACCCAATCTAAGGGAGTGATGTCTCATGCTGCCTTAGAGTTGGGCCCCACAATTTTGAACAATCATTAGCCATTGGCTTGTTAGCTAAACAAGCTCCTTCTTAGAGGCAGTAGACAACTGGGTTTACACTACTACCCCTTTCAACAAAATTCAACAAAAGCTTTCCCACTCCCACAAATAGAAATCCAAAAGGACATTTCAAGCACTCCTCGAATAAGACAGAAAAAAGAAACCTCTATCACGCAAAGTGAAAGCTTCTGAGAAACTGCAAGCACAGATTTTGGCACAGCATTAGATTCCATGTGTACTAAGCCATGATGGAGTTTGCTTGGTTTTAGCTCAGCATATTGTGTGAATCCAGCCAAATAATTCACATATCTGCTTACTGTGTTGCCCAGTGTGGCTTATTAAGTAGTTAAGCAAACCTATGGCTTAGAAGGGGATATACACTTGCCTACCGCTGGAAACTACTTGTTGAGAGTAGAACAGTGTATACCCTCAACCAGTGTTTCTCAACCTCAACAACGTTAAGATGTGTGGACTTCAACTCCCAGAATTCCCCAGCCAGCCATTTGAAGTCCACACATCTTAAGATTGCTGAAGTTGAGAAACACTGCCCTGGACCAAGCTAGTGCCATATTTAAGCATGGGCTTTTAGTATAAAAAATAGTAAATGCATACCACGGCCTGGGAATATACGTGGGGGTAATGCCAGGTGTAGAGACACTGAGGAATTCACAGGAAAGGCATTTCACAGGCTAAGTTAGTTTCTCACACATTTTTAATGGACAGTCTGTTTTGCACCTGTGATTAATGAATGCTCAGTGTGTTGGGCATAAAAGCTTTACAAACCCACCCCCTGGCACAGACATGCCATGGCGGAACATTGCATACACACCTGGTGTCCATCCCAGGGAGCACTGCATGTTTACTCCTCTAAGTATTTACCTTTAATAAAACTTGTGATAATCACACTAGCTTTCAGCTCCTCTTTCTTGGAAATCTCTCATGGATATTGGCCCCTGGAGGGCATTTACATTTGCAGAAACAAACATCAGGGTTGGTTTTTAGCCTTCATGTGCTGCTTATGGATAGCCTAGTGGTGTCTATTTGGCCAGTGGACTAAATGTGCCTATATTCATGACAATGCATCTGATCCTGATGTAACTAGGGATATATCCTCTTCCCTTTCCTTCCAACTTTTCCAGCACTGGAGCCTTTTCCAGAGAGCTAGCTCTTCACACAATGTGTTTGAAGTAAGATCATTTAAGCTTGGCCACTTCTGCCTCAAGTGAGAACTCTGGGTTGATTTGTTTGATGATCCATTGGTTTGTTTTCTTGTCTGTCCATGGTATAGGGCCTGGTTTTTTTAAAGGGAACCACTTATCTCCCATGGTGTCTGCCCAGCAGATACAAACCAACAGGGTTGGTGTGCTCCAGGTCCCTTTTATTAAATAGGGTCTCCTTTCGGGACCTGTCAACCTTCCCAGGCAGACCAGACAGGAAACACGACCAGATGAGCAGTTGTTGTTTATTCGTTCAGTCGCTTCCGACTCTTCATGACTTCATGGACCAGCCCACGCCAGAGCTTCCTGTCGGCCGTCATCATCCCCAGGTCCCCCATGGTCGAGTCGGTCACCTCCAGAATATTGTCCATCCATCTTGCCCTTGGTCGGCCCCTCTTCCTTTTGCCTTCCACTTCCCCTAGCATCAGCATCTTCTCCAGGGTATCCTGTCTTCTCATTATGTGGCCAAAGTACTTCAGTTTTGCCTTTAATATCATTCCCTCAAGTGAGCAGTCTGGCTTTATTTCCTGGAGTATGGACTGGTTTGATCTTCTTGCAGTCCAAGGCACTCTCAGAATTTTCCTCCAACACCACAGTTCAAAAGCATCTATCTTCCTTCGATAGATGGATACTACAATACTACTTTATTGTAAGGCTACATTAACAGAATCTTGCAAGTCTGAAAGTACAATTCTCCTACAGCCCTGTCTCCTTTACAGCCTGAAAAGCCAGGGAGGGTCCCTTCTGAGCCTCTTTCTCCACCCATTATGCAGCTGCGGGTTATGCTGCCTCTTATCTGACCATTCCTTTGGCAGCGTCTCTTCACCCCATCTCCCAAGGTCTTTCCCACATACCATTACACCACCCAGGAAAGGTGCCTTCTCTATCAGGCACCTGCCCCCTGGAATGGGGTTTCTCCTGGGATCTGCTGGCTCCCACCCTGATGGCAATCTGGCTGTTTTCCCAGGCTTTGAACTAAGGTGGCTGGAGCCCCTTATGGAATGTAGATATGCTTTCTATGTTAATGGCTGGATTTGCCATTTTGTTATCTACTTTTTAGATAACTTTGTTATCTACTTTGTTCTCTATTTAGCCTGGTTTTTTTCTTTCCTTATTCATATTGTATTTTATTCTGTTTGTTAGGTTGTGAGCCACCCAGAATTGTTCTGGAGTTGGGCAGTGCCTAAATCAAATGAATTGAACTGAAGTTCAAAGGCATGTGTGTGTCTGTGTATATGCATGTATACAGTATATATACACACACATATGCAGATCCCACTGCATACTGAAGTTTTCACAACTTTTATGAAACTTTTATTACTTAGATGAAGGAATAAATTGGATTAGTATCAATAAAGTGCATTTTGAAAACTGCCCCCCAAAACAATCAGCTCGTTAAAGAAGCGTTCATTATATCCTGTTGATACGAAACCCATTAGGCCAATTAGCATCCTATTAAAATGACACTAAGTCTTCCTCAGAGCAGCAATGAGTTAATTCTGTATCATGTTAATTGCTCTGTGAGCACTTGAAAGGTGTATCCTCCAATGCAGGAATTAACAGCACACTCTCCCCCCGAGAAAAATAAACCAGATCTAATTGTAAAGCTTGAAGGGACTCAGCCCAGGCAAAACAAGACTTCAACATGCTTCCATTGATGTAGTATCACTTGTGAGTTATTCCAGCCTTCCCTATCTGCTGGCCTCCAACAATCCTAGACTTCAACTCCCATAAGTCCAAGCCAGAATGATCTTTGGGGAATTAATGTCCGACATATATGGAAGGCACTAGGTTGGGGAACGTTGGGCCAACAGGTATAAATGTGACATTCTCTGCTTGAAAGTAACAAACCCAGTGATGACATGTTTGTTTTTAAGAGGAAAAAGAGAGAAGACTGTAGAACATGTCAGGGAACCTGTGGCCCTAGAAGAGATTTTATACACCAGTTCCCATTTGTTCTGCTAATAACATCTGGAGGCCACTCTGATAATGGAAAAGTAAATTACAATGATTTTAATAGCACTGCTAAATTTGACAATGCAAGGAAAAGGTATATATGTGCAGGGAATGGGTAGTTATTATCCAAAACAGAAAAAAATTTCTATGATCTTATCTTTAAAGGTAAAGGTTTTCCCCTGCACAGTCGTGTCCGACTCTAGGGGCCGGTGCTCATCTCCGTTTCTTAGCCGAAGAGCCAGCGCTGTCCGAAGACGCTTCCGCGGTCATGTGGCCGGCATGACGCACGCGGAACGCTGGTACCTATTCATCAACTTGCATTTGCACGCTTTCGAATTGCTAGGTTGGCAAGAGCTGGGGCGAGTGCAGGAGCTCACTCCGTCACACAGCGCTCAGGTCTCGAACGCCAACCTTCCAATCAACAAGCCTGGCGTCTTAACCACTGAGCCATCGCACTTCCTGATCTTATCTTTACTAGCCCTAAAATTCTTCAGAGTTTAATTCATCTCCAGTCAATGTAATACTAATGAATTCCTAGTTCTAAGCCTGCATAACTTTGGAGATAGATAAGAGCTATTAACAGCTATTAACTCAGTGCTTGCTTACAAGGAAGAAAGTCCTCCTGAACAGTGAGGGGCTTACTTCCAAGGAAACAGATTTAGCAGTGGGCTAAAGAACCTTCACTCCAAAAAGGATCCAGAAACATCACGTATTATGGAACATTCTTCCCCCTGAAATTAGGTTAGCTCCATCCCTGTTAATGTTCAGGAGGTCCCTCAAGACCTGGTTATGTCACCAGGCCTAGGGGTCCCAGGGAACCGGTGACATTTTAAGGTGGCTCCCCTGTCGTGGGTGATATGTGGCTGCTACACTTCTCTCTCCGTTTGTGGTTTGTATATTCCAATTTTTAAACAATTTTTAAATTTTTATAATGATTGTTGCTATATTGTGGACTTATTTGATTGTTGTACGCCGCCCAGAGTCACTTCTGGTGAGATGGGCGGCTATATAAATTTGATAAATAAATAAATAAATATAAATGTGGATGCCAAAACATTAACGGGTTTTCCATGGTCAGCATATCATTCCATTCCCCACTCTAAAACTTATCTGAAAGACCTGAGCTATGGAGCGGAATGCAGCATTAGAAAAGTGTCTTAAGTAAAATATTGCAAGGTGCCCTGTTCAGAAAATATTTTAAGATTTTAAAATCCATATTCTAAATGTTAGAATCTAGGCACTTATTACATAAAAAAATAATAATGGCAATAATTCTCAATGTTCTTGCTTGGAAAACAAATTCTGTAATGAAAGAAAAAAGATCTCAGATGAATTTCTAAGAAGATCATTTCAATTACTCAAGAGTAATTGAGGAATACCATTTATTTTACTGCTACAGATGTTGTTGCCAGTATTCAGAATAGTGACACAAACAGAAGCAAGTAAAAATGCTACTTGGCTAGGGATCAAATAAATATTTCTCATCAAAGGAAAGTCGGGATTCTCTGTCCAGAAAATAACCACCTGGAATATAAGAGGTTTCTCAGAAGTTAGGAAACAAGTTTAAACACTTCTGTTTTCCTAAGTCTTGTGGCTACTAATGTCATGCTTTTCCATCATTGTTGACTGTTTTATTCATTGTTCTTTAAAATCTGTTCCAAGTAAGGTTGATTTATAGGAATCTTTTCAAAAGTGCTCTTGCGCACTCGTTTATAACCACATTTTGTGTAGATGCTGCAGTTGAAAAGTAAGATATAAATGTTTTAGATAAATCACTCCTTTGGACAGTAAACTCAGTGTATCAACAAATAGAGCAAACATGGGGCCACCAAGGAACAAAGAAGGAAGATTAGCATGTTCATAATCATGATTAAAACCAAAACAAAACATTATATTACATCACATAACAACAGAGAAAGGAAGAAACACCCCCCTTTTCCCTAACAAATCAATTTGGACTTCCTACTCTATGATTCTATCAAAACAAGAGCTATGGATTCCTGAGTGTGGAAAGTGAAAGTTCACTTGGAAAGTTTCACACGGAAAGTGAAAATAGAACCAAGGGAGGGGACAACGGGGGGCAGAAGAACCACCTGGCTTCTTAATTTCCTTAGAGCAGAGCTTTCCAAACTGTGTGTCGCGACACAAAAGTGTGTCGCCACACACAGTCTGGTGTGTCGCCACACAACCCGGAAGCGCTGATCATCATCAGCGCTTCCGGGTTTTCCCGCGGCGACACACCAACGGCGGTGCGTAAAAAGTGAAAGCGGCAGCAGCGCTTCCGGGTTTTTGCGCGCTGCCGCAATGGCGGCACTTCTGAGTTTTCCCGCGGTGACACACCAACGGCGGTTGGTGTGTCACCGCGGGAAAACTTTGGAAAGCCCTGCCTTAGAGATTATAGCAGCTTCATCCAAACCAGGGCCTTCAAATGCTTGGATTGCTACTTAATAGAATTTTTAACCATCCTGGCCTGAATTGAATTCTGAGAGTTGATATCCAGAAGTAGAGAAGACGACCTTATAATATTCTTTAGCAGAAATCTACAGGTTTGTTTGTTTGTTTTCTGGGCTTCTGTACTGCTTTAATCTTACTAACCCTGAATGTCTTCCATACCCTATTTCTTAAAATAACTTCACAATAACAACACAAGGTAAACCCAGGATCAATAAAATGACTCAATTTCTGACAAAAAACAAAAGGAAGAATTCACACTCTATCTGCCCATAAGGCCTGCTGGAAACAAAACAAAACAAAACCCCCAACAAGGCTGGGGGAATATGGGCTGTACTTGAGCCTGGAGTGACATGTTGAGGATGTGCTCTTAAACGTGAGTAGAGTGGGGTGGCGTAAATACTTTAATTTGATTTAATTAACATGAATGTAGTTACTCCCCCTCTACTGATTAATTTCCCTCTTCTGTCACAAAAACAACTTTAGGAGGCAGCATTTAAGGTTGGGGGGGGGGCACATGCAGCCCAGGGATTTCAGGTTATGTACTCCAGTCATAGAGGGTGACAGTTTTCTGTTTAATGGGTGAGAATCAGGTTTTGTTACTGATGCCACTTGTCCATATCAAGGATGAAAACAGAAAACGGCACATGACTAATTCAGAGCAGTGCAACATTCAAAGCCTAAGATTGCAGTCTTGGACTGCAAAGCCTACGGAACTCTGTTAAGCCTTACTACTATCTAAACTTGCTTCATCAGCTTCAACTTCCTTGGCCTTTGTTAGTCAGTGACACCTTTTGTGCTTCTGTGAAATAATTTGCTGAAGTAGTATTAGCATTACATTTCTAGAATTCTCATTTCATCTTAAAGCTTCTCTAAGTTCAGTCCCTGAGCAAGGAAGGGTTAGGGTTAGGGTCTTGTCTCTAGGGCAGATAGGCCAGTGGAGGCATCTGAACAGCCTGACTGGCGTGTTGTTTGCTGTCTCTACAGGGGTAAAATCTAAACCTTGGCAAACACACTACAGTAGGAGAATTTTGCTTTCCCCCTGGTATCTCTTCCATGGAAAAATCTATACTTGATTTACAAGAGCAAAGTCATGATGTGTGCTACTTGTCAACATGTATATTCATCATATTCATCAGGAGCTAGTTTGGGGTAGTGGTTAAGGCATCAGGCTAGAAACCAGGAGACCGTGAGTTCTAGTCCCACCTTAGGCACCAAACCAGCTGGGTGACCTTGGGCCAGTCCCTCTCTCTCAGCCCTGGGAAGGAGGCAATGGCAAAACACTTCTGAAAAACCTTGCCAAGAAAACTGCAGGGACTTCTCCAGGCAGTCTCTGAGAATCGGACACGATTGAACGGATTAGTATCTTCAACACTCTCTCTCTCTCTCTCTCTCTCTCTCTCTCTCTCTCTCTCTCTATCTCTCTCTATCTCTCTCTATCTCTCTCTATCTCTATCTCTATCTCTATCTCTATCTCATCTCTATCGGCCAAGAACAAGGTCTTTTGAGCAATTTGACCAAGTTTTCATGAGTAGCGTTTTCTATGACACAACTTTGCAGGTCCCCCTGCTCTCCCCCACTCTCAAATTTCAGCTTCCTATCACACATGTCTTTTTACTGTTAATTCAGATTATAAAATTTGTTAATACTTGCATAAGACTAAAATGTTAATTTGACATTTGTATTTGGGTGGGTTGTTTATTGTTACTGTTTTTTTTTCCTTTCTGTTTTTTAAAAATAGTGACCCTTTCACCAAAAATCAGCTTTAAATCAGCACTATTGTGGAGTAAATGAATATAGTGTGAAATGAAGTATTCCAGGATACAGTGTACCCATTATCTACTCTTGACTGTGAAAGCAAGGTCGCGTTCCAAGGATGACTCTGGAGTATGTGAGGCTTAGCAAAGTCACCCTTGTTCAAAGCAGCTAAACCTGGTTAAGCCGCCCAGAGTCCCCTCTGTGGGGGGAGATGGGCGGTGATATAAGTATGATTGATTGATTGATTGATTGATTGATAGATAGATAGATAGATAAATAAATAAATAAATAAATAAAGTGGGAAACCTGAGTGCTTTGCATGTTGCAAAGAACCTGCTCCTTTTGGATCATCAACAGGGATACAGCATCTGGAAAATATTTGACAATACACCCTACCCTCGCAATGAGTAAAGGGTGCCGGATTTCTCATGGAGTGTGTTAAGACCTCTGATTTTCCCCTTTGTTAAAACTCCCCACTCAGGACAGAAAATTCTAGGAGTGGTTCATACTTGGCTCTCAAAACGTGAACCCCTTTCAGGCTAAACCAGGGATGGGGACCAGCGGCCATCCAGCTGAATTACAACTCCCAGCATTCCTCACCATACTAGGTAAGTACTACATTTCAATAGTATCAGGAATTCCACAGGTTTTCCACCCTTGACTCAGCTGTTTGTTTTAGGAATGGCCATGAAATTCTGCTCCAACTGCCTCAGGTTTCTATCATAGCCCTTTCATGCCCATGAGAATCAGGGCTGAATCTCTTCTGAGCTCCATATAGAATAAGGAGCTCCTGAATTGGATGGACCCAAAGTAGGAAACCAAATACCAGTAAAAAATCTACCTTGCATCCTACTTCTGTCCAGTCTTCATCTATGATGTGCTTAGGTTTTGAGTGCTTTTGTAAGAAGATGGGTGGACTTATATTCTCAAACTATTTAGGGGAGAAAAGGGAAGGAACAGAAACTGAGACAGGTACTGCCCAGAGCAAACAAATGGCAATTTCAACTGTATTATGGATGAAATGTGACCTCTCACTTCGTTCTGATTTTTGCATACTCCAGAGGGTGGCACTATGGCACGTTAGATAATTGTCTCGTGTACCATAAACACATTCCTAAATCACAGCCCGTAAGCAACCTGAGCTACTAAATCTCAGGGCCGCTTGTCACAGGATTTACAGTTCTGGTTTTTGCTTTTTTTGAGAGAGAGAGAGAATTGAACGTATAGTTAAATATAAAAACAAATAAAAATGAGAGACAGCTGTTGCTGATAACACTCTATTTATCTTTGGGACACAAATTCGCTTTGCTGCAGTAAATATGCCAGGAACAGCATTCTGTTTGCTGGAAAGATTTGGACAGCTCTCTCTCACTGGGGACCTACAGCTATGAATCTTGAAATAATGGTGTAAAGCTGTCACAGATTTCATGCAGTTCCATGGATGTATCTGCAGCAAAAATACACATGTTGAGCCTTGCGAAAATTCACCAAGGACTAAATGGAGCTGTGCTTGATCCTTATAGTATTAGGAGGGGAAAAACCATCCTTAATCCCAGTAGCTGAAAACCAAAGAAGAGCAAAATAGGACGGATTAGTTGTACAATCAGGGATACAAACTGGGAAGTTTGGAGTATGAGGTCCCTATGTCTGCACTAATTATGAGCCAGGTCCTTCTGAAGTTCACATCCAGCTTACCATGACCTTATCCCCTGATTCCCACAGTCAGCCTTCCATGTAGCTACTGACTTCTCTTTCCTGCATTAAAATGGGCTGCTGTCCTTTCAATCATAGCCTACAACTTGCATGTCCTTGAAATGGCTTATTTATATACATCTGGATGCATGGTGGCCTTAGGAAAGGCCCTCGAGACAGCTTGCTTATACAGGTTTCAGGGAGAATCCAAAGGCTAGACCATGACATCTTGGGGGAGCAACATTATAGGAAAGCAGTTCCCATAATATAAAAATGACAACAAAAGCACTGATCTATCATAGAAATAGCCCCCAAATTAGGGACTCTTCTGATAAACAGCAAGAAACATTCATATGGCCCCATCAAATGTCAGTTATTAAACATCTCAAAGACAATAACAGACTAATTCACTGAATAAGTTACCATGAAGGCAACTGAAAGATATCAGGAATTATTTGTAAAATAAGGAAACCGACTCAGCCTGGTTAGTTTCCTCTTTCTTTTTTGGGTTTTTTTATGGCTAATCTAAAATCCATACACATTACGGTGGCATAACCTAACTTCAAGGGTCTATGTGACCTGAAAGACCATGATTACTCATGAGTAGTAAGATAATAAAAACCACAAGAAAAGCAGGTGGGATAGACAACAGAGACTAGTTTGACTTTCTCCTTTTAGCTTTTCATAAAGACAAATCTAACTGCCTACCCTGAACTCGGTTCATCTACCAAAGCAGCAGCAGAAAAATGATCCTCATGCCCATTTTATCTTTAGTTTCTCTTGATAAATGGCATGACTTCATGTAGCAGCAGCAATTTTTTTTTTATGTTTTAATGTTTTTTTTTAAAGAGACTCAGTTGGAATATATGCTGCTGAATCATTCAAAAGAAAATACAGGATGACTCAGAGATGCCTGACAAATGGCACTTATTTGAAGAACATGCCACTCCAAGTAGTCATAGTTAAAATCGTAAGTTTTACACATTCTCTTCTCTTTTCTCCCAAGTTCCTATTATGAGGGCTGGCCCTACTATTAGGGAGAGAGAGAGCAGTCCCAGAAGGCAATATTTATCTAGATGAACAAATACTGCTGGTTTCACTCATTCCCCCACGCCCCCCAAATATCCCTCCAACTACTAAACCAAACGTCAGCTCCTGAAATCACATAACCATCTAAGCCAAAACTAAATAAACCACATTATGGCTTAACAAAATGTGGGTATCTGACCAGTCTGACTAGTCATTAGAAAGCTTCCTATATTTCTAAATCCGCCTATATTAAGGAGGAAAACAGTAATCTGGTGGTGGGGAGGGAAGGGTTTTGCTAGGACAGCACAGGAATGCCCCACGTCTGATCAGAAATGCTAAGGAGAGGACTCTGTTGACCACCAAAGGCGATAAAAAGCAAGGAGCTGCCTCTTTTGGCTCCATCACTCAAAGCCTTCATTTCCCCTGGGCTATGTTGATGGGGAAAGGTCATGGAGTTAGGGTCAGAAAGTCACTTCCTTGCATATTGTCAAGATGCAGGGGGAAAAAGCTAGACCCAAGGAGGTACATAGAGGAGGAGGTGGTTGCTGGGAATGGGGAAAGGAACACCATGCCTCCCCACTGGAAAGAAAGATTGCTTCATCCTTTGAAAAGCATGGCTGTATCAGCATGCCTGCCCCTCTTTCTCCTTGTTCATAAAATCCACATGAAGTATTGAGCAGCTGAAATGCCAATTTAATTCTGCACCATAGCATGCCTCCATTCACGCTTCCGACTTAATCCTTTTCATCTAGCTTGCTCGTAACTTCTTGATCTTCAAATCAATTCTGTAAATAGCGGCTGAATATTTCATTCTTTGCCTGGTTTCCTGCATTTTGATGGTGAAATTCACCACATTTTTCTATAGGGCTTGTACAAAAACTGCCTGGTCGAGACCCTCCAGACCCATTTAACAATGCAAGGGAGCCCAGAACAGATTCCAGTCAATTCCCCATCTCCCAGGCATCTTTGGGGGCACCCTGCTGCCTGGCTTGGCAATAACACCCTACTTTATTTGTTTGTTTGTTTGCCTGGCATGCCAATCCATTTCCAAAGAGAAAGATGGAAGCTCCTCTCTCCCTCTCTCTGAGTCTAGCAAATCCTTGAGTTCGGTAAATCACCCAGGCAGGCTCATTCAATGAACACCCACACGCAGGTCTGAGCTTCCTTGAGTTCAGCAGTTCTTTCTCGCAGATCTTGGTCAGAAGATGATTGGGATGTTAAGGCTGCTCCTTTCTCACTTCCTCCCCTCGTTTGTCAATGAGAGAAAAAGTTGCTGGCTGAAGATCTGCCTTTTAAATTTTTGTTTACCAGTGGGAATACTGATTTCTTCATAAAGCTGCAGTCAGTCTTATATGAGGGGAAATTCTCATGCCCAAACCCCAACAATATATGAAGAAATACAGGCTGGGCCAGTGAGGTGTCAGCATCCTTTGAAAACCACAGCAAAAATGGCCATGGAGGTGCAGAGCCCTCCAGCCAGATGGGAAGGGGTGGTCCTCCTAATTGGAGTCCAGCAGATCACCGACCTCCAAAGGCTCCTTCTCCATGCACACTGGAATGTCCACATGGGAAATCTTATTTTGAACAGTAAGGAAAACAGGACGTGCAAGCCAGAACAAGACCAACCTCAGCCTTCCTCAGAAGTGGGTTGGCAACAAAATGGAAGTTCCTTTATGAGGAGATCTTCTAAGAACATAATTTCTGTGGCAACCAGGATATGTGGATGAGCTCTTCATGCATGTGTATGTACATGGGGATGAGAAGAATAAAAGGTATTCCAGGTGGTAAGACCAATCAAGATCCTGGGAATACACTGATTGGGAGACATTTCAAGCTTCAATACTGGCAACTTACTATACAGGGCACCAATACACAGAACCTGTGTTTCCTAATTCTGGAAGACTAGAATGTCTTGGGAAGGTTAGCAATATCACTAGTATGGATGGGGGACAGGATTTTCATTGGGAAAAACAAAGGAAAACAATTATTTTGCTGGTTGGATTTTGCAGTTTTAATTTTGTTATTTATTAGCAGAAACTTGTAAAACATTCAAACTTTGTTCTGTCCTAAAACACACCAGAAAACTGTGCATCTGTGTCTTGGTAATTTAGTTATCAAGATTTGGAGGTGCAAGTTTTGTGTCTACCTCTAGCAAATGGTTTGGGCTGTATGTTGACAATGCTCCAAGCAGTGCTTAAAGGTTGCCTCTAGCTATCATCTTAACTTTTTCCACTGCCCCAGAAGGACACTATGCTAGAATAATTGCTCTCTTTCTCTCTCTTACTATTTCTAGTCTTCTGACATTGCAGACTGCCAGGAAAGAAAAATAAATAAGCGGGAGAGATATGAAGAGTGGGGATCCCCTAGTGATATTCTTAGCTAAGCAAAGATTTCATTCTTTGGGGCATTTGGGCCAAGTTTACCCAGTTCAAAGAATGCAGGTAATAACTCTTGAAGTTCTCCTCTTCCCACAATGGGTAGCGTAAAGAAACAAGTTGTGCCTTTTGTGTGCAGGTCTGTTAGGTTTAACAGGTTTTCAGCTCAGCACGTCTCACACGAATATGAAGGAGGGGTTTCTCTGTTAAGCCTAACTCTCCTGTGCTTGTGTGGGAGGTGTCTGAGTCACTTGACCCTGTTTCCTCCTCCTCTCTCTCCACGAGGCCCGAGTGTGGCCAGTTCGCCATTTCCCCTCCATGGGGATAGACCCGCACTCCAGCAAATCCGCCAAAAGCGGGTTTGGTCAGAATTCCTCGCTTGCACGCATCAGACCGTTTCTGCAATGAAACTGCTCGTAACAAGATCTACAAATAAACTGTAAGCAATCTTTATCTTCCTTTTTACACTGACTAATGTGTGAAGACTGTTTATTTCTCTGAACTAAAATTAAGCCTTCTGTGCAAGTTTATTGCTGGACGCTTCTACTCTGCTAAACTTGATAAAAAAAACGCTGCTTGGGTTTCTGTTACTAACATTTCAGAACCCAACAAGGTCAAGTGAAGATGCTGTAGCAGGTCAGAAGACTGTGATCTTTTTTGTAGCATCTGTCCCACTTATTTGCAGGGTCTGCTTGTTTTACCCTGCACTTGCTTAGTGAAGCTTAATGAAGCCTCCCTGCTCCTGGTCCAGCACTGAAACCACTATACCACACCAGCTCTCCACAGGTCTGAAGGTAACAGTTACAATTCACCCATTTTCATCCCATTTTAATCTTTAAGCCAGAGATGTGTCAATAATAGTGTAGGGGTTAGCATGACCGACGCCATTATGCTTCTGGAAAATGCTTGTGGAAAGGAATGAGGTGAAAGGGAACTAGGGAACTAGATAACACACAACAAGGTTGTTTAGAATACCAGGAGACACAGAGACTGCTGAGCTCTGGAAATGCAAATACAGAGACCTTGCACGCTGTCTCACTAGGAGAGAGTTCGTTTATGCTTTCTTACTGAACTTGGGAGCCCTATATAATGGTTGGAGCTGCAATATGGGGTGTGGATCTCTTCCCAGACATTCACTGCCATGGTGTCTGCAGAGATTCCACCCAGCTTTACTTGGCCAAATAAACGCTGTTATTTTAACCTCCAAGCCTCGACTCAAGTCTCTTTTTGGCAACCTCAGAAGCTTGGGTAAAAAGTGTAAGCCAGGGACCTTACAATAGAAACACTGGAAGAATCATCATCATCGGGAACTTTCAGTGCATAAAGTTGATATACTTTGAACAATAGCATCCAATAATCAAGTGGAAATTACTTGGACAGAAAGGGAAATTTCAGTCTCAACAAAGCACCTCTCCACATGAAAAGCTGCATTTCTGATTTTTCTGTTCAATACACTAACAAGGTTGTGGTATTTTGCCACCTTTGCATTCCTTCCACTTCCAAACTTTTCATAATTCCATTTAGAGGCATTTTGTGTATGGGGTGCCTTAGGACTTGGAACATTCTCCTTGTTGTTCAACATCTACTTGAAAAGGTCCTCTATCAGTTTGGGGGAAGCTTTTGTTAAAATGAAATTTTACATCTCCATCCTGTGCCAAGGAGGAGATGTTGTTTTTGTTCTTATCAGGTATCTGGAGGATGTAGAGACCAGGGTGAAATTGAATCCCAGCAAGACAGGAGTCGCTGTTTGTCCAGAAACCTGTAGGCTGTCTAGTGTCCCCTTCCCCCAAAAAACTCTGGAAGCAAAGCCAAGCAGTAGGTACATGAGTTCGGGGTCCTCCTGCTAGCTTATTCTAACTTCTGCTGGATCAGAAAGTAGACTTTATGGTTATGGGGAAACTTTGTCCAGCTTGGCTGGTACACCAGTTGTGGCCATTCTCAGAATAGGGGGCCTTATCAACAATCAACTTTGCTCTTATTGATTCAAAGTTGGATACCTGAAACACGTTCTACATGGGTGTGCCCTTGAAGACTATTCGGAAAGTTCAAGTTGAAGAGGCCATATCAGCCAATTTTAAATTAAGAAATATTTTGCCCTTGTCTTTAACAGAAAATGAGGAAGTGGGGAAAACAATAACGTTCCTTTTGAAAAATCAATACTATTTTAACCAAAAAGAGAGCTTTTTCCAATGTTGTGATCTATCTAAGTACAGCTAGCAAAGAGGAGTTATTTATCGGGGCAAAAAAAGGCTCTACAGATTCTAACTGAACAACATTTTGTACAAAATCCCTTGAATGTCCTGGTCACTCCTGCAAAGTACTGAATTAGAAATGTAATTGGGGAAAAAACAAACCAGCTAAACGGTGCTCTTTGCAATTAATGTTCTGGAGAAAAATAAAAAAACAAAATAACTTGGGGTGTGCAACAGCCACCCTTCTTCATAGTTCTTACAACAGCCTAACAAAACTGTAAAGAGGGATTAGCAATGAAGGCACCTAATGTACTTGCTCTGCTGATTTCTCACTACAGAAGAAAAAACGGTATCATGTAAAGTTGACAAAAGGCTGTTGGAAACCTGTCTTTGTTCTTGGAGCAGATTCTAAGTCAACTTTTCCAAATAGTCCATTTAGTATTAGCCTATGCTCCAATTATCAGTTGGATCACTATTTTTGGTCCAAGTTACACCAGGGTACTTTGGAACAGTGTGGAAGTTTTCACAACACAGAAACTGGAATAAACAAACTGGCTATCGTCTTTCTTTGGCAGGACAGCCCTCCCATCTTCTCAAAGAGCAATGTAACATCCATGTTAGCTCTGATCAGCAGCAACTGGCTTTTAATGGATCCTACAAGGCTTGGATGCAAAATCCTGATCATTAGAATTATTTTTATTTATTCCTTTATGACATTTTTATCCTGCTTTTCATCCAGGAGACTCAGGGCCTGCTTTCCCTCAGAAGTCATCTTTTGGAGGCCAATGGTGGCAAGTAGTGATTGGAGCAGACCTAGAAGTAGATTTTTCAGACCACCGCTTTTTGTTTTCATTTTGAAATACCTTTCTCTAATTCTCTTTCTGTCGTCCATTTCTTTCTCCTTAGCAGCTGGCTCTCAGGAAAAGAAAAACCAGGTCTTAGCAGAGGTCTGAACTGATTGCTTGCAAAGGGCTTTTGAAATTAAGCTGAGGGTTGCATGAAATCAGGCTAAGGGCCAGAGGTTGCACACTTCTGGCTGAGGTCACCTTCCACCTGGACTAGTTTATTCGCACAATAACATTTCATCAGTTTTGGATGGAGTACCAGCTGTGACCTTCCAAGGTAGCCCTGCCCTCTCCATCATTAACCATGCTCCATTAACATCCTGTTTGGACTACAGTAATGCCTTGGAAGAGGAGTTGTGAATGGCTACGAGTCATCTCAAGGAGCAGAAGCAGCACAGCGGTTGCCTGGGGAACAGGGGAATTGGGGGTTTGCCCTCATGTAACTCTGAGGGGCTTCCTAGAAACATCTGGCTGGCCACTGTAAGGAAACAGGGTGGAATAAATCTTTGGTCCGATCCTGCAGGACAGTATTATCCTTTTCATGGAGTCTAGATAGATTGAAGGTATGGAGTGAGACAAATAGCTCTGTCTTGGTCTCTGTCTATTCAGAAGGAAAAGAATATGGAATTTGGGAGAGGTGACATTCTAATTTCTTCCCTATATGTTTTGCATGCACGGATGTGGATTCTGTGAAAAGGGATGAGCACAGCTTGGGAAAAGGACTAGGCGGTGAGAGAGTAAAAAGGTAGAAGTTTTAAGGAGGAAGAGGAGGAGGAGGGTACTCATACACTCCTCTACCAGCAGATCTGGATTACATCAATTTGGGAAAAGTTGTCCTAGTGATGAGAGAGATGAGGAAACTGAATTCCACACATCCAAGGGAAACTGCACTTTCTGTAGAACAGTCATCAGAGGGAGTGCTTTTGTATGTTTTTTAAAAGCATGATGCTTTTTAAAAACTAATCAGTTAAATTGTTAAAAGCCACAGGAACAGATTTCTTCCTGGAGTCATAATACTCTTAGAGTATCTTCAAATTGCTTCTTTCAGTACACATAGCAGCTTCACATTTGAGAATGTTCCATTCTAATAGACCTTTGTCTTTGCCTTAAGCCAACACCCATGTCTCATGTGAACACTGCCTGACCACCCTCCACCCCCTGTGTGTCTTGTTTTATGAGTGTGTTCTGATGTGTATTTATGTGAATATGGAGGCAGATGGTCTAAATCATATTGTTTCCCCAAATCAGGCTTCTATATAGATCCTTTTATCATTCAGATACATCAAATACACATACAAACAGACAGAGATTCTAATATTCCATCCCATGAAATATCAATACGTGTGTTCCCCATCAGTTCTGGGTACAAGCTAGCCCGTTTTTTGTTCACTGATTGGGATGGAAATCAATCCACTCGGTTGCTTTTTATGGGAACTGATTGAAATGCGATGCTTACTATGGAGTGAGCTTCAGCAGCTGTTTGCCTGTCTAAACTGTCCCCGCTGCCAGCCGCACAAAAGCTGCTGCTTCCAGCCAGAGTAGAGTCACCTGAAAAAAGACAGATAAAACCATCAGCTGGAGAAAAAAAAAGGATGCTTCTTCATAGCAAATTCCACCCCCCACAAACAAAAAATTGTCTGCAAAAGCAACAGAAGCTAAGCACAACTCTGGTTATTTCTACCCAACTCTGCAAAAATGCTGCTGGACAAAGCCCACAGGTAAGCCAAATAGGTTGCTTTTTTTTTTTAAAGTTTAATTAAAAAACTGAGCTAGACTGAAGGCATGCAACATCCTTGCAAAAACACCACACCCCCAGAATGACCCTATTTAGCTCTCCCTGGCAAAACGATTACCCTTTGTTGTTGTCCTTTGGGAAAGGCAAATTTGTTACTGCCAGTTTCTAGAAGTAGAAGCCACATTCCACTCCAGCTATGTCAAGCAAACCCTTATCTGGTTTTTCTATCCACCCAAAGGAACTTTCACTTCTGTTTCCTCTGGGGGCTTGCATACACTGGATGTTTTGTCTAGAATTTACATCATTGGTTCAGCCTGTTATTAGAAAGAATGCAGACCACAATGGTGCCAAACAGTTGCACTGCATTCCATCTGTTTCTTTGCTGTTGTACCAGTGGTGCAGCTCAAGCTGTGGTAGGACCAAACATACTTCTGGTGGGCTCACTTCCCAGTTTCTTACCCCCAACAATTTCCCCCTCCTGACACTTCCCTCCTTCCAGGACCCTGCCCCCCCCCCCCCCCCATCTCTCTGTTCCTTCTCTTCTGACTCTGGACAGCAGCAACGCAAGCCATTTCTCTCTTCTAAAATAATTTGGGTGTGTTGTAGAGCAGAATTGCAGCTGCATCTAGTAGACCTCATTTCTCTAAGGGCTCTGAAGGAAGGAAAGGAGGAAGGAGAATAATGGCATTTTTGTTGCTTTTGAAAGAAAAAGGATTTTTGGGTTTGGAGGATGTCTTGGCTATAAGGCCTAGACCTTCACTCAATGTCACATGTCCAGGTGGGTTTCCCCCCCGCCCCAAAGACCATGCTTATAGTGATTTTTGTGGCCAAATGCATGAGCAGAGGAACTGGATAGACATTTTAGACAGAGATTCAGAACTTTATGAAGAGAAACAGCAAGGATTTTGAAGTTCCTATCAAAAATTAGCATCTGGACAGCAGACTGAGAAGTCCCCCTTGAGATTCTGGTGCTGCATTTAATCTTTTCTGCCAATGTAGAAGCAACATCTACATTTGTTTCTGGTAATGTAAGATTCTGTTAATGTAACCTTACAATAAAGTTAGAGCTAGTACTTCTGGGTGTGCTTCTTGTCTGGACTACCTCGCAAGGCTAACATCAATCCTGCAAGTCTGAAAGTACATCTCTCCCTCCTCACCTTTACAGTCCAAGAAACTAGGGAGGGTCCCTTCTGAGATGTTTGACATGCCCACATTCCTTCTGCAGACTCAGCTGTCACTTGTCTGACCATTATCTACTCTGCAGCTCTTCCTCCTGTCTTCCAGGGTCATTCCCACATACCATTACACATTCCCCCAGACAGAGTTGGTACACAATTTGGGGATCCTCTTGGACTCATGGCTCCTACCTGATGAGCATATCACAGCCATGGGCAGAAAGGCCTTTGCATTAATCCATCTTGTGTGCCAGTTTTGCCTATTCCTGGATCAGGAGGGTGTCTCACGGTTGCTCACTCATTAGTCACCCCCCAGTTGAATTATTGCAATGTACTCTACATGGGTGCATTCAGGAGCTGCAACTGGCCCAGAATGCCATTTTGGGCACTCAGCCATATCCCCAAATAATTCCACAGCATTGCAAGCTGTACTGATGAGGTTATTTGAAGGACCACCTGTCTCCAACTGTTTCTTCTCATCCCCCCAGATGCGGCAGGGTAGGCATGCTCCCTTCTGTGAAACAATATCATCCAGCAGGGTCCAGGAGACATGTCTTCCCTGTTGCAATGCCTGCCCTATGGAACAGTATCCTCCCCCCAAGATTTGAATGCCCCCCACTCTGTTAACCTTCTGGAGGGTCTTGAAGTCCTCAGGCATTGGGGCCAGGGTATTAGTTGAGACCAGTGTGTGAGCTTGGTTAGTTTTTTTTTTCTTCCAGATTTTATATTACAGCAGGAACCTTGGTTGCATTGTATTGTTTATGAATGCTTAATTATTAGCAAGTTTTTTTGGTTATAGACATTTAAGTTACTCTTTTTCCTTCTGTGTTATGCTGCTGGCATGTTTCTATATACTGTACCACTAGCAGCCCAGATTCCAGATGTTGAGATGGGCAGCCATATAAATAATTTAAACAAACAAATAAATAAATAAATAAAGATAAATACATATGACCCTACAGTAATTCAGTATTCTAAAAGCTAATGCACTACCTGCAGTGTGCAAATGTTATTTCTTTTTTTTTTTTTTGAATCTTTATTCTTTACACCGTTAAAATACACATACAAGAAAAAGAACACAGAAAAAAAAGGAAAAAATTCTACAAACATAAAACAGAACACAATACATTACATAACACAATCCATTGCATAATTACATTTCTTGTTTCATTAAAATACATCTTTACCCTCTTTCCCTAACTTCCTTATCCTTCTTCCCTCTTCTTCCCTCTTTTTTTCGGCACCTTCTTAAACACTCTAACCACGTCCTTCTTTCCTTCCTCTACCTACTCTTACCTTCTCTACTTTCCTTTACAAAAAAAAAAAAAAAAAACACCTAACCAGACAAACAAAATGGGCTTCCTACTTTCTCACCACTATTCTCTAGAACTTTTTCTATATAGATTTAGTATATATAATTAATTTTTTTAACATTCACAAATCTTATATACAATAATTTATAATTTATATTTTTTGAGTTTTTTCTATAAATCTGTAAAATGGATCCCAACATAAATTAAATTCTTCCATATTCTTATCATTTAATAAATCCGTTAACTTAGCCATCTGTGCTAAATCCATCGTTTTTAACAACCATTCATCTATTGTAGGTGAACATTCCTCTTTCCAATGTCTCGCCCATATAATTCTGGCCGCAATTATTAAATAGAATAATAATTTTCCATATTTCGTATGTATCTCTGGTTTTATAAATCCCAATAAGTACATCTCAGGTTCTTTACTTAAATCTTCTTCCAATATTTCACATATTGTCCGATGTATTGTATTCCAATATTTTTTTGTTTTATGACATGACCACCAAAGGTGAAAAAAAAGTACCCACTTCTTTTTTACATTTCCAACATCTATTAGATAATCTGTTATTCATTTTAGACAATGTGTTAGGAGTTAAGTACCACCTATACATCATTTTATAAAAATTTTCTTTCATATTGTAATTCAATGTAAATTTTAAGTCTTTTAACCACATATTTTCCCAAATATCAATTTGAATGTTATGACCTAAATGTTATTTCTTAAAGCAGTTTACCAAAATGTATATCATAATTTTGTATAACAAGCAGTGGCAATATGATGCCTAGACATAGTGATTCTCTGGATGGTGATCATATTGCTTGAAAGTTTTTTAAAAATCAAAATGGTCCAAATCACATGAGATTTGGAATGAGAACACTAAAAACCTGAAGGATCCTTAGAATGACATTGCCAAAATCTCATGAAATTTGATGATCTTGTAAGGTTCAGCCATTGGGGGTGGGGATTGGGCACCTCTGCCATAGTGTCACGTTGTGCATTAGTGCCCACTGCCTGGAAACGCTGCTGGCCACAGATCTGTGGGCTTCCCAGGAACAGCAGCTTTCCTTTTCCTCCAGCATTTGGATACTGTAGATGGATATGAAAAGTGTTTCCTGTTGAAAGCTCCTGCTAACTTGCATTAAGAAATGAGCCGCACTATATGTCAGGGTCTCCTGAATTTATAGTGCAGCTCCATTTATTTATTTATTTTATTTTTTATTTATTTATTCAATTTATTCCCCGCCCATCTCCCATACAAGGGACTCTGGGCGGGTTACAACAATAACCCATAGCTCCATGCAGTCTGAGTAACTAGGGACTAAGAAGATACCTTCTTGAAGGAAAAGAGAGAGAGCATGCATTTAGGTGACACTGTCACCCTGGACATTCTTGAGCTAGGGAAAAAAAATCAGATACTCTCTCCCTTTTCCAACAACTGCTCCAAGAAAGCTTTTCAGGTTGAAATATCCTGCTTAATCACATCTTGTCTGCCAGCTTGCCACAGTTTGACGTGTAGGAGCAATGAGTGATATGAAGGCAAAATGGAAAGGAAAGCGAGAATGCGGAAACAGCCCCCGCTGTCAAGCCACCAGGATTTATAGCCCTCTGCCAGCCCTGTTCTCTTGTCTTAGCTTGCTATGCACAACGTGGCATGGCTGAGAGCCTGCAATGTTGGACAGAGAGAATGGGAAATGGAGGACACCAAGGGAACACGTTTTTTCAAACTATGATCCTATTTCTACTTGAAGCAGTCCCCATAAACTTGACGGGACTTCTTTCTGAAGATTATGCTATTACAGTGGTTTTATGTAGCAAAAACGCAAAATGAGAAAGTATCCTGAAGCCATGTTATTTTTTTTTTGTTTATTCCAAAACTAAAACCAACAACGAACTCCGCCCCGCCCCTAACCTTTACTAGTGGAAGTTCAGTCTATTAAGTTCAGCTGTGCTTACTCCAATGAAGCATTGGATCATAGCTTAAAAAACATGGATTTGTGCATATATGTACAAATGTGCATTTTTACATATATGCACAAGTATACACACGCACACACACACTCATATGCTCACACAATAACTTGGTTAAATGTTTAAGATATTCTCTGTATGAGAATCTATCAAATTCAAGGGTTCCTTCTCCTTCTTTGAAAGTTTTGGGGTTCAGTTGGATCAAAGTCCTATTTTCTATTAGACCTGAACCCAAACCCATGGCTTGGCAATGCTTATGTCTGAAAACCTAGTTCAATCCTGGCTTATTATATTCAAATGTGATTTGAATAAACTACCCCTTCAAGTCCTGGTATATAAATAGGAAGCTGAAGATTGCTCTGAATCACAGAAGTGTTATACTATGGTGTGTAAACAAGAGGGAAGTATATGAAATTAACATCTGTCAGAACATATTTTCATAATATCTTGCCATGTTTACATATGATCCAGGCTTGTCTCTCATTCCCCTCCCGAAGTATTTTAGGACTTTGCAGTTTAGCATGTTCCAGAAAAGTTATGAGTTCCATTTCCAAAGACTGCACCCCTCATTTTTGCCCCTAGGAGATGGGGCAAATGGGAGTTGATCAGCAATATCTGGAAGGTTACAGGTTCCCTGGAGGGCAGCCCCTTTTACCAGAAGCATCTGATAAAGTGGATGGTGATCCACAAACATACACATCACAATAGAAATGTGATTCTTTGTTGCTTACCAAAAACAAAAAATCTATCTTGAAGATACATCAGTTACCAACTTTAATCCAAACTAAGAAGTCCGGAGCCTGGGGAGACTCATGATTAACCTGCTTTCCCTCTAACCAGCTGGCCCGGAGGCTACAGAATGGCCAATGGTGCGGATATCAAGCTGTCTCTCCCCAAATGCCTAATTAACAGGCAGGTTTGGCTGGAGGAGAACACCAGGGGAGGCAAGCAAATCTGGAAACGGGGGGCAGCAGGGGTGGCAGAACCCTCTCATATATTCGCTGCAGCTCAAAATCTATCAAACTGCCTCGGTTTACATACTGATCCCTTGTGGGAGGCGGCGGCCAGCACACGTTTGCATATGCACAGCTCACACCGTTGTGCTGGAATCTCTTAAGAAAAGTCAGGGAAATAGCAACTTGTGAAAGATTAGGAAGTGCAGAAAAGTATGTCAAAACTGGGGATGTAAAATGAGAAATGTGCTAACCAAACAAATCAATTAAACAATTCAGTATTCGAAACAATTAAGATCCTTTGACTGGATAGGCAGCTGTATCTGAAGATGAAGATGGTGCTCTTCCTCCATATATTAATACATAATTATTATAAATAAAAATATAAAATAATAAATAAATAATTACCTTACAACTGCAGTTTATTCCCACCTTCTTTCCCCCAACCAAAAAATGAAAATTCACAAAGTAGTATTATAATGAGCTCTATAGATTTGTTCCCCTTCATGGATCACTGCCTTGTCGTGGCGAAGGGGCTTGCGTAACTCAATGAAGTCAGGTCAAGAAGAACAGGTCATGATGGAGAGTTCTGACAAAACGTGGTCCACTGGAGGAGGAAATGGCAAACCACTCCAGTATCCTTGCCAAGAAAACCCATGGACAGTATCAAAAGGCTAAAAGATATGACGCCGGAAGATGAGCCCCTCAGGTCGGAAGGTGTCCAAAATGCTACTGGGGAAGAGCGGAGGGCAATTCCGAGTAGCTCCAGAAAGTGTGAAACGGCTGGGCCAAAGCCGAAAGGACGCTCAGTTGTGGATGTGTCTGGAAGTGGAAGTGGAAGGAAAGTCCGATGCTGTAAAGAACAATATTGCATAGGAACCTGGAATGTAAGAACTATGAATCAAGGTAAGCTGGATGTGGTCAAACATGAGATGACAAGATTGAACATCGACATATTGGGAATCAGCGAACTAAAATGGACAGGAATGGGCGAATTTAATTCAGGAGACCATTATATATACTACTGTGGGCAAGAATCCCTTAGAAGAAATGGAGTAGCTCTCATAGTCAATAAAAGAGTAGGAAAGGCAGTACTGGGGTACAACCTCAAAAACGACAGAATGCTTTCAGTTCGAATCCAAGGCAAACCATTCAACATCACAGTGATCCAAGTCTATGCCCCAACCACTGATGCCAAAGAAGCTGAAGTTGACCGGTTCTATGAAGACCTACAACACCTTCTAGAACTAACACCAAAAAAAGATGTCCTTTTCATCATAGGGGACTGGAATGCTAAGGTAGGAAGTCAAAAAATAACCGGAATAACAGGCAAGTTCGGCCTCGGAGTACAAAATGAAGCAGGGCAAAGGCTAATAGAGTTTTGTCAAGAGAACACGCTGGTCATAGCAAACACTCTTTTCCAACAACACAAGAGACGACTCTACACATGGACATCACCAGATGGTCAATACCGAAATCAGATTGATTATATACTTTGCAGCCAAAGATGGAGAAGCTCTATACAATCAGCAAAAACAAGACCTGGAGCTGACTGTGGCTCAGATCATGAGCTTCTTATTGCAAAATTTAGGCTTAAATTGAAGAATGTAGAGAAAACCACTAGACCAATCAGGTATGACCTAAATCATATCCCTTATGAATATACAGTGGAGGTGAGGAATAGATTTAAAGGATTAGATCTGGTAGACAGAGTGCCTGAAGAACTATGGATGGAGGTTCGTAACATTGTACAGGAGGCAGCAACTAAAACCATCCCAAAGAAAAAGAAATGCAAGAAAGCAAAGTGGCTGACTGATGAGGCTTTACAAATAGCTGAGGAAAGAAGGGAAGCAAAAGGCAAGGGAGAAAGGGAAAGATATAAACAACTGAATGCAGAATTCCAGAGAATAGCAAGGAGAGATAAGAAGGCCTTCTTAAATGAACAATGCAAAGAAATCGAGGAAAACAATAGAATGGGGAAGACTAGAGATCTCTTCAAGAAAATCGGAGATATCAAGGGAACGTTTTGTGCAAAGATGGGCATGATAAAGGACAAAAAAGGCAGGGACCTAACAGAAGCAGAAGAGATTAAGAAGAGGTGGCAAGAATACACAGAAGAACTATACAAGAAAGATCTTAATATCCCTGATAAATACGATGGTGTGGTCACTGACCTTGAGCCGGACATCCTAGAGAGTGAAGTCAAGTGGGCCTTAGGAAGCATTACTAACAACAAAGCTAGCGGAGAAGACAGTATCCCAGCTGAACTATTTAAAATCCTAAAAGATGATGCTGTTAAAGTGCTGCACTCAATATGCCAACAAATTTGGAAAACTCAACAGTAGCCACAGGATTGGAAAAGGTCAGTTTACGTTCCAATTCCAAAGAAAGGCAATGCCAAAGAATGTTCAAACTACCGTACAATTGCGCTCATTTCACATGCCAGCAAGGTTATGCTCAAAATCCTACAAGCTAGGCTTCAGCAGCATGTGAACCGAGAACTACCAGAAGTGCAAGCTGGGTTTCAAAGAGGCAGAGGAACTAGAGATCAGATTGCCAACATTCGCTGGATCATGGAAAAAGCAAGAGAGTTCCAGAAAAACATCTACTTCTGCTTCATTGACTACGCTAAAGCCTTTGATTGTGTGGATCACAACAAACTGTGGCAAATTCTTAAAGAGATGGGAGTACCAGACCACCTTACCTGTCTCCTGAGAAACCTGTATGTGGGTCAAGAAGCAACAGTTAGAACCGGACATGGAACAACCGACTGGTTCAAAATTGGGAAAGGAGTACGACAAGGCTGTATATTATCACCCTGCTTATTTAACTTATATGCAGAGTACATCATGAGAAATGCCGGGCTGGATGAATCACAAGCCGGAGTTAAGATTGCCGGGAAAAATATCAACAACCTCAGATATGCAGACGATACCACCCTAATGGCAGAAAGTGAAGAGGAACTAAAGAGCCTCTTGATGAGGGTGAAAGAGGAGAGTGCAAAAGCTGGCTTGAAACTCAACATTAAAAAAACCCAGATCATGGCATCTGGTCCCATCACTTCCTGGCAAATAGAAGGGGAAGAAATGGAAGCAGTGACAGATTTTATTTTCTTGGGCTCCAAGATCACCGCAGACGGTGACTGCAGCCATGAAATTAAAAGACGCTTGCTCCTTGGAAGGAAAGCTATGGCAAACCTAGACAGCATATTAAAAAGCAGAGACATCACCTTGCCGACAAAGGTCCGTATAGTTAAAGCTATGGTTTTTCCAGTAGCAATGTATGGCTGTGAGAGTTGGACCATAAGGAAGGCTGAGCGCCGAAGAATTGATGCTTTCGAGCTGTGGTGCTGGAGAAGACTCTTGAGAGTCCCTTGGACTGCAAGGAGGTCAAACCAGTCAATCCTAAAGGAAATCAACCCTGACTGCTCATTGGAAGGACAGATGCTGAAGCTGAAGCTCAAATACTTTGGCCACCTAATGAGAAGAGAGGACTCACTGGAAAAGACCCTGATGCTGGGAAAGACTGAGGGCAAAAGGAGAAGGGGACGGCAGAGGATGAGATGGTTAGATAGCATCACCGATGTAATGAACATGAATTTGAGTAAACTCCGAGAGACAGTGGAGGACAGGAAGGCCTGGCGTGCTATGGTCCATGAGGTCACGAAGAGTCGGACACGACTGAACGACTGAACAACAACAACAACATAGATTTGTTGTTGTTGTTCAGTCGTTTAGTCGTGTCCGACTCTTCGTGACCTCATGGACCATAGCACGCCAGGCCTTCCTGTCCTCCACTGTCTCTCGGAGTTTACTCAAATTCATGTTCATTACATCGGTGATGCTATCTAACCATCTCATCCTCTGCCGTCCCCTTCTCCTTTTGCCCTCAGTCTTTCCCAGCATCAGGGTCTTTTCCAGTGAGTCCTCTCTTCTCTCTATATATAGCTCTATAGATTAGTACCACTCAAAACCATGTCTCTTCTTTGGAAGGCCTTGTGCATTGCATATGGAAGCTTCCCCACATTTTAAGCAAAACTTACTGTATTGCCATGTAAAGGAACCTCAAAGATCAGAGAAGAATTATTTTAAAAAATGCAAATGTAACTAGAGTTGGGGGTTCCCTAAAAAGAAAAACAAATAAGGCCTGAGTTTGCTCTGCAGGCACAGAATGGAGAAATGGTGTTTTGATTGGAACAGGAATATTCCATACTACAACATTTTGCTGCAGAGGTCACCTTTGATGTTAATATTAGGTCCTCTCAATATTAATCGAACTTCATCTTTGGCTCAGTGGAGAGGACATCTAGAACTTTGCAATTCAGGCTAGCTGTAAGGATCAGGATCAGGTGATGGGAAAGGTCCTCTGCTTAATGCTCTAGTCTAGAGCAGGGTTTCTCAACCTTGGCAACTTTAAGATGTGTGGCTGGGGAATTCTGGGAGTTGAAGTCCACACATCTTAAAGTTGCTAAGGTTGAGAAACCCTGCTCTAGAGAGCTGCTGCCAGTCAGAGTAAACAGTACTGGGCTGGATGGGCAAATATGCCCCTATTCAATTTACAAATTTAATTGCACCAAAAAGACTATGCAAGTCCAAAGAGTATTTTTGCAACATTTCCTCAGAAAGAAATAGACGCAGTTTAAGGGGACTGATGATTGTGTGCGTGTGAACACTTGTGCTTTTCAACAGTGTGGGTCACCTCTACGCTTCTGGAATAAAATTATGTGTGAATACATTTGAATAATTGAGAGAATGGAGTGTGTGTGCGTGTAGGGGGAGGAGGGAGAGGAAAACATGGTAGGAGTGGCCAGGTTGAACACAGTTGCTCAATGGGAAATCTGTGCTGGGCCAATAAATAATAGAGAGTCGCCTTGCCCTGTAGAAAGTGCCTCATACTGTTTGGCTCCAGGCAAAATAAAGGGAATTCAGTGCCCCAAAGGGCTAGAACAGTGGGATTAATAACACATCAATTTTAATGCAGATTTTTTTTTCTGCTTCATAAACAGCAAAGTGAATGTTTGAGCATCTCAGCAGGGGGTTAATGAGGACTCTGATTAGTTATTCAGATTTCCTTACACTGCCTCAATCCATCCTTCTAGAGGGAGAGGAAAGGAGGATGGGGGAAAATATAGTAAAGACGTTCTTCCCACTATCCTTCTGTTTTCTAAGCCAGCTCCAGTCATAACAGGGCAAAACCTTACAGGTAATTGGAGAACATCCAAGGGAAGAGAATAACAAGATATGCAAGATAGATAAGAGAAAGTACCTCACTCAGTACATTCTGATAGGCTCCAGAAATTGTCAAAAGGCAGTTAAGTAAAGGTAAAGGTTACCCCCCGCACATTTGTGCAGTCGTGTCCGACTCTAGGGGCCGGTGCTCATCTCCGTTTGTTAGCCCAAGAGCCAGTGTTTTCCAAAGACGCTTCCACTGTCATGTGGCCGGCATGACGCACGCGGAACGCTGTTACCTACCCACCGAAGTGGCACCTATTAATCTACTTGCATTTGCATGCTTTCGAATTGCTAGGTTGGCAAGAGCTGGAGCTAGTGCGGGAGCTCACTCCGCACGCAGGGCTAGGGATTCGAACCTCCGAACTTCCGATCTTCCAATCGACAAGCCTGGCGTCTTACCCGCTGAGCCCCCACGCCCCCACAAGGCAGTTACCTTTTGCTTTATTCTTATTGTGCATTTTCATTTTTTAATTATTATATTGATGTTTTTTACTGGGTTCGCCACACCCATGGTTGCTTGTGTGAGATGGGCAACCGTATAAATTGAAATAAATAAATAAATACTTGGTTCTATATAATTTCTCATAAGCTGCCTTGAGTCTGGTGGAAGTCAGGGTCATACAAATATTATTATTATTATTATTATTATTATTATTATTATTATTATTACTACTACTACTACTACTACTATTGCTTACACAGATAATGTAGCTATCATTATTATCATATTATCATATTATCATTAACAGATGTCGAGTGATAATTGGAGGAGATTGCTGCCTTCAGGTCCATATTTAAATTGTTTGAAAAGCTGTATATATGCATTAAAAGTGTTCTTAAACTAAAAATAAAGAATGAATCTTACCTCTTTAAAAAAAGAAAAGCAAAGAAAAGCAAACGGTGATTGAGAGAGACCTGATGGTCTGTGGTACTCATGGTACAGAAAAGGCAGCAAACTCTAATGAAGGTCATGCTCCCTCTACATCTTTGCCCATCGCTAGAGAAGAGATGGAGTTCTTATTTAAGCTCTGCATACTTCCTTTCATGATTCTTGCCTGTGGGGCTTTCTTTTTTTGTTCAACATGTATCTAGAGAACTGATGAGCTCAGATATACAGTAGAGGTTTCCTGAAAGCAGCACCCTCTCCTTGCATCACAGTCGACAAGGAGGAGATCAATAAGGGACCGGGACAAGGAGTGTGAAGAGAGAAAGACTACATGCTGTAGCCTTGGCTGTCATCAATGCTATCAAAACTGAGTGGGGAGGCCTGGTTTTGTGATCTGCTGAGTAACCAATAGCTTCATTTTGTGACCCAAATTTGATGGCAGCTTATTCCTCTCTGTGATCTGGTGAGAAGCTATTCTTTGAAATAAACGGGGGGGGGGGGTAGGGGGGGGTAGGTGCTGAGCTGACATTCAAGCTTAGGGGAAAAAATAAAATAAAATAAAATGAGACATTAGGTGGAAGTGCTGAAGCCATTCCAGTTTCCTTAGCAGGCAGGGAAAAGTTCATGGGAGATGGTAACAACGGATTCAGATAATATTCTCCTAAACCAAATACCACTTCTCTCTGAGATCCTCGAACATATACAGTAACTGCTGCGGGAGATTTGACCATATTTGGAGCACCCAACTTGCAGGGTGCAGCCATATCAATCAACTGGTTTTGAACACTATTATGGGACAGAGAGGGGCAAAATCCCTAACGTTTACTTGTTTGGGAGCATTCAAAAGCTTATTGCAGGATATTTCCAAGGAATTGGCCTTTGTGGTGTGCATTTTTAAAGAATGTTCAGAGCTTTAATTTATGCATGGCATCCAGTTCTTTTGAAAGTGATGTTTGGAATAGTGTCAGTCACCTCTGGTTTTATTGTTGACTAAATAGAGTGGCCTCCACTTCAGCTGTCTCCTAAGCAATATAAGACAGATAAGGAGCATGCGGTCAACCTTGGCTTCCCCAGCCATCTGCTATTGGTCCCAGTCCTTCAGACTCTTCCAATCTTGAGCATTCCCTGATTAACAGAACAATTAGCATTTTTTACTATGCTCAATAATTATAAATTCTTTCCTAATCAATCAATCAATCTGAATGCTATTTCAGGGCACCCTGAAATTTAATGTTTGAACTGAATGGTATGTTAATCCTGGTTTGCTGTGAACATCAGTGGTTTGATCCTGCTTTGATCCATGACTGGGTAAAACAAACCAAAGATATCACTAAAATAACCTTCTGCCCTGCTCTGATTTAAAAGCCAAGAAAATGCTGGATTTCTTTTAATCTGGAAAAGTGGAAGATCTAAAACCAGGCATTAGTCTTTGCATTCATCCAGTGCATTAGTTCTCTTTCCTCTTTTATCCTCTGTGTCTGCAAAAGCTGTGCAGGGGTAGGCAACCACTTTCCAGTCCATGAAGTATAGCAATAATCCTGCATGGATTGGAGACCTTAACAGCTGAGGCTCAGTGAGCTCATGTGTTGTTTTAAGGGGTAAAGCCAACCCAGGGTTACAATGTTGAAAGCCAGTTCTGAGCGAGAATGGAAGAGCTACAACTGTTCTTATAATGGCAGAGTCTAAAACATACTAGACATGTGGTTCACTAGTCCAATCCCTTGCCCAATGCAGAAATCCTTCCTTGACACACAGCATCCAACCAAGGTGTGTCAACTGCCTCCCAAAGCAGTCAGGCAAAGCCTGAACAAGCTCTTCATTTGTTGGCTAACTCATATGTGCAGGTAGCTAGAGATAAGGTGTACTCATCCCCCTATTAGAAATATAACTTTAAGAGACTATTGCTGGCTATGGGATATAAACATACTCATATATGACCTAAAAGGAGGGGGGATATCTTTAATAAACAGAGACCACCTAGAGCATAGGAGGATCACAAATGTTCTTTTCTCTTTCTCCCTTCCATCACTTTTGAACCGCCAAATGAATTTTACAGCGAAAGAACTTTTTTTTCAAGCTTTCCCCTTCAATGTAATCGAGAAGTCATTTATTCCTCCATAACATTTGCTTGAAGGAACGTTAGAGCTGAATTATAGCTGGGTCCATTATCTCACAATAACTGTCTGGGAAATGTTAATGCCTAGATCCTGCAGAATGCCATATTACAGTTTTTATGGTGGACATAACATTTTTATGAACTTTTTCTCAGGTAACACCACCATTTGCTATGGAGAAGAGAACCTACCTTGGGTTCATTAGCTTGGGTATAAACTTCATGATAGCCTTGGGGTACCTTGAGAGAGACACCCCCAAAGTATTGCCATCATCACTTTATTTGTATGGTAAACTTACTCAAAGTGGCCCACTCCATCATCATAACAGTTTCCTTAATAAAATGATTTGTTAACAATACAGGGCTACAAAACTGAAGTGTGTGTGTGTGTGTGTGTGTGTGTGTGTATGTGTATGTGTATGTGTATGTATGTGTATGTGTATGTGTATGTGTATGTGTATGTGTATGTATATGTATATGTATATGTATATGTATATGTATATGTGTATGTATGTATGTATGTATGTATGTATGTATATATATATATAAGGTGTGTGTGTGTGTGTGTGTGTGTGTGTATAAAATAAAACAGAAATATTAAGACCAAGCAATTCACTGACAATTTATAATATGGCCTAACAACAGGGGGAAAAAAGTCCAAACAGCCCCCAAAATAATGCATTTTATCAACACCGAAAATATCGTCTCAGCACTCTCTGAACTTTGATGGCTTCCTTCACCAGCATGGCCAGTAGCAATGGATTATGGCAGCTGCTGGGCAAAATATCTGAAGACACAGGATGGCTCTTCCTGCCCAACATGAAAATCCTAACACCTGTTTTTATGGGAGAACTGTTATATCCAAAGCTTCATTGCTACAGCAACCTGACTGCAAGAAACATAAAGGGACTAAGTGGAAACAAGAACAACTCTTAAGATATCCCAGAAACGACCAGCGCCTTCAGGACGATCATCTGAAGTGCTTCTAATTCCATTCCTCTGACCTCATTTCTCCCACCCCCTTTCAAGAGAGCTGTATTTTATTCAGACTTTCGTAAAAGGTCTAAGAAAAAGGGTTTTCAGTATTTTATGTTTTCTTAGTAAAAGAACGATCTCAGATCTCTCCCCACTCCCCTGCGTGTTTTAAATGTGTTTGTGTCTCTCACTTCTGGAATAATTATTTTTCTTCCCTTTTTAAAAAGAAAGATGGATTTTATGGCTTCATGCTTGATTCGCCTCTAGCTTCCATTAAGTGTCATAACTATTTCATTATAGGAGGCCCGGTCTCCTTATTGGCACCTGCATTTGAGGGTTCCATCGTTTCATTATTCTTTGAGACAGAATGCTTTTAACCCTCTGACATTGCGAGTAAAATCTGGATATCTCACATGAGGTTACAATACTTAGGCTGACAAGTGTCAGCACAAACACACCCAGGAAGGGAGGCAGAAATGACCTGGCAGGTCCCTCTAGATGGGCAGAATCACTTTTAGAATATGCACAGTGATATTAGACAATTGTAGGTCAGCTCTTCAGGTCGGCAAGCAAAAGCTAGGAAGGCTAATGGTAGAAACCCCACACGCCACTTTATTGCAAGTTGAGCACTCAATGGTAGTGTCAAACTACAAGTCGTGAAAAGGAGATTCACAATCTACAAAAGCAAGCAGAAAAAAGGAGAGATTCTAGTTTGGACTATACCAGTTCAGGTTTGAAGCAGAGGGAAGAATAATGTGTTGGAACCCCTTCCTACATGTGAATTCATGTGAATTTGAAAAGTATTGTGTATTACTTCCCAATCAACTTTAGTTTATAAGCTAAGCATGGTTGGACATTATTATTATTATTTCAATTTGTATGGCTGCCTGTCTCATCTAAGCAATTCTGGGTGGCTCATGATGAGCCTCATGTGGCGCAGAGTGGTGGGCGGCAGTATTGCAACCGAAACTCTCCCCACAACCTGAGTTCGATCTCAGTGGAAGCTGGTTCTCAGGTAGCTGGCTCAGGTTGACTCAGCCTTCCATCCTTGCAAGGTTGGTAAAATGAATACCCAGCTTGCTGGGGGAAAGGTAATTACGACTGGGGAAGGCAATGGCAAACCACCCCGCTCTATAGTCTGCCAGGAAAACGTCATGAAAGTGGCATCTCCCCAGGGGTCACATGACTCGGTGCTTGCACAGGGGAATCTTTCCTTTTCTTTCACCACAGGTAAAAACAATCCAATAAAAGCAAGTTAAAAAACCAATATACAAACATATAAAACCATCAGTAATAATTTTAAAACAAAAAATAACCCGACCACCAGCAGAATCTATTCTTACATCAGCTCAACACAGCCACTGTAAGAGCTCCCCACCATTGCCCTATCCCCAGGCACAGCGGCACAGCCATGTCTTCAGGACCTTCCTAAAGGCCAGGATGTTCCCAGGATGGGTGCCATGGAAACTAGTGGGGAGGGAAACTACTAGGACATTTCAAGGCTGTAGATGAGACTGGGAAGTTGAAAAAAAAAAGAAAAGAAAACCAACATCCTGGAAGAAGGCATTGGCAAACCACTTCCATATTGTTGTCAATAAAATTGCAGGGTTATATCTATGAAGACAGCAGGAGTCAAGCCTGGCTCCAAGGAGACTTTATTTCCATTTATACAAATCCCAAGGGCCTTACCAGCTTTTCAAATAAAACTATCCTAGTATTAATGAAAGTTAGTGGCTGAGGAGGGCTAATGGAAATGGGTACGTCTATGCCCATAGTGTTGGGTTCTTGTGTGAACAGAAACAATAAGCCATGTGGACAATATACCATAGCAACACTGGATCAACTGACTTCCTGATAAGTCTTTGCTGTTTGATGGAATTAATTCCTGCAAACTCTTTGCCATGTGTAAAGTCAGTGACAACTAATGCTCAGTGGGGCTAGTGGAAAGAAAGACAGGGGCCAGCAGAAGTGAAACCAAGGATTCTCTCTAGAAAGAGCCAGTTAAATGTAGTAATTTCCCTTGAAGGAGCCCAAAGAAATTTAAACAATGCATTGCAATTATATAGCCTTTATCAAGGAACAATGTCGTACTAATAGTGGTTTTGAAGGGGTGGATCTGTGATTCATTTGATTCTGCATTGAAATAGTAAGTCTATGATTTTTTCCCTTTCCAGTTTAGGCACACCACATCTGAACAAGCAATATAACCTAGGACTTTTAGAAGCCTCAGAAAAAGTTATTTGGAGTTTTTTTTAAAGTGGACAGTGGGGAGGAAGGGAGAATTGCGATTCTTCCAGAGTGATGAACAAAACTGCCTTTTGTAAGCAGCTTCTTATTGTACAAAGAATGTTGCGACAAGATAACTCCAAGATTATAAATTTGAATTCAAATGAAAGTGGGGGCTTTCTGCAGGATACTTCACTAGTTTTGGACAGAAAAGGGAGGACATCATGTTTCTGCTGTCAAACCCATGACGAGAACACAATACTCCAAATCTCTCGAATGTGGATTGTTTCCAAACATTATCAAATTATAATTTTATTATGACAGAAAGGGAACATTATTAATAATATTACTGGAGAACAATCATATCAACAAACTACAAAGGAAATGTAAATGAAATGAAATTTAGTTGTTTCCTGGCACCCTGACCCTGCCCTCCAATTATTTTGGCTGCCAGTATCCCATTCAACTGCCCAGTGTGACACACAACCTGGAAAAAGTTGTGTACCACTGGTTTTGAAAAAATATCTTGCACATCCAAAGATGCAGCATGTCAAAGCTAAGGATGGAAATTGGACAACCAAGTAATAATAAAAGCATTTTTTGGTACAGGCTTTGCCATATCCACAGTGGCTTGACTGAAAGAAGGAATGTTATAGTTATTGGAATGTAGGGAGCCTTACCTTGCATTTGGTTTGTCAGGGAGAGACATTAACTCCCATGTTACATTTCTGTTTGCTGAACAAAACTTGATCTAGTATTTAAAATGAAGACATCCTGTTGGAGCATTTACACCCCACCCTCATGAATTTCCCTACAGAAAGCGAATGATTCTGCACCTGTTCCTAAGCAACTTGGGACTGGTTCTCCTCTCTCCTGCTGTAAACAAACTGTTTCCTAGACTCCCTCTTTGATACTAAAGAGACGTCATAAAAAAAGAGAGATTCTTTTCTTTGGGACCACTGCCATATGCTTCATTTCAGTTTTAAACTACATGTTAATTGTTCTGAATTAAGAGCTCCAGCTGGAAAAAGCAAACAAGCAATTTACAGACCTTAAGATAACACCCAACTTATCCAAATTGATGTAAAAAAGCTCCCTTCTTGGTTGGGTGGAATTCAAATACTGACTGGATTTTGTGTTTTTTTTCCCCAAAAAAATAAAGCCTGATTTTTCAAAACTGGATTTATTCCCAGATATATCCTTAAAAACAACAACAACAACAACAACAACAACAGAGAAGGAGAGAGAAAGGTGTTTCCACATGGATGACACCTCAGGTTACCAGCCAAATGGCCTTGTAGACCTATTCCATCTTTTCCTTCATTAACAGATACTTTGTTTTCAAGTAAAACAAGCAAACAAAAAGATCAGTGGAGAAAACAGGAGAAGGCTATTTTTTTACATCCTGTTTGAGAACTTTGCAGAGAGATATAGTTGGTGACTCTGGAAATCAGATTACTGGCAGGAATGTTCTTATCATAGGTTTATTCTAGATGGACAGCTCCATTGACCATCAACCTAAACTCACTGAGCAACTGTTCCAATTTTCCTTTTAACAGAACTTTTCATTTTGGTAAGGAAAAGAAAGGTACAGCAGATATACTACAAAGAAAAAAAACAAGAGAATTATAAGTAGAAGTGAACCTTGAATAAGTCCATAGGCTGCACTGATGCGTAGCAGTTCTACAGGAGTGAAGGACTAGGATTTTTCTAGTCCTTCCTAAAGATCCTAGAGACTGTTCCAGGAACTTCTTTATTTAAAGCAGGTGTTATATTACTCAGGTACTCCCAAAGTTCTGGTCATATTTAACGCAGACACAAAGTTAGTATTGGTACATTATCATTAACCAAAGGTAATGTGGGAGGAAGAATGAATTCCTGGAATGAAAGGGGTGGTAATAATACACAATTGCATGGCTCACTTGTAATCCATTAGTTACTGTTAAGAACATGTCTTCAATAACTTCCATATATCTATTGGGGCTTCCTGACTTTGGCTAAACCATTCCTTTTTTGATGGCTGGTAAAGACTTCTGGATGACAAACCAAAATTAGACCAAATTTATTTATCTATCTATCTATCTATCTATCTATCAATCAATCAAATTTATCACCACCCATCTCTACCACGGTAGACTCTGGGCGGTTTACAATAAAATATTAAAATTAAAAAACCTATAAATTATTAAAATACAATATCATAATAAATAGAAATAGAAAAAATCCAGAGGATGGTAAGATCTTAAAAGGAGGTTATTACTAAGCTAACCACCCCCAGGAGGAACCATCACTTCCTCTGTCCCAAGCCAGGCCTGTCTCCCTCCCTCCCTCCCTCTCTCATCCATCCCCCAAGTATGGAGAAAATGGTGGCATCTCTCCACTTGAATGCAAAGGGGATGAAGAGAAACAACAGGTTTGTAGATGTGGATTTGGGACGCTGAAAACAAGAGGGAGCCTGTGCTATCAAATGGCTGAAGGAAAAGCACCCTGCATCTCTCTAGATAGACAGACGATGGATGGATGGATGGATGGATGGATGGATGGATGGATGGATGGATGCATCTGATCTGATCTGATCTGATCTGATCTGAGATCTGATCTGAGGTACCCATTTATGTCCACTTAGGCTCTGGAAATAAACCATATATTTGCTTCCAAATGTTCTGCTATATTTTCTCTTTTTTTTAAAGAAAAGTCATTGGTAACACTGGCTCTGGAACTCCTCTGGGCTCAAGAAAGTAGCAATATATATTACTTTTTGCAGATACATTTATGTTACAGAAGAGTAAATGCAGATTTAAGAGGACCTTTGAGAAGCCAATGATAGCTAGGCTGAAATTCAAGAGCAAATTTATTGAAAAAGCAGCCTGGACTATTTTTTCCCCCAGCATACCCCGTGACACAAATGAACCCTCCTTGGTGGAAAATAACAAGGGCTTCATTTTAAGGAAGACATCAGTAATCAGATATCTTATCAAATACCACTCCATTATTCAAATAATCCCAGCCTCTAAAATGTGGGCACTGTTTAGGGAAAGTGGATCTCCTCTAAAGCTGCAGCCATTTCTCCATCTCAGTCAACGTTCCCGAATTCCACGTCTGATTACAAAATTTGTATTCAATTTAATTTTTCCATCTGGAGTAAACGAATAATCTGGGTACCTATCTCAGCCTTAATTACATGTGATAAATTAAGGACTGGAATGTGAGAAATTTAAGTGCTGGTAGTTCTGCAGCCAGATAAACAGCTAGTTCAACTAGCATCACCTTTTTTCTCTATCACCTGTTCCAATTTCTTACCCATCTTTCTAGAAACCATGCATTAAAAAAATGCAATTGAAAAACAAAGCAAAAAATCTTTATAAATGATGGAACGATAAGTGATCTTTTGACATTTTCAAGGCTGCTTGCAAGAGAATGAGATAAAAGTAATAAATTCATATACTCTGGCTTGTTGCTTGCTTTCTGTGGCTAGAATTTCCATCTTTTTATGCAGGGTTCCCGGAGTGCAGAAATCCTTGATAATGCCACACAGTTCAACACTTTTTTCCCTTTGCCCCACACAACAACAACAATGAAAATATAGACCTCAAGCTGCCAGCTGCTGGAAATAAAATCAGGTATCATATCACTTTTTCACATGGAAAATGCACTGCTCTTCAGAGTTCATAAGCCCATTTTGTGTGAGCTTCAGTCTTGGATCTCAACCTGGCTGGAGTGTCCATCACTCCAAAGGAGTAATTGTAAGGGATACAATCACAACCACTCTCGTTCTACAACCCAATCACCATTGCTATTTTAAGATTCTTCTTCCTGAGACCAAGCAATTTCTCACCACTGTGCCCTCTCCTTAGTGCCCTGCAATATAATAAAATGGTGGAACTGGTATCTGATGTATCTGATATAGTAACATCATAGGGGTCCTGCTCCCTTTCACTCACCTGCTTCCATTCTGGAATGACACAAGGCCCCACCCAGTAGTTTAGACCAGAGTTCCTCAACCTTGGCAGCTTGAAGATGTGTGGACTTCAACTCCCAGAATTCCCCAGCCAGCCATACTGGCTGGGGAATTCTGGGAGTTGAAGTCCACACATCTTCAAGCTGCCAAGGTTGAGGAACACTGGTTTAGACTCTTAGAAAAGTCGGGAATGTATTTGCTCTGGTTGCATCCCAACATTTGGAGCCAGCTGCCCTAACTAAAGCAAAAACCTCCACCAATTAAACTTACTGGGACAAAGTTGTGAAGTAAACTAGGCTTCTAAAGAATCCGTTCAACATCCCCTTTTAAACCTCAAGTTTTCTAACCAGTGCAAGAACATCTGAAATCTTTTACTCCAGCAGGAACATTTTGCTAGCAAGAGTTGCCCACTAAAATTGTGGCTTTGGTGAGACCACAATGTGCAGTAAGCAGCCATAACGAAACTAACTCTGAGTTCTACTTAATATTAAGTTACACTGACTGACAGAACAAAAGCAACCTAAATTAAATCAATGCTTGGCTATTTTGGGAACTGAAATTTGGGGAGCATTTGCTACAGCGACGGCCTCTTAGAAGGCCTAGATTAGTAGAGATATGAAATCTAAGCCTCTAAGACCATGCCAAAATAACTTTTCATAGGCTCACAGCTGTAACCACTGGAAGGTGGAGGCCATTTTGAGGGTGGAAACACATGTAAATGGTAAAGGAAACCCTAAAAGTGGCTTAACATAGTTTAAAAAGCAATGGTCAGAAAACCCAAGCTTCTCTCTCCCCCAGGGCCAAGTGAGAACAGTCGGTCATAATTTCATCCAAGGGTCTGCCACAGCCCTGCTCACTTTGCCTTATTGTCATACCCCGTGTGGCCCTTGACTTTTCCAAACCGTTTGAGTGAGGCCCCCAACCACGAAAAGATTGCCCATTCCTGTTATAAGCCTCCTGTTATGCCATGAAAAATGGACGTGTAGGCTAGATTTTCCTCCCCACCTGGTCAATAAAAGTCCATTTGGTTAAGTGGGTTTCTTTACAGATGGGCAGCGTTTTGAGAATCAGATCGGTACCAGAGAAAGGAGTTATGAGCGTAGCCCATTCTGACATCTTTTCAAGGGAGCAAAAAGAGAGCAGAAAGCTAGAAGTCCTGAAGATTGCTTTCTTGTACAGTACCTAAGCAGTATCTGCCATAAACACAGTAAGTCCTTTCCCCCACCCCCACCCCTTTTTCAAGGTGCACGGGATTAGATTTACCACCAGAGAAAAGCACAAATGAACCTCAGGCGGAAGGAAGTGGACACAGCCTGCATCCAGATTTACAGCCCAACATTCCCTTCTGCACCAACAGTAAATCGCCTCTACAGGTACGTGGATTCTGGCAGGAAGAATGAAATCTGCCAAGTCGTAATCACCTGCATCAAGACTGAAGGAGCTTGTCGTTATAACTTCAATCCCCCAGTCATTCCAATTTACATGTATAAATAATCCTACTCAGTGACATTCACCCTAGAGACTAATAATAGATTTTCTGTGGGAGCAGACACAGAAAACATAAAATAAGAATGACACACAGAGCAAGTCCAGATAAAGAAATGTGAAAGGAGCCTTTGGAGCAGCTCCGAGGGAGGGGTGGAATAAATGAGTGGGCCACGGCTAAAGTTAGAGATGGACAAGTCAGTCTATATTCAGTCTGCATTTGTTTTGCATGGACTCCTTAGTCCATTTTCTTCCATTTCCACATTAGTCTTCAGATTTAAGAAAGCAAAAGTTCACATTTACTGGAAATGCAACTTTCCCCAATATATGCATTTTGGATGTACTTTTTTTTGCACACCATCTCCTCTAATATGTACATTTTCATATGGAATTTGTAGATTTTTGCATCAAGTGTTTGGCTGTAAATGCTCTGCCACGTTTAGAAATGAATAGTATCTGACACCTACAGTAAGCAACATTCCAATTTATATAATTTCAGGACGTGCAAACTGAGTCGACTCAGTGAAAAATCCAGACCAAACAAAATATTCCTCCTTTCCTACAGGAACCCCATACCCCACAATTGGTCAGTTCTGCTTAGCTGTTCCAAAGGGATCAAGAGAGAAATCCCTATAAATGGACATCAATGGTTTCAAGGCTGGTGTGCAAAGCTGTGGTGAGTTTTTCATTTTACCCGACAGTATCAAAAGTAATCATTAGGACAGGGTTTCTCAACCAGGGTTCTGTGAACCCTAGGGTTCCACAAGAGATCACTAGGGGTTCCCTGGGAGATCAGGATTTATTAAAAAAAATATTTCAAATTTGGGCAACTTCACATAAAGAGGTAAGTTTCATTCTTTATTTTTAGTTTAAGAACACTGTTAATGCATATAGACAGGCCTACACATAAAATTAATATAATAATTGTGTAACTTGTGGCCTATATTTGAGCCTGAATATGCAGGGGTTCCCTGAGGCCTGAAAAATATTTCAAGGGTTCCTCCTGGGTCAAAAGGTTTAGAAAGGCTGCATTAGGAGGTCTGAAAGGAGCCAAAGTAAAGCTGACTTCAAGATGCTTCAAGGAAGACAGAACTTTTTTTTCTGGCACTACTTATGAGCTCCCTCTTTTTGATAACAAATCAGCACTAGATTTGGAGGTGAGACTGGCCCCCTCCCTCCTGGCCTTTCGGAAGGCCCTTAAGACCTGGCTCTGCCACCTGGCCTGGGACGACGGAGGTGGTAGTGCCTCCTGGGGTTGGCTGGCCCCGTAGCTCCACGATCTATTCTGCGGTTCCTAATCCATCTTGGATTTTATTTTATTTATTTTATGCTTGTGTTTTTAGATCTTTTGTATAGTTTTTAAATTTTTATTTATTGTAACCCGCCCAGAGTCCCTTGTATGGGAGATGGGCAGGGAATAAATTTGAAAAATAAATAAATAAATAAATAAATAAATAAATAAATATTTCCTGTATATTGTGTCTGATGATGGGAAATAGTTCAAGAAGAGTTTTATAGATGATGATGATGATGATGATGATGATGATGATGATGATGATGTAACAATCTAATGGAAGGAAGATTCAAGCATGGATCTTGATTAATTGCTTGCAGTTTCAACCAATGGACCTTTGGGGAGGATAAAATTAATTTATGGGCTGCAGCTCAGCCATGATTTTGTTCAAATGGCATTAACTGCAATTTGATCTCTCCTTAGTATTAGAGATTGGTGACATCTCAGAATGAGGGCTCCTTCTTTCAAAGTTTAAAAATAACAATTGTTTTTAAAAAGAAGCAGTACTCTACTTATGTGGCTGATCAGACATTGTAGCCAACAGTATTGATAAGACCTTTTTTAGGAGCCCTTGGCCTCATCTCTGGCTGCCTTCTCTGGGCAGTCAGCATAACTGCAGCTTGGGGCATCTTCTTGACAGTAAAGCATGCTCTCTCCTGGTTCAGACTATCGTGACGGGCTATTGGGCCTTCCTGCACAAGAAAGACTATGAAAGGTTCCCTGCTTCAACAGAGCATTAGTTGAGCAACAAGATCTTTCTGGATCTGCGGTGTCCCAGCTCACTACTGGTAGGTGCCTACTTCTCTGCCCTAAGAATCTCTCTCCTGCTGAATATCTTTCGGGATCTGAGATGAGCTCCTGAGGGTCCCAGGTGTACTCATCTGGGGATTCATGAATCTTGGGGGCACTCTACAGCATATGAAAGATGATACGGACTCATCTTTCAAATGATTCCTTCTTTCCCCCTACAATCAGGGGGTGTATATTAAAAACAGACTTACATGCAAACTGCCCTTTTTCAATGTTCTGAGAAGATGTATTATTTCCATTTTTTAAAACTCCATGTGAAAAAATCATGCTGCTTTGTGGTCACATTTGGAAGCATTCAAAGCTCAAACTTGAAAAACCTTTTGGAAGCCCTATTAATACTTTTTAGTGTAAGAAAAGGAGCAGATTGTGCCTGCTGAGTGAGACCCGATCTTCACAAGATTTCTTTGTGTTTTGTTTTGGATTAACAGTTATTGTGCCCGAGGATAAATCGTCATGTTTTAGCAATGAGGTCCCTAGTGAGCCTGTTTAAAAATTAATTAGCAGTATGCAACAACATATTTGCAATGAATAGTAATTTTTCTAAGATTCCCTTTGCCCAATCACTTGCAACTCTTTGCCCACATCATCTTGCTATCACCGCTGGGGTCCACATGTGGAAATAGTGTCCCGGTTCCTTTGCATGGTAAGGAGTGACAGCAATGCATCAGAACTGCTCCAGCTTAGAGGAAGGATGCAGGGCCTCCATTGACTAGAAAGCTGCACCAGGTTGGCACAGCAGGCCGGGAGCCACATTCCAAAAATGGGTTGGGTCGGGACCCTGTGGTTGAAGATACGGGTTAAGGGATAAAAACCACTTTGACTCTTAAGGTAAAGGTTCCCCCCGCACATTTGTGCAGTTGTGTCCGACTCTAGGGGCCGGTGCTCATCTCCGTTTGTTAGCCGAAGAGCCAGCGTTGTCCAAAGACGCTTCCACGGTCATGTGGCCGTATGACGCGCGTGGAACGCTATTACCTACCCACCGAAGTGGCACCTACTTGCATTTGCATGCTTTCGAATTGCTAGGTTGGCAAGAGCTGGGGCTAGTGCGGGAGCTCACTCCATCACATGGGGCTAGGGATTCGAACCTCCGAACTTGCAATCTTCCGATCAACAAGCCTGGCGTCTTACCCACTGAGCCACCACGCCCCCAGTGACTCTTAAACCCCCCCAAAATTAAAAAGGAACATATTTTAGCCCTCCCTGACCACTCTGGGGGCACAAACGGGGTAAGAACTGGGCAAATGTGGCCTAATGGCTACCTTTTTTTTTTTTCCCCCCATTCTTGACTTAGAACTGCTAAAGCCATGTACAGATCAATATTTGGGATTCAGTTTCCCTTCCAAAGCCGATAGACTAGAATCAAGTACCTGGATAACATGATCATTTTATAAAATCATTATGTTATAAAATGTTTTCATTATGTTTATAAAATCATGTTATAAAATGATCATGTTATAAGAAGACAGAGGCTCTGTTTCCCTAGCAGCTGTTGATTGTCGAAGATGCATACAATAGAATAGTGAATCTTACTGGTTTGTTTATTTATTTATTTATATTTATTTATTTATTTATTTTCTATCTCTTTATTTTTTTTATAAATAACTCAAAGCAGCGAACATACCTAATACTCCTTCCTCCTCCTCTTTCCCCCACAACAGCAACCCTGTGAGGTGAATTGGGCTGAGAGAGGGTGACTGGCCCAAGGTCACCCAGCTAGCTTTGATGCCTCAGGCGGGACTAGAACTCTCAGTCTCCTGGTTTGCCATTGGCTCCTTCCTAGGGCTGAGAGAGTGACTGGCCCAAGGTCACCCAGCCGGCTTTCGTGCCTAAGGCGGGACTAGAACTCTCAGTCTCCTGGTTTGCCATTGGCTCCTTCCTAGGGCTGAGAGAGAGGGACTGGCCCAAGGTCACCCAGCCAGCTCTCATGCCTAAGGCAGGACTAGAACTCACAGACTCCTGGTTTCTAGCCCGTTGCCTTAACCACTAGACCAAACTGGATTAAATTTCATGCCTTTCAACTCCTGAGCAAAACCTAGGAATAGACAGATATTGTGTATATATGTGTGTACTAAAAATGAAAGTTCCAAAAATGTTCTGGGTATGAGTGTGAGTTACTTAATGCAGGCACTATTTGTGCTCATGACAATCATATCAAAATGAAGTCTATCAAATGTGCTGACCCACCTCAGCAGTACTAGCTCTGCTTTTAATAAGCTAGATGAAGCTTTCCCAGGATACAACCTGGACATTATGAAAGCCTGCAGTACATATTTGTGTTAGCGAGCATAGCAGGAAATTAAAAAGTGAATATAAGAGTGGGGTTCAGTACTGGCTTTGATTCTGTAGAACAGCATCCTAAATAAATCTAAAGGAAGCTTTAGGAAAGTACCTTTTGGAAATGTACCACATAGATTTTATGAGTCTCATTTAAACAGAAACAAGTGTTTAAAACCAAAAACAGAGAAATAAATCTTGGCTAGCATGTACGTATTTGTTATAACTCACCCCCCCAACCCCCTTCCTGAGCGCGCGACGATAAATATATGAATTGCTGTATAATTATATATATATGAATTGTAATGCTGTAAGCCGCCTAGAGTCCTCCGATAGGGAGGGGATAGGCGGGGTATAAATATGATAAATAAATAAATAAAAATAAACTTCTGTAATTTTCCATAAGATGTCTGTAGCTTGAATCATGTCAACTGGATTTCTATTTTCTCAGTGGAAACGTTTCGCTCCTTATCCAAGGAGCTTCTTCAGTCTTCTTCAGACTGAAGAAGCTCCTTGGATAAGGAGCGAAACGTTTCCACTGAGAAAACAGAAATCCAGGTGACATGATTCAAGCTACAGACAATTCCACCTGGATGACTGAGAACCTTCATAGACATATTTCCAAAAGATGGTTTGCTAATTTAACTAACCCTGTGCCAAAATCTGCACTGCAATGTCTCAGATATTATCCTCCACTGCAAAAGAGGCTTTTGTTTTCTGCTTCATTCTCAATAAGTGTGAATTTTTCCTCCAGGATTTCTCTTGGTGGATTTTTAGCTATCGAACTGGGGTAATGGTGGCATGACTTCTGAAACACCTGAAGTCTGAAGCCTTCTTGCCTGCCTACATTTCTCAGTCTGCAAATGCCCAATGAGAGAAGTTCTCTCCTGAAACCTTTCCTTGGGATTTAATAGATGAACAAGCTGCAGAGAGCTGGAGAGATGCTTGTAGAACGAAAGATATTTGCACGTACCCCTTAGTTAAAGGTAAAGGTAAAGGTTCCCCCCGCACATTTGTGCAGTCGTGTCTGACTCTAGGGGCCGGTGCTCATCTCCGTTTGTTAGCCGAAGAGCCAGCGTTGTCCGAAGACGCTTCCACGGTCATGTGGCTGGCATGACACGCGCGGAACGCTGTTACCTACCCACCGAAGTGGTACCTATTCATCTACTTGCATTTGCATGCTTTCGAATTGCTAGGTTGGCAAGAGCTGGAGCTAGTGCGGGAGCTCACTCCATCACATGGGGCTAGGGATTCGAACCTCCGAACTTGCAATCTTCTGATCGACAAGCCTGGCGTCTTACCCGCTGAGCCACCACGCCCCCTTAGTTACCTTGCAGCTAATAAGTACAAGAACAGCTCTCTTCACCCACAGTTGGCTAGGAATTTGAGAAGATACACTAACCAAAGAATGTCAGGGTGGAGAAACCTGATAGAGATACTTCCTTGCCGAGGTGTGCAAATGTTTCAACTGACCAATCTTAAAACAGACCTTTTAGAATGTTTATGGTAAGGTTGGGACAGCCCTTTTCAACCCCAAATCTTGACAGATTTTGAATTCAAAACACTTTTGCACACCGATATTCATTTGGGGTCAACCAAGAAGAGCAACTTTTCTTTGCTGCTCCCTCTCTGAAAATGCCTCCCCCAGAAATAGAATACAAGTCAATTAGGTATCTTTCTGTTGTAATTTTTAAAATTCATCTTTGCCTTTGAAGATTTATTACAATTGTGGCTGTCTTAATTTATGGTCCCCTTAAATACAGTACATGGTGAATTTATAATGACCATTTATACAGTACTTTTATTGTGGTTTTAAAATCAATTAAATAAATGATAGCCTACTAGCAATATGAAACCAAAGATGTCCATTGAACTTTCAACACCACTTTTCAACCCATTCCTTAACGTGCTAGCTACTGTGCTGGAGAAAATGAACAATTGCAGCCAGTTTACAGACATTCCAGTAGTGACTAAATCCATCAAAGTGTTTAGTATTAGCAAAAAGGGGTGATGAGGTGAAAGAAAAACATTCCCTACTCATAACATTCATGTAGGTAAAATGGATGGAGAATTCTCGGGGACATCTGGAAAGCATTAGTTTTATGGTATGTTTCATATCACAGGCTGGTACTTTGAACTGAAAGCTGGTAGCAATGCTGTTCTGGCCCCTGGGTGGGCTGCAGTTCCTCTCTTCTTTTCAATCTACGATACTCCAACGTGATAAAGGGATAAGGGGCACAGCAATGGCATATTTCAAACACAGCTTTCTACCCTTGAGGGGGAAGTTAAACAAAAACAAATTACCAACAACCGTGGAAAGAAAGTATTTAAGTGCTATGGATTTCTCCTCCCCGTATCATGCCAGGAATAGCTCCATCTTAAATAGCAAATGATTCTGATAAATTAAAGAACTTAGCAGCTGCTAAGACCAATCCTCTCTCTCTCCCCACCCTTTCTTGTGTGCATACAAAATCACCAAGGAGTTTCAAGAGTATCCATAGAAAATATTTTTTTTTAAAAAAAACTTTTCTGGATCAGATTGGGGCAGGGAGGAAATTGCCTATGTCATTATGATCTTGGGATATTTTAATTTGGATCATGGATATAGAAAGGGGCAATTACTTTATTTAATTATTTATTTATTTAATGAATTTAAGGGGCATGGTGGCTCAGCGGGTAAGACGCCAGGCTTGTTGATAGGAAGGTCGCAAGTTTGGAGGTTCGAGACCCTAGCCCCACGTGACGGAATGAGCTCCCGCACTTGCCCCAGCTCTTGCCAACCTAGCAATTTGAAAGCATGCAAGACCGCGGAAGCGTCTTTGGACAGCGCTGGCTCTTCGGCTAATAAACGGAGATGAGCACCAGCCCCTAGAGTTGGATACGACTGCACAAATGTGCGGGGGGAATCTTTACCTAATTACTTTATACTGAGTAATGCTTTATACTGAGTAATGATAGTAAAGACTATCCGGAAGCTACAGCTGGTGCAGAATGCAGCCGCATGGGCAGTTTTAGGTGCGTCAAGATCCGCACATGTAACACCGCTGCTCCGCGAGCTGCATTGGGTGCCGGTTTGCTTCCGGGTACAATTCAAGGTGTTGGTTATCACCTTTAAAGCCCTACATGGCATGGGGCCAGAATACCTGAGGGACCGTCTTATCCCCATGTTATCGACCCGCCCCACCCGGTCATTCAGAGAGGGCTTGCTACGAACCCCATCAATTAAAGAGTGTCATCTGATGGGGTCTAGGAGGCGGGCCTTCTCTGTGACAGCGCCCACACTATGGAACATCTTGCCCCCAGAGTTGAGACAGATCTCCTCCCTCCCGAACTTTAGGAAAGAGCTGAAGACCTGGTTCTGCCGCCTGGCATGGGAAGGAGGAAGGGATAGTTCCTCATGGGGGTGGCTAATCCCCTAATTTTATAACTGTCCTTCTTTTAATTATTCCATTACCATCTGGATTTTCAATTTAATTTATATTTATTGTATAATTGAGATTTTAAACCTTATTTTAACTTGTTTATTGTGAACCGCCCAGAGTTCCCCATGGGGGGAGATGGGCGGTTATAGAAATCAAATAAATAAATAAATAAATAAATAAATAAATAAATAAATAAATAAATAATGCACTTGGTCCAGTTATCCTGGTTATATTTGACACTATTTATCAATACTTTTCTAGGGGTTCAAAAAACATTTTTCTATCCTATCTGAAAATGGCAAGAATTGAACCTAAGATCTTTGGTGTGCAATATATATGCTCTGAGCTGTGGTCCTTCTAATCAGAAAGCCCATAAGCAGTGAACAACATGTGGTTTTGAGCAGAATCCTGAAACTGAAGCTGAGGTCCCATTTAGTTATCTACTGATGCATTTATTTAAGCCCATGGATTAATCTCCTCTTCTTTTAAAACCATCTGTCTTAGCAGGCATGCCTGCACCATCTGAAATTAAAAAAAAAATTATGCTTTTTGCTTCCAAACTAATTTTTACAGATATGCAGATTTAATAGATGAATTAATTGCTTGACATACGATACATTGTTGAAGATATATTTAATAGAAGGGAATCACTTAACATTTCATTTTAAATTATATAAATATAAAGAAATAAGTTATTAATGTTTGAGGATGGTTATTTCTGCGTAACAGAGAAAAAGATGGACATTTAATTAAAAAGGAAGAATCTGAATGAACTGTTAAAGAGAAAAATCATATATACAGAACCTAACGCAGGTAATCATAAAAATCAGTTCTAGAGCATGCAGTGATGAAGATAAACTGCTGAAAAATCTGAAACTAGAAAAGAGGAAAAATCTCTTGAGAACATTCAATTTTGAAGGATTTACAGGCGGCCTCATTACTGCTAGCAGAGAAAAACCTTGGGGCTTCTGAAATGTACACATAGTAATTGTTTGACGTAAAAAGATTCATTTCCCAGCAAAACAGCATAAAAAATGAACAAGAACTGTTGATCTAAAGGTCACTTGATACAAACACAGACAAACAGAGGGATGAACACACAGTCTCAGAGGGCTGCATAGGAATTTCCAGTACCAGGAGAATGAGGGATGGATTTCCCCCAAAAAGGTGTTGGGGAGAACAAAACAGCGTGTTCCATCAGAGCATATTCTCCCCCAGTACAGATGGCAGAAATGTATGAAATGTCTAGCATCCATCACTCTCCACTCAGAAATCAGCACAACAGAGTACAGATTTAGAAAGAAATGCCCCTAAAATAGAACATATTTGGGAAAGCTACATATAAAAAGCATACATGGCAGAGTGTTTTTAGAAAAGCATATACAGTAGTAAGAGTTGATGGGTTTGGGAACTGTATTCTAAGAATAAGAACGAGGGGCGCGATGGCTCAGCGGGTAAGACGCCAGGCTTATCAATCGCACAGAGGTTCAAATCCCTAGCCCCACGTGACGGAGTGAGCTCCCGCACTCGCCCCAGCTCTTGCCAACCTAGCAATTCTAAAGCATGCAAATACAAGTAGATGAATAGGTACCACTTCGGTGGGTAGGTAACAGCGTTCCGCGCGCGTCATGCCAGCCACATGACCGCGGAAGTGTCTTCGGACAACGCTGGCTCTTCGGCTAACAAACGGAGATGAGCACCGGCCCCTAGAGTCAGACACGACTGCACAAGTGTGCGGGGGGAACCTTTACCTTTACCTATTCTAAGAACAGTTTTTAGAAGACATAGCATAGTGGAGGGAATAGTTGCTGTGGACGGTACAGTTAAGCCTTCTCTCTTTGCACAATGTATTCTTGATAGAAATGCCTAAAACTTGACATTTTATCATGCTTGGTGGACATGTAAAAATTTTAAAATTTTGGATTCAATGCACACATTGATACTGAGGATTTTAAAGATTAATATTCAACTGAAGCCAGAACTTTTCCTTTTAGGACTGATGGATAAATAGTTAGAAAAGAGTCATGGAAGATTATTTCAATATATGATTACTGCGGAGAGATTATTATATGCACAAAGTTGGAAAGATTCGGCACTACCCACTATGGAGGAATGGTTGGTGAAATTGACAGAACCTGCTGAGATGGCCAAACTGACTTTTTTGATTAGAGAAAGGTCATTATTGACATTCATCAATGACTGGAAACCCCTTATAGACTTTTTGCATAAAAATATGATTTTGTGACTTATTTTGATGATTAGAAAGAATAGGTTATAGAAAGAAGGAAATTATGATGTAATCTCAGAGAGAGAGGTTTGATTAGAATTGTATGTATAACTGCCAAGAGGAAGATCAGAAGCCAACCCCCCCCCCCCTATATATATTTCATGTTTTCTGTTCTGTTCTGTCCTGTCCTTTTTTTTTCTATCTCCTTTTTCCTTTCTTTTCCTTTCTTTTTCACATTTACTTTACTATATTTTTTTCTTTGAATGTATTTATTATATATGTAAAATCTTTTAATAAAAACTATTTTTTTAAAAAAGAAACGCCTAAACCTTATTTATTTATTTTATTCAATTTGTATACTGCCTGACTCTCAATGACTCTGCCCCATGCCTAGGATTAATTTAAAAAGAAACATCTCATTCCCCACTTGTAACAGGGAAGAACTATGTTTTAAGATTACCCTATTTCTCAAAATTCTCTTTATTCAATTTTATATATGTTACATTCCTAGTTAACCTACAGTTCACATATTTATAGATTATATAGATTTTTTTCCCTCTGCCCTGGATAGGAATGTGTTCTGAATTGCTTACTAAAGCAATACTACTTTGTAGTAAGCCAACTTTTAATTCCCAGGTAGACTAATGACAATAGTCCATGGGGTACTTTACTTTTATAGGGCTGTAAAAGGTATCTAGCCTATGAAGGCCCATTCTTTGCTATCCAATGTTGTTTAGGAGGCTTTGAATTAAAAACAATCTCTATGAAGAATAAACCAGTTGTCTAACTCATAGGACACATACTAAAACCAACTGGAAACCAGGAACAATCACCAGGGCACCTATGATTTATCCCACTGGAATAACTGGATCATTGAACAAATCATCCCAGAGTTCTCACTCAAGGCACAAATGACCAGGCTCAAATTATCCTACTTTGGACACATTATGCAAAGACCCAGCTGTCTGGAGAAGGCTGTAATGCTGGGAAAGATGGAAGAAAAGAGAAGAAGAGGACAACCAGCAGGTTGTCCAGGTTAGATCATCATGGAGAAAATCTATCTATGTGGTTGTTAGGAGTTCAAAATGACTTGATGGCACATAATCAATCAAAAGCAATGTTCTCTGTAAGAGCATCAACTACTTTCCAGAAAGTATGAGATGACGGCACATGCTGCAACTTACAGCCATGTTGATGACAAGCCTATATCACTTGTTGTCTCCATGCAATGTTTAAAGGCTATGTTCTACTTTTAATCCTGGCTTCCCCTGGTTGCCTTTGCAATAGAATCAGTGTGATGTAGTGATCATGATATTAGACTGGAACTGGAGAGGCTCAAGTCCCAGTCTAATTCTCCAGCTGACCATCGGTTGATGTCTTTGAACCAGTCATTAACCCTCAACCCAATCTATTTTACAGAGTTCTTGTAAAGAGAACAGGAGAACTCCATGTATGCTGTTTTGACAATCATAGTTCAGGCAGGATATACATGTAATAATTAATGATTTTTTAAAAAAAACTTGCAACATTCCATCATATCCCAGCCAAATTTATTTAATAAAAAAATCCTTCTTTTTTTTTTAGCATTGCAGAGGTTTCCATTCTCCATTTAACTGGCTGCTCATACACCAGAATTCTTTTACATTGGATTTCAGATGTATAAAAGATGTAAAGTATTCTTAAATTATTCATGCAGCATTTAAATATGAATTTTCTATGGCTGCAGAATTACAAGAAAAAAAGAGCAGTGGGATGAAAGAGCATTGCCTCATTTTTGCCTTCTTTTCTTTGAGATGAACGGGGACTGTTTCTCATCTGATGAAAATGAAGAAAGGGCAAACAGGCACATGATGGCCAATTCAGCATGCTGCACATGCCACCCATGATGGAGATACATTTCCTGGACTATCCAAAGAGTACTTGGATAAATCTGCGGGATTTTCTACTGAGACAAGGCAGAGCTAACTATCTATCCTGTGAGTTATGGGGAAAGCAGACATCTGGGCCTTGCTTTGTACTTCTAATGGTTCTCCATACCTCAAACTTCATAGAGTAAGTTGCAGAGCCATTAATCTGCACAGGAAGAAGAAGACTACCATTACCTATTCCAAGTTATGGAATAAGGAAGAGTAGAACAGAAAACAAGAGCTTTGTGTTCTTCTACGTTGGCGATGTACATTACACACTGCAGCTTCAGGTCTGTATGTGGATCAAAAGCAGCTTTGGATATGCTCCACACCAAACTTTTCCAAAACCTACAATCATTCACTTCTTTAACTTGGCCCCATCTACTTTAGTCCAGTTTATACCACATTAACCTTTCAAGCTTCCCCAAATTTGTGATGATTAAGTTTGACTTTTAGTCTCTATGTTGGTTACTCATGCTTCCATGATTGATATTCTGTGTAGGTAGCCTGGCTCTTGACAGATGGTATCTTTCTCTACGTGTCTCAAAACCATTTCAGATGTCAACAGTGATTTTCAAAAATGTACCTGTTGAAATCCCATTTACTATAACAGATTTTTATTCTCCCAAATACATATTATGCAAATAAAATAGTACTAGATTTGTCCATTGATAGCTTTTCATATTCAGGATTGATGGTCCTTGGTGAAATGGGACATGTGGCCATCCTTGACTCTGAGACACTTGTAGGAAAGCATCAGCAGATGATGCCAGTGCTCACCTAGACCTCCTTGGGAGTAGACCTCCTTTCACTTCCTTGTGAAACTGAGGACATCTTGGATCGAGCTTAGACTGAAAGTTAGTGGAACAGTTTCAAGGCAGGAAGATGTACTATGCCAGGTACCCGGTTAGAGCCCTGACAGCTGCATTTGGCATGTAAGCACCGGTTTTATGGAGATGAATGGGAGCCATGCAACGTCACAGTGTGCTTTTGAATGGCTCCAATTTATTCCGATGCAGCTACATAAGAGTATTGCCCAGTGTTTTTTTACACGCAGCCCGGCATGGGAACTGAAAGATGCAAAACATAAAAATCCTGATAAACATAAGCACAGCTTGATGCTCACTAATTACCCAGTAATACTATTTATATGCTGCTGGCACCCTCAGAAATGAAGCTTCGACTAAGGGAAGTCCACATCAATATTAATGCTGCCGCTGTCATGTTAATACCCTGAGTTGCGAAGAGACAAAGACACACATTCAGGCAAGGGGAAAGGGAGGGGTGAGAGTGAAAAAAAATAGTTCAGAGGATCACACACACACAACACACACAGAGAAGGAAGAAATCTGCATAAAAAGAAAGGCTAATGTAAGTTGTGCAGCACCTGCGGTTAACCCTTTCTACCCAGCCAGGGTTTTTAAAATCTATTTACAACTGAAAATGAAACTACATAAACAGGGAAGGGATACACCTGAATGGACACACGCTGAATTTTACCATGAAACCTCTCCTTGATAACAGAGGGAATAGTAGCGCCTTGTTCATTTGTCCATATGGATGTCCTGCACATTCCATATGGGTTTAAATCGAGAGAGATGGATAAGTTATCCCATTTTCAGCCCATCCTGGTTCTGATGGCTTGTCTCAGTTATAAGTGTGTTCAGTCCCATTTCTGAATTAGTGTGCACTTTTTTCCAAGCCACATGCCAAACTCCCATTATTTTGGAACGTGAGGGGTTTTTCTTAAAAACAAAACCCTTAAGCATTGCAAACTAAAACATACCGTTTTATATGCTGTTTTGTGTGCTTTGTCAACCCAAAACCGTACAGCAAAATTCACTAAAGGACACAAATCAAGGATAACCATGTTCCAATCTGCTAACGAGACCAGGAATAGCAAAGCAGGTTGGTCTGTTTACAAATAGGGGCCATATAAAATCCTTGAGCATCTCAAGGTGTTACTCCACAGAGGCCTGCTTCATACAGCAGGTTAAGTCACAATGTGCAGTTTTTTGCTTTTGCCTTAGTATTTGAAAGCAAACCACGCCCTGATGTAATGCATAGATCCAGTTTCTCTCCCTCCCCGCTCCCTCATTTTTAAACTTGTTTTATGATTTTGGAAGTGATTACTGAGTTTTTTAAAAACTCTACTTTAGAAGCAGTAAAGCAGCACTATATCTACCAACCTTCCATCCATCCATCCATCCATCCATCCATCCATCCATCCATCCATCCATCTCCACAACATTAAAAAGCTGTTCCAAATAGGTTAAATACTTTTGATTTATACCTTGATTTTAGAGCTAAAGATTCCTTCTGGAACTAATCAGAAATAAAGTCTGAAATTTTTAGATCAGAAAAAAAAGAGAGAAAAGAAGGCATCTCTCTCTGCACTTGTGCATATTTGTATTTATTTGTTCATATGGCCACCCACTCACCAGACACCTCTGGGTGGCTTAAAATGTACTTCATAGGACCTAATTTCTAAAATCTTCATCAGCCTATTTTTCCTTGTCTGGATGTTCTCCACTCTCTCTGTGTAATTCTTAAAAGATGTTATCCAGAACTAGATGTTATTCCTTTCAGCTTGACCCAAATTATAATATACAACTCTTATTTTGACAAAAGAAACTTATCACAACCTTCCACCTCTTAAAAAGTCAAATTCTTGGTAACTGCAATTGAAGACCACAAAATGATTTGATGTATCTGATTATATGGCATCAACTTAGTGTTGACTCTTAGCGACCACCTAGACCATAGCTTTCCAAACTGTGTGTCGGGACACATTAGTGTGTCGGCTGCAGTGTCTGGGTGTGTCGCGGCTGCTGCTGCCTCCGAGCCACGCAGGTCCTAGTGCCTGCCTTGTGCCTTGCTGCCTCCAAACCTGCTGTGATTCCGCGCAGGTCCAAATGCCTGCTTTGTGCCCTGCTGTAAGAGTGTGTCGCGAAATGATGCCCTGCTGTAAGAGTGTGTCGCAAAATGATGCATGTCTAAAAAGTGTGTCACCAACATGAAAAGTTTGGAAAGCTCTGACCTAGACAGACCTTCTCCAGGATGAATTCATCAACTCAATTGATGAATTGAGTTGTTTTGAGTCTGAAACAGGTTGGATTTTTTTTTTTTTTGCATTTGAAACAGAGTGTTTTTGCAATTTGTACTAGTTAAAACTAATACACTGAATTGTAGCTGGACAGGAAAAGAGATTGCAACCACAGCTTATCTTTCAATACTGGTAGTATATGATTTTGGTATTGTACACGGGAGGAGGTAACCTAAGTGCCCCATTTTACATCAGTTGAAGTTTCTAGACATTCTTCCATGCAGTGACCTTCCTTAGCCACAGAGAAAAATGTCAGGAACTTTCTACATGCAACATCTGTGCTCTATTTGTGCTCTATCATTGAACTGGTAATACAAAGCAGGCTTGAAAACAAATATCCGGTTTGGTCCTGTGGATGCATTTGCCCCAAGAAGAATAGTGTGTCACAACCTCTTGCTAGCAATTCTTAAAATCTACAGCTGCATGTTTTGCAGCTGTTAAATTGCATAGGGATGATTGTTAGAAAGCTTTGATTTTTTTCTTGGAGATCTTGATTCACACATTAGGGTTCCCTATGAAAGTAGCTGTCAGAGAACTAGAAAATAATGCAAAAGGAAAGCCTCCATTTGCTTTGCTGTCTTCTCCCTCATGTTATGAAGCAGGATTTGCCAGATAGGAAGTTTCTGGCCCCCATTAGCAATCACAGTCATTTTTCATCTTGTCACTGCTCTACGTCTGAATCAGATGAGAGGGGAGCGAAAGAAAGAAGAAAATGCTCTTTACTGCATATACTTTAAGAGCCTTCTTCCATCAGAAGCAAAGCTGCATTCCAGTTCTTTTAGGCACATTACATTCTCAAACTAGCTTTAAATCACTGCTTGAACTAGAAAGGAATTTCTTTGGAATGAGATTTCCAGGATGATCTGCCAGAGCAGTACATACCTACCTACCTACCAGTAATACAATTCCTTTTGGGAAAACAGCATTATGTGTAGAGAATACAAGAAGATGACATACTAACCCCTCCCAAGTTAAAATCATGAGATAAGAAACAGAAACAAAACTACAATTAGTTTACACCAACACTATTCATTGTATTTCTTTATACTTTCTACCTTTACAAACACCCTTTCTTCTACCATATCCATGTATCCCTTCACCTATTGTCTTTTGTCCTTTAAACTTCTATCTTCTCTCTTTTTGAGGATCAACTCCATCTTGGAGGATGGAGACAATGGGCAGCCCTGTCTTGTTCCTTTTTTTATTTCACATGGTTTTGTTAGATCTCCATTAACAATAATTTGTGCTTTCTGTGAAGTATAAATCAATTTTACCATTTTATAAAATTCTCTCCAAAATTCATATCTTCCAAAACTTTAAATAAGATGGTCCAATTCAAATTGTCAAAGGCTTTCTCTGCATCTAAGAAAATCAATGCAGCTTGTTTTTCATTATGTTGTTCCAAATATTTCAAAATGTCCAACACAGTTCTAACATTGTCCTTTAACTGTCTATTAGGTAAGAACTCACATTGATTCTCATGAATACATTCTTACAAAATTATTTTCAATCTATCCACTAAAATCATTTTTATAGTCATTATTCAGTAATGGTATTGGTCTGTAGTTATCTTGTTCCTCTTTAGGTATTAGTGCTATATTAGCCTCTTTCCAAGTCTCTGGCATCTTTCCTCCCTGTAAAATAGAACTCATTGTGTTTTGTAGAGGTTGTAAAAGTTCATCCTCAAAAATTTATAGTAAAAACCCGATAGTCCATCTGGTCCAGGGACTTTTCCTGGTTTAATCTTTTTTATAGCTTCAGAAACTTCCCTTATTGTTATAGGTCCATTCATAATTTGTCTTTGTTCCTCTGTAATCCTCCATAGATTTTGTTTGTTTTTTTAAATATTCATCTATTTTCTCCGAAGAAATGTCATGTCCTTTATACAAATTAGAGTAATATTGAAGAAACACTTTTTGCGCAACCACATTGTCCGTTAAGACAGCATCTCCCACTTGAATTTTCAATATCATTTTCTTTTCTTTCTCTTTTCTTAATTTATATGCCAACCATTTCCCTGGTTTAGTTGCAAATTTATAATTTTTTTGCTTTACATAATTCATTTTTATTTCCATTTCTCTTACTGTTAGCATAGATAACTCTTGCTGTAAAGCTTAATTTGTTGAGATATACTTATCTTCTCTGGAAATTTCTTTAATTCTTCTTCTTTTTATCTCATCCAAAATAGCTTGTGTTTTCTCTTGCTTCTTCTTTTTAAGTTCAGCATTATGTTTAATAAAAGAACCTCTAATAAACGCTTTACTTGCATCCCAAACCATTCTTAAATCAGTGCCTTTGTTTAAATTATTTTCAAAAAATTATTTTAATTTCTTTTTACAGTCCTCCACTATTGCATATTTCTGTGACAAGATTTCATTTAGTCTCCATCCAAAAGAATTTGATTTCCTTTTATAAACCAAACTCACAGGATTATGAACTGAAAAGGTCTTTGATAAAATCTCTACTTTAGAGACCTTAGTAACAAATTCTTTGAAATCCAGATCATGTCTATTCTTGAAAAAGATCTGTGTCTTTCTGAAAAATAGGTATACTCTCTTGAATTACCATTTTTCTGTCTCCATATATCAACCAGTCCTAAACTGACCATCAAATAAAAAAAATCAGTTCTTGCAGTTTACTCATGAGGAGCAGCTGTCCAGAGTACAAGTGGGTTATCTCACAATCTCTCCTTTATCCAGAGAAATTTCAGCATCCACTGTTTGCCCTCCAGGCGCCGATCTCCACTGTAATGTTGTCTCTTCTCAGGGACATCTAGTCTACCATAGACCTCACCGGAAGCTCCCAGCACACATTCATTCTTGACCCTATCTCTTATTGTTTTACCACATACAATTATTAAGTGCCCTATTATCACTGCATTCAGCTCGTTTTTCTGTTTGTCCTGATATACCCAACTCTAATTTCCATAATTAATTGCCAACCTAGCAATTTGAAAGCATGCAAATGCAAGTAGATGAATAGGTACCACTTCGGTGGGAAGGTAACAGTGTTCCGCGCGCGTCATGCCGGCCACATGACCGTGGAAGCGTCTTCGGACAATGCTGGCTCTTCGGCTAACAAACGGAGATGAGCACCGGCCCCTAGAGTCGGACACGACTGCACAAATGTGCGGGGGGAGACTTTACCTTTTTTTTTTTAATTTCCATATTACACAGTGGGCGGAAACATGCTCTTATTGCTTCTTTGGACAAATATCTATTCCTTGCAACAGACACACTACCTTTCTACCTGCATTTGCATATATTTAAACTTTGTCATCCATTTTCTGTTCTTTAGTAAACAATCTACAAAGGTATACAAATTTATGCACTTGCTCTAATTTTTCATCATTTATGTATTACTTACAATTACTCAGTTCTTTTTCCCTGTCCTTGTTATATTAATTTTCAGATCCATAATCCTCTTTTAATCACATAGCTATTCAACATTAGCTGCAAATCATTTGTGTGCTCAGCCAACAATATGGCATCACATTTATACATCTACCAAATTCTGCCAAATTTCTCAGGAATGCCTAATGCCCCTGTAATTTTTGCATCTACTTTTGCTACCTTTCTCTTTATATACAGGAATAATATATGGATTGGATTGGGTACTTTCAATTGTTGGGCACAAATGCTGTCTTGACTCACAAATCACATTCACATTTTAACATTTTTCCAGTAATACCATCAACACGCATAGCCTTACTGTATTTCAATATCGTTACAGCATTTATAACTTCCTTTCCATCATTTACTGCTTCTCTATTAACTAAAAGCTCCCTCCTCTTTCTATGTCATGTTTATTTGGCAGTATATATTAAAAGAAATGGTTTGGTGTTAAAGTGGCTTTAAGAATCAAAATAGTATAAACAAGCAATATAGCAGCAAGCTACAGATTTTGGGGTCAAAGTTAAGATTCCTTAGTCAGCAGCTATTCTTGGTCTCAGCTGTTCTCACTGTCTAAAAAGTTTTGGAGGGATTAATTTAGATTTGGGAAATGTTAGTAGTAGTAGGGTCCTGCAAAGAACAAATATATATGGCTACATTTTCTATACATTTTACATCAAGCATGCAATGAGTCCCTACTCTGATTCAAGTATTTAAGATCAACCTAGACCAAATGGCAAAATCATGTTTTTATGGATTCTGTATGAAAAAAAAATTCAAGACATTGGGTGGGAGGGAGGTCGACCAGTCTTGCTTTCTGTGTAATTAGGAAACCTGTCTTTGTGAGCCTTTAAATTTTTGGAACGTAGGGTTTTCCCAGTTTTCTTGAAAATAATTTAAAAGCTTTTCTGGAGCTATGTCAGTGGTCCTCAAAGTATGGGCATATTTGGAATTTTGAAAACAAGTAGGTGCAATGTTGGCGAATACATGTTGCTCAACAAGGGTTGAACTGTTAGGTTCTTGATGTTTACTGCCTATGTCCATATGGTAGCTTGTCCTATCAGCCTTGATTGGGGTAGGTTGGTAGAAGAAGCTGTCATATGAAACAGCCAGCAAACTCCACTCCCCCATGCACTGATGATGTTACCTGGCCTGGTAATGAAATGTCTATAAGAAGAAAAGAAAGTTCAGAGAGAACACCAAGAACCCGCCAAGTTACTGGTACCCTTCAAAAGTGTCTGCTAGCAGAGGGCTTGCCCATTCATACAATGGCTGCCATGGGTGGGAATATAATCAATTAGCATACCATCCCTATCACCCCGGCTGATTTCTGCCCTTTCTCTGAGCAGGAGTGCACACTTCCAAACAAAACATTGAGCTGCAGCCATCTATCAAGATTATGAGGCCAATCTGGGGCCAAGAAGCATTATTGGAAATAAAGATAATGCAGCATACTAGCTTCCTATCTTTTAGTTTAAAACATGTTCTAAAAGTCTGGTGGGCAGGATGCCCAGCAGGCATCACAGAAGATATCCTGTCAGCCATTTGAGGTTGGCAAGGTCAAGAAACATGGCAGGAATGCTCTTTATTATAGTAGGGTAGAATAACTGATTCTGGAAAGCCTATCAGAGTTTCTCTCTACTCCATCTTATACCAAATAAAATCAAGGCAGGGCTATTTTGAGTTTCTTTCTCCTTCTTTCCCCTTTCTCAGGACTGAGCAATCTTCCCCACTCCGAAGACCACATTTACATTCCTTCACATACCCACATGCACACTGCTGCCCCTAGGAACCATGTTAGGGATCAAGGATTTATGTCTATTAGTTCCTTTGTAATAAAATACACCATTACTTAGTACTAAAGCAGTATGGGAAACATTCTGTAACCAAGAAAGTAATGTTACACTATTTGTTCAATAGTCACCAGCAAAGGTATGAGTTTCTAGGAAAAATAGGCAAAGGAACAGAAACTTTTTCAGAGGGTTTTTTCCCCAGTTTTTTTTTAATTCCGAAGACATTATTTGGCGAACATATCTAATGTATTAGCATTTCAACCATACTAAGTTTTTCCAGATTGTGAGGTTCAGCCTTAGGATGCCAGAGAAGAATTAAATTCTTGGAACTCTTGGGCGGTTCAGACTATCACAAGCTGTTGAATTTCACATTCCTTTGAAAGTTGTGATGTAGTCCTCAGCCACAACCAAACCAAACCAAAATAAAAAATTTAAATGAATATGTGATTTGATAGAAACTGCTTCTTGAATTTTATAACGTGGATTATTGAAAGAAAACATATGTGCTTATTTGGGAGGAACTAGATTGAAGAATAAATCTTGAACAGTAGGGCTATGCCTATATGAAAAGCGATAAAGAAGAACTGCTTCAAAATTTGCATGAGCACGGCACTTTTCTGGTGTTCATTAAAGCAGATCAACTTTTTTAGGTTTCTGCTTGAGCCTGAACAAAAAATTACAGACCCTTTAAGGAATCAACGCATTAAAGTTAATGTAATTCTTGTAAAGAAGTCTGAAAAAAGGCAGGTTCCTTTGACAAATACCAGAGAGATGATGCCCTTGTGCAAAGTGGAAAAGCATTTCTTCCACATCATTTTAGAAGCATGCACAATTTTATTAAATAGGATCAAAATACAATTTTTCTTGCAGATTTTTCACAATCACAGACTATTGCATAAATAAGAAAGAACAGTTTTAGGAGGGAAAACACAGAAAAGTAACAACCCTATGAATCTGTCTAAGCTTATTTACTATGCTGCTAGACTACTGATTTTGAGAAATTTCTTGATGCCTTCTGGGCTCTGAAGCTAGGTACTGTTGTTGTTTATTCGTTCAGTCGTTTCCGACTCTTCGTGACTTCATGGACCAGTCCACGCCAGAGCTTTCTGTCGGCCGTCACCATCCCCAGCTCCCCAATGGTTGAGTCCATCACCTCCAGAATACCATCCATCCATCTTGCCCTTGGTCGGCCCCTCTTCCTTTTGCCTTCCACTTTTCCTAGCATCAGCTTCTTCTCCAGGGTATCCTGTCTTCTCATTATGTGGCCAAAGTACTTCAGTTTTGCCTTTAATATCATTCCCTCAAGTGAGCAGTCTGGCTTGATTTCCTGGAGTATGGACTGGTTTGATCTTCTTGCAGTCCAAGGCACTCTCAGAATTTTCCTCCAACAAGGTAGGTACAGTATATGCTAAAGAAATCAAATTATATTTTCAGCACAGATTCATGAGAGTCTCTCTCTTTCTCCATTAATACATCTTTCCACTGAACTGCCCAGGAATATGTGAATAGCCATGTAGCCTCTGCAAGTGTCTATTAAAGTTGGGGAAAGAAAAGGATAAAGATGGGGATAGAAAAGGAATTCATAAATGAACTTTCTGAATACAAGTTCTTCTACTGCTGTCAATCAAAAGGAAATAGTAGCTAATAACACTGGACATTTAGGAGGTAGAAAAACATGATATCATATGTAGAAGATGGTGCAGAAGAAAGTATGGATTTTTTTTTAAAGAATCCAAGATTATGCAATCAACATTTAGCTTTGCCCAGGTTCAGATCATTTGAAAACTTAACAATACACATTTGCCAAATAGTTAAGCAAAGAACATTTACTGCAAAAGAAAGAACATGTATTTCAAATGCAGTTTTGAAAGAAGTGCTAACAGTGTAAGACATTTGTTTTCAAGATTAAGGAATAACTGCAGGGAGAATAAAGGAACATTGAGATGTTGAGCAGTCAGCATAGATTAATTTACAAACAAAGCAATTTATTAATCAGCAAAAGCATCCTAAAATGTTCTGAAACATTTTCTAAGTTCTTTTTGAAGCACAATGGTAACAAAGCACCATCAATAACTTCACAAACATCTTAACATTATTAGTCATAATCCTTCCCTCCCCTATTTTCCCTCTAACTGCTTCCATAAAAGGTTCTGTTCATTTCTCATCTGTTAAACAATATATTTCAAATCTGTTCTGCCATTATTGTTGGGAGAATTTACTTGTATTTTGTTTGTTTTATTTAATTTAATAAATTATTAAATTTATTAATTTTAGTTTATAGGCCACCTGACTCCCAGATGATTCTTGGCAGCTTACAACTAGGAACCATTATATTATATTTATTATATTATATTATATTATATTATATTATATTATATTATATTATTAATATTATATTATATTAATATTTATAGAGAGAATTATTCAAAACAAGACCCAAACAAATCAATATAAAATAAAACAAAGTAAAACAGATGAATAAGCAATAAGAACCACTTATTATTAGCAATGACCATCATTCAGAAACATCAACCCCCTTCTTCAAAGTTCCACCTTGAACGAAGTTTGCCAATATGTAAATGTATCTCAATTTAATACTTAGCAATTTTAAAAAATGGATTGTCACCCTAAGCTCCATCTATAGCTTTCTCTTCCCAAGCCACACTAATCAAACCAAGCCGATTAGATTAAAGTCACATGAGTATTCAAGATCGTATTTTGAGCAATCTTCCAGTCCTGTTTGATATTGAATGGGCCAATCACATGCAGGTGCTAAGCCCAGATATTTTTTTCCCCTACTATTACAATAGTAGCTTATCAAATGCTTGTGCAGTGCAAACCAGGACTTGGTTTAGTAGCTGACAGATGGCTTTGATGCAACGGGCTCTTTCTCAACAGCACGGAGGGAGGGGAGGTGAATGTTAGAAAAAATCAGCTAGGAAAATTAAACCTAGCTGAAAGGCAAGTGATTGTACAGAAGAGGCTCCAAATGATTTCCCAGACCATTTAAAAAAAGATCTGTCTGCCCTTGAGCTAAGGAAAGTAGACAAGAGCATATGGGCCTTACATTAACATTTTACTAATTATATTTTTCCTTTGAGTATTTTTGTATGTCTGTGATTTGCAGCACAATTTTTTTCCCAGATAAACATAGAAGTAAACTTCATGGTTTTTATATATCAAATATCCTGCTGGGAGGTAGCGACTTGAAGGGCATTGATATCTTAAAAATAATATTCTGCTGCAGCTAGTTTTGCCTTCCATTTGTTCCATGTATGGGAAATATTTGCTGGAAAAATGCATTTTTTAAATTTCTTATGTATAAAATCCATACGCTGCCTTTCCATCAAAAGATATTCTAGGTGTCTAACAATAATTATTAGAAACATTCCATTTATAACAACCAATTAAAAACCTCATAGCAATTAAAGCTACCAATATATATGGAAATGAAGAACATCAGGGAATTTTATTTGTTCCATATATTTGAAGTATGCATTGAATTCCACATTTCTTTATATTTTGCAAAGATATTCTCGGTACAGAAATGTGCATGTTAAGGAAAATGAGTATAAAATACAGTACATATATGGGGAAATTTGTATAGGGAAACAATACATTTTCTTGCTGTTTTTTTTTAATTGGTTGATGTAGAAATGTGATGGAACTTACAATTAAGTATTGGTAAAACTGAAAAGGAGTAGATCTTGACCTGTATGCTCCAATGGGAAAATTCTCATAAAATATGTTATCTATTTATAGTATTGTTATATGTCTGTATTTTAAAGGGATTCATGAGTCCACATGCTCTGTGTCTAAAAACAATTAAACACCCACCCACCCACCCACACAAATGGTTCATTTGAGTGCAATGATATAAAATTGAACAGATATTCCCAAAATATAAAATGTTCCATTTTCTCTATATAAGTCCAGATCCTTAACTAGAATATTCTTAACTGGAGGGATTAAAATAGTTTTTAGCTCAGTTAATAAGACAATATGCATTTCACAAACATCATCTACGTTGAAAGCTACAGGTAAACAGGTGAGTTTGAAAAGACACACACACACATACTGTACAAGGCACACACAGAAACCCACAAACGTATATATAGCAGCCTGATTTGATACAGCAAAAATATGAAGTTCCAAAGCACTCATTCTATGAACAATAGCATTCATTTCATGCCATTCATCCATTCCCCAATTTGGGAGAGGTGTGAAAAGTAAGCTCATATCCATGTAATATGTAATACTTAGGGATGTTCTGGTTGATCAGGAATGATTGTTAGGTTGATAGGCCAGAATTCTCAATTGGGTCAAGGAGTTATAGACACCAAAGTTCCTTTCTTACAAATGCTGACTATGGAGCCACTGATAGGAGAAACAGCTCTAGTTATTCCTTCTCACCTATTCAGATATATGAGTGAAAATGTTCATCTGAACTTCTCTGCCAAGATCACAGAATGTACTGCAAAGAATAGTGGTACATTATACACACCATGAAGTCAAGCTGCAAGGGATGAGAGGCAAAACCTAGTTTTCTTACCCAATAGGCATATTTTCACACCAACAAATATCAAAGAATATTACAGCTAAGCCTTCTTTCATGAACCAGTCCCAAGGAGAGGAGTATAAAGCAGATGGCCCCGTAATTCTTTCAAGCAGGGACATGTCACAACCTTTCAACAGTGAACAAGAGAGAAACCTCTTTTTTTAGCTCTTTCAATGCCTTCTAACCAGATTTTGTGTCACTTTTTTTGAATCAACAGAAAGAATCTGATAGATAATTACAACCCAATTACCACTCCAGAATTTGTGAATTGGCTCTTTCACAATAATATTGTTGTTGTTGTTGTTTTTATAGCAGCAACAATGTCAAAATAACATATCTAGGCTGCAATGTAGAGAACAGTCCAAGGAGAAGATCCCACTGTTGTTTAAAAGGATGTACAGGTAGTCCTCGTTTAGCAACTGCCTTGTTTAGCAATTATTCACAGTTACAACGGTGATAAAAAAGTAACTTTATGACCAATCCTCATATTTATGACCTTCACAGGTCTGTAAAGCAAAGGAAAGCTGAAGTATGATAGTAAAATCAGAGTTGTTTTCGAGATGGGTGGTGGAAAAATATGATAAATAAAATAAATAAAGTTTCGCTTAGTGACCACTTTACTTAATGACCAAGTTGCCGGTCCCAATTGTGGTCGCTAAACAAGGACTACTTGTAGACGATTGCTTTATGAAGATCAAACCATGCCTATTTAACCTAACATTAGGTACTTTGCCTGGCAGAGGCTATATAAAGTCTTAGAGTCTTTCCCTGTTCTTTTTTAGGGTTTTACACATGCAAAACAAGTGCACTGTCATTGTTATTATTCTCCCATTAATCTCTTCAACAATTATACCAGACAGAAAATTAATAAAATATGCAGTGGGCAGTTACCATGGATTTTTCAAGAAACAGCATCTTCTGAGACAACTGACAGTAATTGGCAAAATAAATGTCATTGATTAAATATATAATACATTAATCTGAAATAATTATTGGATAGAAAATCAATTGAAAATTAATACCTAGAAATTACTTTTTAGTGGATTGTTCTGCAATTGGCAAGAGGTAGTAAGCGCAGTCCAGATTCTGTTCACCAATGGCATAGATTAAAATGTGGAGAATGGTCCATCGAGCTTAAAGGCCTTACAGTTTCAGCATGGACTGCGGAGAGTTTGGAGACAGGATAAGAATTCAAATCAATCTTCATCAGTGGAAGGAGTGACCTAAAAGATAGCAATTCAAGGTTTACCCATATAAGCATTTAAAATATAGCTACAGAATAGAAAAATAGGTATATACAGTACTTGTGGCAAAAGATTGAGACACAGTGAACTAAAGCACAGATGGGAACACATGATCTTCCAAATGTTGCTGAACTGCAATCCCCATCAATCTTCATTACTGAACATGACTATAGCATTGCCATCTATCTCCACAGGTAACACAGTTCTGAAGCTTGGAAGTTAAACATTGAAGTGAAAAGTCCTGGAAAGGACTAGTCCTATTATTACGATGAGTAAAGGTGATTCCGGAGGACATAGAAGGATGTGTGTCATGCAACTTTGCTGCCCTTAATCTAGCCACTGCTGTAGAGAACGCTTTCCTCTTTCTCAAACTGAAGTAAATGATTTTTTTTAATGGATTAGAGGAAGTTTAGCAAATTCTTATTTGCCTTTGGCCAGAACCAGAAGTATCTCTTGGTGATGGTGATGGGGGAAGATGGGAGGAAACATGCAAGATAAATAGATGAATAAACCTGAATTCACTGAGAAAAACTATAGATAGATAGATAGATAGATAGATAGATAGATAGATAGATAGATAGATAGATAGATGATAGACAGACAGACAGACAGACAGACAGACAGACAGACAGACAGACAGACAGACAGACAGACAAAGTATCTATAAAAAAGAGGTTACCTGAACCCATCTTGTCTGGAAAGTCCATGGTATAAGCCCATGGATACTCTTTTGAACATTTTCAACAGTTTGCAAAAATCATTTTCATACCAATTGTTAGAACCACAGAAATCTTTTTCAGGCCAAAATTGCAATTGACTTTTGAATGGTGTGCCAGGAACCATACCCAAACAAGCTGATGCAGCTGGAACAAACCATAATTTTTATTATAATTTGGAGGCCACTTTTAGAGAAATTCTCAAAATTGCATCCAAGGCTTTTGGGGTAAAGGGTTGCATGTCGCTGAGACACCCATTTGTGCACATTTTCTTTACACCAACAGATTCAGGAGTTGTTTCACAACATTTATTGTTTTCAGTGGTGAATGCCTTGGTCAAAATGGCATCTCTGATGGAGCAATTCATCTTCAAGTTCACCTCCCTTGACTGCATTTCCCCAATTTTTCTTTCACAATTATTCACCCTGAGTGGTTCCTTACAACACCCCACAGGGTATGGAGAAGGCAGTACAGGCTCAGGTGTGAGGGTTCGAGACCATCAGGAGGTTCATAACAAAGCCAAAGTTTAAAAATTGCACTGGGAATATGGAAATTATCTTGTCTCACCACAATTGCAGCCCTGACTGAGGTTTAATTAAAACCAAGTTAAACATACACACACACACACAGAATAACTACTCTACTGCATAAATAAAGCTTTTATCATTGAGTTTTTAATTTACTGAAAGAACCTTCCAGCTCAGTTGGATATTATTCATTCATATTATTTCAAAGAAAGAAAGAAAGAAAGAAAGAAAGAAAGAAAGAAAGAAAGAAAGAAAGAAAGAAAGAAAGAAAGAAAGAAAGAAAGAAATATATATATATATATATATATATATATACACATATTAGCATATATATATATATATATATATATATATATATATATATATATAAAGCTAATCCCCCATAATCTCCTCGAGTTGCACCTAAAACACAGTTTCTTGCAAGTGACCTTTTCCAGAAAGGCTGTTTCTATGGCAACGGCATTGTTCAGTTCAGTTAGAAGAAAAATACTGCATGAAAGGGAAAAAAACCTAATTTTGCTGCATTTGATGTCACATTTAATATGAACAACTTGCCAGTGATAACTAAATCTCCCCATACTGGTGTTTTTCAGAAACATTTTGGATGGAAAACCAATGGCCCAGCACAGAAAGCATTGATCTCCACCAAAATGCACATATAAGTATGTATGTTGTGTTTTACAGAGTGGCTATTATTATTACTACACAACTGACCTCTTGCATAAGACAGCCCATAAAAAAACTCAAGCAGTAATTACTATGGTAAGTTGATAACTTCTGGTTCAACTATTGCAGATCTCTGAGGACAATGTCAGAGAATGCATAAATACACAGAGTTTTCCGGTATAACATACTAAGTATAACATCCAAAGGCCATCCAAAATAGTTCTCCAGTTTCTACTGCTGTGTTGAAAAACTGTTGTTTTAACTGTTCTCATTCACTTTCAATTTGCAGCCTTCCTGGCTTCCTATGCTTCAGTTAAACCCTAAGGGGAAACCCATGGAGTTTTTTTGGAAGGGGAAGTGCAGGCAGCTACAAGGACTTGAGAAGATTGAATAACAACAACAGTAACAGTCCCCTCCACCATTCCAGGAAGAAAATAAGCTCAAAAACATATCCAAGAGAAATCCAAAATAAATTCTTAAGCGTCCTGAAAATAGGGTAGGAAAAGGACACTTTTTTTATAGGGAAGAAATTAGGGAATTAGAAAGATTTCAGTACTTCTAGTCCTCCAGAAATTTGATGTTTCTCTTCTATCAGTTCTGTATCTATGCTTGGAAGCATTTTTTTTCTAAATAGGAGCAATGTTCTTTTGCATTGGTACCCGTTCGCCCATGTTCATGTTTTACAGAGAATTAATAGAGAATCAAAATAGAAATAGATTAGGGGAGGCCCCCAAAGTCTCAGATGTTACCAATATTCTGCATAATTTTCTGCTCAAGCTTAATCTCTCTGCCAAAATATTCCTGTGACTCCAGCCATTGTTTTGATTCTTTTGATTTTTTTCCCCCTCCCTTTTGCTGCCTGAATTATACTGGCACTTTCCTCTTTGGAAGCTCTTTGACTTTCACCTGTTTTTGACCCCCTGTTCTATCCTTGTTCCTTTGCCGTTTTCTGCTTTATCTCCATCCCTCCATCTGTGATTGGCATTAAAGCGTTTCATACAAAATAAACTTCCATCCAAAAGTTGAGTCAGAAGTTGGGAAACACTGGAGGTGAAAAAGTTGCAATCAGTGACCTTCCTGAGCAATCATCAGAAGGTATTTGTTAGGGGATACTGGCGCAATCACAAACACTGCTGTGGATCATCACAGATCCATCAAGTTCAAATGCTTACCTCTATGAATGTTTAAGGAACAGACAAGAGCAGGGCCAGCTCTACCGCTAGGCAAAGTGAAGCAGTTACTTTTAGGCTGTGAGATAGCAGCAAGGGGTTGGAGGAGAGATTTGTGTGTTGTGTGACACATCTTGCATGTTCTGAGCTAGCCTATAGAGCACTTTTCTCAACCTTAGCCATCTTAAGAAGTGTGGACTTCAACTCCCAGAATTCCCCAGCCAGCCACGGGGAAGTCCACACATCTTAAAATGGCTAAGGTTGAGAAACACTTCTATAGAGTGATGGAGGATCCTTACTCATCAGTAATACTGAAGAAAGATTCAACCACCAGCCCATGCTGCTTTAGAACACAGAATAGGAAAGATCCTGTATCTTTCTTCCCATTCAACCTCTTCAGCTCTAATATAATATTTTGGCACATAGAGTACGTAGCATAAGAACCAGAAACTGAAAATAAGGGATCTTTTAGGATAATAACCTACCTTGCCAGGATAGCTCTTCTTGGCTGAATATCTGGGGAAAGTAGGATTTTACACCTGGCAAAATGCATCCCCAGTCCATGCAATTCTGAGCCCATTTTGTTTTAAATAATGCAGCACTAAGGTGGCTACATAATATGGTCTTGTTCAAGTAGAAAGGTTATAATAAACAAATGAAACATTATGTATGCTTTTTTCTTTCTTTCCTGTTGGCCCACCTGGGAAGTAGAAAGAAGCTGGATCTAACCATGCAGTGATGATTAAGTCAACAGCATCACTTAAGTTATTGAGATGGGATGGTGGAATGCCTGACTTACCAAAGAAGCCTCTTAAAAATGGAAGAATCTATATACTACTAAAACGCTCATTGTGTTTATCTCTTTGTCTGTCGGAACCCTCAAGGTAGCCCAAATGGTGCATTATACCGCAACAATTTTTGAATCAAGGTACCTAAAATCCGCTAACTTAAAGAATGTATAAAAAATCCAGGACCCATTACTCCTGTGGAATTGAAATTTCCACAGTGTTCAGACCAGTTTTATTCGCAAAGTTGTGCCCCTCCACAGTCACGTGATTGTGATTTCCAATGCTCCCTGCCAGCTTCCCACAAGCAAAGTCAATGGGGAAGCCAGCAGGAAGTCTAAAGTCACTCCCACTCCCACTGCTTTTTTGCCTGCCCGTGGTCATTCTGTTTATCTGTTTAGGTAAGTAAATATTGACCTATTATTGAAGTTCATTTGCCACTACAATTATTGTTCTATTTATGATATACCTGTATATTCTTCTTAGATGATGACGGGACTGTCAAGCAATGGGGTAAAAAAAGATATGGTCAGCCTAAACTTTAATGTTCATTCTGGTCACATCAGACTGCACTACCTTTCTCTCAAAGGATGACCTAATGGTTCACAAGGTTGTCTAGTATTATTCAAATTCAAGCTGCAGTGACTCAAATCGTCCTTGTCCTGTTATTGTAAGGAGCCTGGGTGAACAGCTGGGAAAAGTCATCATACCTCAATGGCTTCTAAACAGATCAAGACAAACCACATCACAGCCACACCAACTGAGCAGGTTGTGTCTAAATGCCTACAAAGTATTGTCTTGAGCCACAAGAGAAAGCCAAGCATCAGCTTACTGCCACCACCACTCAAAAACTAGAAGTGGGAAAAATCTGGCTCATCAAAAAGTAACATTTACCTTCATACTGTGCAGCTGGATAAACTACTACTCTATTTCTGTGATTAAAGCCATCATGTACAGGATGTTTCGTAGCCCTGATATGTATGAGGACTTTCTCTACCACAAATAGTTATTTACTTGAAGAAACAATTAATATCTTGATGTCCTTACAAGGCAAAGTGGGAATAATAATCCAGATGTGCTTAACTTTTTTTTTTTGCTTCACATTAACTTTTTGGCATGGTGTCTGATTGCAATTGGAAAATTTTGGTACCACAATAGGAGCTTCATCCAACCAAGATCCCACCTTCTTGTATGCAAGATAAACAATATGACTCAATATGATACTATTCCTACCCACCCAGCCTCTCTGAAATATTCCCTTTTCAATACTTGGGGCATCCAGCAGCAGCAGGTCATATCACTGGACTTTGTTCAGCAAACACTTTCCAATGGTCTTCACTCAGAGGTTTGTCCTTGGACAGCAGGGTTTTTAGAAACCCCTCCCACCGGATCGTTCGAAAAGATTGAAAACCTATCTCCATGACAGCCTTGTTGCCAATTTATTTATTTATTTTTAAAAACTAATTGTTTTTCCCCCTCTAGGCAGAAGTAAGGAACTTGTTAGAGCCCTGAGAGACTCATCAGAAACTACATCATGAGCAGTAGGAAATGTGGCTCATTTGCATACTTTAGCAGCATGTAATCAACATAATTTGGATATCATTTTCATCATGAAGAGAAAAGATGACTCACTGTAGCTAGTGGACACTTTGCAATTATTCTGCAGAAATGATGGAACCTAGATGAATGCCTGAAGAATCTGAACAACATGGGCTTGAAAAAGCACAAGGGTAAGCACACACTTGTCCCACAGGCACAGGATTTATTTATATTACTGTATATGCTTCAGCATTTTCCCATAGCATTTTCCTCTGCAGCCTTAGGAATGCAATAGGACCAAATGGTTCTTCTTGAGACAAACATATGACCTATGAATATATCAGTGTGCATATATCAGGATTGTACCACTGGTGTTGCCCCGGCTCTATTTGCATAAACTCACTGCATAAGCCATTGTCTTGATTTCTGGAAGGTATTGATCATGCATAGGTCCTTGTGCAAACAGGGGATTAAATGGAGATCACAGTATGGAATCCAATCATGATGCTTGCTACACAATCAGTTGCCTACTCAGGGTTCATGTAAAGCCCTTAGCCTTTTCCCTAAAGTAGGATCTTCTATAATTACTGGGCCCCAAGACCACTTAAAAGGTGTTCCAGCACCCATTCTGGATAAACTATGCTCCTATCATGTTGTTAGTTTTACCTTTTGGTACAGAGTCAATATTTTACAATAACTAATTAGGGTGCCGGCTACTCAGAAGATTGAAAACCTGATGTTACTTGCGCCTTATGAATGAGTTGATTATAGACGTAGATTATGTATATATGGTTATAATGAAATACGGTCATCCTTGTTATGGAGATCGCGGGCGAAGGAGGAGGGGGCACTTTCCAGGGAGAGAAATGTGTTCACAGCATCGAGGACCTTGGGCGTCCATCCAAGTCGGGCCGGATCTGCCTTAGAGCGCCAGGGGTTTTTCCCCAGAGAACTGGTTAGCGTGACTTAGTTTGGCAAGATTCTGTGTAAGGTAGAACAATAAAGATCTAGAGCTTCATTCCGGGCTCAGCGTTGTTTCTTACCCTAACCCACGAACATCCTTTACTGAAACTTGTGTAAACCTTTACGTGTGTGTGTGTGTGTGTGTGTGTGTGTGTGTGTGTGTGTATATATATATATATATATATATATATATATATATATATATATATATATATGAGAAGTCCTCACATATACTTTTTTCCCTCCTTTTTTCAGTTTTACCTAACTGAGGAAATAAAGCTTTTTTAAAAAGGCACACGTCAACAGAACATAAGGCAGGGCAACTTCAAAAAACATGCTGAGCATAGCAGACCAATTGCTGTTTCATGGTAGAGCTTTGCAATGTTGAAGATGCAAAGCTCAATACCCCAATACCTCCTCTAGAGTTGCTGCTGAGCTCCCACCACATATTTGTAGTTTTATTCTCAGCCGAGGGTGTCAAAGGAAGCTGGGTTGGGTTGGGGGGGCTGCAAGAAAACAGCCTCACCCTACTTAGTCTCCAGCACAAACAAGGTCAACCAAGTGTTGCCACCGGTTGAGGCAGGCTGTACTCTCATCCCAGGGTTATTATCTTAAAGACAACCAATAGCACAAGAGCATAATATTCCTTCCACTCAAGAAACTCATCACCCTCTGCCAAATCATTTAGTTAAGTAAGACATACTTCCTAGGAGTGCCATTGAATTTGTAATCTGATCTTTAAGGTCTTAAAGAGATCTAAGGAGCTGTTCCCCCACTTCTTATGTTGTGCTGATACATGAAAAAATACAGCATTTAGATAAAGACCGCTAACTGATTTTGTGTAATCTATAACTCTTTGGTTATTGCAGCTGAATTTGTAAGCTAGTATTTAATGTATTAATATTTCTGCAGAGGTTTAATATATCCCAATCATAAATAGGCAGCACTTTATTGGGCTGAAACACAATTTAATAATAACAACCTGAGTTTGTTTGAAACAGACTGAAGGAGCCATTTACCCACACCATGTGTTGTTCTGACTTGTTAAAAAATACACAGTTTAGATAAAGAACTCGGAAGGAATTCAAGTGCCAAAGTTAGTGGCCAATGATCACAACTTCATGGTAGGACAAATGTTTTGCTCAGAGAAGGGTTTGAGGCTGGATGGCTCCAGTTACAGCACGGTATATATCTGGGATATATCACGGTATATATACTGAAGCCGAGGCTCAAATAGTTTGGCCACCTAATGCGAAGAGAGGACTCACTGGAAAAGACCCTGATGCTGGGAAAGACTGAAGGCAAAAGGAGAAGGGGACGGCAGAGGATGAGATGGTTAGATAGCATCACCGATGTAAGGAACATGAATTTGAGTAAACTCCGGGAGGCAGTGGAGGACAGGAAGGCCTGGGGTGCTATGGTCCATGAGGTCACGAAGAGTCGGACATGACTTAACGACTGAACAACAACAACAATATATCTGGGAAATATATCTGCTCAAAATCTTAGAGAGCTGTTATCAGCCTGATTAATAAAAGAATATTGAGGTAGATAGATCCGTGATCTACAATGCAGCTTTCATTAGCATAAACTATCTACACTGTGTACTGGAAAAGTTCTAAAATGTTTTCTAGTTCAAGGAAGAGGGTTGGATCAGATGTACTTCAGGTTTCCCACCAGCTCCAATCTTCAAAGAGTGCTGTAGGATCATGCAAATAAATTACCCCAGGGAGCTACTTGTCTCCCTCTCCTTCCCAGTTTGCCTAAGGAAGAGCTCTGGGCCTCTTTGAAAAAGTCCACGTGTCCTGCCGGTGTTGGAGATTTTTCATGAGGGTTGTGCAAAGCCTTGGAGCAGCATGCTGTTTCAATTGCAGGCTCACTCTTCCAAACAGCCCCTTCTTGGCTATTCTGCAAAGCCTCAAAGGGGCCGAAAGGTATCAAAGACTCGGCGTGGCCAAGTCGCATCAAAGCAGCCGCTTCAAGGGCCTTTGACGGCCTACTGCCTAATGTTTATGCATGTGTAGAAGCACTAGGGCAAAGGAAGAGAGGGGGGCCTTGACTGCAGTTTCAGGCAGTGAGCCATCTTGCTTCCTCAAAATAATGTATTGCACAAGTCGAATCCTTCCTTTGAACCAGTTCAAGATAGCTGCACTTTGCACGCTCCTGGTTTTCACAGAAGCAGTGAATGTGCTTCACCTCCTGACCCACTGAAACAATACTGCCCAACCCAGGAGAATATTTAAAACAAGATTCTACCTGCTAGATATGCCTTCTGGGAGAGCCTTCTGGGAGAGCAGTCTACCCATAAGCCTTTTGCCCTTTTAAAGAGGACTCTTGGCCTTCTTTTGCTCTCTTTTCTTTCCCCTCCAACAGCTTAATTCAATAAGCTTTGATTTCCTAAGTGATACCTGGCATCCAAAATTGGGAAGTGGAGTTTGAAAAATCCCTGAAAACCAAGATATCATACCCTGGTTTCAGCAAGTTCACTCAGATTACAGTTTCTTTCAGATGTCAAGATATACTGTCTTAATGCATGAGAGAGAGAGAGGAAAAGAGACGGTATAGATAAAATAATCATTTCCACTCCAACAAACTGGGATAAAAATTGCAATAACTTAATCATACCACTGGGTATCTCTTGACCAACATTATGCAGTCTAAGATAAATACACATGTTTCTGCATATCCACAGAAGATGGAGTTTCAATTAAATCTACCAACTGAGACTCAAGTGAATGCTTTTAATATACAAATTCTGAAATTCAAAAATAGGATGCAGCTATTTATGTCTTCAAAACAAGCACAAAATAAAGAAATGTCTTAATGGTCATTATTACTTTGCCACCCACTCAGCAATTTTGAAGGTGGGGAAGCAGCTGCCAGCCAAACAGCTACAGTGAAACTGTTGTTACTGTACAACTGAACAGTCCCCGCCACTCAGGTTGGGCAATAACACTTGCATGATTTTTCCATGAAGGTTTTAAATCACTGCATTCATTTCTGGGCCTTGTAATGGCTTTTTAAAACAACTGTCCTTAACTTAATGTTCTCAAGATGCATATGACTTCAACTCCCACAATTCCAAGTAAGAATGTCCCATTCCTCAGCATGACAATGCTCCCAGAGGTAGCTGGAGTGCATTGGTCAATGAGAGAAGAGCAGCCGGTGTGGTAAACTGGACAAGATGCTACAAAGAGTCACATACAGCCCATGGGCTACCTGGAGCCTCTCCCTGAAATAAAGAACTGACTTTAATAACCTTTAGAACACAGGACTGTCCACTCTAAGACATCTAGCTACTCAAGATATTTTGTGGGAACTAGTATATATTAATCCACAGCACTTCCTAACTAAACATGATGTATAGTCTGGACTGGAAGAGATAGGTCTGCATGGAATGCCAACAGTCAGTAAATACAGATTATTCACTGCAAAGGAACTAGTTTAACTCGGCACCATACATGCAGATCCCAGTTCAAAACAAGCTTCTAAATGTTTCTTGGTGGCGAACAACAGTAGGAAAGTTTGGGATGGTCCGTTTTTTAAAAAATCCCAATAGGTCCCTTCACCTCATTCCATTATTGCAACAATTCAAAGAGGATGCTTAAGGTGACCGGCCCAGGCCAAGGTGACTCAGTGAGCTTCATGGCTGAGAAGGGCCTCCCTACTCCTATATCCTATACCATTTAGCTGCTTTACCTAATCTTGCACCCTCTAGGTCAGAGCTTTCCAAACTGTGTGTCGCGACACAAAAGTGTGTCGCCACACACAGTCTGGTGTGTCGCCACACAACCCGGAAGCGCTGATCATCATCAGCGCTTCCGGGTTTCCCCGCGGCGACACACCAACGGCGGCGCGCAAAAACCCGAAAGCGGCAGCAGCGCTTCCGGGTTTTTGCGCGCTGCCGCAACGGCGGCACTTCCGGGTTTTCCCGCGGCGACACACCAACGGCGGTTGGTGTGGAAAACTTTGGAAAGCCCTGCTCTAGGTAAATAGGGACAACAATTCCCAACTAACAGAACCAAGGTGGGAAGGCTGATTCTTTTTAGACCTCCCAAACATCTCACTGCCAGCCACTGGCCACATTCCTAAGCTTATGGAAGTGACATATGGCTTCTGAGCTTGGATTACTTCAGTGAAAACCAGGAACCCCCTAGATGGCTGAGAAGTTATCTTCTTGAATTTTGTGGGAATTATATGAATCTATGTATATCTTGTTTAAACAATATGAAGATGCAGGGCTGAGCACAATGAAGTGACTTGCGCATGGCTGCCAATTTCATTTTTAATGTTGTGATTCTTCCCTCTCCCTCCCTAATTCTAAGCGCCCATCTTTTCATCCCACCAAAATCTCTCCCTCTAGGGTAGCAATTCAGTGCAACACGGACAGCTCCCCTTCCCCCCCCTCTTGTATCTTAAGGGTTAAGAAGAAATTCAAAATATACACCCGCTAGACCTTGCTAACCCTGTGCTCTGGGAGACGCATACCCATCGGCTGAGCTAACTCTCTCTCCAACTCGGCCTGAGGAGAGAAATTGTTCTGCAAAAGTAGCCCATTGGCTGGTTGCTATGGAGACCGACATACCACAGTTCTGACCCTTGAGAGGTTTAGTGCTCGGCGCAGCAAGGCTGCCAGCAGCTGGACTGCAGCTGTTGCTGGGTAAGCTTCAGCCCGTTTGTAAGGGAGAAATCCCTCCTGCCACAAACAACTGAGCCTGTGCTGCCAGCAAAAGACAGCCTGCCTTTGATTGAGATGAATTAATATTTGTTTAGGGCTGGCGCTGTTGTCACAGTGCAAAACAAGAGGCACAAGGCCGCGCATCGATCCCGCATTTGAGACCTTAGCAAACAGAGGGATAGCCGTCTGAAAGGTGGTCTTGAATTGGACAGGTGTGAAGATTGGCTCTAAGTTGATCCATTTATTATAGGTGGCCTTGATAGGTAGGATCCAGCTCTGAACCCGAAAGAAGATCTGTCGCATGTAGACACGGACACATGGACAGTAATGCACAGCAGCTGAGTTCCTAGGCAGTGCATCTCTTTTCACAACACGTGCAGGCTAGTAAAGCAGAAAAGCAAAGACATTTGCCATCCAAAGCCCCAGCCCCACATAGGAACGAACCCCTTTCTGCAAACTATCACCTCAACTAATGCATTGGCTAATGCTCTTGCGGCGGTAGCTAGTGGTGGTGTGGGAAGCAGTGATGATAGCAAGGGAGAGAACAGCCTCTCTGTTTTATTTCAGGCAGACCTTGATTAAATTTAATGATTCCGGTTTCAGAAAGACCACCTATAAAAATCCTATGGAAGTAGAAAATTGTTCCACCTTGGACATTGTGAAGTCATTTAGGGAAGGAGGAAAATGATTAACATGTTCTGCACTTAGCCGTTTGCTGTCATCCCACAATCCTTTGCCCTCCCCAAGTGTTCTTAGACATCCTGGGCCAAAGAGGGTTTGGGTATAAATGGGAAAGCAGCAGGGGCTGTGATCAGGCTAATCCACACTGGAATTTTACATAAATAAACTAAATGCGAGGAGGTAGGTGATGTGTGTGTGTGTGTCTCTCTCTCTGTGTATACACACAGTCCCTGTATCTGTGATCATCAGTCAGCAACTGCAGGGGGTCCCGAATGCCCTTTGCTTGCTTGCTTTTGTTTTCTGATCTCTTTATTTATTCCTATATATAAAACTTTCCAGTTTTGCTAACTGGATTGTTGACTCTTCTCTCACAACTCTTATTTACTCCCCTTTCCCCTGAATAAAATGGGTCAAGGCAAAGAGCAAGTTTTTGCTGGCTCAGTGTTTCACAAATGGGCATTTAGGAGCAGCACCTTCACTTCGCGTGTTTCATGTTTCATCGACACAAAGCTTCTCTTACAAATCTCCCCGAAAAAGCATTCCTGTCTTGCATTGGGGCTTTGTGGGTTACCTATGCAGAGTGTTTCTGAAGAATAGCCTGGTGTTCCTGACTCACCCTTCCCTCATCTTTTAGGAGGGAAAAAAAGTGAAATAAACCTGGCATAGATCTGTTTAAGGAATCCTGCCAAGGAACCAACTGTCAATAGTCTTGTAAATAAATCAATTAAATTAGCAACACCTGCATGGAGCTTGCCCTGAAGAGGATATTCAAGGTTCATCATGTTTTGACTGTGTTGCAAAATAGCCCTAGTTTATTTGGATGCTGCGGTTCCCACAAACAGATTGGGCTTCATAATGACTCTTCCCAATTTTGCAGAAAGTAGGTGCAATGCGTGGATATGTCAGCACCACCACCATAAGCAGGGAATGGGACCCATATCTTAGTTATTGACTATGATTTTGCCATTTGCATGACTCAGTTCCCACTACTGAAGTGGTGGGGAATGCATTTCTTTACAGTAAACTTCCCTTGCCCTTCCCACACTTCTGGTTTTATGGTACAGTGCTCAGGAAAAGGCTCATAAATCTATCAGGCAGCCCCTATATCAACAACAACAATTTCTAGCACCAAACATCAAAAACTTGGGAATAAACACAAGAGTTCCTGATCTTAAATAGAAGAAGGGAAAAAAAGTGAAATAAACCTGGCATAGATCTGTTTAAGGAATCCTGCCAAGGAACCAACTGTCAATAGTCTTGTAAATAAATCAATTAAATTAGCAACACCTGCATGGAGCTTGCCCTGAAGAGGATATTCAAGGTTCATCATGTTTTGATCAGCTACCAACTCATATTTCCTTCTTTACATTTTTTTGTTCTGAATCTCTGGGATTCCATACTTCGATCATCCATGAAGAACTTGTAAACACAAATTCATTTAGTCCGCATTTTGCCCTGAATCTTATACAACTGGGAAACAAAAGCAGGCTGGCTGTATTCCAGGCTTGGAGGGAACTTCTGCAGCTTGAGAGACAATTAGGGTGGAATTTGGAGACATCCAATATGTGTTGCTCTGTGAAGGGACTGAATGTCTACAGCAGATGTGCTGTTTCTGGGCTACAGTGATGATAAGGACTGTCTTGTTGGATCAGCCTGTTTCTCAGCCCAGCCTACCTCCCAGAGTTGTTGTTACAGGGATAAGGAATTGGAGGAGGGAATGTTATGTACACTGCTTGAGGTCCTAGAGAAAAGACAGGATGTAGAGCTAACAAACAAATAGATACGTTTCGCCCACTGGCCAACCAGGTTCTGAGAAGCTTGGAAAGATTTTAAAAAGCAATCACTCTCACTTCCTGCTTAGAATAAAGATCCAGCCAAAACAGAGGGAAAGTACAATGGCTCCAAGAGAATAGCAGACACCAAGTTAAAAGAAAACAAGCAACTCTTCCAACTATTAGAAGCCCAGAATTGAAGGCTTCCAAGCTGGAGCCCTTAGAGCCCCACCCAAGCTTCAGTTGCATGTCATGAACAGGTCCTTGCAAAATCCTACTTGGCAAGGCCTTCTCAAGAACAGCCCTAAGTATATAAGCAGGAATGAAGAGTGCCCCCTCATGTTAGACAGGAGTCTAGCTTCCTTTGCTGAATTAGAGATGGAACTCTCCACATCCTGAGGATGCAGATCCAAGGATCTCCCCAGCAAGAGATTAGGTTCTCCTTGGTCTCCACCAACAATCTCAAGTACATAATGCTCCTCACTTACAGTACCTACACAACTAACATTCTGTGACTGTGAAAAGGGGGTTTCATAGCACCTTTGTGGCTAATAGTGGCTAACAGAAATCTGTCTCATTTTCTTTAAAGATAGTGATCATCGTTATGGCTCATGCCTGTGAATTCTATCCGGGTTTTAAATAAGGATATAAAAAATAATAAACTGAAGGCATTTTGGTTCATGTAAGTGGACTCTGCCATAGCACAGACAGCAGGAGCAAATGATTTTCTTCAGCACGCGGCATTCTTTATTGCAGAAATGTATGAAAAACAACATTTATTTTGGAAAGTTCCATATAAAACAGCATATGTTTGGAAAGTTGGATAGCAAAAAGCAAGTGTGTTAAGAGCAGCTGAGTACAAAAACTGTATATTACAGGTGGTAAAATAAACTGAGTACAGAAACACATACAAAACTGTGAGCATACAGTATCTGAATGTTCATCCACAACAAATGGGCTTGAGTGAATTTCTAAAGACCCAATTTGCTGTAGTGACAAAATAGAATAACGTATGAGCACCTATTCCCTAAAAAGATAAGATGAACTTGTTGGTTAAAAAAACAGAAGATGTTTCAGAAAAACAAAACAATACAAAAACTTTCAAGGAAAAGTGCCTGATTAGAATCACCACTGTCTCCTTCAGAAAAGATTTCCATTCCATTGTTCGTCTCATGAAATGCCAACTTCAGAACTGAATTGCCTCCCAAATCATTCCTGATTAACATTACCTCAAAAACACTATTGTCAGGAGATTATGGTGAGTTTAAGCATTATTCTTTTATAATAATACTATATTACAAGGAGTAAGTCCTGAATTCTCTCTGAATCTGTTAAATCAAAGAGTTCCCTTCTACTGTGCTGAACTAAGACTTGTGTTTGTTGCATAAATCAAGTGTTTTTCTTTCTAAATAGAGTTCATCATTATGAAAAGTGAAAGAAAAGCAGAAACTACATTGCCTTTCGCCAGACAAAACTGTACAATCATATCACCCACACCGTTTTAACTGGACCTGTTTTTTTCAATCTTTGGCAATAAAAACAAGCCAATAAAATGAATGTGAAAATGTATTCATTAGGGATTTATAATGCTCATTACAACTGCCTGTGTAGGAAACCATGACTGAGATCCAGAGAAGTAGGGGAAAATGCAAATTGTAGCACATGAGATAGGAGAGAGAGGAGTATTTCTCTAATCGACCAATCCAATGGCAGTCCAATTATCTGTGGCCAGCCCAATGGGTTAAAATTATACCGTTCATTCTTGGACACAGTGTGGAGTCTAAAAAGTGTTTCATTTTAATAAAATGAGATCTGGACACTGCAGAAACCAGTTTCACTAATGATGTGTTTACACAGAAGACAACAATTTCTATTTAATGGTGATTACTACCAAGAACAAATTAAACTTCCTGAAGTATATGGGTTAGAGATAATGGGAATTGGGAAGGGCGGGGAGAGTGAAAATGAAAGAATGCGTGCAAATGTGTGCATACGTACACACAAAACTCAGTATTGCAAAGTGAGGAGGGGCAATCTGTGTGTCCCCCCCTTCCCCATATCTTTAAATTCAAAATTCCATGAATGGAATTTGCAAGAATGGAATTTGCAAGCCAACAATGTATAGAAGGCTATATATTTTCAGCTCATGATGTTCAGACATAATTATAAAAGGGTAAGAAGGCATTCACTCAGAGAAGACAATACATTGGTCAAAACTATTAGGCTTTAACTAAAATGAAGACAGAAAGCACTCTGGGAAAAACTTCACCTGCTTCTAAATCCATTTCAGCTCTTTCTCTGCATGATGGAGTTTCCACATTTAGAGTGAAGATGTCCTTGCACTGATTTGGGTTTCGCAGATTGAAACTGGCTGCATGATACCAGTTGGAAGTCTATTCAGAACGAGGGGAAGGGCTCTTCCTTCTCTGCTGATGGATAGCATGATGATGTGACACTTCGGCCTCTGTGATCTGTGACTGTTGGAACTGTTCTGAGGCTGGTTTGTCTCAGGAGAAAGACAGTTTTTGTTTCTGTTTCTGTTTTGCAATGCCAGAACTACTGATTGAGAAAAGCAGCCATTGCCAACGCTATGCAGAAAAAAAGAAGCCTGAATATTCAAATCTTATGAATATGTATGTGTGGAGCAGGGGGAGGTGGAAGGACTTTTTTTTAAACAAAAAAAGTTGAACACCTATTTTCAATAATAATAATAATAATAATAATAATAATAATAATGTATTAAACTCATATACCCCGACTCTCAATTACTGTTGTTTAAGCAAATTCCCATCCGTCTTGATATTCATTCTAAAAGCCCATGTTAGAAGCGAAATGGGGAAACTGCTTTTGGAGCAAGAAAAGGAGCCAACAACTGCTGTGCTGCCCCCATTCACACACTCAAGTACTCAAGTAAACCTAATGAGTGTATGTAGTTTTGCACAAATGATAAATTGAATTGTTAGTTTCCTATAACTGCTTGGGAACTGAAATTGCTTTGTAGGGGGAGGAAAGGGAGAACTATCATAATCATTAGGCATTAACGAGCTCTTTGGCAACCCTGTATTTAATAATTAAAACAATTAACATCTTTGCAGCCAGTTGCCCATGATTAGGTCATGTCCCACTCATTTTGTAGTTGGCTTCATGTTGGAGGCCCTGGATGGCTGTTTATAGTCTCTGGCAAATGTATAGATACCATGTGCGAGAAAATGACCAGAGGAATGGCGGGAATTTCCCTGTTCCAACTCAACATTTATTGGCGCAACCATGTCTTTTCCATCCTATCTAGTTGGAGCATTCCACAGAGAGATAGGGAGACAAAGTGGTTATGATGCGTTAGATCTATAATCTCCCCATGGGTACTCCAATTGAATCAGGGCATTAGTGTTAGAGATGTATGGCTCTAAATTGGCCTTAAAAATACTACTTCCTTAATCAAGATCTTCCACCTGACAAAGCTGCTATTGAGGACAAGCAATGGGTATTACTTTATTCCCACCACCACCACCACACTGTAGGACTAATAGCAACTTGGCAAGGAGAGATAAAAGAAATGGCTCTGGAGAAATTTCTTCATGAAGTCTCACTGCCTTGATCTTAGTGATCCCATCCTGGTAAAATGGCTGTTTTATTATTCCCCACCCCACCCCCAAATTGAAAAATTAGCTGGGAGATTAACAGGTTGGTCATCAGAATCCCCTCCATGATTGCATATAAGTTAAAAAGCAAAATGAAAAAAATCACAAGATTCAATAATGGATTGCTCCTTCCCTACTTGCTTTGTCATTGGGGAGGACAGGGAAGATGAGTAAAGGATGAGCAAAGAGACCCAACTTCAATATGTATGTTATAAATTAAATTAGAATGGCCATACTTTAAAATAACAGAAAGCAATTGATCTTTCTGATTTAACAGCAATTGATCTTTCTGATTTAACAGCAATTGACCTTTCTGATTTAACAGCAATTGATCTTTCTGATTTAACAGCAATTGACCTTTCTATTTAACATTAGGTGCTCTTATGTCCTTATAATTCCAGAGATTTGGGCTTTTTCTTTTTTTAACAAATGCACAACTAAGGCATTACTGTATCAGAAAACTGTTTTGCAACTCTACAAAACTGAGATTTGCATCACCAAGTAGTCACAATTGCCAACAGAACCCAAGCTATAAGCCTATTCTGTGGAATCTTATGAGGATAAAAAAGCCAACTTTCAGGTAAACTGATTTTCCATATTTGACGATCATTGCAGCAATATGCAAAGCACTTCCCACTTCACTGCTTCCATTGTGACAACTCAGCCCATAGCCTTGGAACCCCTGGGGTAGCATTAGCTTTATGAGACAAAGCAAAAGAGCAAGCTGCATTTCAAAGAATATGACATATGGAATGAGCATCCACAAAGCATAAAACATAACCTATGCCAGGCATAATTTTTGCCTTTGTTACAATACAGCATTCATGGTGACCTCTTCAACACTTTGCATTGCTTTGTTGACTAATTTGGCTGTTCAAAAGATTTCTTTTGCTCTTTGCATTGAAGAATTAAACCCACATCCACACTCACCTATTTCTTTGGCAGCCAATTCAGCCCCAAACAAAGCTGGAATCCTAACTATCTAACTGGGGTTATAGAAAAACCAAAATGAAGCATCAATATTCAATTTTAATATTGGTTCTTTTCTAAAGGACAACACACCTTCATTTGCCAAAGTAAGCTTGGATACTAACAGTTGCCGATGCAGGAATTTAAGTTCAAAGGCAGATAACCACCCAGCGTCTATGAAGATTTAATAATAGTTAAAATTTATAATTGTAACTGAAGCATAATGAAGACTCTGTTACAAACAGGCATGCAAACTCCACAATTAGTTTCTGTGGAATAGTGGTCTGTTCAAAGCAACAGTAAGCAATGCATATAAATACAACTCAATTATCTTCTGCCTCAAAATGCACAACCAGAGGCCACAGGCAACCCTTTGAAGGGGGCAAGAGAAAGCAGGGGACAATTTGAAAAGGAGCTGCTACATTCCAGAATTCTATGGGGGAAAGCTCATTAAAGTTCTTAGTCTACTGCTGTCTCATCAGTCACATAGTTGTAAGATTGCTCCTCCTGTCTGCTGACTGCTCACTCCTATGCCTTGTCCCCATAATATTTCCATACTTCTCAATGGGTAGGTTTTGCTAACCTTCACTCAGGATTCTTATATGAGCCTGATTCTGAACAGAACCCAACATTTGCCCATTGCTTTTTTAAAGACAAGAGTAGTCAACTGGAGGTCACTGGATCTGCAATCCTTGGAGAAGTCTAGCCAGAGGTATCTGCAGGGGGGTATAAAAAAATCAAGATGGAGGCCGCAACTGTGTTATCAAAGGCCCGCTCCTTTTGTACACATGCTGCATGCACGATGTGTATATAAAAGAGATGGGCTTCAATCACACAGTCATGGCCACTATCTTGATTTTGTTGACACCCCTTCCATGGAGGCTCCCGCATTCTGCCATTTTGGAACACAACATGGTAAGTATCACTGGAAGAGGCTTAACGTACTTTAAGAGCAATGACAACAAAACACAAGGTGCTCTGCTCTCAAAACTTCTCTCCAGAGAAACAACTGCAATTACAGAAAACCTGGCTCTGCCCCATATGTCCCTCTGCCACCCATACCCACTTGGCATTATTACCTTAGAAATCTTAACTGTAGTCCTAGCTACCTTAGAATTCCCAACCTGTTTTTTAAAGAGAGGTTCTGAGAATCAAAACTCGAAATGCTTGACATGCAAAAGCAATGTACTTTCTCTGAGATGTCTTGCGGTTCTCTTAGCCCTGCGTGGTAGTCCAGACAAGAAGCACAACCAGGAGCACTATAGCTCTATCTTTATTGTAAGGTTCCATTAACAGAATCTTGCAAGACTGAAAGTATTCCTCCCCTCCTTTCCTTTTGCTCTCCAGAAAACTAGGGTGGGTCTCTTCTGAAACGCTTCCCATGCCCTCCCTCCTTCTGTGGGCTGAGATATCTTTTACACACCAGTTGTCCAGTCTGTGGCTCTCTCTCCTGTCTCCCAAGGTCATTCCCACATACTGTTACAGATTCTTCCCTTAGCATTGGACTATGCAAATGATTGTGGACTCAGGATGGAAATTTCTTCCAAATCAAAATAGTCATGTCTTGACTGCAGCATTATATCTATGGTTTTTCTCCTCCAGTGAGAATTCAAGCTTTCTTGATGAAATCAACCAGGAATGTTCCTACGAAGTAGCCAGTAGAGAACTCTCTATGAAAGTTGCAAAATTCTATGCTATAGCAAGCGCTATTAGAAAATACTGGCCTGGTCTGACTGCTAGTGCTTATGTAGGGTTACCAAACATCTGGCAAAAGGAGGACATGTCCTCCATCTGGCAGGCATAGCCTTAAAATGAAATATTGTCCGGCTTTTTGAGTGTCTTTTTTGGGGGGGACTATTTCCACAACAGTAGTCATTCAAACTTTCATGTATTGTGACCTTGTAAACTGTCTGCTTCTTTCTTTCCCTCATCCATCAACAGCCTAGATTTACGTTATTTAATTTACTTCCTGATTCCAGCAATTGGCTTCAATCCAACCCCTTCAAATCCATGATCACTGTAGTCTATAGATCACATGACTCGTCATACGTTTCTTTGGTGAAATTTGTCGTGTTTTGTCATCGATTCTATATTATCATTAGCATATGTTCTTGAAAATAAAGATTTGTTGGAAAAATATTGCAATTGAAAAAACAGTCTTTCTGATGCTGGAAAAGTAGTTTCATATACATGTTGGCCCAAGTACAATTTTTTTGCAGGTTTTTCTTGTAATTTTTGTCACGGATGCCAAGAAAGTTAAACAGTGTGTCCTCCTTCCCCACCCATTTGTCCTCTTTTCCAATAGTCCATGTCCTCCTTTGCCTGTTCAGATACCTGGTAACCCTAGGCTTATGAAGCTCTATAGGCCCTTTATTACTTTTTACTGCTACTGCTACTACTATTATTAATTTTACTTTCTATCCATTTGCTTTTGATATTCATTTCTTACAGTTCTTCAGGTCTATGATTATACATTTAATAAATAAACCAGACATTTGTATTTTATGGAACACATCTGTTTCTTGCCTGTTGCATGGCACTGTATGATAGGGGTGTATGTCTCTCTGTGTGAATGGGTATGTGTCTGAATGCACTGAGGAATTCCTGCCTAGTATCAAGAAGATGAACTAGATTATCTTTTGGGCACATTTCAGTTCTGGAATTCACATCCAAAATTGAACCTTTTATGTGAGTACTAGTTATTCCAAAAGTTTAGTGTTACTTATAAGAAATGGTTGCAAAATTTCATTTCATCACCATGCACTGAACGAGTTCCAGTGTGAGCACATTATATGGAGCAATTTCCTTTTGAACTGAATTGCTGATGCTTCTAAACTTTTTTTTAATCAGTTAAGAAATCTATCCTTGATGTGGAAAATTGGGCAAATAAAAGATTATTTTCCCCTTAGAAATGTCACAAACAACCATTGCTATATTTGCAGAGGATTTTAACTTAGTTGTAAACTATATGGATTTACTCTAAAAAGCTGCTGTCTATGTCATTGGGCCCTAAGAAAAGCCAAGCTTGGATGAAACAAGAAATCATAGTTTTGTCACAGAAGCAAGCTGCCATGAAACAGAGATTTAAATCTCATTTTGGTTTCCATTTTGTTGTCATGCCTGAAGTACAATTTAGTACTTGAAATGAGTAACTCAATGGAAGAAGACCTAGTTGGTATGCAGAGCATCTAAGTTCAAATTCTCACCTTTCCAAACAGGGAAGAACTTGTTTTGAAACAAAACTGGACAACTCACCACCAGCTATTGTGAAGGCCCGTATCAGTGGCAGCCAGCAAGAAAAAGTTGTTTACAGGACAGAGAAAATTGCTCACCCATCCTAGACATTCTTCCAGAATACGTCAAAGAAGATGGAAATTTAAGAACCTGAGGTTTGCATTGGCTTGTTCAAGTAATAACACTCCTTGATTTATTATGTATCTGCTCCATTTCTTGAAGAACGTTACCTGGTTTGCACCTGACATTAAGTATATCATAACTGCTCTGGACTCTTTATTCTGACTTTCAATTTTAATTTTGAATCAGATTTTTTTTAAAAAATAGTGACACGAGGCTGCTGTGTTTTTTTTTAGAGGGAGGGACATTATCTACTTATTGCTGCTCTTGTTTTGATTATTAATATATTGGATACGTTGTTATGTTATAAAGTGCCTGGAGCTGTCCAGTGGGGGTGGTATATAAATGATTGTGCAAGTATAAAAATATTCACAGTTCACATATAACGACGTTACATCAAAACCAAACAAACCAGCTTACTGTGTCATGTGATGCCATCCAGTAAGCCAGACCCCCTTGAAATGGCTTATAACTACAGTGACCGTATGTCCTTTATTATAAAGGAGAGTCCTTTATTTCAGAAAGCTGTCCTTTAGATTTATTTATTTTTCAAAAACTCACTTTTGTCCTTTATTTTGGTCCTTTAACTTTTACTGTTCAAATGGTACCACTTAATGCACAGTCTTTCACATTCATGTGAAAAATATGGAAATTGAATTGTCTTTTAAAAATAAATTGGCATATACGGTTCAATTTTAGATATTTTTATTAGAATATGCATTTTGGTAAAGTTTTTCTTAGCTTGGCTCTTGAGAGCAAAGTTGTAATCCTAAACAATTAGATTTTTTATCCTTATGAACCTCTTTCAGATTTGTTTGTCCTTCATTTTTTCCAAGAAAATATGGTCAAACGACTTATAACCAGAAGCAAGTCCCACTGAATTCAATGAATTCTACTTTCATGGGCACTAAGCTTTCATCCAAGCTTCTTATGCCTTTGATATCTCTCTATCCTTGTTCATCAGAAGACTGAATTCAATTAAAACTTAATCATGCTCAGTATAGACCCATGAAAAAGCAGTGGGACTATTCCATCATGGCTGACGTCAATCAGTCTTTTGTAAGCAGGGGTTGGATCTGTCAGATACAGACACTGTGACCCTCAGTTGGCAGAGATATGTATAGACACAAGACAACTGGAAGGAAAAAATGATAATCATAGTTATTTGACTCACTGATACCACATAAGCTTGTTAATGAGGATATGAATGCTTCTATACATATTAGGGTTGTGCCTGTTTCAAATATGACTGGAAATAAGAGATGCTTTGTCATGTCCAGGAGCACAAGAACAGCACCTCTTCCTCAATATGAATAAAACGTGGAGCAACATGCTAAGACTGTCATTCCAAAAGCAGGTGGGGCAGAATAAATTGGGTGGAGTCAGGACAAAATCCAAATTTGATTTAATTAAAATACAATTGAAAGAAATAATACAATGACTTCTCACACATTTAACTATCCCCTGCCCTGCGGTCTGAGAATTTAAACTTGCCATGGCACATTTTGGAACAACTCCGGGGACCACAGCCAAGCTATATGGAGGCCAAAGGTGTATCTGTGTACCACGGAGTTCTTCGTAACTATTCAACAATTCCAAACAACTTCTCTTCGATTAAATCCAAACAAGTCCGCATCCCCAACCTCCAGAAATTACTTTCATCCCCAACTGCAAACTGCCACAAAGATTCCATTTTCTGCAACTGAGCAATTGACACCCACCAGTTCCAGGGCTCAAAAGCATCGTATACTAAGCTGATCAGGGGATTTTCATGTTTAAGGAATGAGGAAGAACAGCGCTCAGTTTGTACATCCCGGTCTGCAGTTGAGAAGCATCAATCTTTTGAAGAGAAAGATTGACAGGACTAGATATTCAAAAATTAAATTAATCTCTGCTTGTTATAAAAGAACCATTGCATCAATAAAGGAGAAAGCTAAAAATAAGGGTTTAAATGTAAACCATCCGCATGGATTATTTTTAGTAGCTGCCCTTCTCAACAATGTGCATTATTTCACTTTTAAATGGAAAAAAGACCTCGACTTTTTCTATATGCTGGTTCAGTAGCTCTTGTCCAATCACCCATTCGAAGGAAGGGGAGGATGAAACTAAGGGGCTTCTTCCATGGGCGGGTGAGAAATTGTGCTTTGGGAATTCAGCAAAACATTTCAAAACATTTTCTGGTTTTCATTAACACTTTTTAACTCAAGGTTTGGCCTATTAATATTTAGTGGTTAAAAGAGTTCTTCTCTCAGTTGCTTAACTAGAAACCTTCTTCCTGCACCTATTAATTTCCAAGCCTGTGTTGGAAATGCTATGCTGGCTTCCCAGCTTTTTGCCTTGGTCAGGGATGTGCTAGGACAGGGGTCGGCAAACTTTTTTATGCCAGGAGCCATTTTGACATGCTCGAGGACATTTTGACATGCTCGAGGGCCAGGGGGTGGGGTTTGAGGGTGGGGGCCAATCGCGTGGAAGGGGGCGGGGTTTGCGGGCGGGGGCCAATCGCGTAGAAGGGGGCGTGGTTTGTGGGCAGGAGCCAATCACGCGGAAGGGGCGGGGTTTGAAGGCGGGATCCAATCGCGTGGAAGGGTAAGATACAGGGCTGTGCTGCGCTGCCGCTTGGCCGGCCACCCCGGCCCTCGCTCACCTTCCATGGCCGGTCCTCACGGGCCGCCGGCGATGCTCCTGTCCCGCTGCACCCCAGCCGGAGCGCCCGAGTGCCAGGCGGGCAGCTCCGCCTGCGCGCCTCGCCCAGACATGCCGGCAGCAGAAGCAGCAGCTCCCAAGGCACGCCGGTCCCTCCTCTGTCGAAGGGAGCGGCAGAGAGGCCCGCGGGCTGTGCGCGAGGTGTGGGCAGCTGCGGGTGGCCCCGGCCATGGAGAGCAAGAGTGCGTAAGAGCGTAAGAGTTTGGGGGCGGGATCCAATCGCGTGGAAGGGGCGGGGGTGAGTTCAGCTGCGGAAGAGCCACACTCAAGGGGCCAAAGAGCCGCATGTGGCTCGCGAGCCGCGGTTTCTGACCCTTGTGCTAGGAGAAAGGGAGTTTTCTGTAAAGTAAAACATCCTTTGAGTCAAGTCTGACTTCTGTTGACCTCATCAACGTAACTGTCTTGGCAGCAGTACAGAGGTAGTTCACTGTTGCCTCCTTTGGAATGTTTTTTCTCACTTCTCAATCTAGCCTACATCTCTGATATTCTCTGGAATTCTCCCAACCAACCTCTCACCAGACCTGATCCTGCTGAGCTGCCCAGCCCAGCCAAGACTGGCTATACTTTGGGCCTAACATCAGAGCCTGAAACCAAGAATGCAGATGTGCTTCCCCTTTCCAGAATTCTAACAGTCAATGGATGCTTGGCATAGCACACAGATATGTATACTGCAATAAAGTGCTGGATTCTCATGAAAAAGTCAAGATTTAATTCCATATCCCTTGTCACCATGGGTTTCTTTGAACATTAGCTTGCCTCTCAGATTTGACAGTTTTAAACAACAACGTCATACCATACATTTCTCTTATACCAAGTCAGATCATTAGTCTATCACATTTTTATTCAATAGCAACTCTCCCTGGGTTCAAAGACTTTGGGTCATAGACCATGTTCAGCCACTGAACTGGAGGCCCAATTCAGATGATACGTAGATCTACCCTTCAAATGGTTGCTATGCCTGCTTGAATGTCTTTACAAGTACTCAGCTTGGTTGCAGAGATGCTTGCTTTAGCATCCCCCCTTTCTAAAAACCCATTTTCCTGATTGATCCCATACACAGCTCTATATAGAAGTAACAAAATACTGTTTTATCAACCAAGGTCTGAAATCATTCCCCACTTGAATGTCACAAACAAATGAAACAACTCTCAATAACTGTTTCATATTTCTAAGCGGCATCTGAAGAATGATTCGGCCTGATAGGATAATAGTTACCATCAGGATAAACACTACGTAAAACTACTCTAAGAGATTTAATAGCAGCAAATTAAAAAATTCTGAGCTTAGCAAGGCTCCTTTTCCCCAAAAGAGTTTCTTTCAAAGAAAAACTGATTTTCTAAGGAAACAAATTAATAGGTAAAAGTACAAAACCAAGGTAATATCTATTATTGTCTGAGTGTTGTTCAGACAGGACAGCAAGGACAGAGTTGTTACCATGACAAAAGAAAAGCATCTCCCAGCCAATATGATGGGTGGAACATAGGCAAGATGTTTATTTCAGTTCCGTCTCTATTTTATGGATCTGGATAAGAAAAATGTATACATTTCAGCCAGCTATTTCATCAGCCTGCAGAGAACTGATTGTCTGCCCTGGGGAGTAGGCAGACATAGAATGGCTATTTTAACAAAAGGAATTCACAATCATTCCTGTATTAACAAGGGAAACATGTTATCTCTGCATGGTTAGGCTAAGGAGCTGTTGTCCCAGAACTAAGCTAAAATTTCAGCTGATGGGCAAATCTGTCCATGTCAGTGTTGCTCAGTTTCTCACTTTTCTAACTGTAAATTAGTCCCACTTCACAGAAAAGGAAGGAAGGAAGGAAGGAAGGAAGGAAGGAAGGAAGGAAGGAAGGAAGGAAGGAAGGAAGGAAGGAAGGAAGGAAGGGGCACATGAACTTTCATACAGATTTTTCTATTCAATAAATGCCCTCTATCTAATGAATACATGCACGTGCCTAATTTTCTTAACATATGCTATTTTTGCAAAGCTTTTCCCTTACATGTGCATTCAGATTGAATGCTTTTGAATAACGAACAAATCACATTGCAAAATTTGGACAAGAACAGTCATCAATGAATGTGGGGCATAGGCAGGGCTTTCCAAAGTTTTCCCGTGGCGACACACCAACCGCCATTGGTGTGTCGCCGTGGGAAAACCTGGAAGTGCCGCCGTTGCGGCAGCGTGCAAAAACCCGGAAGCGCTGCTGCTGCTTTTGGGTTTTTGCGTGCCGCCGTTGGTGTGTCGCTGCGGGAAAACCCGGAAGCGCTGATGATGATCAGCGCTTCCGGGTTGTGTGGCGACACACCAGACTGTGTGTGGCGACACACTTTTGTGTCGCCACACACAGTTTGGAAAGCTCTGGGCATAGGGATTCTCCAAAAGTGCGCCAGTTACGCCCATTCCTGGATTGCGACGCCCTCCGTACAGTCACTAATGCTCTCGTCATCTCCCATATAGATTATTGCAATGCGCTCTACATGGGGCTACCCTTGAAGACTATCCGGAGGCTTCAGCTGGTGCAGAATGCGGCCGCGCGGGCAGTTTTCGGTGCGTCAAGATCTGCACATGTAACACCGTTGCTCCGCGAGCTGCATTGGGTGCCAGTTTGTTTCCAGGTACAATTCAAGGTGTTGGTTATCACCTTTAAAGCCCTACATGGCATGGGGCCAGAATACCTGAGGGACCGTCTTATCCCCATGTTATCGACCCGTCCCACCCGGTCATTCAGAGAGTGCCTGCTACGAACCCCATCAATTAGAGAATGCCATCTGATGGGGTCTAGGAGGCGGGCCTTCTCTGTGGTAGCGCCCACTCTATGGAACATCTTGCCCCCAGAGTTGAGACAGATCTCCTCCCTCCCGACCTTTAGGAAAGAGCTGAAGACCTGGTTCTGCCGCCTGGCATGGGAAGGAGGAAGGGATAGTTCCTCATGGGGGTGGCTAATCCCCTAATTTTATAATGTCCTTCTTTTAATTATTCCATCGCCATCTGGATTTCATAATTATTTACTGTATTGTATATTGAGGTTTTATATATATTAGATTTTATTTTAACTTATTTATTGTGAACCACCCAGAGTTCCCCATGGGGGGAGATGGGCGGTCATATAAATTAATTAAATAAATAAATAAATAAATAAATAAATAAATAAATAAAAGTTTCAAGATGCATGAGTTGGCGGAGGAGGAGGAGGAGGAGGAGGTGGAAGAAGATCATTGACCAAGAGGCTTAAACTCATAGTTGTATTTATTAAAGAAGAGTTGTCAATCCAAACCTCATTAGGTCACTCTGGAACATGCAATGAATCTTTGGAATCTGTGCACACTCCCTACATGCATACATAATGCTGTCAAGACGCATGTGCTGACCGTAGCAAAAGGTGCAAAGCAGAGTCTCCTATGTGATGATGTTCTGGGTTACAAGGGTACAGCTCAGTCCACTTCTAGTTTAAAGTTGAAGTGCATTAGAGAGGAGAACAGGCACTTTGAAATTGCTCATCAACCTGGAAAGCAAACTGAATACACATACAGGTAGTCCTCGTTTAGCAACCACAACTGGGACTGGCAACATGGTTAAGTGAAGTGGATGCTAAGTGAAACTGTGATGGTACTTACGATCTAACTTCAGCTTTCCTTTGCTTTACAGATGTCAGGGTTTAGGCAAAGAAACCACGCTGAGCTTGAGATGAAACTCTAGTTCTTTATTGATCCTACACATACAGAAAATCTTGCCAATCTGAGCTAAGCCAACAGGCTCTGAGGGAAAAAACTCCTGTAACTCAAGGCGGATCTGGCCTGACCCTCTTGGCTGGGCGCCCAAGGTCCTCCACACTGAGAACGCGCTTTTCCCCCTGGAAGGTGCCCCCTCCTTCCTCGCCTGCGATCTCCATAACATCAGACCTGCGAAAGTCGTAAATGTGAGGATTGGTCATAAAGTTACTTTTTCATTCACCGTTGTAACTATGAATGGTCACTAAACGAGGCAGTCACTAAACAAGGAGTACCTGTACAAGCCACCTGGTCATAGTCTTTCCCGTTCTGTTGATCATCGGCACTGTGCATTGATGTGTTATGAAAATGTGAATTCTCTTTGGCTGTATGTGGGGAGGGGGCAAGCAAAGAGTAACTGGCCTCCTATATACAGTACAAGGATTCTCCAAAGTTTTCTCACTGGTAATCACACTAACGCAAGTAGTACACGCTGCAGATAGAGAAGAAGTAAAGACACAGCCAGGATCAGATAAAAAACAGACAGCCCTTATAAGGCCAACATCCAAACCTATACATTTGTCCAAGCAGTAGAATTAGAAGGGATAAAACAGCGTAAACCTAGAGGAACAATCATAATCTTAAAGAGTTTTGCCTTGCAGTAGCTGCTGTTCAGAAGTGGCCTTAGTTTGACATTGCATGCTGTTCTCCAGGGCTGGCAATATAACTCAGAAAGGAAAAGAACTCATGGATGCAAGATTCTGATAATTGGCAGGCCAAGGAAAAATGAGTGTGGGATAAGGGAGGGTTATTCTGCTCCCAGGCACCATACACGTTGCAGGCCCAGCCTTTGTACAAACAGGGGGAAACCTTAAAGAACCGCATGAGTTCAAGGGGGCCTACAGGCTAGTAGGACTGGCAGGTCTACAGTATATTGGCATACTGAATACGCCAATATCGCTGAAGCTGCTCCAGATCAAGATAGGGAGAAATTATCTTGTGCAGGCATCTGGAATGTTGCAAGCCCGCTACATGGGGTCACCTCCAAAATCCTGACACTTTGGGCTGTATGCTAGGTATTTGGAGAAAAAAAATGTCCTCCTGTTCTGTTCTGAAATGCTCTAGCATTTCTTCTGCTTCATTTGACTGCAAGGTGTGTTAGTTATCCCTGGCAGAAGTAACTTCTCTGGGGGAAAAAAAACTTTGATTCGACTATGTATGCCACTTAAGCTAACAGTATTTCTCAAGGCCCATTTTACCTACCTCCAAATAAATAAGCAGAAAAGAGCAGCAGATATTTGTCACAAAGGCACAGCCTTCTTTTATTCCTTTAGGAGGTCCAGCCTCCATTTTTATTCACAAGAAGTGAAATCTTTCTGAATCGCTTTAAAAGGCAAGGGGCAGAGCTCCCCAGGGAAATCCCGGCTTGCAGAAGGTTTCAGAAAACAGCACATCCCTATCAGGACTGAGATGAGAGAAGCTGTAAAAGTGAGTCAGGAACTGTCACGAGGAGTCATGGGGTTGAAGCCAAGAATGAGAGCCCAAAAAACATATTGGCGGTAGGAAGGATGTGCTGCTTAGACAAAATCCTGGCCAAACAGGAAATCTCTTATAGTCCACATCTACATAGGCTCATCAGGCAACTGTCCACCTGAGCTGCTGCACATGGAGTTAAGAGTTCCCCATTACAGCCTCCCAAGAACCATTGGTTGTTTATCCAGCAGTCTCTCCCTTGGAGAGGTCTAAATTGGACAGCACACACATTGGACACTTCCAGACGTAAGACCGAACCATCTTACAACCTTTCCAATTCTGATTCAAAACCAGAAATTGTGAAATTGTTCTGGCCTCTTCCAACCATTCGCAATCATCTAAGATATCAAGCTGTGGTGAGGAGAGGACACGTGGAGAAATATCAGGCCACTAGCACTCTCCTGTTGGCTCATCTTGTCCCACCACCCTCAATTCACATTGAAACATATCCCTTTTTCATGACATTAGACAAATAAGTAAGATATCCCCTCTTTTTGTTCCTTTATCAGTTTATGAGGTGTTTGGAGACATCCTGTAAAACATTCTGAGATGCTATGCATGGAATGAAGTGTTCATGGTGGGATACCATACACTGCAACTGTGCTTATTTTCTAGGCACAGATTTTGTCTCCTGCTACCTCTCTTGGCTTAAGATCATGTCTCTGATTTCTTCTTGGGCTGGGCATGGGGGGTTGAATTCACACGTTCTTGGTCACTATTCCAGTGACAGTTCCCTTCCCCAGAGGCTTGCAAAAGTTACAAATCTAAAAATACTTGAAATAAAAGAGAACAAGTAGGGACACAACTAAAACTACTCCAGCATCCTCTAATTTTGGATATATTTTAAATATATTGTTGTATCTATTGTACCTTTAAAAAAATAAACAAAGCCATCAGTATAGCTATGAGTGTTTCTGAAGGGGGATGACAAACCTCTCTAATCTCTGCTGCAAAGTATGGAAATACACATGAAGAAATGTTTTTATCCACTAATAATGTGGCAGAGAAGATTCCTATTTTTTCAACTCTAGATTTATCTAAAAGCATGTAATTTCTCTACAACTGACCAACCACTGATTTCAAACCCGAGTCCCCCTAATTTTTGTTCTCCAGTGTTCTAATCAATGCCAGAGAGCTGAGTTTGGGAAATGCAATTTTAATCTTCAATACTGTGTCTAGCTTGGGGGCAGTATGGGAAATTGAACTGGGACAGACAACCTATTTCCATACTAATATAGAACCCTTGTCTTGTGCATTTCCTCTGCTATTCTATTTTGCTGGACTTGCCATGACATGAGCTCCCGCACTTGCCCCAGCTCTTGCCAACCTAGCAATTCGAAAGCATGCAAATGCAAGTAGATGAATAGGTACCACTTCGGTGGGAAGGTAAAAGCGTTCCGCGCGCGTCATGCCGGCCACATGACCACGGAAGTGTCTTCGGACAACGCTGGCTCTTCAGCTAACAAACGGAGATGAGCACCGGCCCCTAGAGTCGGACACAACTGTGCAGGGGAACCTTTACCTTTACCTTTTGCCATGACATCTTCCATAAACTGGGCTCCCCAACTCTACAGCATTGATCTCCTACATGGCCTTCTATTTTATTTTATTTTATTTTATTTTATTTTATTTTATTTTATTATTTTATTTTATTTTATTTTATTATTTTATTTTATTTTATTTTATTTTATTTTATTTTATTTATTATTTTATTTATCTTATTTTATTTTATTTTTTATTTTATTATTTTATTATTTTATTATTTTATTTTATTTTATTTTATTTTATTTTATATTTTATTTATTTTATTTATTTTATTTTATTTTATTATTTTATTTTATTTTATTTTATTTATTTTATTTTATTATTTTATTATTTTATTATTTTATTATTTTATTATTTTATTTTATTTTATTTTATTATTTTATTATTTTATTTTATTTTATTTTATTTTATTTTATTTTATTTTATTTTATTTTATTATTTTATTTTATTTTATTTTATTATTTATTTATTAAATTTGTATTACCGCCCATCTCCTCCAACCAGGGAACTCTGGGCGGAGTTTCCCATCTTTTTTCCCCCCATTTATTAAACATGTTTCCCATCTTTCCACCAACAATGGTAAAACTGTAATGCTCAACAAGTAATAATCCATTAAGTTTAAAAATAATAAATAATTGATTAACAACACCCCACATGATCAAAACTTAACCCAGCAACATATTAGTTTAAATACAAAAAGTGTGTACTCTTGATGCAACCTGCAGAGTGCCAGGTTGAAGAAGCTTATTATAGATTAAATTTGGAGGTGGTTGTGTGCTTTCAGGTTTAGTGCAGTGTTACAGACAATGAGATAAATTCATTCTTAATCTTACGTACAGTAAACCCACTGAAGCCACAGAACATACAGTAAATCAGTCATAACTAACTTGGCCTATTGATTTCGATGAACTGCCTAAGCCTGATACAGAAAGGCAGCTTTTAGAAACTACGGTCAGATACTGAACAGATTATGGCAACTCTACCCCTTTTCCCATGTCAAACATCAGATGTACAGTAACAAAAATCAGAGGGCAGAATATACTAATACAGGTAGTCCTCAACGTACGGCCATTTGTTTAGTGACTGTTGAAAAGTTACAACGGTGCTGAAAAAGTTACTTATGACCAGTCTTTGCACATACAACTGTCACAGCATCCCCACAGTCACATGATCAAAATTCGGGCACTTGGCAATCGGCATGTATTTATGATGGGTTGCAGCGTCCCAGGGTCACGTGATCGACATTTGTGACCTTCCCAGCCGGCTTCTGACAAGCAAAATCAATGGGGGAAGCCGGATTCGCTTAACAACCACAGTGATTCTCTTAACGACTGTGGCAAAAAAGGTTGTAACATCGGGCACAGTCATGTGATGCCTCACTTAATGACCGCATTGCTTAGCGACCGAAGTGGTCGTAAGTCGAGGACTACCTGTAAAGTAACAACTAACATGCATCAACCTTAACTCAAGACATATTAAGGTGGCTGAATAAACAATAATCTTTCCACCCTGTGCTAAAAACATTGTAAAGTTGAAACAAGTCATTCCCCCAAAGATAAAATTTAGGAAGGAGTGAGGAGCAGTGATTTAGCAGAGATATTAAACCCATCACTAAACCGACATGCGAGATGTTCCAAAGAACACCCCTTAGCATGCCTTTGCTATGGATGAATTCATTGTCTTCTGTGACAGCTAGGACAAAACAAATGGTAATATTTTATTAGCATACCGGTGTAAGAAGCCAATAAAAACATTGCTCTTTTCCCTGATGGAACCAATTACCATCATTCACCACACTAAAATAATTCCAGGAGATGCGAATGAAGCAGTTTACTAAAGCTGTCCTGGTCTCAGGCTGGGCAGTCGCTGCTCCCAAATCCTCTGCCTGCTAAGCCTTGTCTCTCAAGGTGGAAAAGAAGAAGTACTGAAACAAGCTACTTACTGATTGGCGGAATAAATAAGGACTTTATTGGTGATGCTATGTGCGACCGTAAATGAAATCACTGCTATTCACCAATCTCAGCTCTAAGAAAATGCTGATTTTTTTTTTTTTTTTTAGTAATATCAGCTCTAGGATAATACTAATTTATTTATTTAAATGGCTCCTTTAATATTACCGCAAACCATTTTATTGTCTGTTTGTTTTTAAGTTGTACATAAGATGTTCAAAATAAAGGCAAAGACATATTTAATACAGGCAGCAATTGAGGGTTTCAGTATATCCGTTTTCTGAAACAAGGGGCTTAGGGAAGAAATGTAACAGACACCCCTTGCACAAGGGGGGGGGGCTTGTGCAAGGGTCTTGATCTGGATGGGGCCACTGTATGCATATTCAAATATAGAAACAAACGGAAGACTAGATTGGTGCTTGTTTTTAACATATTGTGCAATTTGCTCCTTAGAGTCTTAAAACTAATTTAGTTTTAATGAGTGCTGTGCCAATTTTTTTTTTCCTGCATTATTCCAGCCGTTGTCATTCAATCTGATGGAAAATAAATTGCTTCATTTTTTCCCCCAAAGAAGACAATTTTGCTGAAATTCTCCCTGCTCAGCTGCAATGTTTGGGTGCTTATCTTAATGATCAAATACGTAGCTCAGGGTGTGTGCACATGTCGAACTCTTCGATTGGTACATCTCGAACTGCCCTACCTTCCCACTATTGGCTCCCCACATTTCCATTTCCATTGAATCCTAAGAAGAGACATTGTGATGGAACTCACATCACAAAGGGAGTTGTATTATGGAGGAACTTGCATCATGGGGAAATTTACTTGATTTCTTAATTATGGATGTGCAGATCCAAGGCATATGTGTAAGTGGATATGTTCTACCCTCCATTGAGCAATCATCTCTCCACTGGCCTTCAGTCTTCCTAACTTCCAACTTTTCATTAAATCCCAAAAGAAGACCTCATGAAGGAGCTTCTCCTATGGGCCTCTTTGAGACTAGCCCACGTGGGCAGCCAAGAAGGAGGCTAAATCATGCTGGGAAGGTCAGTTGCAGAAAACTGAAATGCAGTAGCCTCCTTCACCACATCCAACCATTAAAAAAGGTAAAGGTTCCCCCCGCACATTTGTGCAGTCGTGTCCGACTCTAGGGGCCGGTGCTCATCTCCGTTTGTTAGCCCAAGAGCCAGCGTTGTCCGAAGATGCTTCCACGGTCATGTGGCCGCATGACGTGTGCGGAACGCTGTTACCTACCCACCGAAGTGGTACCTATTAATCTACTTGCATTTGCATGCTTTCGAATTGCTAGGTTGGCAAGCGCTGGAGCTAGTGCGGGAGCTCACTCCGCACGCAGGGCTAGGGATTCGAACCTCCGAACTTGCGATCTTCCGATCGACAAGCCTGGCGTCTTACCCGCTGAGCCACCATGCCCCAATCCAACCATTACATCAGCTCAAAAACACCCTCCCAAAATTCTTTGAAAAAATGCTCAAGCACCTTGAGAGAGAAAAACAGAACCCTCTCTTGCTGAGGAAGGAAACTTTCAGAAAATTGGAAGCTACATTTCCAGCAGATGTAGATCTCCTGCCACTATATAGGTGGAGTAAGAAGAAAATGCTTAGTAATAAGTGTTGGTGCACAGAACCTCCTGCAAATTTGCTATAAGAAATCCTGCAAGGTGACTGCAGAGAAGGCTGAACAAGCCCAAGACTGATTAAAAGTGTTAATGCCAAACATTGTACCCTCATCTGGGGATGCGGGGTGGGGTGGGGGCAGACATAGACTGCTCCTGTAATGAAAACTATGTCCAAACAGGAGGAATTGTCACATTTTTGAGCAACAAACTGCTGCTTCATCAGCCCTTCTTGCATTCCAACTAGGGCAGGCCATGGGGGAAAAAAATGTGTGCGTACAAGCACATGCACAAAACAAAACCTTGCTTGCCACTAGAAGTTGCTCCCTACAATTTGAAAGAAAAGAAAAGAAAGAAAAGAAGCTGTTTAAATGTCTCCTTTCCAAGTCAGCCCCACAGAGCCTGAGCTGCGAATACATTAGCCTTTAATGAAGTGAAACTCTCATCTTGCTGGAGACACCTCATTTAGCGCAATTGTTTCAGAGCCATTACAGAAAGACAATTACAAGGAAGCGGCGAGAGTAATTGGAAATGCTGGCAGGAGTTGGGCGAAATGATAATAAATAAAAATATTCACCCTAATAAGCTTCCAGGAGGGGGTGGGCTGAAGAAAATCAACATAATTAGAACTGAACCTTGGCAAGGAAAAACAGACAGCAGGGTGGCAAGTGCTCCACGTGTACAGGAAGGGGAGGGGGAGAGGGGACAAAAGTGAAATGAACTCAATTATTTACTGGATCTTCAGATCTCAGCACAGGGATGACCCGTAGAGAAATGGACGAGGGAGTTGCTCTCTGTGCAGGCGAGATCCGGGATGCCAAAAATGATTACAAAGAGCTGGCCTTGAAAAGCCACGCCAGAAATCATTTTTTGCCAAAGCCTGGGCTTGCAACTCAAAGAGGAGAATGTCTCCATGATTTAAAGCTGACAGATTGTCTTCTGAAACAGATGGATCCTCAGGATATGCTCGCATATATCTCCAGGCCCTTCTTGTTTCCTCTAAACTGAGCTGAGCTGAGCAAAGTGAAACTCCCAACCAGTGTTTCTCAGCCTTGGCAACTTTCAGATGTGTGGACTTCAAGGCCCAGAATTCCCCAGCCAGCAAGGCTGGCTGGGGAATTCTGGGACTTGAAGTCCACACATCTGAAAGTTGCCAAGGTTGAGAAACACTGCTCCCAACAGTCACAACCTCTCCCATAAAACCCTCACAGAAACAAAGATGATTTACAAGAGAAGACACGAAATACATAATGAATGATTAGATACAAGCTAGAGTTCTCATCCCAGCAAATGTGGCTTGTTTCATTCTGGCTGAACACTCTTTATGTGAACCAGCTATTCATGATGAGTGGCAAAGCAGGATGCGTGAATGGGCCACTACAGCCTGGTTCAGACCACATGCTAAACTGGCTAGTTTGCTTCTGATTTATTTGATTGCGGCCAAGCATTTTGTGTGACTCCAGCTATTGTAGTTTACAAACTGTTTAGTGTGTCGTGCTAAGGATTCAGTTTTTCTACTGGCTTCTTGAGAATTCCTTTCTAATTTCTCTTGATGGTGCTTTTGAGCTTTGTTTACTGATGGAGATGGCAGAAGGTGCTTGTTGTTGTTGGTTTCTGTGTCTATCTTTTCAGCTTTCTGCAGCCTCCCAGCTCACTAGACCTCCCAAAGTGCAAATGAAGTATGGGAGGCAATGCCCCATCAGGTGTGCTTTTTGGGTTTCTTTAAAGCAGAGCTTTCCAAACTTTTCATGTTGGTGACACACTTTTTAGACATGCATCATTTTGCGACACAGTAATTCAGTTTTACTAGCAAACCGGAGGTTAAACTAACTAACTTATAAGAGACAAGGACACATACATAAATTGTAATAGCGAAATGTATGGGGACACAACATATCTCATGAAAACAGAGTTCTTTACAGCAGGGCAAGGCTTGGACAGAGCTCTCCTCTTACAGCAGGGCACAAGGCAGGCACTAGGACCTGCGCGGAATCACATCAGGTTTGGAGGCAGCCAGGCACAAGGCAGGCACTAGGACCTGCGCGTAATCCTGGCAGGGCAGGTTTGGAGGCAGCAAGGCACAAGGCAGGCACTAGGACCTGTGTGGAATCCTGGCAGGGCTCGGAGGCAGCAGCAGCGAGGCGCTTGAGGGTCTGAGCGTCCGACTCAGAGGTTTCTCGTTATGTTCGTGCAACCCACCTACACACTGCAGCCAACACACTAACGTTTGGAAAGCTCTGCCTTAAAGGATGGGAAGCTAGGAACACAGACTGTTGTAAAGTGGACTGTATGATGAAAGACAGAACATTTACATAAAGCTGTTCACAGCTGAAATTAAACAGTTGCAAGCATGAGAATTTCACCCAAACACTTTTCTCCTTTGAAAAACATTTTGAAAGCAAGTTCCCCCCCCCCTTCAAATAGGTGAGCAGTGATAGAAAAAAAAAAGTACAGGATTTTTTTTCCCTGTACAGATATGAGTTACACCTAAAGCAGAGTTTGAGTTTTCCTGGTTGACTTCAGAGCAGGTAAGGGGAAGAGGAGAAAAGGGGGGAAAAACAAGCATTGCAATATCACGATGCAAGCACCGCCCGTCGTATGTGGGTCATGACACTGGACATACATAGGTAAGGATGTGTTTTTGCATATGGTTTTGTATTGAGTATCCAGATCCCATCTAATTTTTGTTTTACAATATGTTTTTATTGCTTAATATCTTGTGCGCCAGCCAGAGTTGGTTTGGAGTCGGGTGATGCCTAAATTAAAATAAATACATATATACATAAGTGGCAGAGCTTGCAACACTGATGAAACTGCCAGATTCTGAAGATTCTGTCTCATTTCAGTTGGAAGAAAAGCAAAGCACAGCAGTAGTGATCAAGCCACTGATGGTTCTCAGCAAGAATTCACACCAACCTAAGAATGGTAGCTGTGTTGCCTTTATAAGTTCTGAAAATGGTCCTCCTTCTCAACTGGGCATGTTCAAGCAAAAATCAAGATTTGCAGGAATCCGGAGGAGGAGGAGGAGGAGGAGGAATCAAGATAGCTGCCTTACATATTCTTGAAACAGGAAAAGTGAATCTCTCTTGCTCTCTCTTCTACCTACTTTCCCACTATCGCTTAATTACATTCCCTTTAGCCCCAGGAAAACTTAACTTTCATAATGGCAACCACATTACATTTTACTTTATGCTTGCCAGAAAGACATCTGATCTATAGAAAGAAACTTTAAACATTATTTTGGAATATCTATATGCAAGAAGAACATGAGGAAGAAAATGTTACCTAGAAAAAAAAAACATTCCTTTGGGCTGTGTGGAGATGATGCTAGTTTGCAAGAAAGGAAAAAAAACTAAGAAATTGTAATGCAGGCTAGTTTGTCAGAAGAAAAATCTAGCAATAAAGCCCATCATTATAAGGGATTAGCCATTATCTATTTACAATAATTCTTTAGGTAAGAGTTATGCAATTAGATAGACTCCTTTTTATTTAATGTGAAAACAGAGCACACTTCTGCAAAAACGTTAAGAGGAAAATGTTGACTCTGTTCACCATCACTCATGCAAAGGCTTTTTCAAGGCTTCTATTTAGATCCACACTTAGCAACAGCACTTAAGATGCCTTTATTTTGGCCTCCGGGATATTCCCCCCCCCCCCTCCAGTACTTTCAATGTTCCTCTTTCAAGCAGACTTGGAGTCAAGCATTCCGGAGCGCATAGCGACGGGATAATGTTTGTGTTTCTGCTCCTAGGTATACAAACAGAATTCAAAATCTGGTCCCACTCATCTTTCTGCACTCCCTCCCTCCAAAAACACAGATACACAGCTCTTGAGCTTCTGCATTCAATGGAAATGTGGCTTTGGTCTTCCCTGAGCAATAGGAGCTGCCAGATCAGGCAAGCAGAAGGGACATTGGAAAAATCCTCTTCACTCCTTTCCTATGAACAATACAACCTTACCTGGTGCTGGTCCTGTTATGCTGCATTGAACATTTCTGAGTTTAACCCCTCAGCAGTTGGTTGTATGCTGGAACATTCAATGAAGCACAACACAACAGCTAAGCAGTGACAAAGGAAGGCTCCTTATGAGACCCAGGCAAGAACCATCCAGTCAGATTTTGTCTCAAAATGCTAATTACTAGCAAAGTTAAGTGAACCCTAGAATAAATGTAGCTCACCAGAATCACTATTACAAAATATCACAGGACAGGAATCAGTACATATCACATACTGCCATGGCTTCCCAGTCCGTCCGTCCGTCCGTCCGTCCATCCTAATTTCTATACTAACCCAATCTCACAAATCTGGGAATATCCAAGAATCTCGAGAGCAATCTTAAAATATAATCAAACAAGTTAACAAAAACTAAAGTACAAAATAGATAGCTACCTTCCTTCCCCACTTGGCCTCAGAAATCAACAGACCACTTTAAAAGGAAGGTTTTCAAAAGCTTCCTAAAAGCCAGGAGTGAAGCTGGCAAGTGTATTTTCAGAACCAGTATGTTCCATACAGTTGGGGCCACAACTGAGAAGACTTGTCTTCTGCCCCACACCCCCTCATTTCATGTAGGGGCACACTTATAGCAGAGTGGACAGACTCATTTTGGAGAAGGTGGTTCCTTAGGTCATCAGAGAAATTGGAAGTTGCAGTCCAATGCATTGGGATGGTACCAGGTTGGTGAAGAAGGAAGCCTTATATCCTAGGAAGACTTCATATACACCGCCCTCAGCATCTGAGGTCTATGTAAGGACATCTGAAAGTAAACACACATGTGCACATGCACATATGCAAAGACACTGACATAGGGTTCTCTCCCTAATTTTCTTCTTCAAGTTTGCATATTTTTACTTGCTCTAATTCTGTATCTTTGGAAATATGTTAACTTGGGACATGAGCTTGGGTGTTTCCTCTTGTGACACCAAGGAACTTCCTGGAGAAATTCCACTGATTGGCTCCCTTATTGACCGTTACAGAATGACATATTTGATTTTCAAATAAAATTAATGCCAGGGGTAATATTAATTCATATTCTAATAAAAATCAAACTAATTTATAGTTCCCAATCTGATAGACAAACCAACATATATTTTTCCTTTGGTTTTTCACAATTCTCCAAATGTGATGCAGTTCCCCGATCAAAAGACACATAAAATACACAATAGAGAGGAAGAAGACTTGTGTACAAGAATATGTACACATTTTAATGCACATGGAGATACATACAGATAGTTCTGTAGATTAGAAAAAAAATCATAGACGGGGAATAGGGTGGAATGGGGTGGAATGAATGTACTTGAATAAAATGCAAATCTGACAAAAGGTAGAACACATTCCAACTCTCCTCCCACAATCCCCCATGTAGGCTCCCCTCACCTTAGAAAGTAATAACTGAATTTGTATTTTATATAATGTTATAATCCTCTTTGAGTACAGCTTAGCAGAACACCAAAGATAAAAACAGAACAAAAACTCAATTCATTTTGCACCACCAGATTTTTGTTTCTTTTTAAAAAGGTTGTGGGGAAAACCAATCCAAGCACAGATTTGGTTTCTCCCCTCCAGGAATAATTCTCTATTAGCACCTCCTGGAGGAAGGGAGAGAAAGCCCATTGCAAATACTTGTGGTATCACTTCACATAACACTGCCCTGATAGCTGTGGGCAGCAACAGCATATAGAACAGCTGGAGCAGAGGGTGTAGTTGTATATCTCCTCCCAGAGCAGATGTTGCTGCAGGGCAAGGAGAGAAGGCTGACATACCGCTGTTTGAAATAAAGAAAATAGAATTTTGGGAGCTACAAAATGCCCAAAATAAGAGCTACTAAAAAAAAAGGAGGGGGGGAGCTTGGAAACAGGCAAGCAAACTAGAATCCTTCAATTGCCAAGTGGATGGACTATCAGATTGCTTCTCTCTCTCCCTCAAAAAGGGCAGCAGCTTTTAATCAATAAAGGTACACAAATTCACAAAAGTATTTTAGGCTATCTCTGGCCCTATGCGTCAATCTAAAGATGCTTCTAAAAGGTCTTGTGAACATCACCTTTCTCTGGTCTTTCTTGATAGAAATGACTGCAGGAGATTTCCAACTGATCTGTGTTTTAAATATGTGGAGACAATCCCTGTTTATTGGTGATTATTCTGTTTGATGGTGTTTGTTCCTAATCAAACAATAACTTTATATTTATCTTTTGGAAGTACTTTGTTAAAACATAACCAACACAAGTGCTTTAATGTTCAGGGTTGAACACCATCTTAAACATCTCTAGTAGGATGAATATTTATGCATCATCCCACCAAAGGACAAAGTTTTGTATAATGTATGCAAATGCTGATATACGTTTACAAAAGTACATCAAGAAATAAGTACAGCTCATCCTAATGGGGAAGACTATAAGCAGGTGTGTTGAGTGCTACCTCGGTTTACCATCTAGTTATTAAGACCTGGCCCACACTGTATGTATGTATGTATGTATGTATGTATGTATGTATGTATGTATGTATGTATGTATGTATTTATTTATTTATTTATTTATTTATTTATTATTTATTATTTCTAACTTATATCACCGCCCATCTCCCCCCACAAGGGAACTCTGGGCGGTTTACAATCAAGTCAGCAATTAAAAACATATAAAATACTTTATACAATTATTAAGAATATAAAAATATATAAATATATATATATTTAAATTAGACTTGGACAAGAGACACAGAAGACATGTTCAGATTTGTTTGGGATCTCCTTTCTACCAAATCCCATTCATTTGATGAAAAAGAATTTGTTTGGGCATTCTCTTCTCATAGGAGAAGAGAATTTTGGAGAAATTCTCATGGGTGGAGCCTAGCGTTCTTGTACTTTTAAAATGCCAGGGGTTATGCATGCATGATTGTCCTGCCTTCCACTGTATCAACTCTCCAACAGTCTGACTCCTCCCTGACTTCCCCCAGTTCACTGCAATCCCAAGGGAAAGCCCATGTCCCACCAGGAAGACACTCCTCCTGTGGGACTTTTTCAGCAGCAGCACTACTGTTACTGCTAAGAGGGAGTCTTTCTTCTTGAGAAATCAGTGCAGAAATGTGGGACTTCCAGTGGGAATATGGCAGACTGAACAGCTTTGCCTGTGAGCTCTGTGGGCAAAATTGGCATCGTGGCAGTTTTTTTGGGCTCAGGCTGGTTTCTTCTGAAGCCCAGGAGCGTTTTTCCGGACCAAGGAAAATGCTCAGAATTGACCCTAACCCTAACCCTCTGGACGGCGAGTTGCAGCCAGGAGATCGTAGACAGCGTGAGCGATCGACGGGTAAGACTTCGCCAGGAGGCTGGGAATGCCATTTCCATGCCGCGCTGCAGCCTTAAAGGGACATTAAGTCCAGCCACCCCATTTCTAAAGCACCCAATTTATTTTTTCTTTAAGCATTTGTACCCTAAGAGAGGCTTTCTACATTAAGGAGAAACGATCTCTCTTCGTGCTTATCATTAATTTTGTGATTAATTTAAAAAAAAAAAATTAAAAAAAATTAAAAAAATTTTTTTTTTTAAAGCTTTGGATTTTGCTTTCCATCCAATACTAAGGATGGTTGAGAGTATGTTATTGTCTCCCTGTTATTATTTTTGTGCTAATTTTGAAGATTTTAGCATTTTTCCTACATGTTGAATCTGCTGTTCTGAACTTTTACTTTCATGCCGCTACTTTCTATGGGAACTGTCTGTGATCTTATCTTAACTCAGTTCGGAAATTTTTCCATTACCTTTCACTTCTGCCGGTTAAGTATCTAGGGGGCGCCATAATTTACTGCTTCAGAAATGGAGGATCTTAACCAGGCTTTCTCTGACTTTCGCCGAGATATTAAAGCAGATATTAAGCAGATTTTTTTCTACTTCTGCTGAGCTCTCATCAAGAGCCAGGGCTCTCCACATTCAAGGAGTTAGATCTGCCGGCCTCTTTTTTTTTTTTAAACAAAATCCATTCAATCATGTCCGATTCTTGGAGACTGCCTGGACAAGTCCCTGCGATTTTCTTGGCAAGAGTTTTGGAAGTGGTTTGCCATTGCCTCCTTCCCAGGGCTGAGAGAGGGGGACTGGCCCAAGGTCACCCAGCTGGCTTGGTGCCTAAGGCGGGACTAGAACATTTAACATCCATGGTAAACCTGTTTTTAAAAAATCTAAAATCAATAAAACCACAAAACAAGGAATCAGAATGGACCAAAACATTCTAACATTATAGTATGGAAGGATCTGCTCTAGTCAGTCCAAAGATCTTCAAAGAAGTTATTGAACTGATTTAAAATTGGTTACATGTTACAGCATCTAAGGACTAATGCCTCAACATGCTTCTATAAGTCAGCCAGGATCCTGCAAGAGAGAATCCACTGCCTGCAATGTTAGGAAAAAGCCTTTTTTCAGTATCTTGCCCAGAAATGGCTGACCAGCTGAGATGGTCAGAGATAAAATCTATATCCATCCAAACTAGATACCATTGTCATCAACTGGGTTTATCAAAGCTGTGTCGATGTAAGCCGTATGCAACCCATGCAGTCCATGTGTGCAAGAAAGTTATGATCTGGGGGCCTTTCAACTTGCCTCACCATTCCTCACTTTAAAACCCACATCTGGAAAAGAGACAACATTGTCAACTAATGCTGACTCAGTTCCGGATGGATTTTGTTTATTCTTAAGAGGATTTCAAAACATGTATAGTATGTGTAGACAGGTTACTAGGCTAAAGGTTTAGTTGGTTACTGGTGATGCATCTTAGGACTGAAAAACAAGAGCTTTCGTTGAAATCATTGGCGAGCCTTTTCCATAGCTGCGCCTTCCCTATGGACAGCCTCACCATAAGATATGTAGGGTCTCTACCTCCTTCCCCTCTGGAAGGATGTTAAGATCTGGATTTTCCTTGAGACATTGGGCCAGGATGGAGCCGAGTCCAGCATTTGTGTTCTTGAGAGGACAGGGTTATGGCGTCAGTGGTGGATAGGTTTTTTTTAAATCTTGTATATTTTAGTATCTGTATATCTCCTTGTCAGCCACCCAGGTTTGTTTTATATCATAAGGACAGCCATAGAAATGTTTCTAATAAGTAATCATAAATGATGATGGTTTCATATAAGAACTTCTAAAAATGGCAGAATGCAAGTGAAACGGAAACTGAGGCACTCCCACTGAAAGAGGAAAGAACGCAAAATGCCCTTTTGAGGTTATTCCATTATTACTGCTATTGCATTCCTCCTTGGTGCCAGTCCAAAATCTTAACCACTACACCACCCTGTCTCTCATGTTCATGTAACCCAGAATTTAGCATGGAATGCAGGGTCAGGAATGGATTTGTCCTCTTCCCTCTTCTCTCCTCCTCCTGCATGGTGGAGTGGAGGATTTTAGAACCTTTGGGTCGATTGCAGTTCTGGTGTGGCAAAACATGGTTGGTATTAACTGAGATAGATTTCAGCCTAATCAACTTCAAATGGTGGTTCCTAAATTGGATACATCAAGGCTAATCACAGTTAATGTTTACCAGCAATGGAAGTCAAAGCTTCAGAACATCCATTCAGCCATGCAGGATGAAAGAAAAAGGGTGCAATCCTGAGTTAACCATAGCACCTTCCTTTTGTGGCGTATTGTGAAAATTGTAGCTTAGCCTGACTATAAATACAGAGATGTCCTCAAGACCTGCTGCTCTTAATAGGGATCTTATTCTTTTTTTTTTTTTACTTTACAAACCACATCGAGGAGGACTGTTTTTTATTTTATTTATTATTAAATTTATACACCGCCCATCTCACTATAAAAGTGACTCTGGGTAGCTTACAAATAGCTACAAAACACATTATAAAATACAAATAGATAAAATTAATATGGGGCATTTGAGGGATATGACTGAGAACAACTATTGCTGGGAAATTATGTCCCACCTACCTTTTCTAGTGAACCACCTTCTTTCCATAATACCTAGACCAATAAGTGGGACAGAATTCTGGTTGCATTCGAATTGCACCCTTCTCCAGATTACTTAGATCTGCTCCAGTTGCAGATAATACCCAACCACCATGAGATATTAGACCTTTAGCTTAAATGCACAGTGAAGCTTTCCACCAAGTAAATTTTGGAGAAACGTCTGCTCATCTAAATGTTCATTGTCTGGTGGATTTTTGGCCGTTAGTGCAACTAAACAGGCTTTTTATTATAACTATTCTCTGCACATTGGTTACAGGCATACAGACAATGAACTGCTGGGGGAATTCCCCAAAGATGCCTCAATTATTTTGGCCTTCCCTCCTTGCTTCCTGTGGAATTGGGGGTCACAAATGCTATCGCTCAAGGGGCAGGAGAGGAAGTGAGGACCACCTCCCCGATTGGTCCTCGTTTGTTTTTTCTGTTTCACAAGGCCTGAACTGGTGTCAGAGCTCTGCCCTCGGCCTCTTGCAACGCCCCCCTCCCAGGGTGGCATTCTGGGCTTCCAGCCAAATGTTTCTCACTAATGTGGATTCAATAAGGCTGGAACTCTTGAGTGTTGGGTTTCTGGCCACCTGTTGGGGCAGCTTAAGATGTATTTTTGAAGGCATTTTGTAGCACCTCAGACATGGGCAGAGCCGCTTTTATTAGGCAAGCAAAGAATTTAGCTACACTTTCTCTGGCTGCTTGTCTTCTTTTAGAAGAAGCATGCCTTGGGCCATTGAATGCAACAACGGTGACAAAGCCAAGCATTCGTGGTAGCTATCTGCCTTGCTGAAAGCATTTTCCCTGTTTATCTTTGAAAATTTGGGAATAAAATTTGGGGGAAAATAGCCAGTTTGGTCTAGTGGTTAAGGTGCTGGGCTAGAAACCAGGAGTCTGTGAGTTCTAGTCCCGCCTTAAGCGTGAAAGCCGGCTGGGTGACCTTGGGCCAGTCCCTGTCTCTCAGCCGTAGGAAGGAGCCAATGGCAAACCAGGAGCCTGAGAGTTCTAGTCCCGCCTTAGGCATGAAAGCCGGATGGGGGACCTTGGGCCAGGCCCTGTCTCTCAGCCCTAGGAAGGAGCCAATGGCAAACCAGGAGCCTGAGAGTTCTAGTCCCGCCTTAGGCATGAAAGCCGGCTGGGTGACCTTGGGCCAGTCACTCTCTCTCAGCCCAACTCATCTCACAGGGTTGTTGTTGTGGGGACAAGAGGAGGAGGAAGGAGTATTAGGTATGTTCGCCGCCTTGAGTTATTTATAAAAATAATAAAGGCGGGATAAAGATTAAATAAATAAATAAATGTCTGGTATCAATAAATATAAAAGGGCTGCTGTTCTTGAGTTCAGCTATTGGCACTAACACTTCAGGATATATGTACTGGCCCAAGTAGAGCAGACCTGGTGTGGTTGCTCAAGAGAACTGCACTAGCCTTATCTGCAGACATTTGGGTGTTCTGGTAGAGGGAGGAGCATTTTTAACATGCTCTGTGTCAGTGGTTGGGGAGATCTGAGGAGTCTCAGGTTCAAGTCTACTTTTAGACATGGAAACTCCCCAGGTAATAATTGGGACAACCATTACCTCTCTGCCCAACCCAACACATAGGAGTGTTGTGGAGAAAAATGGGAGGAGGATGTGCTGTGTACACCGCCTTGATCTCCTGGTGGGATATAAAACTAACAACCAAGCAACAAAGTAAAGAGAATGCAGACAGCTTTAAAAAAAACACTGCTTAAAAAAAAACCCATAGTAGGCAGAAAAAAGGAGCGTGGTGGCTCAGCGGGTAAGACGCCAGGCTTGTCAATCGCAAGTTCGGAGGTTCGAGACCTGAGCGCCGCGTGACGGAGTGAGCTCCCGCACTCGCCCCAGCTCTTGCCAATCTAGCAATTTGAAAGCATGCAAATGCAAGTAGATGAATAGGTACCACTTCGGTGGGAAGGTAACAGCTTTTACAAACTGTTTATGAAGTTTGTACTCTAGCAGCTAAATAAGTACAATTGGAAAGTCTATTCCATCCATCCATCCATCCATCCATATCACCAGACCCATGTCAACAAGGGAGGTACAGAAAATATCTTTTGCAGCCATCAAGGTCACTGACAACGACTGCCAAAAATCAATAGCACTGGGAAGATGGAAACACCCCAAATAGTTTTATACTATAGACTATAGTTATAGTATATACTATATACTATATTAACTATATACTACTATAGTTTTATAGTAGGATGCAGTATACGGTAGTTAAGAAAATACAGAGAATCAGCTTTCTCCCACCCATCTTGACATATCCAAAGCTCCGGGTTCTGCGGATGTGTCTCTTGACTTTGCAACATCTCACCTCCCGCCCCCACCCCCAAAGGCTAACCTGGAAAGAGCAACGTTTGGAGCCATCGCTTTGTAGGCTGAAGTACCTGTTTCTTTTTCCTGCACAAGATTCTAACGATGGCCTAAACGCAAGAAGATACGCTCACTTCAATCTTAATGAGAGATCTCTTTTATACCTTGCCAATTCTTCCACCAATCACCCTTCAAGTGAAGTATCCCTGAACTGATTTAAAAGGAGGACAGCATACAGAGAAGAGCAGAACTTCTAGGAGTAGAGCTACAGTTCATTAAACTGTTAGCTATGATTTACATTGCCACAAATTACTACAGAGCATATCAAGGATTTGTCATTGACACCAGCAGGAGCTGGTCGGGAAGCATAAATATTGCTCACCATTGCGAAGTGCCCAATGTCACTGAGACATTGCAGAATCAATTCAGTCCAGATACTCCACCCCAACCCCATAGTTTCAGCTTATAGGTACTCAGGTAAGATTCTTGTAATTATTTTTCCCTTCCTACCATCAAATTTTGGGAGAGACCCATTTACTCTCATGGCTTTGCAGAAAAGTTCAACAAAGGGTAAGATTATCCTTTACAGGTAGTCCTCGCTTAATGACAACAATTGGGACTGGAATTTCAGTTGCTAAGTGAAGTGGTCATTAAGTGAATCTGGCTCGATTTTATGACCATTTTGTGGTGGGCGTTAAGCGAATCACCATGGGTGTTAAGTGAACCACGTGGTTGTCAAGCAAATCATGTGGTTCCCCATTGATTTTGCTTGCCAGAAGCCAGCCAGGAAGGTCGAAAATGGTGATCACGTGACCATGTGACACTGTGACGGTCATAAATGTGAACTGGTTGCCAAGCACCCAAATTGTGATCGCATGACCATGGGGATGCTGTGATGGTCGTAAGTGTGAGGACCAGTCGTAAGTCTGTTTTTTCAGCACCGTTGTAACTCCAAACTGTCACTATATGAATGGTTGTTAAACGAGGACTACCTGTACATTAAGTGACGTTGCATGTAACTGGCTTTCCATTTCCTTTTTGATCTGTAGGGGAAAGTGTGCAGAAGGCCAAGTCATCTGCACATGGCTGAAACCTTCTCAATCTCTCCTCAAGCACTTGAACTGGCAAAATGTTTGCCTCCATAAACAACACGCAAGGAATGATAAAGAGATGGGGACACTCTCCACGGTGCCAATGGATTTTTTTTATTTTGCAAGCTACCATCATGCCAGAGATGGGAACAGAATTTTGCAAACCCAATGGCTAGCGTAGAAAGTAGGAACATCTCTTTTCCTTTTGCAGAAATGTCTCGCACTCTTCTACTAACATTAATACAAAATGGAAGACCACCTACAGATGATATTTTTAAAACCTTGTGTAGGTCAATCTTTATTTGACTTACAGTCTACTTGTCTTTTCTTCAGTTTTATTCCCACAAGAAGTACCCTGCGAGATAGTTTCAATTTACAGAAAGGAACTGGCCTGGTTGCCCAGAAAGTCTGGAAAACATTTCCTTTGAAAAAAGCCCAGAAAATGCATATGGCCAGAATTAGGCACTAGAGCAAATAAATCAACTGGCAATGTATTCTTGCAATTTGGAAGGAGGTTCACTGCTTCCCCCCCCCCCCCCGTTTCCAATTCCACTGGAAAAAGTTGGTTTTCACCTCTAAAGGATCGGCATCATTTGGAACCCAGCTCTGCTATGAATCATCTTGTTCATGCACCCGAGCCAGCTCTTGGTCTGAGGGGTCCCTGAGGGGTCCCTGGGTAAGATAGGCTTTTGATGAGCCCTCTTTTTAGGGCCAGTCTGCCATTAAAAATCCATAATGCCTCGGAGCAGTGGTGGACTTGGTGGGGAATTAAGACTGGTCTGGAAGTGGTCCCAAAGTGCTGCAAACGCATGTCAGGTTTGGCCTATCATGAATGGAAGGAAGCAAGCCCTACTCTACTCCTGGCCCCCAAAACAAACCCCAAACTATGGGGCAGGGATGAACTTTCTACATCTTTGGCCAAGATGCCATCGCCAGAGCCAACTGGCAGTCTGTACCCTTCCCGATAGCGCTGGTCATTTGCATTTCAGCTAGCCTTGATTGAACAGAAGAACATCTTTGAAAGGATTTAATTATTAAATGGGGGAGGGCAAGGGGAGGAAATGCCCAAAGCTTCAGTGAAATATTCAGACAACTGCAGTTCCAGTGCCACACAAACAATTAGAAGCAGCAGCAAGCTTCCAGCATCGTTTTAGACTTCTGCGGTGGCTAAATCACTTGGTGGTCGTTGCTGGTTCTGGCTTGAAAGTGCATTTCGGAGCAAGTGGTTATACCCAGGATCTGGGTTTGCGGGGACACACTCCTGCACAGAGGAGAAAAAAACGTGGACAGAACAGCTGCTGCTACCTGATTTAGCAGCAAGCAGGCACAACCAGCGGGAAGGCTGAATAAAGCTGGCTAGCTTTAAAGCCGGCTGGAAGACAAGAAGCATATTAGCCACCCTTGCCTCACACACAACAAAGAATCGTTTCAGGGAGCTTTGAAAGCAAATTAATTTCCCAGTCACTGTTGGGAGACAAGCATTTCTGATTTGGTTTTAGTTTTGTTTTCCTTCTGTAGTCCTGGAAAGGTTTATTTAGCCAACAGTGGGGCGGGGGTGGGGGGGGGAGAGGACTCACTAACGTTTCCCCATATCCCTGTAGGGAGAGAGAGTCACACCAACCAAAAGGAGATTTAATTAGTAAAATCTCGTTAGGCAAACGAAATTATCCGTAAGACAATCCTCCTCTGGACAGGGGGTATGATTAAACAAAGCCATTAATTGAAAAAGTAGCTTCAGTAGCTCACAGAACTCATTCATCCTCTATACTGGCTCCATTTTACCTCTTCAGGGTTGAGTTGACTAGACTCTTTTCAGAGTTTAATGGAAAGGTTTCCCCCTCCAAGCATTTCAGAAATGTGGGGGGAGTGGGGGGTTTGAAATCAGGGCTTTGGATTTTTACATCTCATCAACAAGCTCTCCTTGCCAGATTTGGGTAAAAGTGGCTTGATTGCATAATGCATATTTGCATAATGTAAATTGCAATCTACTGGCAGAACAGCCGTGGTTGTTTTTTTTTTAAAGAAAAAAAAATCACAAAAAGTCTATATTTTGCAGGCAGATTTGAACTGGGTGGGGGAGGAACAACAGTTGTATTAAAATGAAGATGCTGCAGGTCTTTGTAGATGATGTTGATTAACCAGAATAGGAGTGATGATACCGAAGAAGCATACAAATGACCCTGAAGTCCTTTGATCTGTAAGATCTTTAAGCCTGAAAGTATTTTATTTCAGTTTGGGCTTGCCCTTAGCAGTGCTAAATCTAGGAGATTAAGTGACATGTTATCCAAATGGTCAAGGAGGCATCCAAGGTACTTCAACAATAAACGTTTGAAGAAAAATCGGAGAGGCACATTTACACCTACAGAACTACAGGCAGGCCTTTCAAAACAACAAAGAATTTGGGTGTCATGCAAGTTCTAACAGACACATTAATCCAGTGTTTCTCAACCTTGGCCATTTTAAGATGTGGACTTCAACATGCTGGTTGGGAAATTCTGAGAGTTGAAGTCCACACATCTCAAAACAGCCAAGGTTGAAAAACACTGCCTTAATCTGTATGTCCAAACAGGTTCTGTTAAATCAGTGTTTCTCAAACTTGGCAACTTTAGGATGTGGCTGGCTGGGGAATTCTGGGAGTTGAAGTCCACACATCCTAAAGTTGCCAAGTTTGAGAAACATTGTGTGAAACGCTTTTGGAATGGAAGTGCCTGCTCTTCAACAGAACAAAAAGTAGGATTGAAACTTTATTATTATATCACCAAATGCATCCTTCAACACCCTCCATGTACTGCAACTTTTCCTGCTTGCTTTGTCTTTGGTCTTCTCCATCACTGCCTTTCATTGCTTTTCACCATCTTACAGAGCTAGCTTCCAATTGGAAAGAAACCTCAGCCAAATGTTCTCTGATGCCTACTTGGTGGTTTTACTTGGAAGCAGTTTTCCCATGAGGGCTACCACCTTTATCCCCCATTCTTCCTGGAGGTTCTTGGCTCAGTAAGGTATCCTCCATCCATTATAAGGTAAAGGTAAAGGTCCCCCCGCACAGTCATGTCCAACTTTAGGGGCAGGTGCTCATCTCCGTTTGTTAGCCAAAGAGCCAGCATTGTCCGAAGACACTTCCGCGGTCATGTGGCCGGCATGACGCACGCGGAACGCTGTTACCTTCCCACCAAAGTGGTACCTATTCATCTACTTGAATTTGCATGTTTCCGAATTGCTAGGTTGGCAAGAGCTGGGGCGAGTGCGGGAGCTCACTCCATCATGCGGGGCTAGGGTCTTGAACCTCCGAACCTGTGACCTTCTGATCGACAAGCCTGGCGTCTTAACCACTGAGCCATTGCACCCCTCTCCATCAATTATACTAATGTACAAATAGGAGTTGAGATCCTATTCACCGGGACAGCACTTGAATGCCCTAGAATGATACTCCTGGACATCAGGGGTGCCCAGGACATAACATTCCAAGCCCCCAACTTTACAGAACTCCAGACAGACAAAAGAACACAGACAGACTAAATTGTTGTATCATCTTATCATGGCCACTGAGGGAGAAGAGATTGTTCCTCAGTGATAAAGCAGTTCCTTTATATTGGGAATCAAGTTCTGAAGCTGAGAACTCCAGCATAATGCTGATAAATACCAAATGTCTTCCTTTGGACCATGGTGTGTTCTCTATCCCATCTATATTATTGTTTTTTAGATTCATTTAATTAAAAATATCAAACCCTGGCATGGTGTAAAAGCACATGCCAAGGTTCAGCATATTTATTTCCTGGAATGCCTTTAGACTCCACATTGCTTCCAGCCATTCTCAGAAAATCAAAATGGTAGGGTGGCTGCAGTCTTGGGTTTTGTCTGGAAGAATACTCATCCAGAAAAAAGAGAGAGAGGGGGAGGGAGGGAGGGAGGGAGGGAGGGAGAGACAAGCTAAGACTATTAGGTAAAGTTCTTGGGCACTTCATGGGGCCATGGAGAGGAACCTCAGAAGCTGGCTTTCTAGTAAAGGTGTTTTAGAGGTGTCCATGTTAACCATGGTAGCCTTTTCATGAACAGGCAAATTCTCCCCATGGCAACTGTTTTATGACAGCTCATAAGAAGCTCCCCAAATTTCAAGTTCCCCCAAAGGCTGGGACCTATGTACATTTAGTTAGATGGGAACCAAATTAAAAGCCCCTTTCAAATTTTTCCACTCAGGACTGGATGGAAGGAGTTGTCTGCCGCAACAAGGCCAAGATATACAGTACATTCATGTCTACTCCTCAGTTTTAGCCGTAGACGAACAGGTTGAATGCAGCTAAAATCACCTTGAAATTCAGAGTTTGTCATGTTGCCCACAGAGCAATGAAGCTTATTTTGAACTGCTGAACAGACACAAATGTGGAGGACCATTGTGTTTTTCTGATGCATCTTTTAACTTAATGAACAAAAGCTCTTTGGGTGTTTTGTTTTTTACACTAATGCAAGTCTGACTACTGCAAAAGTAAATGAGCATAAGATACAGCTAGCAAACGGCCTTCAGCAACATGTAATTGTGAGGCTGAGGAGCAGCAATTCTTCGTGTGAAAACAGGGGCATTGCAAGTACATAACAATGTCCTTATTTTCATCTGTGAAATGCTAGAGGATATGATATTTCACATTAATTACTCTAGTTCTAAACACCTATTAAACTGGAGCCTTGGCACACATTTTATAAAGAGGAGGATGCATAGAAAGATCCTAAATTGCAGGCTGTTACAGCAATAGACCGAGGATCTGAGATGTAATCAACAACAAAGAATAATTCAGTACATTAAAACCGTGGACAAAGAACACATATTATCATGCATTAGCAACACCAAGACTTTTTAAAAAGGCATTGTTCTTTTTGAGTTTACTTTGATGTGATATTGCTGGCATTTGAACTGATCTTCCTAGGAACTTGACACTGGTATTTTCAAATGCAGCTTTGAAAATCTAAGCACCCCTGCTGCAAATACGGAATTTGAGGCCACTACTACATATTACTTATAAGAAACCTCTGTACAATAGAGCATTTTGCTTCAATTCCACTTGGCTTTTTCCCTGAGCGATGTGTGAAAGAAGAAATTTGGACCTTGAGGTCAATCTTGACTCCTGGCGACTGCCTGGACTATCCCTGCAGTTTTCTTGGCAACATTTTCAGAAGTGACTTGCCCTTGCCTTCTTCCTAGGGCTGAGAGAGAGTGACTGGCCCAAAGTCACCCAGTTGACTTTCATGACTAAGAGCAGGCTAGAACTCACAGCCTCTAGCCTCGTGTCTTTAACCACTACACCAAACTGGCTCTCAAGTAAGATAAGTCATAGAAAAACAATTGAAGTGTCCTGTCTACCCTTTTTATATTTTTCTGAGTGATACTAGGCACAGAAAAATATAAAAGGAGTAAACAAGGCATTCCAATTGTATGGATACGTTATTTATGGTTCACACCAAAAAGTTGTTTGGGACAGAAATGTGACCTACCAATAGAAATCTATGGAGATATCAAAGTCTTAAATGCAGAGAGCAATTAGCATCAGTTATTTCCCTCTTCCCTGCAAATGAGCTAATATCAACGTGATTTGGGGTATGAAAATTGGAACCAGTGCAAGCATGCTCTAATTTTCACTTGTACATTGTTGACAAGATGTACACTTAGGACGGCTGTATTCAGGGTTTCCTTTGTCAATGCAAAATCTCTTCCTGGATTATGTCTTTGAGATAGCTTTGCACCGCCAATAAACACAGGCACTTAAAGAAGATCACTATGCATGCTTTGGTTGGAGAAAAGAAATTTTAAGTAATGCAATGCCCTACCAAATGTCTGAGAAGCAAGCACCTACACAGAAACAGCATGCAACAATAATAATAAAAAAATCCCAATTAAATTCCCTTAGACCTCCTATAAGGACAGCTCAGCGGGAATTCTGGCTACCAGTTGCATGAAACAGAACGGCGAAGGAGGGAAATGTTTCTGGGACTTTTCCACCAAACTCAAGGGAGAACTGTTCTCATTGGTTTATGAGCCATATCTAAGTGAACTGGACCAGAGACGCTTCAAAGGCCAATCCTCCATTCACTCCCATTTGGAGTACACATTCATAATGTCCTTGTGAGAGTTGGACCATAAGGAAGGCTGAGCACCAAAGAATTGATGCTTTCGAACTGTGGTGCTGGAGAAGACTCTTGAGAGTCCCTTGGACTGCAAGGAGGTCAAACTAGTCAATCCTAAAGGAAATCAACCCTGACTGCTCATTGGAAGGACAGATGCTGAAGCTGAAGCTCACATACTTTGGCCACCTAATGCGAAGAGAGGACTCACTGGAAAAGACCCTGATGCTGGGAAAGACTGAAGGCAAAAGGAGAAGAGGACGGCAGAGGATGAGATGGTTAGATAGCATCACTGATGTAATGAACATGAATTTGAGTAAACTCCGAGAGACAGTGGAGGACAGGAAGGCCTGGCGTGCTATGGTCCATGATGTCACAAAGAGTTGGACACGACTAAACAACTGAACAACAACAAACTTGAAGCAGGAATTCACTCTCGCCAGTAGGGGGAAAACCCTTGAGAGATTTAGATCAGTGCTTCCCAAATATTTCTTCTGCATTTCTTCTTCTGCTATGTGCTGGAATTTTTTTTTTCAAGGGAGAGAAAAATATTGGTGACATTGTCATGGGTTGGGCATAAGGTTATCAGGCAGCTGAGGTGTGTAAGAGCACCCTGGCTGTCACAATCCTCTTTTCTGCAGTCTACATCCTCCTTGGCTTCTCACACTTCCACTTAATCCTCCGATGCAGCTTTTCCAGACCAGGAAAGAGGGCAGCCAAGGAGGCTGCAGAGCCAGAGAGATGCCTTCAAAAGATGCTAAAGAAATTCTAAAATACCCCAAGGATGAGATAGAAAGCAAAAATAACTTTTGCAAGGGGGAGGGAGGTGGAAGGTGGAAAACAGATTTTGGCCCAGGAGTAACGCAGACATTGACATTCTTGAATTATGGCTCTCTGGCTACAGCTTTTCCACCACCCATCCTTTACATTATCACTCATTTCAGGTCACATAGTGAGGAACACGTTTCTGCTGTTAGCATGGGTTGTATTCTAATCTCTGATGCACAAATGAACTGCCCCCACCCAACATTTAAAAAAAATCCATTCAGGGGTTACTCTCCAGGGATCAGGTTCACCATAATTAGGGCTTAGTCCTCATCCCCAAATCATTGGGAACAGCTGATTATAATGCCACTTAAGACTGCTGAATCACGTTGCTCAATTATCTTACTGAAGTGTATAGCAGTGGCAGAAAGGAGTGCAAGGAAGAACCATATTAATTGGTACCAACACACCTATGGCCATCTCCCCTTTAGTAACTTACAGCATCATCCAGAGCACTGTTCCTTAAACTTTTTTTCTCTCAGGACCCCTTCCCTCTTTTAAAAATGATGGAGGATTCCAAAAGAGCTTTTGTTTGTATGGGTTATATTTTATTTATTTATTTTATTTTTATTTTATTAATTCGATTTCTCACCGCCCAACTCCCAGAAGGGACTCTGGGCGGTTTACAAATCATCAAAATTACGAATATTAAAGATTAAGACATTAAAATAACCATTTAAAATACCATAAATATAAAAATTAAGAAGGCGATGTGTTCTTTCAGCCTTGGAAGGGCTATTCTAGGACTATCTTACTATACTAGCCATCCCCAGGAGTTTCTGCTCTTCTTTCTGCCTCAGGCCTGTTGGCAGAGCCAAGTTTTAAGTTGTTTCCTGAAGCCCAGGAGCGAGGTAGACTCTGGGGGAAGGATATTCCACAGGGCAGGCGCTGCTGCAGAGAAGGCACGCTTCCATGACCCCGTTAGATGGAATTCTTTAACCGATGGGGTCCATAGCATGCCCTCCCTGCATGACCGGATGGGACGGGCCGATGTGATGGGGATAAGACGGTCCCTTAGGTAACCTGGTCCCATGCCATGAAGGGCTTTAAAGGTCATAACCAACACCTTGAATTGCACCCGGAAGCAAACTGGAACCCAGTGCAGCTCACGTAATAATGGTGTCACATGAGTCCGATATGGGACTTCTAGGATGGTTCGTGCGGCCGCATTCTGGATCAGTTGGAGCTTCCGGATACTCTTCAAGGGTACCCCATGTAGAGCGCATTACAGTAGTCTATATATTTACCGATATTGACCGTATTAAAAATGATGCATTCGCTGCTGCTACTGCTTCTCATGATGGTTTGATGGGATTTTAACACTGAATTATTTTTCAACATAGGCTGGCAAATAATTTTGATTTCACGGACCCCTGAGAGGGACTTGGGGGACCCAGTGGTCCTAGGACCACACTTAAAGAAACACTGATCTAGAGGATTTTTTTTTCTTCAAAAGTTGGGTGATAGACATTTATGGGAAGGTGAGTTTGTCAAGATCACAAAACTCTGCTCCTGCAACTGAATCTCTTCTGTGTATCCTCATAGCAAGAGCTGTGGCTGTTCTGAAGTAAAGTCACTCTGAGCATGGTTGCAACTCAGAAAAAATGCAGTGCTGGACAGCTGATTCACATTTTCTGTTGGTATGGGAAGGAAGAAAGCTTTGAAATGATCTTGTCTCATCAGCTCTGTGGCCATAGTTTTCCTAGGAGACCCCCGCCACCTTTTCCCATCGATACATTAAAAGGTAAAGGTTCCCCCCGCACATTTGTGCAGTCGTGTCCGACTCTAGGGGGCAGTGCTCATCTCCGTTTGTTAGCCGAAGAGCCAGCGTTGTCCGAAGACGCTTCCATGGTCATGTGGCTGGCATGACGTGCGCGGAACGCTGTTACCTTCCCACCGAAGTGGTACCTATTCATCTACTTGCATTTGCATGCTTTCGAATTGCTAGGTTGGCAAGAGCTGGGGTGAGTGCGGGAGCTCACTCCGCACGCAGGGCTAGGGATTCGAACCTCCGAACTTGCGATTTTCCGATTGACAAGCCTGGCGTCTTACCCGCTGAGCCACCACATACATTACATGTGAACATAACATACAGAATTTACACTTTTTGTTCTCTTAATTGAGATTTTATTTTCACAGCACGGCTAAGCTATTACAGTGGGTATTTGGACCTATGCCTGTTTGCTTGTTGATGATAAAGAAATAATAATAAAAAATGAGCTACAATTTAATGAATAGAAACCCAGAATTTCTTGAAAGGAGGACGCATGCTGTCTATCAGATCCATAACCATTGTGGACAACACTGAAAATCATGTTCTTCTTTGCTGCAGATACGTTGCATTTTACAGTTAATGCACCCCTTTCTTTTTTCAAATTTAGGTCTCCAAGTATGGTTCACAATTCCAAGGAGTTATCTACAATTAAGCTGCTCCAGCCTTGAAATAAAATAAAAATTTATAACCTTTCCCTCCAGCTCGGCTGGATGCTAACTTTATTTATTCTGGGTTCGATTTAAAACAGCAGCAGCAACACTGTAACCTGCTAATTCAATTTAAAGAAAGGAAAGGTGACAAGAGACGTATCCCTCTAACCTCCCCCAAAATTGCCTAAGGCAAAAAGATTGAAATGCGGTAGCCTCCCTTCTGAAAAAGGTAAAAGTTAAAGAACTGTGAGTTACAACACTTGACTATGTATCACCAAGGAAAAAAAATCCCGATATCATCATGTTGCTCAAGGCTACTCGTGATCAACATCAACAACCTAAAGGTTCACTAGATCTGTATAGGCATTCCTACACTAAGCAGGTCAAAAAAGTCAAGACAATGGCCACAAGGGTGTGATCAAAGCTCGACCCATTATAGGTGATGCACATTTGACACATGTAAAAACCAGGTGGAGCAACATCAATCATACTGTTGTGGCTGCCGTCTTGATCTTTTTTTTCTATACCCTGTGGAAGGCCCCTGTTTAGGACTAAAGTATATGTTAAAGAGTCCCAGCAGAAAAGGTGTTTATTTGACAACCTGGTTGCAGAGATCAGATCAAACAATTCCATGTTTGAGGATTATGTGTGTTATTAGAACCTTTTCCAAAAGGTTGTGCATGTCAGCGGTTGTATATGCCAATGGTTTTGCAAGGGTACCAGTATCAAACTTTTGTCAAAGAACTACCTCTCATATGTGCACGTTTTAAAAGGAAATAGCTGAATGAGAAATTATTTCTCCTGACTTCAGAAAAAGCAGGATGAGGTCATTTAAGCCATCTTTCAATTCCCTGCTTAGTGTAGGAATGCCTATACAGATCTAGTGAAGCGCACCCCACTGTTTCCCTTAGTACTTTTCTTACTGCTAGGAAATCTTTCCTTACATTCCAATGGAACTTAAGACTGAAATTCCATGTCCTGCATTCTGGAACGAAAGGTCACGGCCTTCTGCCTTGTGAGATGCCTTCAGGTATTTGAAGAGTGCTATCATCTCTCTTCTCATCCTTCTCTTCTCAAAGCTAACCACAACTACATAGCTCCTTCAATCTCTCTTTACAGGTCTGACTTATGAAGGACTAATTTGTAGGATTTTAATTTGTCCTGTGTTGAATTTCCATCATTCAATAAAGTTGGCTGAATGTGACATTTGGGAAACTCAAACTATGGCACGAATTAACTCTACATCCTCATTGGTTGCTGTGTAAATTTCTTCCCCAAAGAGTACTCTTCCTCTTGCTGGTTACATGATTTAGCCCAGCGGACAGCTGTGGCAGGACCACAAAATTGTTAATATTTTCAATTACAATGGCTGAAATCTTGCAAGACTGCTGAATCTCATGCGTTTTTGGTGTTCCCCTCTGAACATCTTGTGAGACTTGAGGAAAGAATGCCAAAAATTATCCTGAGATGTTAACTCTTTAAAACTGCATTTTTATTTTGGCATACATAGCAGAATCTGTGGTACCCTCCCAGCTCTACAATGGTCTCTGGGCCATAGAATCAACAGTTCTAGTCAATTAGAAATTATACATCAGAGCAGTGTTTCTTAACCTTGGCAACTTTAAGATGTGTGGCTGTAGAATTCTGGGAGTTGAAGTCCACACATCTTAAAGTTGCCAAGGTTGAGAAACACTGCATCAGAGGGATGACATCATGCTGCTATGTAACAAATCAGAGAAGGCAATCAACCAAAGTAAGGGCAGTGGGTCCAGTCTTTGCTTTACATTCACAACCTAGTTCCAGACTATGACAAGAAAGGTTGGAGGCATTTCACAGAGCATATCTTTTATAAAATATAACCACTTTTTCTGTTCAACCTGCATTCTGTGGGTGTCAGTTCCTTTTTTCAAGTTCTGCAAGTGAAGAGTTGTTCGCTTTCCAATATATGAAAACATTGTCCTTAGATGGAAAAGTAGGAATGCTAATGTTGCATTCTCTCTTTCCATTTTTTTCAGCTCTAGAATGCAAGCGGAAGTGATATGGAACAATCACCGATGGAAGAATATAACATCGCTAATTTTACTTATTACGCAATTAAACCATAATCAAAACAAAACATGTAAAGCTATTTCTAGCTGGCTAGAGTGCAACTCCACATGTGAGCGGATCCAGACAAAACAGATGGGCTTCTATTCGATGGCATCTGGGAATATAATTTCATAGTGCAAGTATGGAAAATCTGGTATCCAGGAACAGTTTCCAGTGATACATGGAGGAGGGACAGCAATTTGGCGTGGCCGCCACTCTACCATTCTCAGTCTGTAATTGCCAGTTGGGATCCTTTTGTGGAGATGAAGAGGCTGTAATCCGACTGCACTTCGATAGCCCTCAGTGTGCCAGCCAGATTGCCGTGCCAGAAGTCCTTCCACAGCTATGTAGCTTTCCTTGGTAGAAATGGCCTTGCCAACAGAGCTAGCTGGGAAACAATTATAGGTCAAGTGTGTAAAGGAGTCCTCCGGGAAAGAATCCAGGGTTAGTCAAAGACTATTTTCAAACATTCAGTTCTATACAGAGTGTGCGGTTCAAAACTGGGTAATAAAATAATTGGCTACCTTCAAGGTCTTCGCTGCAAAACAAAATCAGTCTGTGCAGCTGGTGGCTGGTTGGGGCCATCTAAAATTTAAAGTGATGACTGTACGGTTTCCATCTCTTCTAACTTTCTGAAGGGAAGAACAGGGACCCTGATGGCCACGCTCCCTTGAGACATTTCTCAGAGATGAAACATTGCTCCACTGTTGGAAACACTGTTTAGAAAAAGGCTACGTTGCACCATTCAGGTTGGTGCTGTCCGCCAAGCGTTTCTTCTGCATTTATTTATGATTTTTTTTTTCAAAAGGGGGAAGACATTTCAGTGAAATATTCAGAGGTGGGGTGCAAGGTTCTTGCGCTTACCTTAGCTACATGGTTGAGGTATGTGCTGTGCATCTTTCACTGGACAATATTTTAGGGAGTCTACAGCCTTCCTGGCTTTTCATACCTCAGTTAAGTTCTAATGAAAGGATGTAGACTGCTGGAGAGAGGATAGAACAACGAAAGGTAGGGTATTCTCACACACACAGACACACAGACACACACACCTGTGGCACCTCTTAACTAAAGAAGTACAAAAGCATCACACTCTTCCCAGGAGAATTTCACTGAAATTCTGTTCCTCTCAGAAAGAAAATTCTCCTTCATCAAATTGACTGAGAACCAATGCCTTGTAGTGGTGAAGGTGTTGGACAAGGAGTGCGGAGTTCGGCTATCCTCAGCCATGAAAGTTCTCTAGATAACTGGATAATTCTTTCTCAGCCCAACCAACATCACAGGGGAAAAACCGGAGGAAGAATGTTACGAATGCCATGTTGAGCTCCTGTTCAAAAGGCAGGAGGAGGAGGAGGAGACTATGCTGGAGAATATTTCAGCCCAGTACTCATAAATCAATTAAATCTGTATCCGTTTTCATAGGAAAGCACAGGTATTACTACATCTATGCACTATATACTTTGTATTTATTTCAGCAAGACATTTCTTCCTGCATGAAATGGAGTATCTTTGCTCAAACTGCCATCAGAAGTTTTTATAAGTACTGCTTCAGTAATAATGTTTTTAAAAAATTAAATACCCAATTGAGGATATTATTTCCATCAGTTAAAAACTGTTTAATGGATTCAAGGATTAATCCAATTCATTAAAAGGCTGTCATTGACCTCCTGAATTGAGCCTTAATTTGCTGGACTGAACACCTTAGGGGAAAAATGACCACTACTAACCAAGTAATTAATCCTTAACCAAATTGGGGTTCATTCTTGTTGGATGAATTCATATGAATCCATTGTATGCTATTGAATTAAGCAGATGACAGGTTTAGCATTTAAGTATTTTTCACATTAACGGTAAATGGTACCCCAAACAGAATTGGTTTCTTATTTTGAAACAGATTCTCCTGAACATTTCAGAAGCCAAAAAGAAGCAGAAAATCACGTAAGAGTCCCAAGTGGCAAAGTAGAAACCTATAAGGGTAACATTAAATGAAGGCAAGCCTGAAATGTCAAATATTTTTTTCCGGCTTCCTGTCTTTTATTGGGCTGGTCTATTGACTCAGAAAACTCAGTCAAGATTATTAACTCGGGCAGAAGGAAAGAAAGGGGTATGACAGCCTCAAGAAGGAGATACTCATACAGAGATGAAATCTGAAAATGGCCAAGGGAAAGGAGGAGGGCAGGAGTCAATTAGTGGCAGCCCATTCCCACTTAGGAGCATAGGAACTCCAAGATTAAGCATGAATGAATATGCTGCACACATCTGTCTCCTGATCAAGGTTGGATGTTCTGGGAGTTAACAGGGAAGGGAGGACAGGCACAACCACATGGAGCAAAACATGAGAGAATGGAGTCCCAAATGCTGTTGAAGAAAACTTTATTAATCAGGCCCAACTTGTTTCAAATACGTGTTTTTCAAGGGCTCTCTGTACAGTTGGTTGAGATCTATTGCCCTGAAAGCATTAGCACAATGTAGCTGATGATCTAGGAAGATCTACTGATTTCAGGGCAATAGGTCTCATGCAATTCTACTAAAGGTAACGTTTTCCCCTGCACAGTCATGTCCGACTCTAGGGGCCGGTGCTCATCTCCGTTTCTTAGGCGAAGAGCCAGCGCTGTCCGAAGACGCTTCCACAGTCATGTGGCCGGCATGACGCACGCGGAATGCTGTTACATACCCACCAAAGTGGTACCTATTCATCTACTTGCATTTGCATGCTTTCGAATTGCTAGGTTGGCAAGAGCTGGGGCGAGTGCAGGAGCTCACTCCATCACGCGGCACTCGAGCCTTGAACCACCGACCTTCTGATCGACAAGCCTGGTGTCTTAACCACTGAGCCATCGCGCCCCCTGCAATTCTACTAAACGCCATTAAAAAAAGATGAAAATCCAAAGTATGTCACTGGCCCTCGGGGCTCCATTCATCCCCCCAACTTTTTTTCCTTATTATTCTTTTTCTGGGAATGGTCTCATCCCAATGCACCCAAGAGCCCCAGGCCAGGGAAGACTGGTCTATACTCTCGTTGTTGTACTCTCACCCAGTAAGCAGCCAACCTTGGTTAACTCATGAGAGTTAGGATGGCATTACTAGAGTTGGCTCCCAACAGCCAGAATCCATGGTAAGATTCTCCGCACTGCTGCATCATCTCCCCTGTTGTGGAGTGATAAAACCAGACTCTTCACCCTTGAATTTAAGGAAAAGATCCTGATCATCTTGGGGACACCTAGCATCAAAGGCTTATTTTTACAGAGACCTGCGTATGCTCCCAAGATCAAAAGGAAAATCCCTCCAGGAGGTTCAAGATAAATTGTGTGACAAAATTACCCACTCCCATTAGAAACCATTGTTTTGCAGTAAGTGCAGCTCTCCTGCTGCTCCCGGATTCTATCAGTACAAGCATTTTGAGCAGGCAAACTGTCTTTGTCTTAGCGGCTTTATGTTTCAGTGCAAGGACTGGGGGAAGGAAGGTACAAGGAAGCATCCTATTCTTTATACAAGGCAAACTGCTTCTTTGCTTCATTTTGCAATGAAGGTACAAGGAAGCATCCTATTCTTTATACAAGGCAAACTGCTTCTTTGCTTCATTTTGCAGCAGGACAGTCTGATGCTTTCCCCATAGCCTTTGTGGTCACTTAGCAAAGCAGAAACGGTGCGAAGGAAGATACGCAGTCTGCCAACCTGCTGTCAGTTGTAGCAACTGGGGGGGAGGGGGGAATAGCACAATTGCACTGGCCTTTTTTAAGCCACTTGGTCCCCCCCACTTTTTATTACAAAAGGGTTCCAAAGTAAATTCCAGCCTGACACCAGAGATGATGGCCTTCCTGCTGAGAATTGGTATGGGATTTTCAATATAACATTGACATCTACCTTTCACATCCAGAAATTCTGTGAAATGCAAGTGGAATTGCATTTGCACTTCACAACTATTCTCAGCCTTCCGTCTAGGTGACTAGATTCATAGTAAGCTATGATTTGTTTTAATCACTGTTTACTGGATACTTGACAATTGGCTGGGGTCACTCGTAAACCACAACATGTGGCTTGAAATCATAGGTATCTGATGAAGTGAGCTGTAGCTCATGAATTTTTAATGCCTTTGTTAGTGGGAAAGGGTGCTCCCAGATTCCTGATTATTTGCAACCAGTCTAACATGGCTCTCCTCCCCTAATGTCTAAAACATGGTTCACAGAACATATTAATCCAAATCCAAACAAACCACATTTTGACTTCATGCACTACATGAACCCAATCTACCGTGTACATAACAGGCTGAAGTCTAGCTTTAAAACAGAGCAAGATCCATGGCAGAGAGGGGGAAAGATAAATGAATGACTTGGGTGGGTTCTGTGCTACGATGCAATTTGGATGTGTAAACCCAGCCAAGAGATCCCATGATGCATAGAAATGCACAGCCAAAGGAATTCCAAGAAAATACCTCCATTGCTTATTACCAAATGCAGCATTACAAAGGTTTCTTCTTGCTACGCTGGTCCCACTCACAACATTTGATCCATCTCAGAGTCTTTATATCTGTCCTGACCTTTGACATCTATGTTCCAAGGGACGATCAAAGGGGTTAGTTTCATAAAGAAAGCAAGAGGCAAGTGAAACATGTGGAGCTGTTTCTTTTTCCAATGGGGTGGAATGCGGATCTGGTTATCCAGCTTTCAGGGTAATGTGTGTTGAGCTTCCCAGATCAATAACAAAGGTTCAAAAACAGGAAAGGCTCAAGCAAACAGAATGGCTCTCAATGCTGCTGAAGAGAGAAAGAAAAAAAAAACAAGCCAATCAAAAGAAAGGGGTAGCAAACTGAGTTATACAAAAGGAAAGGAAAGAATATTCTTCACAGTAGAGATTAAAAGTAGTCTGCTACAAATCTCCCCAGTAGCCAAGGTGGAGTCTTATTGCTGGTGGATCTATCCATCCTTTTTGTAAAAACAATCCATGGATGGGGTTGCATTGACTTTCTAAAATTTACAAGGTCACAATAGCAGCATCAGGTTCTTTGAAGAAGGACCTTGAAGAAGTGGTGCTTCCTGCAATGGCCATGTGTCTGCAAAACATTTCGGTGGAGAAGATCTATCTGCAATAAAGCTAGAAGTATAGGAAAAACGTTGCCATTCTGCACACAGACCTGGATCCAGAGCTACCTGTGGCTGTGCTACTAGTGCACACCTTTCAATATTTCTCATCAGAAAGATTTCCTGCGGGAATCCCCACTTGCTCTGTGAAGTCCTTTGTATAGCAAGTAGGGTTAGAGCAATTCAGCACAAAAAAATTCGTAGAAGGCAGAATGCCCCTGAGTGAGGGCATATAATTCTCTCCAACCAAACTTTTATATTTTTAATGCTTCCTGAGAATTTTAAGAATCCTGTTGAGGCTTTTCCCTGCCCCTTAACATTTCCTGAAAGTCTAATCCTGGCTGGAAAAAAAAAAGAGTTTTTGAACAGCAATACAGTCACCTTTTGGATGCCAGTATCAATAAGCCTCTGACTACAATGTGACACGTACTTATAGAAGTGAAATAACTGCACTAAAATATTTAATATACCATGAGAACAAAAGTATACTGTGAACTGATCTTCCATATCTGCAAAACCCAATCCAGTAATTGATAAAATCAGACCACTTATCTGCTAAAATGCTATAGTAGTTGTAATGGCAGTCTTCAGATGGTTTCACTGTTTCCATAAGATCTAAACATTTTGATTACCATTCCTTCTGTGTAGGAGGATAGAGTGCTTTGCCAGTCTCCTCCTCATACAATTTTTGCTGTGACTAACAGATTAACAGCAAATGAACATTTCTCTCCAGTCATAATTTGGACAGAAATAGAGCTTGATTTGGCTTGCAAGAATTAAAACAGGAACATAGGAACAAAGGAAACTGCTTTATACTGATTCGGATTTTAGTTATGTTGAGGCTAATATTTAGTTATGTTGACGGGCAGTGGTTCTCCAGAGTTCAAGGCATTTCCAGCCCCACCTATATGTGCTGGGACTGAACCTGGCACCTTCGGTATGCCAAACATATGCTGCCCCAATGCCACTGTGCTGGATCCCATAAGAATCTTGGAATCTTATGTCACCTTCTCTCCTGGAATGTACCACATCTTTCATTAATGCCTATGTAATCATTCTTTTATTCTAAAACCCAGATCATGGCATCTGGTCCCATCACTTCCTGGCAAATAGAAGGGGAAGAAATGGAAGCAGTGACAGATTTTATTTTCTTGGGCTCCAAGATCACCGCAGACGGTGACTGCAGCCATGAAATTAAAAGACGCTTTCTCCTTGGGAGGAAAGCTATGGCAAACCTAGACAGCATATTGAAAAGCAGAGACATCACCTTGCCGACAAAGGTCCGTATAGTTAATGCTATGGTTTTTCCAGTAGTAATGTATGGCTGTGAGAGTTGGACCATAAGGAAGGCTGAGCGCCGAAGAATTGATGCTTTCGAACTGTGGTGCTGGAGAAGACTCTTGAGAGTCCCTTGGACTGCAAGGAGGTCAAATCAGTCAATCCTAAAGGAAATCAACCCTGACTGCTCATTGGAAGGACAGATGCTGAAGCTGAAGCTCAGATACTTTGGCCACCTAATGCGAAGAGAGGACTCACTGGAAAAGACCCTGATGCTGGGAAAGACTGAAGGCAAAAGGAGAAGGGGACGGCAGAGGATGAGATGGTTAGATAGCATCACCGATGTAACGAATATGAATTTGAGTAAACTCCGGGAGACAGTGGAGGACAGGAAGGCCTGGCGTGCTATGGTCCATGAGGTCACGAAGAGTCGGACACGACTGAACGACTGAACAACAACAACAACAACAACAACAATCATTCTATGGCATGACAATGCATCATTCCAAGACAGAGAGACTGTCAGGGAAGGGGAAAAGGGCTGTCTACTGAGCTGCCATAGATTGTCCCAAATCTCCCCACATTTCTGAAATTTCTTCCTCCATCATTAAATTTCAGGATTTCTCTTTTTTCCACAGGGACAAAGAGTGCTGAAAAACGAACATTCAGTTCAACTCAAGCTTTAATACAACATTCAACCTTCTCTAACCTAAGGCCCTACAGATGCATTAGACTTCAACTCCCTCAATTCTCATCCACTTTTGGACATCCTGCCTGGAAATTATGGGAGCTGCACCTCAACACATCTGGAAGGAGTGAGATTAAGGCGGGCTGAATTAGAGGAAAAGACTCAGGTGGATCACTGGGTAACTTTAACACGCATCCAGAAAACTGGAGAGAAATTTGGATGCGCGGAAGAGGCTTTTAAGGAATCCACGAGAACTAGAGACAGAGATAGCAAATGAATGGGGGGGGGGGTCTGATAATGGGCTGCCTGTGAGAAGGTCTACTATGCTGTAACGTTTAATCACCAGCCTCCAGGAGCAAACACTGAATCTTGTGAGTCATACAGGGTCATGGATGAATATACTTCCTGCTCAGCCAGCTGCATGATGTTATATGATGTCAGGTTAGCAATTCTTACGATTAATTCAAATACCTATCGGAGTCTATTTTTACACAGGAGCGGTGACATCCACTAAGAACAGTGAATCACAGATACACATAAGAACCAGGGTGCTATCAAAACGGTGCCAGAAGCCTGCAATCACAAACAAGCTGGCTGAGGTCAATCCATATGGAGAACTGTACCCTGCCGTTCCACTGACTTTCAGTTCTAGAATTGGCACCCTGAATAAATGGACACAAGTGAAATCTGAAAGAGGGGGGAGCTTCTCCTGGCATGAGATGGTCAGAAGTAGGAAAAGAATCAACTGCCTAATCAAGGTTAGATTTGAGTCACAGAGAACCAAGAATTGGGAATCCAGTGAAGCAAAGCAGAAAGATCACCCGGAAAATCAGATTGGAGGACCACAGGCAAAAACATTAATCCTAAGAAAATGCTTGTTGCTCAGACAAAGTCCCAGCTCTAATAAGGTAAAGGTAAAGGTTCCCCCCGCACATTTGTGCAGTCGTGTCCGACTCTAGGGGCCGGTGCTCATCTCCGTTTGTTAGCCGAAGAGCCAGCGTTGTCTGAAGACGCTTCCGTGGTCATGTGGCTGGCATGACGCGTGCGGAACGCTGTTACCTTCCCACCGAAGTGGTACCTATTCATCTACTTGCATTTGCATGCTTTTGAATTGCTAGGTTGGCAGGAGCTGGGGCGAGTGCGGGAGCTCACTCCGCATGCAGGGCTAGGGATTCGAACCTCCGAACTTGTGATCTTCCGATCGGCAAGCCTGGCGTCTTACCCACTGAGCCACCACACTCCACCACCCAGCTCTAATAGGAAGCCTTTAATAGCATTTCTTCATCAGACAGGCCTCCAAGTTAAAGTGGTCAGTCCTGAGCTGCTGAGTTCTTTGCTGTCCCCCCAAATACTCCAGTTTGCAGTTCTGGGGATTTGCACAGAGAACGACAGCTTCCTCATTCTATTCCTGGCAAATTCACAACCCTGACCTTGCTTATCCTCAGTCCCTTGCCTTTACAATTGGTGGCATGTCTTTTTGAGACGTTCTTCCTCCCCATCCCAAAGCCATGTATGATTAGTTACTGAAATACATCAATTGACTTAAATGCAACAATTCTCCCTTCAGTTCAGCCCACTAGGTGATATTTTGTTTTTTTCCCCAAACAGACAAACTTTTGATGTAGCTAAAGTTCTCCATGTAAACAGTTTTAGTGACTGGAAGCAGAAAGGAAAAAAGGTTGCACAGGCATATCAGAAGTCATCTGGTGGAGCTTCTCCATAGTGACTTATAGCTTCTGCTAATGTCACCCAGCCATGACTGAGGCCATGAACATTTGTACGTATTACTGTTACTGCGTGACGATGGCTGAGTCACTAGTGGGGAACCTCCCTAGAATGAATGGCAGCCTTGACACTTTGGCAGACTCTGCCAAGGATGTGCAACTTTCACATTTGCTAATGGGCAACTAATGCATGAGTTTCAAAGCAGAAGTGAGCTTGCCTAAACATGGGTTTTGGAAGTGTCAAGTCAGTCAGACACTGCTTTAAAAAGGAAGAATTTGTTTGTCCTCTTCTACAGAGATGGTGAAGAAATAAAAGTAAATGCTCGCTTTTGGCTTTGCCTGTTTTTTTTTTTTTTTGTAGTATGAATGTCACATTTTCCACACTATTGGTGTTGCAGAGCTCAACCATGGAGAGATTCTGCACACTGTAATTTGGGATCCAGAAAATCTAACTAAAGAAACAGAGCACATTTTAGCTTTTTTTCATCCTATTTGAACATACTCTAGTAATTTCATTAAGCTTTAAAACAGCAAGGGCTTCATTATAAGACACCTTGTGGCATGGCACAAACATGTCACATTTCTGGTATGATTTTTAACTTCTACGCTCAGGACAATTTAGCTTACAATGCCAGTAATTTTCACTTACCCGCTTGAAAGGCAGAAGCTCAAGATCCAACTCCAGTAAGCATCTATGAATACAACAAAGGGCACTGCGTAAGACCAGGGCCACAATCTCAGCAATAATGGTGCAACATTGAATACGTTGGAAAAGGAAAAGAACAAATCCAAAGTTGGAAAGTCAATATGTAATCAGAATTATGAAAATTCAACCACATAACTCAATCAGAAACCAATTTATGAAGGATAGAGTACTCTCTGGATATGGATGGGATATGGAATTGAGTGTTGAAGTAGCAAGGGAGATTTAGCCAAAAGATCAGTGCCCTTTCTAACATTGAATATCTTCTAAGATGGTGCCAGTGGTAATAAATCATCTGAAAAACAAATGCATCAAGCTTTCACTTCAAAAACATTGCTCTTTTGTTGTTGTTGTTCAGTCGTTCAGTCGTGTCCGACTCTTTGTGACCTCATGGACCATAGCTCTACTCACCTGCTAATTTATGGAAACGCATTTACAACTAACCCATCATCTAAAGTTAAAGCAAGCTGGCAACCCTAACTTCTGATTTGTTTTAAATTCTGTACTTTTTCATTAACAGCGATGATTTTAATGAGGGAAGAAAAAAGGCAATGCGTGTAAAAATGTAACATTTGTGGGGTACTTCAAGTTAGAATTGATAAATGGAATGCAAACTAGAGAACACAAAACTAAAGATGGCATATCAGTTCTTATGGCAGTAAACATCTCTTACTCTACAAGCAATCCGTTTCTGCGTCCGAAGTAATTCTAAGCCAGTTCTTGTACATTAAAAAAAACCCAGCAATGACAAATGAGGAATGCCTTTTCGCCTGGGCAGAGTAAGATGTCACCGTTTGATAGCAGATGCTGAGGAACTGCTGTTCTTTCTCAGTGCTCTCACCAGCTGATCCCCATTCCCCTAAGCCAAGGGTCGGAAATGGCGGCTCGCGAGCCAGATGCGGCTCTTTGGCCCCTTGAGTGTGGCTCTTCCGCAGCTGAACTCACCCACGCCCCTTCCACGTGATTGGCCCCCTCCCGCAAACCCCGCCCCCTTCCACGTGATTGGCCCCTGCCCACAAACCCCGCCCCCTGGCTCTCGAACATTTCAAAATGTGCACGAGCATGTCAAAATGGCTCCTGGCATAAAAAGTTTGCCGACCTCTGCCCTAAGCTAAGCTGCTGCTCTGAAGATGGATGGGCTACAAAGGGCCATCACCCTGGTTAAAGAACACTCAGTTGTCATTCCACCCAAGTTCTCTATGTAGAAAGAAGGTGACAGTGGTGAGAAGGCACTTCCTTGTCTTTTGTCCCAGGAAGCAAATGTCTGAAAGCAGCCTGCCTCTCCTTACACTGATTTTTATTTTTTAGTGCTGGATACACAAACTCCAAAGAACTGTATCTACTTGTTCATATGTGAAGTTCATCCTTCGCTTGGTGGTTCCATCTGCCTCTCACTTCACTTCTCTTAACCTGAATAGCTAGATGGAGACTTTGAAATTCCAGTTGCTCTAGAGCAGTGTTTCTCAACCTTAGGAATTTTAAAATGTGTGGACTTCAACTCCCAGAATTCCCCAGCCAGCATGGCTGGCTGGGGAATTCTGGGAGTTGAAGTCCACACATCTTAAAGTTGCTAAGGTTGAGAAACACTGCTCTAGACTGACAAGATGGAGAACTGTAGCTAAGAAAGGAAGTATATGTGGGACTTCAGAGAAGAAAAGCAGATTGGTCCTTATGTTTTATATTTCATTCCTTGTCACAATTGCTTTGAAAGAAAACCCAGTTTTACAGCTGCATTTGCTACTCTGGAATTTTGTTTTATGACTGACTTTAGTGTGTAAAAGTTTTATACTATTTTACCTCATTAAATCTGCAGATTCCCACCATGAAATTAAACCCCCCAAATACGGTACAGTGAGCAGAATGTTAAGATTCAGGCCTGCCAAACTTCAGTTCAAACTTTCTATCAGCTACAGAGCTGATTAGAGATATAAAACAAATCAGTGGTGGATTTCTTTAGGAATGGATAAATGTGATAATTCAAAATGGGCTCTGCATCAGCATTGAGGGGTGCAATGGAGTCAATTATCATCCATCTTTCTCAGATCAAAACCTGCACAAAAGTGTTTATGAGCAATGTGTTCAAGAATAAATACATCTATGAAAGTTACACATTGAAAGATGTATTGATGTAAAGAGAGAGAGAGTGCTTACATCTGATAAGTTGAGTTACAAAATTGCATCAGGGAAATTGATGTATAGAAGAAGGTAATCAGGGAAATTTGTGTTAAAGGACAAGATTTCTCAGGGAATAAATGTGAAACACTACATATATATATTTAAGAGAAGCTGTGTACAGAAGGACTGCACGATAGGAAAACGTACCTACAAAAAGGTGTAGAATTTTAAAAACTTGCTAGGTTAAATTAATTTTAAATGATTTTGGGAATCATATAAAGAAATAAAGAAAACAGAAAACAGCAGCTTTAGAATATAACCACTTCTTCTCCTGTCCATAGGGGGGAAAAAAAACTCTTATGATGGCCCCCTCCACAATGCTTTCACACGTTTTTCTCAAGGTAAAGCTATTTGAATCATATGCAAATGTATTAGAAGTATCTGATTAACAAGCTAACCATTTATATGATTAATTTATTAGATTAATATTGGGAAATTTTTTAAGACTTGGGCATGGTTACCCAACTGGAAACTACATATGTATCTATCCTTAACTACAAAATATCTCATGAGAAACAGCTCATAATCTTCCAGGGCTTGCAAATCACCTTCTTCCTCTTTTTTCCCTCCATCCACCCCTCAGCCTCCCATTACTACAAATTGTTCACATACACCCCCACGCACACTCCCAGCCCTGTTTTGCACTGACCCATTGTTCAAAGCAATGCCTTAAACAGCTCATATTTTGTTAATTGTACAAGCCTAATGGAGGAATGTATTGGCAAGAAGGGGGTAACGGCCATCAGGCCAGCAATAAAACAAAATTAATGGTCCATAGGAAGAAATCATGTCCACTTAATATCAGCTTTGAAACTCTAATAAAATAATGTGATATCAACAGCAGCAGTGCGTTCTCTCTCATTCTCAGACGCTCATACACAATGTACGCAGATTGCTTACGCCACATTAAATCACTCATAAAACAGGCCCGGTTCAACTGAAGCTCACAAGATCCTCCGGGGAACATAGCAGACCAGAAATATTTTGGGTAAGGATCATTACCAGCATGCACAGCTGTAGTCACACCCACAAAATCCAGCCCAGAGGCAACACTGGGGGGAGAGAAGCGTATCTGGAATAGAGTATGCGGTCTTCATCAGTGCTTGGGTAGCCCGTTTAAAAAATGCTGCTCTGCTGAACGCTTTGAACAGAAGCTGGAAACCTGGCTCCACAGCATAATGCTGGAGAGGATGGGGGGACTTTGGCCTCTGTCACCAGAAGCAAGACAAAAGACAATACATGGAAGACAATTGGCTTTAGAAATTCCGTCAAAGCAGTAGAGAAGGTTCATGAAATCCTGGTGGCTGGAGTATAATTTTCTTGCACCTCTTTCCTGGGTGGAAAATCTGAAAGCGCCGCGGTGGTGGCAGCACACAAAATCCCGGAAGCGCCGCCACGGCGCTTCTGGGTTTTCGCGCCCCGCAGTGGTGGCGGCGGCGCTTCCAGGTTTTTGCACGCCACAGCGGTGGCAGCAGCGGTGTCCTGGTGTGCCATGCAAAAACCTGGAAGTGCTGATGGCCTGCTGCCGTGCGTGTGGCCGCGTGCGGCGGCGCACCATCAGCGCTTCCGGGTTTTGATGTGACACACCTGGGGCCCACAGGCGACACAGTATTGTGTCGTGACACACAGTTTGGAAAGCTATGATGTATGTGAATGTCCTTGTCTTTCCTTGCACTATCGTCTGTTAAGCAATATGTAGCATGCTAGCTTTTCTGGTTTCAGTACGATCCCAAGGGAAGACATCATGGGGGTATCCCTTCCATCTGGCTTTTTCAGCAGCAGGGCCACTGCAGTATCACTGCAAAAGGGAAATCTGCCCTTGAGAAATCATTAGAGAATTCTCCTTCTCTTGCTATAGAATCCAGAACAATGGTCCATTTAATTCCTCTGCTCACAAATTTGGTGGAGAATTCAAAAGACTTTGGTGCCCTCAGAAAGAACAGAGATAATCTTCCTATCTCTGTAAGCAATGACACTGTCTTAGTTCCAAACATAAAATCAGTTATGAGACTGATCCAAGCTTTCCCTCACTTGCCCAACAAACAGGAAGAGAAAGTGACAGCATACTGAAGGATGAGTTTACAATGCCCCTGGGGAATGTCCCTACTCAGTCTGCTTAAGCTAGCTGGCCCTGGGTGTTCTCTAGAGGAGCTAGTCCTAATACCTCCTCCCAATGTGATCTCTCTGCCATCTCCCTTAATTTGGGAGAATCTTGGGCCACCTGCTGTCCCGTAAATCACAGAAGGCCTCCCTGCAGTTCTTCTGGGAAGAAATCTCAACCACCAGCAGAAAGCTAGAAGAGATTGTCCCTGGATAATTGAGAAAGGGATGTTTTGATTTGCATGAGAAAAGAAAATCTAACCTGTGTCAACAAGGTTTTTCACTTCACAGTAAATTAGGCCAACTCTATTAAAACAAATCTCTTCCTTTTACACCAGCCCCTCCAATATTTTAGACCAATCATCTAAGTGAAGGAAACTCGATTTTTCTTCTCTTTCTCTCTCTAATACACAAACTGAACTGTGGATTTCTCCTCCAGAAGCTTTCTGACCCTCACTGGATTTGGCCCAATTACAATAGGAAGGTTGCCATGGATCTGATAAAGATGAGCATGATGCAAACTCTGTTGTGAGGTAAACAGACTCCAGCTGTCAGATAGTATAAAATGATACAGTCCAATGACTTGTAATCCTCCCACTGGACAGATGGGATATATTAAATCGATGTCTAACTGGTAGAGCAAAGAACCTCCTACACACCCAAAGTATGAACTAGTCTTTGTGATCATGGTTGTAATACTTTAAAAGTCCAGCATCTGAGAATATTCGGAAAAGAACCTCATTGCCCCTCTCTCTAGAATTTTGTTCAAATGTAGATGTATAGAACAGGGGCATGGTGGCTCAGCGGGTAAGACGCCAGCCTTGTCGATCGCAAGTTCGGAGGTTCGAATCCCTAGCCCTGCGTGACGGAGTGAGCTCCCGGACTCGCCCCAGCAATTGCCAACCTAGCAATTCGAAAGCATGCAAATGCAAGTAGATGAATAGGTACCACTTCGGTGGGATGGTAACAGCGTTTCGCGCTTGTCATGCTGGCCACATGACCGTGGAAACGTCTTCGGACAGCGCTGGCTCTTCGGCTAACAAACGGAGATGAGCACCAGCCCCTAGAGTCGGACACAACTGCACAAATGTGCGGGGGGAACCTTTACCTTTTTACTAGATGTATAGAAGTAATAATAATCCCATTGCATTTGCACCACTGCAAGTTCTGATGGGGTCACATTAAACTAGCACTAAATTAATACAAAGTACACAAAGACTGGGGTTTTGCTATCAAGCACAGGTGATCATGAATGGTCAATGGGCTCACTTTACATACTTTACAACATACACCAACTGCCTGTCTTTGGAAACCCCAAAGCCAAACATAAAGGGGGAAAATATTCTTCGCTGCATCATGATCCACTGACCTCTTTCAGGTACATACTGCCTCTGAATACAAGATTCCAGTTGTGTGCCAAAACAAATCCATTAATCTACCAGGTCCCGCTAGATGCTCTTTCTGTAGGTATATAATGTATTCACTGTAACAAGATTAACAAAATTACCCCATCTGGAAAATGCAGACCAAGGTAAATTAACAAGTGGTGGCCACAACAGAAAAAAAGTAATCTGCAACCACGCATAGCCAATGGTGTTTTTAAAAGGCAATAAAAGCAATGGTATATACATTCTTATTGTTAAAATGCAATTAGAACTTCTCTCGATATATACCACCTCTGGTCACAATGGCATGTTCCATGCTGTAGAAGCAATTAAAAAAACTCAACTAACAAGCTTATCCTGTTTTCCAGGCTGCTTGGTGAAAACCCAGGCAATAAAGTGACATTTCAGTCACATTTGAGCTCCCTAGCTAATTCAAAATAATCCACTTTTAATGGAAAGCAATATATAAGAGGTAGTGACATTTTGTTGAGTTCTTCTTTGTTTTAAGCTCCAAGTGTCCTAGAAGTTATCAAAGTTGCCAATAAACATACTACTTCTGCATAAGCTGGGTATATTACCATAAATATCTATAGGTTTTTGAGAGGCATTTTGTTGCATTTTTAAAATTTCAAGCTCCTGTGTTCCATATAAGCAGCTATAAAAATAAGCATGTCTTCCATTACATTGACCAGTAACCAACATACTGGTACACTGGTGGGTTCTCTTATTTATTCTAAAATGGATATTCAGTACATCCACTAAGGACAATCTCTTTCATTCTCTTTTTTTTATTACTACACCACAGAATTGTAAGAAATTGTCCCAAAATAACAGTTCAAGCGGCATCATATTTCAAAGAACCAGAACAATTAGATCTTCTGCTTCTTGCAGGCATTCCAGTACCTGCAGAGGTGGTTCTTCAAACAGAATCCTTTTTTTTAAGGATCTTTTTTTAGCATCACCCATGGGAAGTCTGAAGTTCAAAGACACGCACACACACATACAAATATAGGCATTTATATTTAGTTTACTACCTTGACTCACCCAACAATTGCTTACTGCTGACATGGTCCAAAGGATAAAACATAGTCCTCTGCTGTGCACTGAACGATAGCAATCAATATTGCTTAAAATAAAAATGCACTTTTATTTGAAGATTAGTCCCATTGACTCTAGTGGAATTTATCTCCAAACATACGCTGGGATCCTAGTGACTAGGAAGAGATGAATGTTCATAGGGAGAGTTGATAATTATATTATAGAGACACTACTGGCTCTAATATCCACACTTATCTTGATATTGTTTTGAGCCTGGATTTTAAAGCAATGTATTAAAAAACCCCAAAGCTGTTGAACCAGTAACAATCAAGGTATATAGTGTCCACCATGGGCCAGGATAGGTTTATGTATGTCTCCTGATTTCTTTTCAACCATGAGATCTGATAAACAAAGGAGGCCATCAACCAAAGACTAGATGAAATTGAACTTCAAAATAATCTTGCAACTGCCCCAAAGCTATACCAACTTTATAACAAATAAAGGAAACTGCAACTTGCACAATATCTATATATGTTATCTAATTCTCAATATTGCTGGGGCTTCTCTACAGCATGGTCCAATGTCCTTCCCTCTGCACTCATGGATGTAGATAGAACAAGATATCCCTTTCTCACAGAAGATGCCCCTGGGCCTTTGATGAAATTGAAAAGTTAGAATGTGTCTTTTTCAGGTGTAGATTTTACAAGGAATCGTGTTCCCAGGTAACCGAACCCTTAATAGATAGACTGCCCGTCCATTCAGACCAAAGGTATTTAGAACTTTTCCTAAAAGATAAGCACCCTGAAATAGCTTAAACAATTGCTAAATTCTATGCCCAAGCCATAAAGCTTTACTATGTTCAAACCCAACATCTTTACTGATTTATTAGATTTTGCTGAATTCTCAGATTGTATGTGGTTGTTTTAACTTTTATGATCTAGTCCTGGACTATAATAAAATATTTGTTCATTCACCATGGTGGGCCAGGATAGGTCTTAGAAAACAAAATAAACTTCAGTCTCCCTATCTCAACCTGTATCTTACTACAGTGAAATGAAGAATGCATTCATATAGCATCAGCTATAGAATAACCAATCAGCATTAACAACATGACCAATCAACAGAGTTGATTTTAACTGTGATCTGTGATGTTACAACAACACTGATTAACAGCTATGGATAAGCAATTACTACCAAACATATTCTGGGGTCACATAAAAAAATTGGTAAGCAAGCTTTACTGTAAAAAGAGGCAGACTGAAATTAACTTTACATGGTCAAGCCAAGTGCTTGCTAGCTTAGAAAAATGTATTGCTTTCCTTCCAATAGTTATTTTAGGACGGGCAGCTGAAATTTATATAGGATATAATTGTAGTATCAATTCCTTTTGGTTTCAGATGACCTGTACTTAAAATTCAACCCTTTCCCTATATAAAATAAAAAATTCCTTGCCTTAGACAGAATAAATTTAATATTACTCAGCGCAACCAGCAGCCAAATAACTAAAGACACAATATAACAATTCTAATTAATCTTTGTTTGGGCTGGATGTTTGAAAAACAAAAGATACAGCTTATCCTTGCATGGTGCATAAAATAAGGCTCTCAAAACGCATGTTAATAAGTTCAAAATTTATGGTCTTTGTGGACAGGTTTTAAAGACCAAGAGGTTCTCCTACAGCCCACCTTGAATCTAGAATCAAGGCCCACATCTATGGTAGAAAAGATAGATGAATACTAAGAAATCTAGGGACATCTCTTCTGCATCTTGGACCTGCAAACAAAGCTGTTGGCTATCATATCAAGAGACTGTCATATCAAGAAAAATGGCCAAGGTCTCTTCATGCTGATAAATTACACATAGAAGGATTCCTTGAGAGGGAAATATGATCACATCTGCCATTTCTATTTTTCCAGGCTCCTGTTTTTTTCTAGGGACATGCATAGTCTTGATAAACAGACCAGCATAGAACAGTGCTTAAAAATGGACAGGTGACTAGTAGGTCTGTACTGTGGTGGATTTCAGTAATGCTGCTGGTTCTCAGGAAGGAGGAAGCACATTCCAAGGAGGAGGACAAGATAAAAGGAGACACAGTCCAGAAATGGAATGCAGGAAAACCAAGAGGTTCAGAATAGCCTCGCCCTAGAGCCTTCCCAGGTTATTTCCCCTGAGCTTAGGTAGAGTAGCTTTAGTCTGGCAAGATTCTGTCTATACGATATGAGCAAATAAAGACCTGAAGTTTGGCTGGATCGATTCTCTGAAGTTCTTGGGCTGGGCCTGACAGTACTAAGATAGCATGCTTTGTCTCAAGTAGTTGTCTCATCAGTTGCAATAATGCAATGTGCCTCATCAAAGGACTTAACAAAACTTCTGGGGTCTCCTCTGCCCTTCCAGAAACTTCTTTAGAGACTTCCAGGGAGGGTCAGAAATGTCAGCTCTCAGTTACACAAGAAGAGTGACTAAGAAGACCCCAGAAATGAGACAAGACAAAGCAATGGGACCGTACTGCTCTTTAGAAGGGGGGTGGGGTGGGCATGTTACTTCACTTGAAGCATTATTGAAGCAACTGAAACACTCTGCCCAGGCCCAATTAGGCACTTAGGTTTTAAAACTGAAACAAAGAAAACAACAAACAAATAGAAGCAGTAATTTATAAGGAGAAGGAACATTTGGAACAGTTTGTTTGAGTAAGAACATATTCAGTTTTTATCCACAGAGGGGGGATGCCAGGTGATTGATTATGAGGAAGACATCTCAAAGCTGCAGTGCTACCACAAAGAAGATCCTGTCACTCATTTATGATGCTGGCATAGAAAGCAGGACTCTGAGACACCCCTTAGAATGTGGACCAAATAATGTGAGGCATCTGTTCAGTGGCTCTGTAAAAGCACCCTACAAGAACAGAAGATGTATGAGATGAAGTAACATCATATGATCAACAGAGATTGTAGAAGCAGGTAAGCAGTCAAGTTAAAACAGAAATTTGTCCCTGATTTCTGTAGAAAAGGGATTTGCAAAATCTGCAAGAACACTCCCTGCCATGACACAGGGAGCTGTGTAAAACAGAGGGGCTGAAAACAACCTGAATTTAGAAGTGAAGAGAGCGTTTTAAAAAGTTTATGTCAGGTTCAGAAAAAGTACATTAAAAAGCTTGCATCAAGGAGATTTACACAACAAAGAATAACTTCAGTGTGGCATTACATCAACTTTGAACTGGAGGCTATGAGCAATAAGCATAACCAGCCAAGGCTTTTACACTGACATGGGTTATGAGATGAAAAAGACCTGGACAGTTAAGCCCAACATTGTTAGCATCTATAGGCAAAACCTTTTGCCTTGCTTGCTGTTGCCAGACCATGAATTTTGAAATGAGGATTTCCAGGAGGATTACAAGATCCAGGACTTCACCCTGCACCATCCAAACATCTACTTAATTTTCAGCCCCAGCCCTCTGGGCGTTTATGAGAGATTACAATGTTCCTTGCTTACTAAACAACTTATTCCCCAGATAAAATAACATCACACTCTCTGTCTGACCCTGACACATAACCTCATCCTGGGAAGCTTGTCAATACATTCTTGTGAAATGTTTTCAGACCTCACTTCTGAAGCAAGGCTTTTGTGAAGCCTTCCTAGGCCTTCAACTATGCTCTCCAACATGAAAGAAAAGAACACAGTAAAGGGGATTTGACAGGAAGGATTATTCAAGATGCATAAGACTCATGCATTTTTAATGCTCATTCTGAACTCTAGAAGTTGAGGTGGGAAGACACATTTTTCTAGGGGGGAAAAGTCAGTTAACTCTATTTTTTTCAGTTCTGGATTTGAAAGTGCAATTTGCTTCAGACATCAACACTACTATCTACCAATTCACCCACAGGTTTTATGTTATGAACTACGCAAAGAGGAAGGAAGGAAGGAAGGAAGGAAGGAAGGAAGGAAGGAAGGAAGGAAGGAAGGAAGGAAGGCTTTAAATTTCCAGAGATTATTTTCCACTTTTTTCACTTTCACTTTCATTGTTTTTGCTTTTTTTCACTCCAGAGACAAAAGCCCTCGCACAAATTCCACATGGAGCTCATGATTAGTCACACCCAGTTTACATCTCTGAGAATTTATCCAATCAAAGTTTCTAGAGGCAATCTTGTAGGTTCCCAATTGTATTTCCCAGTTCATTTTGTGGCTAGAGGCTGAACTTTGGAAGGCAAAAGCGGGGCTCCAGATCACGATGTTTAACTATTGATTAAGATTAAATATGACATATCATTCAAACTGCTTGCCAAATCAGACCATTTATTTATTTATTTATTTATTTATTTATTTATTTATTTATTTATTTATTTATTTATTTATTTATAATTCGATTTATATTCACTGCTCCATCTCCCCCTAGGGGACTCTAGTATATATATAATGGTGGCAAAACATGGTGCATAGAACAACAGGGGGAAAAAATCATTGTAATTTTAGCAGCGTTCCTAATTTTTTTAACTATGTGCCTAATTTTTTTCCTGTGGATGTTGGATTATACCACTGTGCATACTTATGTATATGATCTGGGTCATTGACTGAACAAGAAGGAGGAGGAAAGAAGGAAATCTTTACCATGATTATTGACCAATTATTGATCCAAAAAGTACTCCCAACTTTTGGAGTACAGACCCTGGAAATCCACTCAGAGAGCAAATATGGCCTTAAACCAACCCTCTCCCACACTTTAAAACAATGTTTGCTCCACAGTTAAACAGTGCAGAGATCACATCTCCCAATTCAATGTTTGTGCATCTCATTTATGTTTTCTTCCAGCCATGTACAAAAGATGCTGTCTGCTGCATCAGTATGAAAGCTCACTTCTAAATGGAAGTATTTTTCAACCTATAATGCTCCTAATGCATGAGAACTTAATCTCAGGGTGAACAATATTATCAACTCCATTAAATATATTGAAATGAGTCCTGGAGTTTATATTGACCTTGCTGTACTTTTCAGTATTGAGGTTAAGTTGTCTGTTGGCTATAAGTGTGTCAGTAAAAATGAGAAAACCAAAAATAAAGAAGTTGTTGCTGTATAGGAAACTCACAAGTCTTCAGAGGTTCATCAAATAAAAAACACATTTGCGCATTAAAAGGATTAAGACTTTCATAAAACCCACTGCCTGGACCTGTTCGCATGGACTTCCTGGACTTATGGAATGTAATAATCAGTTAAGACAGGACGATCAACTGCTGCTCAGAATTGTTTGTGATTTTAGCTCAAAGATATGGCAAAGACTTGTAAATATATGGAGCTGGGTGCATTTCCAAACACATATATAATCATGGTAAGGCATTATTAAAACACTTTTAGGAATAATGCCTTTTCTTTTGAACATTAGGAGAGAAAAATAAGATAGGAACTCATCCTTTGGTGATTTATGACTTGCTGATTGTCAACATGGTTGGGGGCTTCTAAGAGCTAGACAGGGAAGCTTGAAAGAACTATTAGTTGATGGAACTGGGTCCTAAGTTAACACAATAATTTCTCAATGCAACTTCTTCACAGGGGACTAAAAGTGTGTGTGCACGCACACACACACAATGTGCTATATCTCCTAACATATAACACACACAATGAGTTATATCTCCTAACATCGTAAGATAACTAATGTGCCTGGTTGTCTATAGTTGAATGTTATTAATAAATCCTGGTTTAATCCAAGCCCTTTCTATAGCCATTTCAGTAGCACAAGAATCTGATACTAATCAGAAAATACAACACTTGAAGCCTCTAAAAAAACCCTTGAATCATCAAATTTTAAGTACAACATTTTTAATATTCCCAAGATAAAAGTACTCTGGTATACCAAAACTCTTATTGTGGCAAAATACCTGATTGGGGACTCAAACTTTTTACTGGTTATAATTGCTTTCCAGAAGCCTAGAAGGCCCAAAAGTCACACCCATCAGCATCCATGTCTGGAGGCAAAGCCATCTCTTTTCTGACAATACAGGAAAAAATGTTGAACAGAGTGTGTCACCAATAAAGGCAACCAATTAACCTGTTAAATTCAGCAGTATTTAAACGGCAGTAAACTATCTAAGGAGAGCCACTTAGGTGTAGTGGTTAAGGCAGCAGGGTAGAACCGCAGGAGGACATGAGCTCTAGTCCCACCTTAGGCACAAAGGAAGCTGGGTGTCTTTGGGCCAGTCACTCTCTCTCAGCCATAGGAAGGAGGCAATGGCAAACCACTTTTGAAATCTTTGCAGATTGCAGGGACTTGTCCAGGCAGTTGTCAGGAGTTAACACTGACTCAAAACACACACACACACACACACACACACACACCTATCTACGTTCCTGAACATTACCACCATTGAACTAATTTGCTTGAGAAATGGCAATTTTACTTTATTAGCCTGAAATTGACTGAGACCCAGATTTTTATTACTCTTCACTCATGATTTCAAGTGATAATTTCCTATGTCCATCTTTGTTGTGTTTTTTGGCAGGACTGGAAGAAGCAACTCAAACATTCTATGTAGGTATGAGTCAAATGTGGATAGGGATCTTTGGTAGTTGCCTTAAAATGAGTGATATTTTCACCTGCAGAGTTTGATGTTTGCCTCAAATGTTTCCTTTTTAATCAAAAGTCAGTAGCAATTCTAATTCTGAATGATTATAAGTAAGAATAGACACATGTTGGGCCAAAAATGCCCTACACCCATTGATGAAAAAGTAGGACGACTATTTTTGAAATGTTGAAGGACATGTCTATTATAAGAGCGATAAGGAGCTGGAGCTATGTGTCCTGGTCCATGAAAAGCAAAATGGGTAGGCAAGGAGATAACAGAGTTATGAGTCTTTCAGGAATTGTTGAACTACAATTCTCAACATAATGACCAGGATTCCTGGGAACTATATATCAGAAACATCTGGAGGGCCACAAATCTCTACCCCTAAGTGAAGAAGTCAAAGGAGAAGCAAATTTTCAGAAATACTTGAGGTTATCAGGCCTCAATGCATTTCAAAATGTTGTTGTTGCTGTTATTTACCTTTTTCAGAGTCAGTTGGAGAGATTAGACCTTAAGTCTACATCAGCTTTCTTCAACCTGGACTTCTTCAGATGCTTTGAAGTTCAGATCTATCATATCCAGGATTATGTTTTTGACGTCTAACACTTTTGGTCAGCACAAGAATGGGAAAGGCTGCTCTGTGTAATTCTAATTCTGGATTCACTGATGTAGCCAACAACTGTGGGGAACAAAAATGCCCCTGGGAATGACATTATGTCCTGATGTAGTGTCATTCCCACTGAGACATTCTCAGTGAGGAATGTCCCCAAGCTGCCATTAGTTGCAGTTCCACTGTCTCTGAAGTAGTGGAAAGCACTCTTTAAAAAGCAGTTAAAAGAAAACAGTACAACCCACTTAATGATAACCCTCCCTTCCTTCCAAATAAAGACTTTTCTGCTACCCTGAAATATCATTAAATTTTTTGAAGGATGAAATAAATAAATAAATAAATAAATAAATAAATAAATAAACAAACAAACAAACAAACAAACAACTAACTAACTAACTAACCAACCAGGAGTCATTTTTCTTCTCCTGAATTGCAAAACATAGCTCTGGCTATTGGGCAGTTTAAAATAAACAAATAAATAAAATGAAAAGACACAAAACCCACAACTGAACAATTAATTTGGCCAAGACCTGCAATACAGAATCTGGGGGTAGATGAACCAAAATAGTCTGCCTTAACGTAAGACAACTTTCATTGTTTATTGAGTTACTTCCTTTATATTCACAATTATATCTTCTTGTTTTTAAGTAGAAATGTTACAGACATGTTTGCATTTTATTTTAATCATTGCCTTGTCAAAGAAGTTGCAAACTCCAAAAAGGGGGGAAAGGGCCCTTCTAAAACAAAAGAAAAAAATCCTTCAAGGAATGATCTCAGTGTGGAATTTAAATGACTCCTTAATTCAAGAGATTGATTGCCAAGGGGGAAACTGTTTCGATAAACACTGATTTTCTCACACAGTGTCCCAGAGATATACTGAGAACTACCTATAGCCGCCCTGCATGGGGAGGTGAACATTTATAAGTAATTGGGCATGTTTAAACAAGCATAAAAGGAACTGAATAAGTAATGAGATTATTGCTGTTCCCCTAAAGACTGTAACAAAGGAAAGAGAACCATGCTTACTGCGCAATGTTGAGTAAGCACAACTTCTCTCTGGTAAAGCTCTATGCGTACAATTCTTTCTTTGAATAGCTCCATCTTGTTCTCTCTGCCCCCAGAATGCCCAGATTGGACACTTCCTGCACAGGGGCTCCATCACTAGCACCCTGGCCAAGCAGGGAGGGGAACCAACCGCCACGCACTGCCATGGCACCGGGGAAAATGTTGAAAGATGCAACTGGGCTGAATAACCAAGGATCCAGAGCATTATCATGACTTTGCCATTGTGGCAGCTTCACATACTGTATCGTAAAGGATCTGGGAGAAAGTCAAGCTCCCATTTCAAATCGGTTTGGCCTCTACCTTCAACAATCCTTCCTAATACATCTGTACCTTCCCATTTCTTTTTCTTAAAAAAAGGCTTTAAAAACCTACCTGTTTGAAAGCATCACATGCTGCTATTTCATTACTGTTTGACTGCTGAGGCTTTGGAAGTTTGTTCAGGTTGGCAAATGATGCTTGGATGGTTTTTTGGGTCTTTCTGAATTTCAGGGAGCTAATTCATTCATTCACTCACTCACAAAGAGTATTATGATTTTTAAAAAAAATAGGTATTCATTATTGTTGCACTTATACCCCATCTTTCCTATGAAATCTCAAGGAGGGCACCGGGGGTGTCTGAAGGGAGGGGGACTTCCAGACTCTTTGGCAGCTGCCTCAAACCAAAATGATTCTTTCCAAAGAAGGTTCTTCCAGAGTTTTCTTTATCATGATTTACTAAATGAAAGGGATGGAGTTACAAGAATTTCAGCAACTGAACCATTTCCCATTGAGCACCAATGTATCTCCTACAATGTTAAGACAGAGAATTTTTGAGCTTCTTTCTAACCGCCTTCCTCTCATCTGCTGGGGAGGCAGGTCTTTTCACTAGTGGAAAATCTTGCAGCTGGCTTGATATAACAGCATCCTAAAGCTTTATCAGAGCCAGTTTGGTGTAGTGGTTCAGGCACCAGGCTAGAAACAGGAGATTGTGAGTTCTAGTCCCGCCTTAGGCACAAAGCCAGCTGGGTGACTTTGGGCCAGTCACTCTCTCTCAACCCTAGGAAGGAGGCAATGGCAAACCACTTCTGAAAAACCTTGCCAAGGAAACTGCAGGGACTTGTCCAGGCAGTCTCTGAGAATCTGACACAACCAACTGAATTTTAGAAAAAAGCTTTATCGGTCTGGGAACCAACCATTACAATGACAAGTGGGGACTTGAATACACATCACCTAAGTCCTGATCTGGCACCTTAATCATTACACCACATAGGCTATTACCATAGAGAAAAATGTCATATATTGGTACAAGCTGTATTACCAGTTGTATTACATAAAACTGTATTTTTATTATCACTCACCTTAACCCCACCTTGGATGGATGCAATCCCAAATGGGGGGTTCAAATGCTTAAAAATCTGGAGGAATCTGGTAGCCCATTTTCAGAGTAACAGGGACATAAGCTTTCTTTTTATTCTAAAAAGAGGCTACCAGACTCCATCTGATTGATGGCTACCTTAGACTAACACAGTTCTCCTCCTACAATGTCTACATTAAAAATTCTTAGTTACTCACCCAGACCTACTCCTGAAAAGCAAATGGGGGGACAGAAGGTTTGTGAGAGGGCCAAGGTTGTGTATCAGCCTTTAGTGATGTTAAGCATTCAAGATGACATGCCTAATCACACTCCATGGGGAAGAAAGCCTTGTTGGCATAGCAGAACTGAAAAAATGCACATACTGTAGGTTTGCACTGAGTTTGCACTGATTTTTAAAAACCAGTTAAACCAAGGGAAAAAAAACCCTGGAATGCTGAGAGTATGCGCGCGCACACACACACATGCACACGAACACACACAAAGACTGACAATCTTTTCAATCTCTCCCATAACTATATGCCCAGATCATTCGTCCTTTCATTTTCAAGATTAAATGTACCAACGCTCAATCTTTGACATCTTCACTATCTTCACAAATAAATCACTCAACATTCCGTGATCTTTGGAACAATTATTAATTTAAGTTTGGGGAGCTGGTGGTTGTCCTGTGCCCCCCAGGGCCCTATTTTGCCAATCCTGCAATATCCTGCAATGGGAACTGATTGTAATTTACTGTTGATGGTCTAATGCCTTGGTGGTATTAAACATTCATTGATAATAGCTGCTGCTCCCTGTTTATGAGGTTGCCATAGGGAAGAGGGCCATAGCACACTGATGGAGCACATACAGTACTTCAAAGGCAGAATGCTGAACTCCCTCTTATCTCCTGCTAAAAAGGGATCTGAGATAGGAGAGGTGGAAAGGACCTCTCGGCATGAGGCCTTGGTGAGTTACCAGCAACCCAAATGGGAAATATCTGCTGAAATAAACCAGTGGCCTGAGGTTCATGAGCCCTATGAAATTGACAGGCTGGCCAATGAGAGAACTGGCACTTTATTGTGGTTTGTTCTGCATAAAAACCATGGAACAGAGAAGAAGGTGGTAAGGTGGCTGGGAGAATGAACCTGGCTTTGTTATTTGTGCCCAGTGAATGTTGCATCAGCAGAAGTGCTTATTCTGTACATCTCAGGACAACTCACCAGGGGTTGGACAGCTGAAGGGAGAATATGCTGGGCTCATCCATTAGATCAGTAACCCTTTGCTTTTCAGGAAGTACACCATGATAAGAGGGACTTAGTCCCTTGAACCAGTTGCAAAGAGATTACTTTACCCCGGGCTGCAAGACCAGATACCCAACGATAGTTGCCTGGGCCTGAAAAGTTGAGTAGGCTACCTTTGTATACCACTTTATCTTATTTATCACCCAGGGCAATTCAAAATCAAACACCACCTTTATATTTTGATAACAAAATACAGCTGTTAAAAATTAATTCAAATTTAATTGTTGTCCTAGACAAACCTGCTTCTTTATCCCGATTCATCTAACTTTCTGGAATGCAGCTTCTGGGGTAACCATCAGCAGCCAAGTTGATCCAAAAACAGATGTTCGCCATTGCCCTATTCCCTCGCTCATTAGCTGCTTAAGGCTTAAGGTTATCATCCTAACCTACCTTACGGGGTTGCTGACAATTACAAACAAAATAATATATGGGAAATGTATGGAGCACTCAAGCACACTTATTCAAGCATTTTTACCACTGCTATTTCAAGTATAGTGGTGGAAATTTCAAGGTGAGGTTTTACACACAATGGGTTCATCTGCTTCTTTTGGATTGGAATAGTGGCAGTAATACAAATTCCAAAGACATTGTGTATGTATGCGCTGGTGCGTGTGCGCGCACACACACACTCTCTTAGACAGAGAGGTAGACAAACATAAATAAGTAAAGAAGCTGCAAAGCAGCATGAAAGTGCAGAGTGCAATTCTGTCTGTGGATCTAGGCTGCATTTTAATCTGGCCTTGAAGACACTGCTCATCTTTGGGGCATTTTAAACTTCTGAAGTTCACATTTTATTCCCTCATGGCACAGAAGGCTTAGGAATTCTTCTCCTGTTCAATGGATTGGCAAGAGACAAAGGTCAATGGGAACCTGTCTCTTCTGCGACCTTTAGCCCCAGAAAGGAGTGATTTTAAGTGGTCTCTGTGGGATAAGCAGGAGCCGTTCAGTTTCTTAAGCATCTTCATATTGAACTTGTAGCAGAGGGGAAGAAAAACACACACTATTCAGGGTGCTTGAAATAAAAGGAGGAAGGAGGTGCTGCCCAGCGAGAGCTGCTCGGTTCTTGAGAGTGACTTTAAATTCCTTGGGGAAGTTTCTGTGATGTATTTCTTCTCTAGCAATAGGAAAAGGGCAAGAATGTTACAGTAAGCAAAAATGGGATTCATAATATGGCCATTAACTTGTGGAGATGGGAAGCCCTGCCAGATTATTCTTGAAATTTATATTGGGTCTGGGTAAGCTTTAAAAACAACTCAGAAAGGTGCTTTGGAACATGCTGGAGAAGTGATGCTTCTTTAAGACCGCGGTGTCTTTTCACCTACCTGCCTACCTGAAATGGATGCCAAAATGGGCTAAAGTGAACCTCAGGTGTGAAAACAAGGAGAAAGTAACTGAAATGGATTTTGTGTCTAACTCCCTGTCAGTTACACGTGTCAACATCAAAGAACCTTGGGGGGGGGGGGAAGGTTTAAATGTACATGCCATGCTTTCTTCATTCATGCAAGTCTTTGTTCGTGCTAACCTCTGTATACTATAATAAACTCTTTTGCTTCTAAGAACCTGCGCGTCTGTGGGTTACTTTAGAGCAGGGAGATTATAGATATTGGATGGAGCGCCTTACACTCCCTTGCATATACTTCTTCTCTCTCCAGTGCCTGTTCACTGAAGGCAAACCAAATCCAGGGTTTCTCAGAGCTGTTTCTCTTGGGTCCGATGGACCGACAGCTTGAGCAGCAACATGGAACTCTGTTCTTATATATGATAACAGCAGCAAGACTGTTGTATTGTCAAAGATGGAAGGATGCACAAATTCCCTCAATGGAGGACTGGATGATTAAGTTAATGGAATTGGCGAAAATGGCTAAACTGAGAGCAGTGATATAAGAAAATACTGTGGCTGGATTTGTTTCTATCTGGAGGCCGCTTTTGGACTTTTTGCTTGTAACACAAAAAAATGAAGTTCTGATTTTGGGTTTTGATGATTAAGTGGTTTGATTTTAGAGAAATAATGTTACTAAATGTTTAATTAATAGCAAGAGATTAACTTTCATGTACTTTTATACCTGTGCTGGAAAAGGTCAGAATCGACCTGTCTTATATGTTTTTCTGTCTATTCTTGCACTGTTTTCGTTTCTCTTGTTTCTTTTTTAGACTTGCACTCTATCTTATATTCTGTACTTTTGTGTTTTAATTCTATCTTGAAAAATTAATTAAAAAAACTAGAGTAGTAGTAGGAAGTAAATAATTAAATAAATGTTACCTTTGGGGGGGAAGTTGATTAGGAGGTGTGTGTGTGTCTGTGTGTGTCTGTGTGTGTATATGTGTGTGTGTATATATATATTCTTTTTCTTTTAATATAAGGGGATGGAGCAACTGTATTTAGTGATTTTTATAATGTGCCAATGATTTATAGAAATAATGTGATTTTCGTTTAATATAGAATAAGGGATTGATTATGGAAAATGTGTTGTATATCCTTGCTGTTAAAAGTCAGAAGTCACCTCTTCTTGTAATTTAAAAAAAAATCTTGTGTTTTTCACTCTTTTTTAGTTCTTTTCCTTTTCCTTTTTGTAGTTTTTTGCTTTTTTGTAGTTTTTATCTTTGTCTTAAATCTAATAAATTTTTTATTAAAAAAAGAGAAACACTGCCCTAGAATAATGGTCCTCTCCAACATAGTTCTAGAATTATGCACAAAGGTCCCATAAACCAGCTATCAGTAGACAGGCAAAAGAGACCAGTAGAGACAGACAGAGATGTCTACTATGTCCTGAATAAGAAATTAACCAAGGAAATGTGATAACAAAGGCTATTCAGACTGGACAGCTCACCATGTCTCCCCATGTGTGAACCACTGTGATTCCCCTCTTGGGCTATGCAGGGGGGAATAGAGAATTTGACTAGTGTTAATTCAGAGCTAAAACTTTTATGGTTTAAATCCAAGCAAAAAAGATTGATCAGCTGCCACATTTTTACAAAATTCAGTGAAAACACTAAGATAAACTGGACACAGATTAATCCTTATTGCTTGCATTAATTTTAGAATACACACTCCCTGTACCCAGAACTTATGGAGGTGGGTAGAGAGGGGGGAAATTGTGCAGAGACCTAGAAAAGGCTGGTTTTAAATGCAAATATAAAGGTTCACATACCATTCTAGATTGCTTGGCTGGTGGAGAAAGCACAGCTTGTACTCCTAAATTTATCGTCCAAATCACAAACATGTGCATTTGTAGAATGATCAGTAACTCTGCTGTCTGTGGAGAAGAATGAGACCTTTCTTTAAAAAACAACAACAACAACAGCAACAAAGTATAATCTATACCCAGGAGCCCAAGAAGGCACACACAAACATCTAAAAGGAGTTTGGGGAAGATGCTAATCAAATGAAATATATAGCAAAATGCACATAGACTAGATCCAAAATTAAGTACTTAAACCAGAACTGAAGTGGCATGGAACGCAGGCCAAAAAGAGAAACAGAATCCAAGCAATTTATTCTTAGATACTTTCTCCAAGTTTTAAGGCTACTCAAAGATTCAGTCTGATTGAATGGCCAACATTTTTAAGTGGAACTTGTTTAACCTCTGAATTATGCTGTTGCCCAAATTTTGCAATAGCTCTTGGCTATACTTTTAGAAGGGCACCATACAAGGCTAAACTGTATACAGACATGTATGTTAAACGATAAAATGTATACAAAAATATTTAGCTAAATATTTAAATGCAAATTTCAGTTTTGAAAATTAAAAAAAAATCAGTGTGGGAACAGGGCATGATGGACGTGTGTGAAATTGACAGGGACCCGAAGTAGTTTGACCTGTTCCTCCCCACCTCAATAATCCAAAGAGCTAGGAGGTGAGATTCACACAACTAGGGGGAGACAACAGATTGAGGTAGGCTTCCATACTAGTATATTCATATTCCAAGCTTGGATCCAAGCCAAAAAAGCATCTTCCACACTTAAGAAAAAAACATAAGCAGATTCAGAGGAATCCCAAAGTATTCAAAAATGTAACAAAATCATTGAGAAGGAGAAATAAAAAAGGGCAGGAGCCTAAACAGTTCAATATCTAGTGATCAGCAATGATTGTTTTGGGGGAGAGTAGAAATAATATTTCCTGGAAGACAATATGACGTGCTGGCCTCCTGAGGAATATTGCAACTATAATATCCTATTAAATGTCAAATGGAAAACATGGCACTGTGCTCAGAATAAGGAGCATCTGGTAAGGCTATCTAAAACAAGCTCTGTTAAGTTAGCTGAAAAATAGTTATTTACTAGAGCATTACATACTCTAGTCGGTGAACATCTCTTACAGCAGAACATGATTTTGAAGTGTGCACTATTGATCATTTTTAATTACTTGTTCTGATTTGTTCCAAATCCCCACAAATTATTTTACTTTAGAATACTTGTAAAATAACAGGATTAGAAGGGGAAGAATAAATACTAAGACTTGCTTTCTCTTCAGCAGCCATTCATTAGAAATTCAATTACACAAGTTCACAAATTGGCACCTGGATTTATTTATATTGCTTTTAACTTTCTGAATTGTCTGGTTATTAGCTTGTGAGTCTTTGGGAAGGTACTGCCTACTGTGTGCGTATCTAAATTTGAAATAAAATCTTGCTACGCTACCTAGAAAATTGCCATTGGCTTTAAAATAACCAATAAATAAATAAAAATTGAGATGATACTGGCTTTAAGAAATAAAATCTTATATTTAGAATTATCTCTCTCAAGTTCCTTTAGTGAGCTGAGCCAACATTTGTCATCATTTTCACAGAATCACTGCATCATGAAATATAAACATACTCTACAGTCAACCCGTAGAGGGAGATGGATGCTTAGATGACAAATGTTGGCAGAGTGATGTAGGGTTGAAATTTAGAGTTAGGGAAATTGCACAGTTTGAGTGCCCCATTCTAAACTTGCTTCCAGCTGATGCAATCCTGCATCCTGGATGGGGTGCTATCTTATCCAAAATGTTTAGGGATAGCCTTGAAATAGACTCACAGCAGTCCCTACGTTGGAGAAGTCCCTATGCGATCACAGAAGTCTTAACACAAAAATGTCAGCATTTTCAAACTGGTAAGAGCTGGAAGAAAAAATAAAGGTTGTAATTGTGAACTCCAAGTCATTAAGAATCCACAGAGTTCTGCAGGCAAAGGAAACATAAATCAGTTCTCTGTGTATGCCACAACTGTCTTAACCCCTTAAAAAAACATGCATTTGTTACATAAACTCCCACCCTCTTTCCCCCCCCCCCCCGCTTCACTAAACTGATTAATTAAATTAATACAAAGACGGTCTTGTTGAGAACTCCAGTCTCCTTGCATTCTCTCTCTTTTTTTTTTTACCCTTTTTTTAAAGCCAGTCAGGCAAACAGGAAACAAAGGGTTTAATTTTGTCTGGTTTCATGAAGGGTCCTGTATGTCATGGCCAGATGCTGGAACCCAGCCAGTTCCTTGGACCAGCAATGACGAGGTTGTTAGAGGGGAACCCTCCCTCCCAAACTCCTGTTTTTTTTTAAATAAATAAATATTTTGGAGCAGGCACATAATCAGCAAAAAGAAAAGCAGCTTGTGCACCAGCTGCAAATACCAGCCTAGCAGGGAACTGGCAAAGTGAAATATCAGACCTGAAAGACAAATAAACAAATGCAGAAGCAAAGGGTGGAGAAAAGAAGAATGAGGATTAATCCGAGATCAATATGGTACCTGCCACTTATTTGGAGATACAAGGGTGCTAAAGCACAAAACCTCCCATTTTTCAATGAGAAGCAAAAATTCTAATTTGCTGTTCCCCTGGAGGGCCCGGCTTAAACTAATCCAACAAATATGTCCAACAGAATTCTCCTTTGCTGGTTGCTATTCCTACCCCAGGCGAACAGGAAAGTTAAAACAGACATTTGTTTCAGATGTTTGGTGCTGTTCGCAACACATCTCTGCATCATCCAGGTTATTTGTGGAACAAAGGTGAGGTGTGCATTTGAGATGCAAATGATTAATGCAAGAATAAAAATTAAGACTCCCTGAATTCACCAGAGACAGGAAAATGACCCATTTGAGATGAAATTTCCCCCCCTCAAAAGAAGATTAGATAGAAAGAACTCATCTGCCCCCAGTACTCTATTGTCAGTGAACATAAAACACACACACACTTAGAAAATATTTTGTTCTGAATTAAACCACTATTTACCCTGCTCTATTTTACATCAGCCATTGGAAGACCTGAAAGACCAGGTTACGGACAGATTGTCATGGAGAATATCTATGTACTGTAGTTGCTAAGTGTCGACAATGACTTAATGGCACATAATCAGTCAATCAATCAATCTTCCATCAGGGTACAGAATCTGTGCCCCCCCAAAGCCCCTCAAAATATTGCCCCTTAATTGTAGTCTCTCTTTTTTTAAAATACAACTGATATTACATAGACAGCACACCTGCTAAAATTAAATTGTTTGCATAGAGTTAACTGCATTTAAAATTAAATTAAGCTAAATGAGGGGACACGCGTGCCTTCTCTGTCGCGGGCCCCACCCTCTGAAACAGCATCCCCCCTGAGATAAGGACAGTGCCCTCTCTCCTAAGAAGGCCATTAAAACCTGGCTTTGGTCCCAGGCCTGGGGTTAATGTATTATTCAATCAATCAATTTTATTTACGGCTGTATTATTGTATTTTGGCGGGGGGCTGTTTTGTTTGATTTGTGTTGCTTTTAAGATTGTTTTAGTCTGGGCTGTCTGTATGGTTTTATGTCTTAACTGTTTTAATGGATTTTTTGGTTTTGTACACCGCCCAGAATCCATTGGAGTTGGGTGGCTATAATAAATTAGAATAAATACATATAAATAAATAAAATGCCACTCAAATGCTAACTGTGGTCCTTAGCTTGACAAAAAATGTGCAACTCTTTTTTACCTCATTCTCCCCCCACAACTTGGTGCCCTTCATGTGGGCTGGACTTCAACTCCCACCAGTATGGAAAGCTTGAGATTGGGGAAGTCTGTTGGACCCTGGCTTGCAGAATTTATCTGGTCTTGGGAAGAAGTATCACCCAGCCTTTCTGCAGTTGGTATGGCTTTTCCATCTGCAAAGCATTCCATCAGAACAATAGTTGTCTTGTACAGTAGCACTGATTCTAAGGTGAGTATTTTAAGTCATTCCTTTAAAAACATGCTATATGTCTAAAAACTAGGAGGTACAAAAAGTAGGAGTGTAGGAATAGATCAGACCAAGGACCATCTTAGTCCAGCATCATGTTTCTTTCAGTGCCCAGCAGATGCTGTTGTTCCCAGCAAGCGGTCACTACTCGTTTGCACAGGAGATGAGGTGGAGGGTTCCCTCCATGAAATGTACAGTATAGCACAGTGTTTCTCAACCTTAGCAATTTTGAGATGTGTGGACTTCAACTCCCAGAATTCCCAGCCAGCAAGAACCATGGTAGGAGGGAGGGAGGGAGAAAGAAGAAGCGGGGGAGCTGCAGAAAGTGACCTGAGCTGGGCCCACCTTGAATTCTGCTTGCAGTAGTTCAAGCAGTTAGATTTGCATAGCTCATCCAAATTGCACCCCATCCTTCAGAAAAATACATTGCAGCAGTCATTCTAAGTAGAAATAAGAGGTGAAAAGGTATATAAAATTGCGAGCAGTTCTATACCAGGCTGATAAACCTCCCTTTGCCACCAATTGTACATGTTTTTATATTTATTATATACATTTCAACACTGCCTTTCCCATCCAGGTTGCATCAACACTGATGCATGGACTAGTACAGGAGTAAAGATCAGTCATGATTTGCACTGGTTATTGGCTTCTGTTATTTATTTTGCTTTTCCTGGGGATTGTTAATAGGCTTTAAACAATAAAAAGTTGGATTACTTTTTCTTACTTTCCCTTCTGCTATTTGCCTCCCTTTATATCCATTCCCTTTTTGCCAGTTCCCTTTCTCTCTTAAGAGCCATTCTCCACCATTGAGTTGACTTGCTATCAGCCCATCCTGGAGAGGGAAACACTCCATGACGTTTGCTATCCTCACTGCTGATCCCCATCCTGACTCTATTGCTTGTGTTCCCAAGTCACTGGCAGTCTCTGGTTTTCCCTCCAAGGAACTGCATGAAAAAGCCTACAGATTTTATAGACCTTGAGGTTGTTGATGGACAGCATTGGAATGTACTTCAGTATGGTACAGCTAATGAGAACCTAAAGGCTGGGGCAAGATAAGGACAGCATCATGGGACAAGTGGGAAAATAAATATTGCCAGGGCATCTTTGTGCCACAGTTAAAGGCATGGGGGCATAGCCATGGAATAAAGAGCTGCTGACATTGAGCAGCAAAGAAGGGAAAGGTTGGGAAAGGTTAAAAAGGAAATCAGATTTAAACAGAAAGGGACCAACCATCACCACCAAATTTTAACAAAATAATAATTCTTTAATGTATAGTCGAAGGCTTTCACGGCCGGAATCTGATGGTTGTTGTGGGTTTTCCGGGCTGTGTGGCCGTGTTCTGGCAGATCATGGCCACACAGCCCGGAAAACCCACAACAACCATCAATAATTCTTTAGTCTTCTAAGAGAATCAGCATCCACTGCTCCTGACTGTACCTCGTGCTTGCTTTTTATGTGCATTCTCCGTAACAAAGGAGAGAAATAACACACATTTGAAAACTGTCTGGAGGTGAGTAGAGAAGTGCATTGGCAATATTATAAGTACACCAGCCAGTAGGTACCCAAGGCTCCCTCCCCCCTCCCTCCCACCCCCAAAAAAAACTGGAATATGCAGGATATATTTATCAGTTTTCCTCTCCAACGTTGCTTCTAAGCAGAGAGGCTTTTAAATTCCACTTCTACAATTTTTAAAAAGGTGACTACTAAAAGACAAATTGGCTGGGGGAAAAAAATTAAGTAGGGAGAGAGAGAAGGAAAGAAAACCTTATAGGAGCCCCCCTCCCAATTAAAAGAAGAAGAAAAAACAACTTTGAGAGCATCCTGCATTGCAGGTGCTATTTCTCAACACTTCACATAAAGGAGCTGACTTTGTTTTCACTTCTAAAAATAAAGGGTTGGCAACTTGAGAAGATCAAACAGGGACAGTCTTTCTTCTCGCTAACTCACAGCACTGAACAACTCGCGTCCCCCTACTGAGAAAGCGTGCCCGTAGAATCGGAGCAATTGACTTAAGCCTAAAATGAACAGGCCCCCCATCTGGAGGAGGCGGTGTGTGTACAGCGTTCATCTGGGGGACCATTTTAAAGTAATAGGCTGCCCTATGCAGAGAACGCTCTGCCTTCTGCCAAATTTTGCAATAGAACTTCGTGGCTGCCACCCCAATGACGCCTTCCAAAGTCATGGCATGCAGGGATCCCAACTTGACAAGTGAAGATCATAGACTAGATATTGTGCACTAAGCCCCTCTAAGGGTGCAATTAATTCCGAGTGAAAAGCTTTCTGTAATTCACACAGAGATAAAAGCAGAGCTATCCCCAGGACTATCAACCTGGGGAAAAAATGGTCCTCTGTACAGCAAAATCCAAACTGAAATGGTTATGGGGAAGGAAACAATATGGTGACCTACCTTGAGAAAACCTTGGCTGCATTCCAGCTATCTTACTAGCTTTACTATGAAGCCAGATTGTTCACTTAAGTACCCTCTAGTGCAGGGCTTTCCAAAGTTTTTCCCGCGGCGACACACCAACCGGCGTTGGTGTGTCGCCGCGGGAAAACCTGGAAGCGCCGTCCTTGCGGCAGCGCGCAAAAACCCGCAAGCGCTGATGATGATCAGCGCTTCCGGGTTGTGTGGCGACACACCAGACTGTGTGTGGCGACACACTTTTGTGTCGCGACACACAGTTTGGAAAGCTCTGCTCTAGTGTAAGAAGTTTATTTGGTATAAATTCTCCACAGAGTCTCTGTCCCAGCACTCTGGGAAATGTTTGGGTTGAGACTTTGGCGGGTGGGGATGGACACAGAAAACTCCATCTGTGCCCCAACCGCTTCCTTCTCTAGAAAGAGATATTTGAAGCTATCAACACTGGAGGATGCAGAAGGAATTATTCAGCGGGCTACAAAAAGCTTTGTATGTGAGATTGGAGAGAGAGAGAGAAAGAGAGAGAGATGGAAAAGGATAGCAATCACATCATAAATGTGTAATATCTGGTAGCAGGGAGCATTTCCTAATGGAGGGAACTATTATTAGATGATGGAATTGGCCACCTAAGAAAAATGGTGAGAACCCTGTTGCTAAAGAAATAGGACATCAAGGTCCACTTTGAGCTATACGAAAATGAAACACTATGAGAGGGGATTATGACTTTTTTCTTTCTTTCTGATTCGCTTCCTTCATCGCAAAAATGCCTTGGTCACAAGATAGCTGGGTTTGTACAAGAGACTAAAATGAGGATGAGTATTTAATAGTTGAGCATGTTGTGGAAATCAGGCCAGGACCTTCAGTCATACATAATATCACTTATTTGCTTGAGAACAGCATGCTTAAGTGAACACAGCAACTGCATTCTGTTAGCGTGGGTTTAGCATGTTGTGTGAAATCAGCCGTTGGGGCATATTGTCATTTTACAAACCCAAGCGTCTCTTCAATTGAAATTGAAGTGAAACCTAAAGGAACTCCGCAAGTTCCAGTGGTTGGCACACTTAATTCAAATGGCTGATTGCTAATCTTATTGGTCACCCCAAAATGACAAGTTTGAGCATAATGTTTTCATCTCCAGAAATGTTTTCTGTGCCTTTGCTAAAGACAGTCTTACGAACAGTTTCCATGGTTGCTTTATCTATTAGAAGGATGTGGGATTATACTGATTGATTCTATTCATTCATTTTATCAGATGCCTTTCCAATACCAGGTGTTCCACATGATAGATGAAAATCCAACTAACATATTAAAAACAATCCAACTATAAAGCAATTATAATTAGGCTGCTGTGTTATATACATTTGTATGCACAGCAATCCTATCTATTATTTAAAGTTTTTTTTTTAGTCATCTCTAAGCTATGGGTTCACCAAGCCATGCTCACAAAAGGACAAGGGAAGACCCAAAGATGTCATATTCACATAGGCAACCATACAGACCGTTATTGGGTTCACATGTTATTTTACCTACAGTGTGGCTGATTGGCTTTTAGTTGAGCATATTGTAAGAACCCAGCTATTATGGTTCCCAAACCATTATGGGTCAATGTGCTGTGCAAACCCAGTCAATGAAGATTTTATTCAATAGACAATGATTAAGCAAACCATAACTTAATATATGAGAGCCATATATTTGGGAAATGTGTCTAATAGGGCATTCAAGAAGAATCGCTACTGCTACAGTTAAGACTATAAGAGTCAAGGTAATCATTCTAAATCACCTACTCCTGTTAAAATGTAACTTACCAAAGTTAAAGGTTTAGACTTCTTTTTTCCTACCAGTCCTAGGACTGATAGAATCCATGTTTGCAAATGCTATTTGAAAAAGGAAAAGAAAAAAAAAGAATTCAAGTTGGGATACAAAATTCAAAGCAATTGTTAAAATTGTATTGTTAATTAAAGGTCTCTCTCCTACCACCACCCAAATTTGTTTCAGAACTGACCAAGATGATGAAATTTCTTCCCCCTGTGCACTCTGGCCACTGTGTTCTGTGAGCTCTGCTTCCTAGCAAACCTTTTTAGATTGCAGATGTAGTAAGGTGAGTTTTATCCACAAGTTCTGGGGTGGGCAAAAACTTGATCAGGGCCTGCCAGGGCTGTTAACTGTTTAAGCAGTGATATCACCCTCCTACCAGTATTAGCTTGTGCAAAATGAAAAGCTCAGAAAGGTAATCAAAGTGATTGTGTGCCTGAGAGAGGAAGTAAGAGAAAGGACAGCATGCTTAGTTCTGATCCAAAAATTAAGTTGAGTCTCAGCCATTACTCATTCAAGGTCAGCTTTCTCTACCCTGTTGTCTCCAGATGTGTTGAGATGGAAACTCCAAAAACTCCCAGTCAGCATGGGAACCGGTGGGTGCCTGGTTAGCAAAAGCAGATCCTTGGGCATGTCCATCCTTGTTTGGAACTTTACTCACAAAAATATGAAAAGCCAAAAATGCTTTACTTGACATTGGCTTAGCCCAGGGGTGGGTAATGTCAGGCCCGCGGGCCGCCTAAGGCCCGCGGGGCTCCCGCCTAAGGCCCGCGGGGTTCCTGCCTGCAAACCCCGCCCCTTCCATGCGATTGGCTCCCGCCCACAAACCCCGCCCCCCATGCTTGTGATTGGCTCCTGCCCACAAACTCCGGCCCCCGGTCCACGGAAATCCGAGAAACCCCGCCCCCCACCCACCCCGTCCCCGGTTATAAATATCCAAATGGCCCTTGGCAGAAAAAAGGTTCCCCACCCCTGGCTTAGCCTGTGTGAGTCCAGCCACTATGGTTTTTAAATGACTTAGAATGTTGACCAGACTCAACCGACTGTGGATTATTCAATAAGCCATGGTCAGCCCATGCCTTAAAATAATGAGTGAACCCAGCCCATATATGGAGGGAATCTCTTCCAATCTTTCTAAGTCAACCAATCTGTAAATCATGCAGCAAGAGCTAGAATCAAGACAGCCCCATGATCTATAGATAGAGACTTCCAATTCAGTTCCTAAAGTCTTTAGGAAGAGCTGGGAAGGTTCCTCCCTGCCAGTCGGCAACTGGCTTCACACTGAGATACTATGGTTTGGTTAATAATAGCTTATTGAAGGACCCACAATCGGCTGAGTTCATACAGCACCTTAGATCATAAAGCACAGCTTGCAAATCACAACAATCGGATTTGCAAAACACACTAAGCTAAACTACAGTGAAACGAACTGCAGTGTGGTTTAGTGGGATATGGGGCAATATAAAGGCAGCATCCTAACACTCCGCTGAGTTATTAGTAGTAAAGAAATCGATGGTCAGCCGTTTTTGCAAGGATTCTTTCCTGATCTGATACTCCATCCCATTAAGAAAGTAAACTAAACTTACAAACGTGAAAATAAAAATATGGTTGTAAGAAGCAAAGGTCTGATCATGTCATCTGTGTTCAACAATCACAGGCAATGAAAACATAAAGTACATTTTTGGAGTAAAATGTAAATATCAGGTTAAATCAATTAATATTCACTCCAGTTCCTTGATCGTTGGTACCTGGTCTCTTAAGAGGAGAGGTAGAAAGAGAGATGGAAGTTCCTGCCAACGTTTGGACTTACAGCAGCCTTATTTAAATCCAAATAGCTTTTCCTCTCCCTTTGTATTCATTCAAACTACACCTTTGCCAAACATACCTCTTGCTCTTTGCAAACAATTTTTAAAAATGCATTTAAAAGGCTCTTCTTAAAAATGGTCCTAAAACAATCTCTTTCCAGAACAGTTCACAAACAAAAATTCATGAACGGGAAAGCGACTCAGCAGACAAAATGCTCCAGGTTTTTTTTTAATGCTGCTAAATTAATCACTGCACTTAAGCTGTTGGATCTGCCGCTAAGCTCGAAGGAAACCAACATACAAAATGTACTAGAGGAAACTTTCCAGACTTTTTCTGCACGGACGAAATTGCACTGGTAAGAAAATATATAAGGAAAAGAGCTGTCCGTTGTGCACATTTTGTTTGCGTTCCTGCACAGAGAAAGAATTGGACTGAAAAGGTCTAAATCAGTGTTTCTCAACCTGAGCACCTTTAAGAGGTGTGGACTTCAACTCCCAGAATCTGCTGGTTGGGGGATTCTAGGAGTTGAAGTCCACACATCTTAAAGTTGCTAAGGCTGAGAAACACTCATCTAAATGATTATATCTAACAAGAGGAAGAGAAGGAAGAATTATTATTATTATTATTATTATTATTATTATTATTATTATTATCCCAGAATTTTGCTTTGTATGCAGGAGGTAAGAAATCTTTTAAGAATAAAGGAAAGTGGTAATCACAAAAGCAATCCACTAGTATTCATAATTTGCTATAGAATTGAAAAGGACAGGGCCCTATCAGAACGGACTTTGTATGGGAGATAAACAAATGGGTGGAAACACAAGGCTGGTATAAAACTGAAGACATATTCATTTATATGATGTGCACTTACAGCATCTTTGACTACTGTGGATACTTCTACAAGTAATCCTTGCTTAGCAACCACAAGTGGGACGGGAATTTCAGTTGCTTAGCGAAGTGGTTACTAAGCGACTCTGAACCAATTTTACGACCTTTTTTGTAGCGGTTGTTAAGTGAATCACGGCAGGCGTTAAGCGAACCAAGTAGTTAAGTGAATCATGCCATTGATTTTGCTTGCCAGAAGCCGGCTGGGAACGTTGGAAATGGTGATCACGTGACCATGGGACACTGTGACGGTCATAAATGTGAACCAGTTGCCAAGTGCCCAAATCATGATCACGTGACCGCAGACACGCTGTGATGGTTGTAAGTGTGAGGACCAGTTGTAAGTCGGTTTTTTCAGCACTGTCGTAAGTCCGGACCATCACTAATCGAATGGTTAAGTGAGGACTACCTGTAAATGTTTTACCAAAACTTGCCAACATCCCCAGCCATCACAGGCATTGGTTGGCAATAATGGGAACCACAGCCAGAAGGCACTAAGTGGAGAAGAGCATGCAGGGATTAGAGTTGTGCAAAAATGTAATGGACATACAGTAGTGGGCTTTTGAGGGGGGATTTTAAGTCATCTGGGAAGGAATTCCAAGAGCAAGGAGATGAATAGAATCTTTTGAAGGAACAGGAAACAATGGGCCAAACTATCACTACTGGATTAGACTTCAAGCAAGAGAGGATTCAAAATATCCATAATATCCTAAGAGAAGCATCAGGTATATCAAGGTCACTATATCTAATATCATCAGAAATTTGTAATGTCCTGCATGCAATCATCTCTACCAACTATTTTCTCAGTACATTCCTCTTGAACACCAACAACGAACTTTTCCTGAACATGGAATGTGACCCATTTGTAGAATTACAGTGCCTTTAATCTTCTTCAATATCTTCAAAGCACCTTCTCTACAGAAATGTTGAGCTAAGGCCTATCTGATGGCTTGGTTCTTTAAGAAATCTTTAAAGATTGAATTTTTGTCTTATTAGGGTTTCCATCACAAGCAACTTGCTGGCATTATAACTGCTTACCTGAACCCCCAAGATACATTGCCTGATTAGCTCCAATGAACTGGATTCACACATTGCATCATTTATTTAGTTTTGGCTTAGTGTGTTATGCGAGCCCAGTCATTGTGGTTTTTAAAACCACGGTTGATGGTTTACCATGAGGTGTGAAACAGTCTGCTATGACTTGTTCAAGAAACCACAGCTAACCAAATGAAGGCTTCTCGCAGTGAAAACTTTATTCATGCTGCCTCAATTTCAGTTGTGAAATGAAGGATGGATCCAAAGTCAAGAAATGGAAATGTTACATACTGTGGCTCACCTAATGATGAAGATTTAGTAACTGTGGTCTCTTCCAGGTGTTCTTCAACTAAACATTCCAGGAGCACCACGCAACTTGGCCAACAAAAGGAGATATTGGGAGTTGTGTGATTCAGCCACACTTAACTCAGTGCCTATATTAAAATTAAAATACCTATAATGTGCCATCCTAGAACATTAGGTGTAAACTGCTAGGAATCATTTGATCTTGGCAGTATACAAATGAAAACAAGGGTAAGCTTAGAAAACTGTAAATAAAAGCATTTGAAGATGAAAAAAGGTTAGTAAGCAGACAACAAGCTTGACTTTGGGCCAGGTTTATTGCCCTTACAAGAAGAAAAGATGTTCTGTGTGTGTATATACACAGGAGAGAAATTAATAGCATATACAGTATGAACCAGTTTGGTGTAGGGGTTAAAGTCACCAGGATAGAATCCAGGAGACCGTGAGTTCTAGTCCTGCCTAAGGCATGAAAGTCAACTGGGTGACTTGGGGCCAGTCTCTCTCTCTCAGCCCCAGGAAGAAGGAGGCAAGAAGGCAAATCACGTCTGAAAAATGTTGCCAAGAAAAGTGCATGGACTACACACACAGACACCACTGAGAGATGCAAAGTGATTTCACAGAGTTTTATTTGTCACATACATTAAGAAGTGGCATCTCTCATTTTCACAAACTGAGGTGCTTGCATCTCCTCCCACCTTTTCTTTCCCCTGGATTTACTGCTTAGGAGCATTAAAATGTCTGAAACAGTTTACATCCACCGTCACAGTGGGAATTTGCTGGGGGATGAAGAAGCTTGTAATTGCAATTCTAAAACTCGCCCTATATGCTTATAGTAGCGTTTTTAAGAAAACATCTTAAGGGCTTTACAAAGCTATAAAGTGCCTTCGAACAAACTTAAAAATAATATATCTTTAAAAAAGAAGGAGAGAGATTAATCTCCCAATAAGTTATAGATGCGGGATCACCCACTACTGATGGTTATAATGCAAGAGTCACATAAATAATACCATGAAAATGAAATATAAATTTAGAAGGGACTAAGAGATAAGAAAGGGGTGTGGTGGCTCAGTGGGTAAGACGCCAGGCTTGTCGATCGGAAGATCGCAAGTTCAGAGGTTCGAATCCCTAGCCCCGCGTGACGGAGTGAGCTCCCGCACTAGCCCCAGCTCTTGCCAACCTAGCAATTCGAAAGCATGCAAATGCAAGTAGATGAATAGGTACCACTTCAGTGGGAAGGTAACAGCGTTCCGCGTGCGTCATGCCGGCCACATGACCGTGGAAGTGTCTTCGGACAACGCTGGCTCTTCGGCTAACAAACGGAGATGAGCACCGGCCCCTAGAGTCGGACACAACTGCACAAATGTGCAGGGGGAACCTTTACCTTTTTAAGAGATAAGAGAATGAGTTGTGGCTTGTTGAGTTAACTGCTTCCAAACATAAGATGGATCGTCTTTTCAATGTTATAATTGGCTGTGAGAAGCATTTTACTTTACTTTTCGTAGGCATACCAAAGTGTCACGCTTTTTAAATCTTGTCACCCAAGCAGTTCACTATAGGAAATAACAGCCATTGTAAAATGACCACCATAGATTCGGTAGGCCTACGATATCTTTGCCGCAAAAATCCAAAGGACCACTATGCACTACACGGAAGCAAAAATAAAAGAAAACATTTGAAAACTAACTCTTTGCTATTGTTTAGTAGTCATTCAGATGTTTGCAGCAAAGAGAGGAAGACATGCAATGAGGGAGGGAGATTGACCCAAAATCACCCAGTGAACTTCCATGGCTGAGGGTGGACTTGAACGTGAGTCTCCCTGGTCCTCCGACCACACCACAATTCTAGAGCATCTCCAGATATACACAAGCTGATTGAATATAGAACAGAGTGGTGGCTCAGCGGGTAAGACGCCAGGCTTGTCAATCGGAAGATCGGAAGTTCGGAGGTTCGAATCCCTAGCCCTGCGTGCGGAGTGAGCTCCCGCACTAGCTCCAGCTCTTGCCAACCTAGCAATTCGAAAGCATGCAAATGCAAGTAGATGAATAGGTACCACTTCGGTGGGTAGGTAACAGCATTCCGCGCGCGTCATGCCAGCCACATGACCGCGGAAGCGTCTTCGGACAACGCTGGCTCTTCGGCTAACAAACGGAGATGAGCACCGGCCCCTAGAGTCAGACACGACTGCACAAAAGTGTGGGGGGGTACCTTTACCTTTACCTTTAGGCACATGTTCAAATAACTGGCATCTCCAGCTAAAAAGCCCAATCAAGAAGCAAGGCAGAGAAACAGAGATTTGCCATTACCTTGAAGATTTTTTAATATTATTTCACCCTGCCATTGCATGCAACTTTTGATGCGAGGATAAAAGTCAAAATTCCACTTGCATCTCCCTCCCCCAACCTTGGCCAATTTTCTATCACAGCAGGTAGGCTGTAAAAAGGTTTAAGCTCAAAATCATGTTTAAATCCTTAATTCTGAATCTTGTAAGAATCTCTTACATTAATAAGCTTCAAGAAGAAAATAATTATAGGCCAGTTTCTTAAGTTCAACTGCTGCCATTTTAAGCATGACCCCAAAGGTCTTTTGAACATGTTTTCACCTAGCATTTTTAACTGTTTAAATAAACTCCCTTATTTTAACAATACATCTAAAAATAATCCAGGACATTTTTATTCATTAATATTTTAAAGACAAGGTGGGGAAGCAACAGATTGCATAATGACTTGTTTTCCAAAGTGGATTTCATTTCTTTTCTTTTTCTTCCTTTCTTTCGACAGGACAAAGCATTACATTGTGACTGGGGAAAATGGGAACAGAGGTCACACTTGCTGGACAAAAATAGATTTTCGTCAGTTTTGTTTTCATAGGCTTTGTAACACCTTATTAAAGCTGAAAGCTAGACACATAAAATTACTAGAGGTACTTGTGTACTGTAATCCACTGAAGTTGTATTTCATTACAGTGGCTCTTATGAAAAAAAGAAAGAATTCAGGCCGCCTTTGCCAGGATCTTTTGTCTGTGTGAGTTTCTGCAGTTCCAGAAAAGCCATGTCCACCACCTACATTCAGATGTTTGGGTGCATTTTATTTGAGAGCTGACAGTAAATTACAGCAAAACCCACCTCTCAACAGATTGTTGTTATGATAGGTTTGAAGGAGATATGGCAGGTCCCTTCACAAGCCACTTCCTCCCCCCCTCCAATGTTTTAATAAACCTGATGGCCATAAAAAGAGCACTTGGGCTCTTTAAAGGCCAATCTTCTCAGCAAGAGGTCATCTCTTGCGGTTCTGGTCAGAACAAGCTTCCCTGTCCAAGTGATGGAGAAATTACAGTCACAATGGTTTTAGACTCGCAACAGATGGACATATCTAACTACAAGTGCCTCTATTTCAAACCTCCCCTAGTTCTACTGCAAGACATGGCCTTCAAGTGACATCCCAAAGTAGCGTATTCCAAAAAAAGTGGTAGAGCCAAGAGCAGGGCAGGGTGCAGGAGAAAAATAACCTTTGATTTAATTCAAATTATATGGAATTATTTAAATACAGTTCATATGTTTCTTCCTCATACATGTAATGCCTGCCACACAAAAAGTTATCATACTGCGGCAACATCTGAAGGCTTTCATCAACCATACGTGATCCTGGTCCCCAAGCTGGGCAGTCTTCTTCTAGTGCAGTGTTTTTCAAACTTGGCAACTTCAAGTTGGATGGACTTCAACTCCCAGAATTCCACAGCCAGCATGGGTCTTAAAGTTGCTAAGTTTGAAAAACACTGTTTTAGTGGATATAGATTTGAATCTTTCTGTCTATTTTCTGACTCTTCTGCAATAAAAAATCAGGACTATTCCCTCTCCATTCCCACACCGGGACCTTTTCTACCCTTTGTGTGTTATCGCTATGCTGTTTTCATGGATGAGTCTGGGGAATGTGGAACAGCATAAGAATATTGGATTTTGTAGCAGCTGGGCAAACAGAAGAAAATAAGCATTGGTGATATGATAGGAATTTAAAGCGAGGACTCGGCTCCGAGTCAGTTTGCTTCAGTTTGGTTTGGGGCCATAAAGCCTACTGGACATTGGCAATTGGTTGCCTTTTCTTTTTTGAGTGTCCTCCCCCATAAAATTCTTAGCCCAGGCTTAGCAACCGCTTGTCCACTGCCCAGGTTACTAGAAGAATGTAGAATCTCAAGGTCAGTCCCTAGTGATCTGAACAATGACAGTATCCATATTTATGCTCCCCTCTTAAATTTGCACAAAAGAGTAACAAATGGGATGGGGAGGGGGAAATGTCCAAATTTTCATTGGCACAGTCATGCTGCGCTTCATCTACATCAGCATTTCCAGATGAGATACCTTCAGGCGCTTTAGGGCAGAATTGAGTTTAGAGTCTCCAGATCTGTATTAAATGATAGAAAGTCTCCAATAGTGCCATCACTGGTCGGTCTTTAGAGTTCCCAGTTGGAATGGTTTACTGGGTTTTGAAGTGAAGCAGTACATACTATTCTCTAAAAAGAGGACTCTTCTCGTAACATCCTTAAGTATACAATCTGCACAAATGTACCATTGGGGTTGCCAGGGAAGTGAGGTTTCAGGGCTGTCTGAATATGATGTCCTGAGATAGCTTCTCCTTCAGGGATGATCTTTTAAGCAAAGCACAACCTGTTCTTAGAATTCCAAAATCCATGATCTAGAGCCAAATACAAAATAAGGCATAGCATGAATACATCCCAGAAGGAGACTACCACTCAGTTTTAGCCAACTCATCCTTAGCTGCTGTGGCTACATTTTAACCCTTCAAGGACAAGGGTTGCCACAGAGTCATATGAATTTATAGTAGAATCCATGGAGACTTATATATCTCACAGATGTAAGCTGACACAAAAGCTTTCATGCCAAATAACCCCATTAACATGATCCTACAAATTAGTTACAGGCTCCGAATTAGTTATGAGCTCCAGATTGAAAAACAACACTTAAAAAAATCAAATATCACAAATGACCATCAAGTTACCAAATTCTAAGCCAAATTTGGGGGTTGTTTTAGAAAGTTGGCATTTCATCAGAACCTAAGGGTAAATTAGATTCTTTTGTTCAACTATACCTAACCATAATAGCAGACCACAGCATATTTGGAACCAATATATTTAACTTAATTTTTTTTAAGCTTTGAAGAGATTATCTGGCAGAGACAATTGCTTGAGATATCCTACAGACTCTGGGACAATTTACAGCATCGTCCAATTAAGGTATTATCCTTGGAAATCATACTCATATTTGGCAATCCATAGAATTACAACCCACAACTGAGAGAGGCTTCTGAATGGCTTCTATACTGACCTGCTCATTTTGAACTCAATAGGCAGATTATGGAATAATTTCAGGAATTTATTCAATTCAATGTATTCAATTTATAAACTTATATCCCTGCACAGATCATAAACATGAGAGATTCTGTGAATTAGCTCCGAGAAAATGAGACACAACAGTTTTACAATAGTCACATTCAAGCCCAACTCATGGAGACACGGTAGAATAAAAACACATTATCAAAAAACAAGGCAGTGGAGATGTTACTCCTGCAATTAATTATTGTGCGAATGTGTGCTTTTAAAAAGCTGACAAAATTATAGACAATGTCCTGTTTTGAAACCACGCTTAGACTTACTTTCCGCCATTTCTCCTCTCATATTTTATGCCCACCGCTGCACATTATTTATCCAACCTAAACCAGGGTGTGAGAAACACTGACACGCACACAGAGCCATCACACTATTCCTTTTTTGAGTAAACAACATTATGCAGTGTGCAGAAATGAAGGAAGTAATAGTAAGGCTAAGAAATTAAAGGCCTGAAATTTTTAAAAAAGGAAACATAGCTAAAAGTAGTGTACACCAATACCATTCATTATACCTCTCTATACTTTTCTGACTTTGCAAATCATCCTTTCTTCCCCACATCCATACAGTGCTTGAAGCCGTTTTTCATGCTTCTCACTTTTTGAGGATCAACTCCATCCAACCACAGCTTTCTCAGCCTCCCCCTTCCTCTCAACCCATTCACTCTTTCATATTTGTTCTGCAATTTGATCCTCATTCATTCTCTCTTATGACAAAACCACCTCAGTGTACTTCCTGCATACTGGTCACTGATTTCGTATGCAATCTTCATTAATTCAGCCCCCATTCATACATGACTCTATCTCTTCTTGCTTGATGACAAACAGTCCTTGTCCCCATTCCCATGGCATTCAGCTTATTTTTAAGTTTGTCCTAACATACCGAACTCTCACTTCCATATAATAAAATGGGTAGAATCACATTCTTATACCCAGCCATTTTTGCTTCTTTCAGTAAATATCCATTCCTCACATCAGACCATACTAGCTACTATTTTGTACCAATATATGCATGCCTTAAAATTTCTCCATCTATTTCTCCATCTTTAGTAAACACTTTACCAAGGCGCACAACTTCATCTCAGTTTTCACCATTTATGTTTAACTGGGAATCGTTCAATCCATTTTCATTCTCCGATGCAACTACATTGGATATATTGATTTTCAAATCCATGCTCCTAACGTGTCATAAAATCTAATGTTTACTGCAAATGGTTCAAGTCCTTGGCCAACAACATGGCATCATGTGCATATAAAATTGCACATACATTCACACCCTAACCAACACACCCGTAGTGGGATATAAATAAAATAAATAATCATAAAATAGACCTGAAAAGCTGGCAAGCCATCTTTCCTCTTTGAGGATCTGCATACAGAATGCTGTGTCAGCTGAATATGGGAAAGCAGGAGGCAGAGTGAGATTAAAAGTTAGCTGCCCAGAGTCGTTGCATGCAAGATGGGCGGTAGACAAATATGACAAATAAATAAAATAAAAGTTCCTGCTCATAGAAAAAAATGCCCACAAACTCTGCAGAACTTGGCTGCAGAGTGATACTTTTTTTCCCTTGGTTTTTTTCAAGTTGCAGATACATTTCAGCTGAGCTACATACTAATTGGCTTAGCTGCCGAATAAAAACAGTGATGCGGAAACACAATGTTAGAACTGATTCAGGAGGACTGCAAAGATTCAGTATGGAGTTAACCTAAACTGCAAGTTATGCAGCAAGCAACATCAAAGAACAAAGTAGTCAGATTATTATCTCCATATCTAGAGGTACATGGAGACAGTGGCAATAACTATTTTGCCCCAAAGTAATTTAATAAATAGAACCAGTTTGGTGTAGTGGTTAAGGCACCAGGCTAGAAACTGGGAGACCGTGAGTTTTAATCCCGCCTTAGGCACAAAGCCAGCTGGGTGACCTTGGGCCAGTCACTCTCTCTCAGCCCTAGTAAGGAGGCAATGGCAAACCACTTCTGAAAAGCCTTGCCAAGAAAACTGCAGGGATTTGTCCAGGCAGTCTCTGGGAATCGGACATGACTGAACAGATTAAAAATAATAATAAATGAAGTTTTTATCCATGGTGACATTTCATTATGGTTCCCTGACATTTTCAAGAGAAGATTCCATTGTTTTAGACCATAAACTAATAAATAAAATTGCTAGTTTTTTGGGTCCTCCAAGTTCCTCTTAAGGAAATGTCTTCTAAATATAAATAAAAGGAGGGAAAACACGACTGCATCCAGCTCTTCCTGAATTAAATAGGAAGTGTGGCTAACTCCAAAGAGCAGAAGATGCCAAACAGCCTTACATGCCATCAGCTCAGGAGAGACAGCTGCTGATAGGGAACAAACTTCTGCTTGCACGAACAAATTCAGATATAAAAACAGGTCTCAGTTTTGCAGCTGCTTTGCTGCAGCTGCCAAGTTGTTGTGTAAATTCCAATATTTACCTTCAAAGCCCAGTGATAATTTTAGATCACAAATATATCAGGATAAAATTCAGAGAATTCAAAATGCCTTTTTTTCCCGGAAAGAACCAAGGCCAGCTGCAACCTGCTCCCTAAAACCAGCTGGATCCACAGATGTTAAGCCATAGTTTCACTATCGCATACTGAATAAATCTTAATAATAATGCACCCGGTCATAAACAAAGTTGTATAAAGTACAATTTGCTCAGTGAGCACCACACAAAAAACTAATATGAAACCAAAATGGTTCTGCTTAGAATATCTTGTGGATTCAGTCAATGGGTATGTTAAGGGCATCACCCATCAAGGGGATAGTGGGGAAATTATGGGGGGGGGAGGTGCTTTGGAACAGTAATGTCACTGCTTTATTTACATCTGGAAAGCCAGACTGCAGTCTCTGAAGCCCCCACCCCACTGATTCTGAAGAGTGGGACCACAGACAATTGTTAACATCGAAAAGGGTGTGAACTCCAGTGTTTTAGCCCTACCCACCCAATTCTGCAGAGGAGACAATTACATGCCCACCATCAACGTATATAATGCTGCTGCTGGCATAGGATGCCTGCCATCTTTTCTTCCACAAGTGCAAATGAGTGCCCTCTATTTAGAAAGACACATAGAGATATGCCTATAATTAACTTGTAGCAGAATGCATTCTCCCATGTCTGGGGTGACGTAGACAGCACAAGTGCCAAAACTGGCACGTACATTGTTCCAGTCAGGAAAGGACCTGCGTAGGAAATAATGTGGTTGATGCCGCAGGAGCGCAACGATGACAGTCTCCTATGGCTCACAGTCAAAGAAAAAGCCGTGCTGAACATGGAACCAGGTAGTCCCATTTTCCAATTACCTAAAGGAAAAACGGTATTTCTAATACCATGAATCAGTGGAGTCCAGAAAGGTGGGAAGGGGGGAAAGAATTATTTTACTCTGTACCACCTTGTGTATGGCTGGCATGTGATGTTTCTCCTATTGATTCACAATGAAGGTTGCCATCTGCTGGATCATAATAGCTATTTCCAGCTACCTACTTCTGAGGACAACAAAATATGGAGTTTACAAGAGGAGAGGCTATGCTTCTTCCCTTCTCGGCTCTTGCACCACAGACCCTTTCCCAGCACTAGAGACCTTTCATCCTTAGAAAAAGGGATCTCTTCTCTCTACCAGTATCTGCAAAATTAGGTGGTTCTTTCAAGGGACATCAAGGAACAGGGGAACACCTTTAGAATTTCCCATGGCTGCTCCTTTTCATACAAGGCCAGGAAACTGTCATTAATTTTGTGAATCTTCTCTACTTCATAATCTATATATTCTGCCTGCCAAAATCCTTTGTTGCTTGAGTACTCTAGTCCAAATGAGATTATCAACTGGGATGGGAAAGAGGCTGATAATTAACTGGATCAGAATTACATGGAGGAGGAATGTAACCCGGATCTGCAGCAGATCTCTGGAAGATCCCTCTTCTGAAGCTGCTGTTTATAAGGAGGGAAGACTTAACCATGCCAGTACATATCATGTTAATGGTCTTCCAATGTAGCTGATGCAATTTGCGTGTTTTGAAACCCACAAAGAAATATCTAAATTACTACACCATCAAATTGAGCTTGGCCCTCAGAGTGATCAAATGGAGCAATTCTCCTTGCATGCAGAACTGATAGGTTAACAGACAGCATCAGCAGAGTCTGGGACAGCGTAACTCCTGCAAAGGGAAGGAAGAGCTGGATTTCTTTGCTTGCTTGCTTTGCTCAGGGTAAAAATGAAAGAGATGGCATTTTTCTGCACATAAAAATATCACTTTCCCCCTGGTATTTAAATATGACCAGCTTTGAGATCCGTGCCCAACTTTCTGTTGTACAAGTAATAACAGAAGACAGCTGCCCTCTCTCACACATGAAAATCCCAGAGCTGAAGCTATTCACAAAATAGTACACATTTTGGATCTGAGTCTCCATGCGACATCTGCCCTACAACATGCCTTTGTAGCTGCAGCTATCAGAAACTTCTGCAATAGCAGATGGACAAATCCATGCACTTAAATCTTCAGCATATAAATACATGGTTACCCGGCCATAACAGTTCATGTTAAATATTTCATTCAGCAAGATGTCTGGTTCCTAAATGCTAATCCATTCATTTCATCTAGAGAAAGTGAAAATTCAGCTCGCCTTTAGCATTTACGGAAGGGCGAAAGAATGCTTTTACTGGCAAAGGAGGAGGCTTCCTTTCCTATAGGCAGAAGAAGCATCTAGGAGCAATGGAATTAATCGGTAATGAAGATACAGAGAAGAAAATGTCAGCCAGGAAGTAGCCTCTCTATTACCTCCCCCACTTTATTTCTCTAGCTACTTCTCTCTTCTTTCAAAACGCTTTTAGTGGCAGGTCATGGCCACAAGTTATTTCTAGTGATGTCACCATAGGCATTTACAACAAACCCCAATGATGCAAACATGCATCATGACATCACGACGCAAGCCCTGGCCTTATGTACTTGCATTCCACTGTTAGACCGAAGTACTTAAGTCATGTGGTTTGTAACATGATGCACATTTTGTCATTTCCCACCACTCTTCCCTCTCTTAGGGATGTCACTAAGTTTGCCTTTACAGGTAGTCCTCAACTTATGACCATTCAAAGTTACGACAGTGCTGGAAAAAGTGACTTGTGACTGGTCCTTGCACTTAGGACCATTGCAGCGTCCCTGCAGTCACATGATCAAAATTCGGGTGCTTGGCAACCAGCATGTATTTACAATGCTCGCAGCGTCCCGTGGTCACATGATAGCCATTTGTGACCTTCTCAGGGGGCTTCCAACAAGCAAAGTCAATGGGGGAAGCTGGATTTGCTTAACGACTGCATGATTCGCTTAACAACCGTGACAAAAAAGGTCGTAAAATCGGGCACAGCTCACTTAACAAACGCATCGCTTAGCGACAGAAGTTCCAGTCCCAATTACAGTTGGTAGTCAAGGACTACCTGTATTTGGACAGTTTGCAATGACAAAAATGTGTCATCCCATTTACTAACTACAACAAATCTAATAAAATGTAATACATACTTTAAACATTAAAACATTAAAACAATATGTTCTTTCTCTCTCTCTGATGCCTTGCACAATGCAACATCAGCATTCCTAGCCCTTAGAAATCTTGTGAAGTATTAGTTTTCCAGCTAGCCTGGAAGCCTGGGGCTTTCAGATCACACTAACCACGATTTGTTGAACAAGTCACAATTGACACATGATACTAAGCCACAAACCACTATTTATAAACTGTAATAGCTGGCCCTACCTTTGTGAGTACTAGGTGATAAAGTATGGTTTGGTTTTGGCTTAACATAGGAACCCAATGCCTGAAAAAAATTGCATTCCTTTCTAGGTTTCCTGTCTACAAGTTGCTGCAAAGAATTCAGACCATTCTGTTCCCAATAGCAGCGGTAACATAATTGGTCCAAACTGGAGCAGCTGATATTTTCCAGGGTTCTTCAAAAAGAATTAAAAAGTGTGTTAAGCATAGTTTGTGCATTAATTGTTCATTCTCTTTTTCTCTCTCTCAGAAGAGCAGACGTGATAGAGAAATTCAATCCTAAAAAATTCCATTTTCAGTGATATCCCCAATTCCTGCTCCAAGATCTCTTGATTTTTATTTTATTTTAATTTATTTTGCTTATGGGAAGTTTGACATATTGCAGTAAGTTAGAGATGTGGCTAGACTGCTTTGGCTGATGTTTGTCTTATATTATATTATTGTGTTGATTTTAAGTGTTGTAAGCCACCCAGAATCGCTATTGTGAGATGGGTGGCTATATAAATCAAATAAATAAAGAACAAAATCATGGTTTAGCAATATCATATGAAGCTAATATTGTGCTGGTTGACTGTCTTCTTTATAGACGAACATATTCTCTTGCATTACAGCCCCAAGCAGCAGGGTCTTGGCTAACAAATGTTTCCACAACATAGAAACACATTTCTCTTTGAGGTTTACTTCCAGGTCAACTATGTCAGGAGCACAAAAGAAAATGTGCTTCAACAGTTTTCTATAGAAGTCCTGGCAATATCATCCTTGATATCATTGTCCAAAAGTCATCTAAAGCCATAGTGGTGTTAGCAGACAATACCCTTAACAAGTCAAGTAGGGATTTCATTCACACCACTTGTGTAGTTTAACCTCAGCTAATTTTCTGGTTGTGTGTTATGTGAACCTAGCATTTTGGTTGGTTGTATGGTTCAATGTATTGTGCAAACCTCAAATATATGGTTAAGCATGCTGTGCAAACATAGCCTTTGAAGTTCACGGTTCACACTTCAGGTATTAGGAGGATCAGGTTGCAGGCTTCCAGTATCATAGAAAGTTCTGTATTTATCTGTTATGTTGACTGTTAAAAAACCCGAGCCAGTAGCTCAGCTTTCCAGATGTTGCTGAACTTTAGTGCCTAGCATTCTCCACCACTGGCCATGCTCCAGGGAATGCTGGGCATTCACATCTGAGCAACATCTGAAGAGCCATGGTTTCAGGCAAGAGTGTTTTCCTGCCATATCTGGAGGTTAGGACCTTATGCTCCATAGTCCACCCCAACACATCAGAAAATGTTGGTTCAAGACCAACCTTTACCAGTTGTGAGATCTAAGGCCCAGAATATATGTAATCAGCTATTATTCCATCTACATGGAACATTGTGGCTTCTTGGAGTACAATTTGCATTAATATATTTTGTGTACTGTACACCATCCAGAGTCACGTTTTGTGAGATGGGTGGCTATATAAATTTGCTAAATAAATAAAAACAAATAAATAAATAACACATTCATCCTACATCTACTAACACCTTGCTCAGACATTTCACTGCAACACAACATTCCCCAGAGAGTGTTCCGATGACAAAATTGTTTAAGTGGGAATTAACAAAAGCAGAGCCTGAATTAAGCAGAAATACCAAAGTTCTACCATTACAGGTATGTGTACAGGTAGGTGTGTTTCAAGATAAATGTCCATTGCAAATTACGTTGGCTTCCCATCATAAACCTATCTTATCCTTTTGTCCAAATCTTGATCCCGATTAGTAGTCCAAAATAATCCATCCCCCCCTTCCTTCTGCAAACACTAATTGGATTGGAAAAAGCACCCAGATGTAACTAAAACTACTGTGAAGCAGAAGGTTTATCAGTTGTGCTTGTGGGTGGGGAAAGAGCTTTACATTATAAAAGATAATTCAGCATCAGACTGCCTTTTGTTTTGCTTTCTGGAGAGAAAGCACAGGCCTTTTCAGGAGATCTCCTGGTGAAGGAACCTTTATACAATCTGTTTTGGGATCATGATCTGAGTTCTAAAATGAAGAGTACTAATTCTGCAGTCATGCGCGCTCTGCTTCAGGGAAGGAAGAACATCACAACACAAATGAACTTAAACCCTTGCTGAGTGCAGGGATCCCAGCTAAAACATCCCTGACAGTGGTTGCCCAACCTCTGCTTGAACCCATTCGCTGAAGGGCAGCTGCTCAGTAAAGCTGCTCTTAACTGTTAGGAACTGCTGTCCACAACCTTCCCATGTGGAGGCCGTGAGGGAGGTCTGCTCAGAGGCACTTGAAAGCAAGCTGCATTGTGCATGTGATCAGGAACCTGCTTTCTCAGGCTACCTGGCTACATGGAGACTTCAGCTCTGTAGAGGCATTTAACCTGCAAATGCAAAGGATAAAAGTGTAATGAACCAACCATCTCCAATTGCTTCAGATCTTCCTGCGATGAGCAAGACATTCAGCAGGGGACTTTAGGGTGGTTGAACAGAAGTCACTTAGAAAACTTCCTGCAACTGGCAACTCTAATATGGCACATATTATCTGTATTGTAGGAAGGGTGATAAATATGTTGAACATCATTTACAGAGGCACCCCTAGATCCTGGGGACAAAGTCTGTGTCCACCTTGCCCAACCAGTTTGTCATTGTGAAGACTGTGACTTAGTTACAGGTAGTCCTCAACTTACGACCATTCGTTTAGTGACCGTTCAAAGTTACAACGGCGCTGGAAAAAGTGACTTACGACCGGTCCTCGCATTTACAACTGTCACAGTGTCCCCACAGTCACATGACTGCGATTTGGACGCTTGGCGACCGGCATGTATTTACGATGGTTGCAGTGTCCTGGGGTCATGTGATTGCCATTTGTGACCTTCTCAGCTGGCTTCTGACAAGCAAATTCAATGGGGAAGCTGGGTTTGCTTAATGACCGCCGTGATTCACTTAACGACTGTGGCAAAAAAGGTCATAAAATCGGGTGCGGTCACATGATGCCTCACTTAACGACCGTACTGCTTAAATACAAGTTTTCCTGTCCCAATTGTGCTTCTAAATCGAGGACTACCTGTAATGAATATTCAATTGAACACATCCTCCCACTTCTGTCCTTCCCATTCAAAAAAAGTAGGGGACAAAGAGGATGGGGAATAGAGACTTGGAGGCTGAACTGACCCATATTGACAGGGCTGCAACTAGGGGGGGGGGCAAGCGGGGCATGCGCCATGCTGTGGGGGGCACCAAAATGACAAAATAGTATTTCTATACTGACTGTTTCCTGGCATGATTGCTGATAGGGCACAACATGCAATGGCGGGGGACTGCCCCTGCCGGCGGTGATTGGCTGCGGGGCAGCATGGAGACAGGCCGGCCTACCCCCTGCCCTGAGGAAGCCGAGCGGCTCTCACACGCACTCGCCATTGGCCGAGGCCGCAGCCAATCCATGTCTGCCGAGCACCGCCCTCAATCCCAGCCTGCCTCTGCGCAGGTGCGCCCCGGCATGCCGCCGTTGCCCAGAGCAGCCCGAGCCGCTGGGCTGCATGGTGGGACAGCGGGGACACTCCCAGGGGGAAGGCGAAGTTTCTCGGCCACGCTGGGCTGCCCCTGGCACCCTCCCCTGCCCCATCCGTGCTGGCCGGTGGGAGCCCCGGTGCCCATGGGGATGGGGATGGGGAGGAACCCCCACATCCCACCGCGCTGATGTTCCCCGTGGCAGATGAGTGACTCGACCCTGCGGAGGGGTGCGGAATCCATGTTTGCCCCAGGTGACACAGACCCTAGTTGCGGGCCTGCATATTGACCCACACCCTTTGAGTAAATCTCAACTTCTGGTACCTTCATGAGCACCTGCAGTATTAATCATGCTTAAATTTTTCAATGTATCTCCCACCTTTCTGTTTATACAACACTTCGGGCAGCTTACAACAATGAAAAATGCAAACTCAAATGACCATACGATGAATTCTTCTGTTCAGACATTATTTTATTGCAGGCAATTGAGGATTACAATTTTTACAGCGGGAGATCAACTCTCCTCCCCATCACCCCGTGTTGTGCAAGTCTTCTTTCAACACAAGGGCTACAACATCCCACCCTGATTTTCCAAGGGACTTGTAGAAGATGAGGAGGAAAAACAAGGGGGGGAGGAATCCCTCATTCCACCCCATCCTTGAAACCCAAACTGACATCCTGACCCTTGTCGGAGACAGCTGCCTTCCTCCGCATTCCAGCCAAAAATAATAACAGAAGAGTGCGGTTTGGAGGAGACCTAATCTAATCTTCACTGCTTCAGTTTTAAAATATCCTGCTCGGTTTAGGGTTTCTTGTTACAAGGAGGGATGTGCTTTTAGCGAGACAGATCTTTGCCTAAACGCCCTGCATGGAAGGTTCGTGTAACTAGAAACCAAAGAAAGCCAGCTCTGTTGCAATCCAAACAGCACACACAACTTTTCTCCACAACACTTTGCAGACAACCTCTGCTAAAGCTAAACTTGCAACATCAGTAATTATGTTAATGCCACTGCATTTTTATTAAACTATTTATAAATCGTGTTTTATTGTCTAAACCTGTGAAACAAATCTGCGTGTCAGCCACTCCCCAAGTTTCCATAAAAACTTTCCCTTCTGAAACGTTTCTACAGATATCTACATACCTGGGTAATTACATATTGAAAAATGATGATGATCGTTTGCAAGCCAAAAATCTGCAATTACGATGGAACAAATTGAAATGTTATTTCTTTGGGGGTGGGGGAGGACTCAAGGCATTTCTTCCATGTGAAATAATACACATGCTAAATATATTGGAACAGAAAATTACAGGCCATAAATGATGTCAAGAAATTTGATCATTTAATCTTCACCATTCTGGTTTAACAGGGGAGCTGAGCAAATCTGAGGGATTTTGTTTTGATGAAAGAAAAAGGGGGGGGGGTGTTAAACCAAATATTTCCCTCTAAATTCTGCTTTAAAATTATACTGAAAGACGTCACTAGGGATGTAAGGTATTTGAACATCCTGAAACAGAAAATTCTAAAATACCAAACTTTCTCTTGGGCCATACAGCTCCAGAAGTGGCTTCCAGAAGTGGCTTCCAGAAGTAAATTCCTTGAACCAGGAATCACTGATGCTGTTATTGGGATGATCCAGCTCTGAAACAAGGCCATTTTATTTAGGACACCATATTGAAAACACTTGGTTTGAAAAACTAGTTTGGAAGATTTACTTCTGGAAACTGACCCCAGAATAGCAGGATCAGGATGGTCCACAGGGAGAACTCCAGAATCTTCTCCTCTTTGATCTTTTCTTGTGAGAAGATATTCTCACACCAGTCTAAGGGCTTTTCCCTACTTGCATCTAGCTATGGATGCAAGAGTAGGACCAGGAGGACCAACAGGAGGACCAACAGGAGGACCAGGAGGACCAAGAGCAGGACCAGGAGGATGCAGGAGTAGGACCAACCACTGGAAGAGCCCAACCTCTTCCTCCAAAGAAGAATCCAACTATCTGTCCAGTCACATACCTGAGTCGGGCGGCTATACAAATCTGATAGATAGATAAATACACTTCTGCTTGAACATCTCCAGTGATGGACTCATCACCTCCTTTGGGATTTGGTTCTATTGTCAAACTGCTCCTACCATTCCCCCCCACCATTTAACCATAACCTGCCTTCCTGGAACTTAAGACCATTATTCTAAGCCCCGAATTCTGGGCTGATACTGACTGCTGGTGCCTGCGGAAATGAGTCCCTGCAGTTTTCTTGGCAGCATACAGAACAGATCACTCCCTTCCTCTATGTTGCAGGTAGGTTAACAGTGCTTTATATTCCTCTCTCTGACATCTTTTCTCAAGGTTAAGCATACCCAACTCTTTCAGTCTCTCCTAGGACTTTATTTCTTGTCTCCTAATCGTCGTCCTTGCGTTTCTTTTCACCCTTTGTCTGAACTTTTAAAATAGGGTGCTCCAAACAGGACACAGTCCTCATGATGGGGCCTGCCCAATGCAGAAGGGAAGCTATTATTTGTCTTCCTTTTGCCCCTGATGTTCCCCTGCACAGCATAAAGAACAATATCATTCCTCTTTGCAGCTTAGTAATTCATAGGCTCGTAAATCTTGCTATTATTTGTTATTCAATCCACTAAAGTTGAACCAACTGGACAGAAAGCTGTGTTTCTCAATGTTTTGCCTCAGGCCACTTTAACTAGTCAACTTGGCACAACTTATTGCTAGTGTTGGGCCCCCATATTTAGTTATTTTTTAAAATCACAACAGCTTCCATAGGAGCAGTACCTTTCACTCCTGCGCTTCCTTCCCCCTACAACACAACAAGGGGTTTCATTGCCATGAAGCAAAGAAAGATGCAAAAGGCTGAAGGTACCACCACTATGGAGAAGAAAAGGGGAAATTTACCAAACGGGTGTGGTTGAGAAGTAGTTCTGTACATCATTATGCAGCATAACAACACAAAGTGAGCATTGGCAGGAAACTTTGATGGCTTAAAAAGAGATTAAACAAGCTCACAGAGGGTAAGACTTCAATGGTGATTATTCCCAATTGCTGTAAGTTACCTCCAGGATCAAGAGAGCCAGTTTGGCCTAGTGGTGAAGGCACCAGGCTAGAAACCAGGAAACCGTGAGTTCTAGTCCTGCCTTAGGCACAAAGCTAGCTGGGTGACCTCGGGACAGTCCCTGTCTCTCAGCCCCAGGAAGGAGCCAGTGGCAAACCAGGAGACTGAGAGTTCTAGTCCTGCCTTAGGAACGAAAGCCCCCTGGGTGACCTTGGGCCAGTCCCTTTCTCTCAGCCCTAGGAAGGAGCCAATGGCAAACCAGGAGACTGAGAGTTCTAGTTCTGCCTTAGGCACAAAGCCAGCTGGGTGACCTCGGGACAGTCATTCCCTTTCAGAAGCTACTGGTGAGCCACTTTCAAAAATGTTGCAGGAGGTAGGACTGACTCAATGGACCATAGCAATAACAAGAAACCTTCAGGATCAGAGGCAACAAGCATCGTAACAGGTGCTAGGAAACACAAGCAGGGGGATACTTTTAGTCCCAAAAACATTTGTTTGGCCACAATGGGAAAATACTAGATTTGACCTTATGGGCAAAAAGTTCTTCTTATACTCGATGTTAAACTATTGCTATTCATAAGCATTTTCTATGAATTCCACACACGGTGTTGCTCTCAATAGCATTTATTGCTCTCAGTTTCTAAAATACAAATACATTTACCTATGCTGGAAAAATAGGTTAGGGAGCTAGAAAGTAGGTCACAATTTCTCTGTATCGGGTATACACTCTGGTAGTGCACTGAAAATCTGATCTTTGAATCTCCAGAAGACCCAGCCACCAATTCCATGCTAAAATGAAACACAATAAATAATATGACATATCAACCCAGCAACTATGGTCCATTGTGACTTATTAGAGGCTAAGCCACAGTTTAGAATGATGTGCAAACTCAGCGACCATGTTCACCCTGTAAGTTGAACTGTACTGATTTAACCCCTTTTCCTATATTCGTATAATGCAGTGAATCAAAGCAAAGGCTGGCCCAAAACTCTAAGGAAGGTTCAAACTAACCAAGCTTAATATGTTGCCTGAGTGCAGCCATGAAGCCTTTTACCGACCAGGTTAAGCAAGTCCTCTGTGAAGCAAGAGGACAGCAGCTACGTCTTCTAAAGGAAAGTAGCGTTTGAAGAGGTTTGCTCAAAAAGATTTTGCATCCTGAGCATTTGTTGCAGAGAGGGCAGATTCTGTAGGATCATCACCACCACGCCAGCCCCAACAAACTCCAAGATCAGACCATCTTCCTCCGTTATTTTCACTAGAGCTCATTTGAATGTTGGCACACAATGGCTGGGTGACAATGAAGCCACTGAGTTGCTGGGATTTAGGAACGCTTGTTCAGATTTCCTCTCAGCCAGGAAATCTGCTCTGAGCGGGGTCCGCTGCTCCCTTGGTGCTAGCCTATCTCCAAGGGCTGCTATAAACAAGTCTGAGATCTGTGGAGGAAGGGCAGGATTAAAAACAAGGAAAGTATTTAGAAACCCCAACCCGTGAAGAAAAAGGAGAGAGGGGGGAAAAACTCACTCCCCCACCTAAGGAAACACAAGAGTTAAGATACACATTATACTGCACACACAGCTTTCATCTGTGGACTTCCAGAAAAGTTTTTTCCTTCGTTAAAAATGTAGCACAAATTAGGAAACGCGGGGTGGGGGTGGTTCTTTTTGTGCATTTGCGGGGCTGCGACCTTTCCCTGGCACTTCACCTGGCTTTTCCTTTCCTGTGCTCCTCAGGTCACTTTCAAACCCAGCAAAGTCTGCTTAGATTACCAGCTCAGGGTGAATCAGATCTGCCGGCTGGGCAACCATTTCGATAAAGGAAGACACGGGACTTTTCCAAGGAAAAGGAGGTGGGCTGGAATACATGCTTGCTTTTGTTTTACTACAACCCATCTTGTTGGCTCTTCGGCTCAGCCCCACTGGGGACCAGCACCGCACCGTCTTTTCCTCTCCGTTTCCTCACTAACTTGCCGCAAATCCGCACATGCACTCTGCGGCTATGCTACCGCCCTTCCAAGGGCAAGAGGGCTTGGAGTTCATCGGATGCGGCTTTCGGACCGGCTGGAAGGATAACCAAAGGGGCGGCCGAAGCCGCTGGCGGTCAGGGAAAGGTGGTCTGCTCGCTCTCTCTCTCTATCTCAACCGACCCAATGAAGAGCCTTCCCATCGAAACAGAAAAACAACTCAAAAGGAGAGGCTTGCTTTATAAGTTTACAATAGTGTGGCTGTTTTATAAATCTATTAAATCAATGATCCCAGGAATAATAATAATAATAATAATAATTATTATTATTATTATTATTATTATTTTCATCATCTAAATCTACTCAGCCACCAACCTGGGAGCAAAGACCGCGCGTCCAGCTGCCCAAAGGGATCCCACGTTCGTTCACACGGAAATAAGCTTCCCCGGATTAAAAGCGGTTGGTTTTCTAATGATGCAGAATCATCATTAGAGAATCAAAACCAGCCCATTCTACAACGTGCTCCTTAGATCGTTTAAAAAGGCGTCTGGGAGAGTTGCTTCGTCTCTCCTCTGACGCCGGCCTTTGAGGGACCCGCGCCAGCTTCCCGCGGGTTCCTTCCCGCTTCTGAAAAGGGAAGAGACCCGCGGGGGACGAGCGCGGTCGCCCGAAGCTCTGCGCGCCGAGTCTCGCCGGCCTCGCTCTTTTCCGAGGCGGCGGGCGAACAAGAGTTGGGAAGCCGGTCACTTGCGCCTGCCAAAGAAGGGCTAGCCAGGGGAAAGCGCCGCACTGGGGGATGGAAAAGCCCCAAAGGAGGCGACGAGGAGCTCCGCCGGCCCCGCTGCCCCCCAGCGGCTCTGCGAGGGGGGAGGGAGAGATCGGCCCCCCTCCTCCGGAGCCCGCGGGGACAGCAGCGCGTCCCTTTGTCTCCCTGGTAAAAGAAGCGGCGAGGAGCAACGGCGAGCTGAACTTGCGGCGGCGGCAGGCCGGCTCGGAGGTCTGGCTGCCGGTCCCCTCCCGCTCCGGCCAACAAGCCACCGGCCGTATCCGGCTCGCCTCCGCTCCACCACCACCCCCGGCTCGCCCTCGGCAGCCAAGGCAAGGTTGTGTGGGTCCTCCGGAGCGCTGCCCGTCCGGAAGAAGCCGCTCCAAGTCCCGGTCCGTCCTCGTCCCCTCCCTCCCCCATCGGCCGGCTCGTCTTCGCCAGGCCGCCAACGCCGCGCGGACGACGGATCGCCTCCGCCCGGCACTAGCTACAACGTCGCGGGGGCTCAGGTCCAAGCCGCGCTCCTCCCCAAGCCCCCGCCGGGCCCCTCCAAGGCCGCCTCCGGCTGGTCCGTCCCGCACCGCCCACCTTCCGCGTAGCCGCCGTCCCTGCGCTCGGCCGGCGAGGAAAGGCTTCGGCGGCAGTCCGGCTCGGCGCTCCGAAGCCGCCCGCGACAGCCTCCCCACGCGCTGCCTCGCCCCTCCTCCGCGAACCCCACCCCCGGGTCCGCCGCCCGTTCCAAGCGTCCAAGGCCGGTTCGGCGGCTACCCCGAACCTCCCGGAACCGCGGCGGCCGCGAGCAAGTCCTTCCCCCTCCGAAGCCCCTAAGACGGGACGCCGACGCCGTGGCCCCGTTCCCGGGCGCGCGAGCCGCCTCGCCGCCTGCAGCGGAGCCCGCCCGGTCTCCCGCAACTTCGCCTTCCGCCTGGCAAAGTCCCCCGAACGAACCCTCCTCTCCCGCTCCCTCTCCCCGCCCCTTTCTCCATCCCCCCCCCAACCCGACCCTCTCGCCGCGCCAGCGCTTCCCTCCCCGCCCCGGCTGGGTCCCCGCCGCTGCCAGACCAGCCGCTCTGCTCCCCCGACCGCCTCGGGGGCCTCCTGCCTGGCTCGCCCGCCACCAGCATCACACCTGCAGCGCAGCCCTGGAAATCCCCCAGCCCAGAAAGCCCACCGGATCCTCCGAAATAGTTTCGCCTCCCCCGTCCCCGTCCGCTCGGCGACTCTTTCGCCCCGTCCGCCCCACCGGCGGTTCCTCTCTTCCCTCTACTCCAAGCCTTCAAGCCCAGCCAAAGTTCCGGGCGAGGGAGGCCGGACGGAGCGGGAGCGGCAGCAGCAGCAGCGGCCCCGAAGAGCAAGCCCCGCACGCCACCCTTCCTCCCCCGCTGCAAGCCTCGGTCGCGGCCGGTGCCTGCTTAGCCCTTCGCGGCTGCGGCTGCAGCAGCAGCAGCAGCAGCTGCTGCAGCTTGTTGCTGCTGCGAGCGCAAGCCCGCTTTGCCCGCCCCTGCGAGTCTGCGACGCGCCGCAACTCGGCTCTCTGAATGACAGCTTACCTGCATGCCAATCTTCATCAGACTGACACCGGCCTGACAGCGCAGCCTATACTCACTGCCTGGCCCTGCCGCGCGTCAACCCGGCCCCGCCCTCCACGGCCACACCCCCTCCTGCCGCCCGCGCACCGCCCCCAGGCCAGCCCCGAGCGCTGGAGCCGCCCCCGACGCGCGCGCACTCCGGACCCCCCCCTGTCCTCGGCCTGTCTCCCCCTAGCGGACTCGCTCTGCTTAAGCCGCCGCCGACGCGTCGGGTGCCCGGGCGTGGGTAGCGTATTCAGACGAGAGACAGAGGGAGAGAAACTGCTTGCAGTGCTCTAAATCAGTGTTTCTCAACCTTGACAACTTTAAGATGTGTGGACTTCAACTCCCAGATTTGAAGGCTGGCTGGGGGATTCTGGGAGTTGAAGTCCACACATCTTAAAGTTGTCAAGGTTGAGAAACACTGCTCTTAATGAAACCTCAAGCAATAGAACTAGCATATGCAGATGAGTTTTTTTCTAGCTTAGTTCCATACTCTTCTTCAACTCAGGCAGATAAACTGGGTATGCTGCGAATTTTAAAGCCAAGGTTCTAAACCCGGGTGCCCTTCATCATGGTTTGATTGATAACTTGTAATAGTTTGGGTTCATGCCACACACATAAATTGTGGGTTCCAAACTGTAAGGCAGAGTTTTCCAAACTGTGTGTCGCGACACAAAAGTGTGTCGCCACACACAGCGTGGTGTGTCGCCACACCACCCGGAAGCGGCGGCGCGCGTGTGCACGGTGGCAGCGGCAGCTGCTGCCGCCGCCACCGTGCACACGCGCACCGCCGCACACACCCCCGCGCTGCCGCCGTGCGCGCGTGTGCCACCGCACGCCCCCCGCGCCGCCGCCATGCTCGCGCGTGCCACCGCACGCCCTACCGTGTCGCCGCAGCGCGCGCGCCCCCACGCCACCGCACGCCCTCCTGTGGCACCGCCGCACACGCGCCCCCGCGCTGCTGCCGTGCCGCCGCCGCTGCCGCCGCACCGCCACTAGCATGTCGCCAGCTGCGGCACTTTGGAAAGCCCTGCTGTAAGGCCTGTATTTGTCTGACACTAAAACAAGGGCAGTGACAGATTTTATTTTCTTAGGAAAAGAAGCAGTGACAGATTTTATTTTCTTAGGCTCCAAGATCACCGCAGACTGTGACTGCAGCCATGAAATTAAAAGACGCTTGCTCCTTGGGAGGAAAGCTATGGCAAACCTAGACAGCATATTAAGAAGGAGAGACATCACCTTGCCGACAAAGGTCCGTATAGTTAAAGCTATGGTTTTTCCAGTAGTAATGTATGGCTGTGAGAGTTGGACCATAAGGAAGGCTGAGCGCCGAAGAATTGATGCTTTCGAACTGTGGTGCTGGAGAAGACTCTTGAGAGTCCCTTGGACTGCAAGGAGGTCAAATCAGTCAATCCTAAAGGAAATCAACCCTGACTGCTCATTGGAAGGACAGATGCTGAAGCTGAAGCTCACATACTTTGGCCACCTAATGCGAAGAGAGGACTCACTGGAAAAGACCCTGATGCTGGGAAAGACTGAAGGCAAAAGGAGAAGGGGACGGCAGAGGATGAGATGGTTAGATAGCATCACCGATGTAACGAATATGAATTTGAGTAAACTCCGGGAGACAGTGGAGGACAGGAAGGCCTGGTGTGCTATGGTCCATGAGGTCACGAAGAGTCGGACACGACTAAACGACTGAACAACAACAACAAAGCAAGGGCTCCCAAACTCTTCAGCTCACCAACCTCTTCATGAAGTTTCAGATTGTTCATCAACCCCCATACTACTTTAACGAATAGTACTACAGATACCGACGACATTGACCTTGGTTAGTCCCATCCACCCTTGTTGGTTGATATTGAACCCAACAACGGATTATGGTTTAGTGAAAGCCCGGTTTATGTGTTGCCAGCCTGCCAGCTACTTTGCAGCTGAACCCAGCAATTGAGAAGATCTGTCTGAGCAAACAGTTACTGCTGATTCCTACAGGCCAAGAATTGTGGTAGGTACAGAAGCAGATCATGTGCTTGTCCTGGAGTGTTTTTTTTTCCTGGTCACTGGGCAATGCCAGCCACTTTCTCTACATTCCAAGAATATTTTGAATCTACCGTGTTTCCTTTTGGGGGGACTGGAATAACTTAATACAGGGGTGGGCAACGTCAGGCCTGCGGGCCGTATAAGGCCCGCGGGGCTCCCGCCCGCAAACCCCGCCCCTTCCATGCAATTGGCTCCCGCCCGCAAACCCCGCCCCCCAGTGCTTGTGATTGGCTCCTGCCCGCAAACTCCGGCCCCCGGTCTGCGGAAATCCCAGAAACCCCACCCCCCGGTCCCCGGTTATAAATATCCAAATGGCCCTTGGCTGAAAAAAGGTTCCCCACCCCTGACTTAATAGATCAGCATTCTTCCCATTTTGAATCATTTTCACTTCCTTGCATACCTTTAAAAAAAAAAGTTTAGTATTTTTTAAAAGGCATGTGTGCTTTTCTTTTATGTATTCTTAATAAATAAGAATACCTAATACCTAATAAATAGTCTTTGGCAAGATGCAAATGTAATTCACAATTAATCTGATTCTGACAGAAGGCAATAAGCCCATTACATATTCTTTAATCAGTGACAGCTCCACTTAAACTCTTTACAGTATTGTTAAAAAAAAACAACTCATTCTGGTAATATCAGCAAAATGTATGTGATCTTTGGAGGAGGAAATATCTCTTGATTTTTGCTAATCTGCATAAGTAATTTACTTCAAGATATCTCCACCCCCCCCCCCATCCTCCTTACCTGGAACAAATGTGGGCCTGAGTTGAGAAATATTTGGGAAAGAAGAAAAGGCCTCCCACCCTCCATTCTCGCTTTGTGTTCACACAGCATTCTAAGCTTTAGTTTGCTTGACTATTGTTTATTGAATAAGCCACAATTGTCTGAATTTCCACAATATGCTAACTCGCGGAATGACTGGGTTCACATAACCACATTTCGGTTGAGCATCTTGTGTGAATCCAATGAACCCTAACCATAGTTTATAACTTAATGTATTAACTAAACCTGATCCGGATTTCTAGATAGCATTCTGAAGAAGGAAAACAGGGTCTTAAGGAGATGTTTCAGGAGGGGAAGGTTTAGACCAGTGTTTCTCAGCCTCAGCAACTTTAAGATGTATGGACTTCAACTCCCGGATTTGAAGGCTGGCTGGGGGATTCTGGGAGTTGAAGTCCATACATCTTAAAGTTGCTGAGGCTGAGAAACACTGGTCTAAACCTTCCCCGCTTGAAATATTATACCAGTGTTTCTCAACCTTGGCCACTGGAAGATGTATGGACTTCAACTCCCAGAATTCCCCAGCCAGTATGGCTGGCTGAGGAATTCTGGGAGTTGAAGTCCACACATCTTCCAGTGGCCAAAGTTGAGAAACACTGCATTATACAAAAGGCTGCCCTCTAAGCAAGGCCAGAAAATACAACTCATAATATGAGAACAAGATGTGGCTTGTTTAGTATTAGTATTAGTTTAGCATAGAGCTTTCCAAACTGTGTGTCGGGACACGTTAGTGTGTCGGCTGCAGTGTCTGGGTGTGTCGCGGATGCTGCTGCCTCCAAACCTGCTGTGATTCCGCACAGGTCCTAGTGCCTGCCTTGTGCCCTGTTGTAAGAGTGTGTCACGAAATGATGCCCTGCTGTAAGAGTGTGTCGCAAAATGATGCATGTCTAAAAAGTGTGTCACCAACATGAAAAGTTTGGAAAGCTCTGGTTTAGCATGTTGAAAACTTTTTTATTTTATTTTATTTTTATTTTATTTTATTTTTATTGTATACCACTTAAGAAGGGGCGTGGTGGCTCAGCGGGTAAGACACCAGGCTTGTCGATCGGAAGATCACAAGTTCGGAGGTTCGAATCCCTAGCCCTGCGTGCGGAGTGAGCTCCCGCACTAGCTCCAGCTCTTGCCAACCTAGCAATTCGAAAGCATGCAAATGCAAGTAGATGAATAGGTACCACTTCGGTGGGTAGGTAACAGCGTTCCGCGCGCGTCATGCCGGCCACATGACCGTGGAAGTGTCTTCGGACAACGCTGGCTCTTCGGCTAACAAACGGAGATGAGCACCGGCCCCTAGAGTTGGACACGACTGCACAAATGTGCGGGGGGAACCTTTACCTTTACTATACCACCCAGAGTCACTTTTTCGTGAGATGGGTGGCAATATAAATTTAGTGAGTGAGTGAGTGAGTGAGTGAGTGAATAAATAAATAAATAAATAAATAAATGTTGTAGGTTATTTAGGGCTTAACATGTTGTGCAACCCCAATCAATTGTTATTCAGTGAGCCTTGGTTAAACCAAGCAGGGCTTAATGCATGTGTGAACCCAGCCCAGGACTTGCATATTATTATAGCAGGGACAGAAATATTCCTTTCTACTGCATTTGCTTACAGTACCGTATTTCTTGTACTGAGTTCAGAGCCCAAGCAGGTTGACGATATGAGACTAGTACAGCTTGTTCTATTCTTGGTACCAGTCCCATTCTTGCTTGTATTACAAAATAGGCCCACTGGGGCTTCTGAATGTTTATTCATATTTTTAAAGTGCTGGTCATTGACCAAATAAACATATTACTTACTTACTTTTTAAAGCCATAATTAAAGTAGAGCAGAACCATCTGTACAAAAAGGAGAAGCCCACCATTCCATTGATTGGAAATGTCTTGCATGTTTAGTTTATGGCTAAGACCCTTATGTGTACTCAGAAAAGTGGTTTATTCAAGTAAACCACCCAGAGTCGCTGGGAGTTGGGCAGCATATAAATGTAATATATTATGATTATTAATTATTATTATTATTATTTTAAACGGGTTCGTTTTAGCATGGGGATGATATGCAAACATAGCCTTTGTGCCCTTAAGAAAGTGGGAGTTTATTTCTCAATATAGTTAATACGGATTCATATCAATAGGGCTTTACTTACAATGAGGCTTTTTGGCAAATTTCTGAAGAAAGTTCCATTTAAATAGCACTAGCACCATATGGCTCAATTTACGATTTTTTATAAAAAATGCAGAAAGAAGAGGAAGGCAGCAAAAGATAACAGAAGGAGTGGGGGAGAGAGAGACAAGCAATCGTTTGTGGGCCAAGAATCCAGAAGTTGTTTCTATTTTGGCTATTTCCAGGAGTTTTGGCAGCTATCTGCAGACTTGGATAAGAGCATAACGTTGTTGACCTTTTCTTGTGGGGACCGCATCCCCAGATATCACGCGCTCCAAATGAGAAAGCTTTACAGAAAACACTGCAAGATTCCTTGGCACGGTAGGTGGTACAAACACAGACCTGTTGCCTGATGTACGCGGACATATTTTTCAGAAGGTAACCCGAAAGAATCACAAAAAATAGAAAATCAATCTAATAGCCATAGAAGAACCCGAAAAAGAAAAGAGGATCAGGACCAAGGAGAGCACTTCTGCAACTAAAAGGAAGACAAGTTACTCCAGAACTACATCTGCAACTGAAAGACTTGTATAGTTCCACTTCCTGGGTCCGTCCTCCCTCCCTCCCTCCCTCCCTCCCTCCCTCCCTCCTGGAGGAATGAAAATCCTGGAAGGTCCTACTGGAAGGGATGCTATTTAAGGTTGTTGTTGTTGTTTTTAATCTGTTCAATCATGTCTGATTCTCGGAGACTGCCTGGACAAGTCCCTGCAGTTTTCTTGGCAAGGTTTTTCAGAAGTGGTTTGCCACTGCCTCCTTCCTAGGGCTGAGAGGGAGTGACTGGCCCAAGGTCACCCAGCCGGCTTTCATGCCTAAGGCGGGACTAGAACTCTCAGTCTCCTGGTTTGCCATTGGCTCCTTCCTAGGGCTGAGAGGCAGGGACTGGCTCAAGGTCACCCAGCCGGCTTTCATGCCTAAGGCGGGACTAGAACTCTCAGTCTCCTGGTTTGCCATTGGCTCCTTCCTAGGGCTGAGAGACAGGGACTGGCCCAAGGTCACCCAGCTGGCTTTCTTGCCTAAGGCGGGACTAGAACTCTCAGTCTCCTGGTTTGCCATTGGCTCCTTCCTAGGGCTGAGAGACAGGGACTGGCCCAAGGTCACCCAGCCGGCTTTCATGCCTAAGGCAGGACTAGAACTCACCGTCTCCAGGTTTCTAGCCTGTACCTTCACCACTTGTGATGGAATGTGTTCCTGAAGGGGTGGGTGATGTGGTGGATGTCAGCACTCCTGCTGGTTCTCAGGAAGGAGGGAGCGCATTCCAAGGAGATAAACGGATTCTCAGCAGTCCGGTGGATGTTGGTGGGAAAGCAAAGAGGTTCAGGGTCACCCTGCCCTAGAGTCTCCTGGGGTATTTGTGCTTAGGTGTCCCAGTCAGCCCAAGAACAGGGGCGAGTCAGCGTATTCAGACTATCAGTTCTTTGTTTGCATAACCATACAGACAGAATCTTGCCAGACTGAAGCTATCCTAACTAACCTAAGGGGAAATACTCCAGGGACTCTAGGGCGGGGCTACTCTAACTTTCTTTGTTTGCCTGCCAAGGCTCTCAAGGCTGTGAGTGTGTTTACCTCCTTAGAATGCGCTCCCTCCTTCCTCAGCTCCAAAATCCATCACATCAGGTTAGTTAGAGTAGCTTTAGTCTGGCAAGATTCTGTCTGTATGGTGAGAGCAATAAAGAACTGAGTTCGGAATACATTGTCTCATCGTAGTTCTTGGGTTGCCCCTGACATCACTACACCAAACTGGCTGTCATTTGAGGTTAGGTGATGCAGGGACTCAATGGATCCTAGGGATTTCAAATGCATTTGAGGTTAGGAAATGCATTTGAAATCCCTAGGTTCCATAGAGTCACTGAAAAAAGACCAGAGATTGATTCCTCCTCTTCCTCAGAGCTGCTATCTTCTATGTTCAAAGATCCCTGGTTTTGTGTCATAACAGTTTTAAGACTGTCCAGCTTATAAGTTATTTCAGCTGTAAAGTTATGGCTCCCGGACAACATTCCATAGGGGGTCGTAGGGTTACTTGAATTCCTCTCTCCAAGATCAGAAATAAGACACTGGCCTTGGGGAGATTCAGGTCCCCCACCCCACCCCACCCTTCAGGCTCTGCAGCTGTTGGTTTCCCAGAACAGGAAATTAAGATGGGAGTACTTACTATCCACATTGATGGTTTCTTATTCCAGAATTAAAGTGAGACAAACCATTATGTTCCATGGTGGGTTGCAACTCAGGCTTCCTCAGGCCAACTGTATTAGCACTATACCACCCCATACATTGGGACCAGCATTTTATTGCCAGGAGTTTTGATTAGAGGAATATTTAGACGTTTGGGTTGTATATACCTTGGTATGATTAATTTCGAGGGTTTTCTTAATGTTAAAATAACCCGACTTAAACATGAATAACTGAATTGCTTAATATAGAAATATATTTGTTAAAGTAGCTTTGATTAGTATGTGAGAGAGATGTAGTTTATCTTTCCCTTGTGCTCTTATTTTCATTTTTGTACATTAGAAACCCATTATGCTGCACTATAGCGCTACATCAACCATTTATAATGGTTCTTGCAATGATTATAATAATAATTCTTACACATTAATACAGATTTCAGCATAGACTAGGCACCTTCTCTTTGAAATCTAGTTTTTAAAAAAAATATTTTTGATGTAGGAATAATCATACAAGTCTGCTAAAGCCAGATGTGTTCATGGATTGGCAACTATTTCAGATGTCAAGAAAGAGCTTTAACCTGGACTAATCTTCTTTTTAATATGGGTCCCCAACTGCTTGCAAGAATTGGGTCTCAAATTATTGCTCTGCCATTAATTTGCACACCATGCTCAATACCTCACCTCACCTTGTTGTTCCTCCATCATCATGCAGAAATTGTAGGTATATGCACCATTTCTTTTGACCCTGTGTAATGCAAGATCTCTACCTAACATACTGTGCAGATGGAGAAGGAATTTCTAAACATACCCAGACAAAAACGCATGTGTTTGACCTTTACAGGAGGTAGAATCCAGGAACCCCATTCAACCTTATGCAACCTTACTCAGAGTATGCTCACTGTTTTCTCAAAGGGTCAGAGTAGATGAGATGCTTGTGCCATACACTAGGGTGGGAGTGTCTGACATATGGCTGGAGGATCTGGGGAGAAATCTGATCAATCCACTCAGGAGAATTGGTTCAGGAAGGCATAGCAAGCAAAGTTTTTCCTGAGGAGCTGTACTTGCAAAGTGCAGCGTGAACTTCAGCTGTTTTTTGTTTTCTTTCTTTCTTTCCCTCTGTGTGTCTGTGTGTTTTCCACTGTCTCAGGATGGGTGTTGTTTGAAGGATTGAGACCTAAATCAGCTTTATGGGAGCCTGCTGTCAATGATCGCTCCGGAGTGTCATGACATTTTTCTGGGCAACTGCAATAATGATATCGACCAATCTTTTTAAACTTGGGAGGCAGTGCCTTCGGGCATCAGATTACGTGTGAGAATTACTGACAGTAATAGAGTGGGTCTCAGTTGGAGGCAGGCAAATAAAAGATATAATGGGTTTAGAAATAAGCTAACCATCCAACAGAGAGTTCTTTTCGATGGTGGTTCTCAAAAGCAGATCATTAATAAATTGAATTGTTTTATTGTGCAGTTGTGCACAGTTCTACTCGGAAACAGGCTCTGCTGAGTTCAAGAAATTTGCTCCCAGATAGGAATCAATGGATCGGAATATTTCCAGCCTGTGCCACCTTTACTGAGTTCATTCATAAATTGCTTCCACCCTGTATCCAAATGTATCTGCATTCCTGGGGAAAAAGACTGCAGATACTGCATTTAAATGCTGTACATATATGTGAATATACATTACTTTCTTGCAAAATAGCTTTTTATGTATATTTAACATAATTGGTACTGGGGGTGGGGGACTATTCATCTACATTTTTAAAGAAGCTTTTTTTCCCCCCTCAGATCAACACTCACAAAGAACCCAGTGGAGTGTGAGGGAAGAACGATGTTTTGCAAATATATAATGTAATATATTAAAGTAATTAACATCTGCAAGCTGGATTTTGGCTAGATTAGCACATTAAACCATAATGTGGCTTGTTTGGCTTAGGTGTAGTATGTGACTTGCAACTTAGGCATTGCAATTTGGGTGTATAGTATTCTCAGCCATTGGGGCATTCACCAGAAGGGGCTATCAAAAAAGTCAAGATGGCTGCAACTGTGCAATCAAGGCTCCACCCTTTTTTTGCATGCATTGCAGGGCTTCAATGGCACAGCTGCAGGTGTCATTTTGACTTTTTTTACCTCCCCCCCACCCCAATACTTCTCCAAGTGGCGTGGAATGAAGCAGGAAGGAGATTGGTGGCCGTGCACCACTGAGATCATGTCCTGCAACATAGGCTGCAGTTTGCTACTAGGGACAACTTAAAAGAGTGGATCATCAGTAGGATTTGGGTCCCAGATACTGGAGGCATTGCTCCCACCCTTATCAGCTATCTGCCTCTTTGACAGAAGAGAGACACCTTTTTCTGACCTTGCACTTAACCAGTTTGTTGGCTAAACTACAACTGACTGGTTTACACAATAAGTTAAACCATAGCTTTCCAAACTGTGTGTCGCGACACAATACTGTGTCACCTGTGGTGCCCAGGTGTGTCGTGCGAAAACCGGGAAGTGTGATGGCGCGCGGCAGGCCATCAGCACTCCCGGGTTTTCGCACGGCACACCAGGACACCGCTGCTGCCGCCGACACGGCACACAAAAACCCCAAAGCGCCACGGTGGCGGCACGCGAAAACCCAAAAGCCCCGCGGTGGCGGCGCTTTTGGGTTTTTGCGTGCCGCGGCGGCAGCACTTCCAGGTTTTCACGTGCCGCCGTTGGTGTGTCGCCAACGAGAAAAGTTTGGAAAGCCCTGAGTTAAACTATAACCCATTACTCAGAAAAACCCCATATCTCTGAATTGGCACAATGCTTTAGCCAATGGCAAGAAATCGCTTTAAGGCTTAAAACAGGTGTGTCCCTGATCTACCAAGACCCAGAATCTGAAAACTGGGGCCATCTGTAACAGGAAGTGTTGGAGCAGATGCTCTAATGCTTCTTCCCCCCACCCCCCGTCTTTGTGGGTGGGAGGTTATGGCTGCAATGCAGTGATGGGACAGAGCTGAAATTATTGGTCTTTTTTTGTTTCAGGCATTTTGAAAATGTAAAATCCATGCGTTAAGTCTAGCAGGGGCTTGGCACAGCTATTTGGCTTATTATTTCCACCAATCCAAACCCTTCCAAAATCTCTTAACTAATTTCAGCAACATGATCTGGCACTCCTTTGGGAACCACAGAAGAAAGGCTGAGAATATGACATATAGGCGATGAGTTGTCCACCCTTGTGATAAAGCATCTATCATTCAGTCTTACCCTACAACCGATTTGTACACATGGATATGGTAGATTGAATAGAGAGAGGCAGGCTAAGAAGGATGCTAGTTGCAAGCTAACAAGGTTTTTATCTTTTCCTGAGAACTGTGAAGAAACAGGTCACTGAGTCCTGACACTGCAGTCCCTAAGCTCTGACACAGCCTCCTTGCTACTGTACCAAGCCACAGTGCTATAAATCAAAGGGATGTTATTCAGACAATGAGACAGATGGAGAAGATTTCTTTGCAAGACACAGCCAGATTGCTATCAGCACAGCATGTCAGCATGACAAACATTGTTGAAGGAATCACTTGGAGCAACTCTGGTTTCTCCCTCCCTGTCAGAATGCCTTTGGAGATTTTGAGGGGACTAATGATTTACAATTTTTTTTTCCTGTTCTGGGCTCAACATACAGTAGAGATCTCGGAGTGTCTTGTAAATCAAAAAACAGGATGGTCTTCACATGCTCATTATTATTCTACAAGAGCAATGGGAGACAAGAAGCTATAAAATTGCCTTCATTGCTAAGTTGTTTCAGCCAGATTTAGTTCCAGGAAGGGAAGAGAAGGGAAGGGAAATTTTGGCTTTTGGTGGTAGTATAATTGGAGTAGGAGAAATAAGTAAGGCAAAACATAAAATGTCTATCTTCATATCTAGGTCAACAGGAATGTTTGCATATTATTCTTAGAAGAGAAATGAAAGCAAGAAGCAAAGCCATAACAAAAGAAATCATTTAAATGTTTCTGCATGTCTCCCCCCAGATAACAAGACAACACAATTATTCGCGTCTGGAACTTGACTGTCTTTCTGAAGATACAAATTCATTCCTTCAGCCCACAATGTAGTTCAGCAGTAGATTGATAGAGCTCCCCAACAACTAAGAATACAAAGATTCTCCACCCAGTCTTCTTTTTCTGAAGTTACAGTACTTCTCTGAAACAAGAGATGAAGTGCTTTTCTGGTAAGTATGCCTCTTGTATCAGAGGACAACCCATGTCTCAAGAGCTACATGTGCTTCTGGGCCTATTTTAGGACACCCCTCTCCCCCCAAGATCACAGCACTGGAATTCAATAACAAAGCATTCTTTTTTAGCAGGACAATAAAATAAGTCCCAAAACAGGTGTTTAGAATTCTGGTAGAGTTCATGCACCTATTCTGATTGAATAACTCACCCCAGTTGCTTCCCCAAATCCTGAAAATGTAAGTCCTACAGTATCACTACATAAACACCACACCCCAACAGTTCTGGAAATCAAGAAAGAATAACCACCTTTGGCCATAAAACTATATCCTTGTCTGATCCATAACAGGTAAGCTACCCACTTCTGGACTTCAGTCACAAAGCTTTCCTAGTCGTACCTGGAGATGCTGTTGATTGACTCCAGCATCTTCTGAACAAGTCAGCATCAGCATCAGAATCATAACAGCTTTATTGTAGTAACCATGGTATAACACAGAACAACTATTTCATAAAAAACTCAATACACGATTAATAATGTTATAACCACATGTAATGTGGTTATATAAATACAGTATATATACTTGTCATAATATATACTGCCATAACACAGCATAAGAGAATAATCATAAGGCTTAAAATATAGAGTACATAAATTAAGTAGGAGGGGGAAGATGGAAAAGCTCAATGAAATATAGATAAAATTATACTACTCTTAAATGCCTGCTTAAGTAATAATATGAATAAATTCTTTAAGTAATATAAAATTAATCCCAAAGTTACAATTTAGCTAAAAGTCTAAACAGTCTAGAAAAAACAGTCCTCTTTCAAAGTATAAAAGACAACATAGTAGAAATGACCATTTGATAAGAGGCTGAAGGCACAGGGTCCACCAACAAATAACGTAGGCATTCAACTCCTGAATGCGTGAATATATATCGTGTAGTAGAGTATGGTGTAATTTCAAGGTCCACCATTTATTAATGAGTCTGAGTGCCAAGGATTTATGCCACTAACCTATATCCCTTTCTTTCTTTACTTACAGGTAGACATCCTAATTTTCTTCTCCATAAATGTATGTTATCTTTTCTTCTCCATAACTTTATGTTATCTTTTCCTTTTGAATTAAATTGCCAGACTTTTAAGAGAAGTGAGCAAAATAACATTCTTCTATTACAGCAAAACATGGATCAAAATGCATCATACCATGCATGCACAGGGAAATAGCACACCATAAACTTGCATGCAGTTTTCATTAAGGCTTTGGGGAAGGTTGGATCCAAATTCATGAATTGATGCCCTAACCAAAGCAAAATTTAGTTACAGAACAATGAGAATTGAGCACAAGCAAAATTGACAAGTGTGCCCATCCTTTCTCAAGATATATTCAGGCACATCCTTGCCTTTGTACTCATGGATCAGACATAATTTCTCCATATCCAATTGGTATTTCCTGTGGTTTCTTCTTCCCCTCTGCAAAAAACTGATAACTGCTTCTATTACACAATGTGAAAAAGATATTCTGGGGAAAAGCATAATTTCTATGTGCTAATAATTCATTCTAAACGACATTTTTAATAGCTCTTATAATGGTGACAAGACAAAAAGTTCACCCTAAGTTTGTTAAAATATTAAACACTCCACAAGTGAATTAGCCCAGATAATTTGTAACATTTACACTTTTACATAACAAGCTTAAGGGAGAAAAAAATTACAGAAAAATCCACTGAGTTTGATTGTAAAGTAATTTCACTACTTTTGAGATAAATAATTAAATTCTGTTTATAAGATTATATTATTGTTGGTGTGCAATTTCTCTAACAGAACTATGTCAGGTTGCAATGGGAAATTAATGCTTACAGGTTTATGTGTACATAAAGAGAAAAAGCTTGTTAAATATACATAAGATGGAAAAGGAATAAATTATTGAACAATCTACTTTCAAAAGCACACAGTTTTAAAATTATTGTTGTAGAAGTACCCATTTAGGTATTTGGAAGAGGAAGGATGCTTTATATAAATGAAGTTATATTCAATATAAATGAATATATTTATATTGATAAAAAGAATTGTCTTTTACCCAATCATTAAACCAAATGATGCAGTAACTTGAAAGAATGTCTCTTAGGGCTTAAGAGATAGGCAGTCCTGGACTTCTATTCCATCAGCCCCAACCCAAATGGCCAGTGCCAGTGATGATTGATTATGTAGTCCAAAGCATCTGAAGGGTATCATGTTGCCTACTTCTGGGCAATGAATCCATTTATTGGGAGGTCAAATGTGAAGCTGATTATTATTTTATGAATCTGCAGAGAGAGAGAGAGAGAGAGAGAGAGAGAGAGAGAGAGAGAGAGAGAGAGCGCGCACATGTGCAAATAATTTAAAATTATACATTTACATGAAAAGAGTCAGAAACATTATTGATGTCACCAGAATTTCTAGTTTCTGTTAAGCTAAAAAGTCTCTAGTCAATACACAAACAACCCAGTAATACCAAATACACTTCTTATTCTTTACTCCAGTGGTTTCAGACTGAGACCAGATTGGGTGAGTTGAAAGATGGAGCTCTGGAAACACATCCGGAGTGCAAGAGACTCTCCCCAGAAATCCCATAGGACAGCAGACCACGGCTGGAATGCTAAAACAAACACACACCTAAATAAATCGCTTATCATAAAATGCCAAAAGCTTCTTATATTTCATTCCAAAGAAACAGAAACTGTTCTTGCTGCTCAGAGAATTGGCATCCATATCACCATATATCTCAGGCACTTCCATAAATTATTGGCTGTTGTTCTGTCAGAAGTAAATCTTTTGTCTTTTAACTTGTGGAAATATAGGAAAAATAGAGTAGTGTGTTTTCCCCAATTGTCTTCTATGTTGTTTCTACCTCCTACGGCTTTGGGCAGTGAAGCACCAGAGTGACTGACAAACACAGTGTCAATACTACTACTACTATCACTACTACAACTAATATTTATCTACTACTATTACTACAGTACTACTACAATTACTATTACCACTACTAATAATGTTTGCTACTATTACTATTACCAATAATAATATTGCTTATCTACTGCTATTTCTACAACTCCTATTGCTATTGCTACTAATAATGCTTTTCTACTATTAATGCTTATCTACTATTAATACTAATACTACTAATGCTTATCAGGGTTAATCACTAAAACAGTGACCAAGTAGCATCATCCCTATGAAGCAATCACCCATTGTTCACTTGATCAATGCATGTCAGGTAATAATTAGAGTTTTGGTGAAGGACATTGTTGGTTTTGCTGGGATCAGTGTAGAAAGTCCATAGGCAGTAGGGTGCTGAAGGAAGAAGACAGAGTAAGCAAGAGACAATGAATTGAAGGAAGTGGGTTGGTAGGGAATAAATTGTTAAGCTATATGCACACACATGCACACCATGCTAGGAAAAGCTGGCGGTCCTAGAACTTCTGCAGTGCAAAGAGTGATGGAGGCTGAATTACACATGCTAAATGGAACAAAAAAGCCTATTTATCAGCTGCAGGCTTTCTAATATATATGTATAGTAGTGATATAAATGTGATTATTTCCCAAAGGTAAATGGCATTCAATTTTGGCTGGGACAATATTTTATCCCTACTGATTCTTGTTCTCTTACCATTACCCCCAGGCCTTATTGCAGAATCCTGCTCACATACAGCACCTGTTCAAAAGGTAATCATGCAGGACTTCAAAGCCATAAGACCATTCCGAAGCCTAGATGTGGTCACAACTCTTTAAAGATGCAAATTGAGAATCAGCCATCATAACAAGAGAGTTCTGCTAATTCTCTTATGAGTATGCAGATTTCGGCACCAACTTTTGTGAAGCTTATTTGTTTTATTTAGCAATAAATTTAATACTGGCTCCCTGAAGCAAAAAGACAGATGGACTATAAACTTTGCATTTTTAGTAGTTTTAGTTACTAGGTTGTGGTAATTTTGTTATCCCAGTTTAAATTATATCCTTGCAAGTTTGTATGATTGAATTTTGACTTTAAAAACGTGGCCTCTGGTGTGACTTGTCTGTCTTTGCGTTAGAAACTGCAGGAATGCATTTAATTATCTGCAAGGATTCATTGGATTTGTCTATTCTTAATTCAGTTTTTTGATGCATAAGTAGGGTAAGACTAAATGTTTGCATTGAATATCACTCAACAGATACCAGTATAGTACCTATGCTGTCACATGATGAGCTGTCCCACAACCAAGGAGCCCTTTTTCAAGAGGAGGACTATAGACTTGGACGATTCAACAATAGTTCTGTTTTTTATGTAATTGTACTTGCTGCATCACACTATTCAGTCACCTCATATGTCTCCAGCAGAGATCGGATAGATCAGTTTTACATTGCTGAGAAGGTGGCAGAAAGTTGGGAAGTGGGAGAAGTGGTAAAGATAGTATCACCAGTGGCATGATACTACTGACAATGAACTTCAATGATTGTGGATGGTGAGGATCATGGATGGTATGTCACCCAGAGTACCAACCTCTTTGCTCCACCTGGTAGGAGGAGAGTTGTGTTAGTCTATAGTAGCCAAGATCAGAAGGAGTCTGGTAGTGCCTTTTCAGGCTAACACATTTTATAAAAGGAATACAGACAATTCTGTACTTACAAACAGGTTACGTTCCAAGAGGCTGTTCATAAGTCCATTTTGTTCATAAGTCCAGCCAAGCATACGTATGCGGCGTGCCATAAACTAATCCTTTCCCGCCTTCCGGGACCTTCTAGCTTGGAGTTGCAGACAGGTATGTTCGTATTGGCGAAAGTTTGTAACTCGAAAGTTCATAAGTAGAGGACTGTCTGTAAGTGAGCTGTAGCTCACTTCATCAGACTAGACTGATGTAGGATTTACATTGGGAAGAGGTAGAGGGAAAGGAGGAGAAGACAGGTTGGTTATGCAAATGCAGGTTACACTGAGACAGATTGCAAGGATCTTATCAATAACAATTGCAATGTGTGAAAAATCCACTGTGTTGTTTGCAACCTCCTGAGTTAGGCTGAAGCCATTTAATATATGTGAATTCAGCAATTTCTCACTCAATCATGCTGGTAAACTTTCTTTTTTCCAAAATGGCTACTTTGAGATCTGTAGTGGAGGGTCCTTGGAGACTAAAATGCTCAGAGAGAGGTGAGCTGTAGCTGATGAAAGTTTATGCCTTTTAATAAAATTCATGAGTCTGAAAGGTGTAACTAGGCTTCTCCCAATGTCTGTTCCACATCAAAAGACTGACAGTAAACCATGGCTACATGTAGGCTAGCTGAGCTTTTATTGGTGTCTCTCATGCTTCTCCAGTCACTATGCTGGGTAGCTTTGATGCTGCTTCTTCTGGACCTCAACTGTTCACCTGAATGTTACCATTTTCTTCTCAACAGTGGTGGCATGTAGGAGAAATTCTTTTAGTTCACATTTGAATACAACTTCATTTAATTTGGCCCTAGAAAATGCATTTTGTTAGGAATGTTTCTAAAACAGAGCCCATTAAGAGAAGGAATTGCAAATATGTTTGGGGGAGTGTGCAATGCATAACACTGGAGTTAATTTTTAAAATAAAATCTCTAACCTGACCAATGAGAAACTGAAAAAGCGAATTTGATATAACTCACAAAAATGAGACTGAAAGAAACTGGACTGGACATAAATGAAAAAGTGAGAAACTGAGATTTTACCTTCAACTAATAGTTACCCCAAACCTATCTTCACTATCTCCCTTATCCATCCATTTTATCCAGGTTATCTGAGGGACCACCTCATCCCCATTACATCGTCCTGTCCCACCCAATCTTGCAGAGAGGGCATGCTGCAGACCCCCTCTGTGAAAGAATTCCATCTAGCGGGGTCTCGGAGGTGAGCCTTCTCTGCAGCAGCACCTGCCCTGTGGAACATTCTCCCCCCACCACCACCACCCTGGAGATAAGACAGGCCCCCTCACTCCTGGACTTCAGGAAAAAATTAAAAACTTGGCTCTGTGATCTCACCTGGGGCAAGAAGGAAAGTGGTCACGCTTGGGGATGGCTGATCTCTTAGAGCCGCCTCAAATATTTTAAATATTTTTATCTTCACTGTAAGAACCACCTGCCACTTGGATTTTATTGTATTTGTATTTTTATTGTTATATTTATTGTATTTTAATGATGCTTTGTTGTGGTTGTAAACTGCCCAGAGTCCCTCCTTGAGGGGGAGATGGGTGGTCATGGAAATTTAATAAATAAATAAATAAATAAATAAATAAATAAATAAATAAATAAATTTCTTTGCATACTGAGGCTTTGCCCCACTTGACAATGGTGGCTACAGCTGAGCGGTAGCTTGGACTCATAAGACAGTGGCACTTGGGATGACACACAATTATGACAGTACTAGCTTAATTGCCTTTGTACTTCATTCTATGTCTTCTTTTGCTTACACGGAACAAATGACTCCTAATATTTAGGAAAACATTCTTTTTCCCCTCTTTAACCAGATCCAATTCGTAAGCTTTATTCTAAAACAGACTTATGAATCACTTTCCAATAAGTGGGCATTAGCTAATGCCAAACTGCAATAGAATTGCTGTAAATTAACATATGGCAGCCCTATTAAAATATAATGAGGGTTTCATGATTAATGTTATTATGAGGAATACCAAAGGAACTAATGATGATTACCCACTTTACAGTGGAGAATTTGAGTTTCATTATCAACGACTGCATGGCTTCTCTTACAACTCAGTTTGGGCCATCTGGCCATGTTTGTCCTGAATGTGGGGCATGGGGTTTGTTCTACAGCACGGAACCAAGAGGTAGAGAGAGAAAGAGAGTTGTACATGTGTGCGTGGGGAGCATTTTCAACTCAGCTGTGTTGAATCTGATTGAGACTTGCCAGGAAAGAATACATGTAGGAGAAAAGTTCCTCTTTCTCTCTTTTTGTTATTTTCAAGTAAATATAAAAATACTGGAAAATGGAATGTCTGCTTAGAAAGGCAGGTAGAGGATACATCACTGCTACAGAGATAAATTTAAGTATAATAATATATACTCCAGATTTCCACAACCTGGTGCATTTGGGACGTGATGGATTGCCCCTTGCAAAATTCCCATCCAGCTGGACACTAATGCGTTTTGTCCAGTTTGGGCTTAATGTGCTGTTGAACACAGGCGCTATAGTTTATAAACCATGTTTTATGACTTAATGTAGTTAGTGAACTAAGCCCACAAACTAAGGATAAGTAAACCATAGCTTAGTGTCAGAAGCGAACCCAGCCATTATCTAAAATCAGTGATGGTCAGGAGGTGTAACACACATTCTGAAATGTGGGGAAGGAAGAGAAATGGGTTGTCCTTCTAAGAGATAATGTAGACTATGGATAAGACACTTCCAGGTGTGATTCTTGACTGACCAGCCTAGGAAAAACATCTGTGAGCAGAAGAGGTAGGCAGCACAGTCTTTTCCATATGTTGGGACTACTAATGTCATGACTCCTTACTAGCCAGGTCAATGATCAAGGGTTTCAGTTATACTTCAGTCATATTCTGTCACGGCCCCACCCTCTGGAACAACATCCCCCCAGAGGTACAGAAGGCACCGTCTCTCCTGGGGTTCCGAAAAGCCCTTAAGTCTTGGCTTTGTCTGGGGTTAATGTGTTTGTGGGGGCCCTGGTGTGGTTTTCTGTTATTGTTATGGTTGTTTTAGCCTGGTCTTTCTGTGTAGTTGTATGTTTTAAACAGTCTTAACAGTTTTTATTGTCCTTGGATTTTGTAAGCTGCCCAGAGTCTACTGGTGTGGGTGGCTGTTACAAATCAACCAATCATTCTTCAAAAGTTGCAGTCCCAAACATTGGGAGAGCTCCAAGTTGCCTATCCTCGATCTTGAATGCAAAGGCCCCAGATGTCTTGACCAGACAAATTATGCTTTGAGGGAAAGGTATGAGCACAGGTTCTAATATGTTGAGACCACCAGTTCCACCCCTTGCATCTCCAGGTAAAAGGATTACATAGCAGGAAATGGAGGAGAAAAAAAAAAGATCTGACACCTGCAAGAATGGATGAGGCAGACAAGTGGACTAATCTGCAGAAGACCACTCTTCTCTTCTTGCTATATTGCAGAGTTAGGGACCTTTTACTTTGTCTGTCAAAGACTGCATTTCCCTTATGGGTAATCAGTTGAGGCAACATGGTAGGCAGGGATGTAGCAAGCTGTGGATAGGACAGAGATAAAAAAAAAAGGGTGGGGACACCCATTCTCTCCCTGATAGCCTCTTAAGGTAAAGGTAAAGGTTCCTCCCGCACATCTGTGCAGTCGTGTCCGACTCTAGGGGCCGGTGCTCATCACTGTTAGCCGAAGAGCCAGCGTTGTCTGAAGACGCTTCCGCGGTCATGTGGCTGCATGACGCACGCGGAACGCTGTTACCATCCCATCAAAGTGGTACCTATTAATCTACTTGCATTTGCATGCTTTCGAATTGCTAGGTTGGCAAGAGCTAGAGCTAATGCGGGAGCTCACTCCACACACAGGGCTAGGGATTTGAACCTCCGAACTTGCGATCTTCCGATCAACAAGCCTGGCGTCTTACCCGCTGAGCCACCACGCCCCTTTTAGCCTCTTAACCTTCTCCAAAGTGCAGACTGCAAGGAAGGAAAGTCATCTCTTGCCAGTAGACTGAACTAATCTCTTGCAGAGAATATTTGACGTTGAGTTGAAGGCGCGACGGGGTTGTAAGGCCACAGATCGGCCACCTCTCCTATCTAGCATTCCTGACCCAGGGCTGTGGCTGGGATTGGCCTACTCCTTCATGGATATTCTGGCCTACTCCATCAAGTTGTAGCTTTCATGGTGAGAAAGAGAGAGCAGGAACGAAAAATGTCCCTGCTCTTTTTCTTGGGAAAAGACCGAAAGGAAATTGTGCAGGCAGCATTCTACTGAATTGCTCACCGAGAAGAAATGTAATCAAATTACTTTCAAGAGGATTAGGATACCTGTATTTATCTTCTGGCACATCTTCAGTGACTCAGTGCTCCTCCGCCCCCATAAGCCTTCACCACAAAATCTCTGGCGGCAAGCCCATTCTGTTCTCTCTGACACTGAGTATCCAATGTGCAGGTGGGGAGGCATTCTTGTAAATCTAATATCTGAGTACATCCAATAATAAGACATTGAAACTGATCCTGAACCATGCCCTTCTCCATGTCCTTACTAAGCTCTAATATATGGTGTCCTGAAACACTATAAACCATTGATCACATACATACAAGTTGCAGTTAATCCCCCCAAATGATATGAAGGAAATGGCAGTGCTTAAAGAGGGATACTATTCTTTTTTTCAGATGGCCTTAAAATTACCGAATTGCAGGTAACTAATTTTGATTTGCTCTGAAATTAATCTACTCCATTAATTTTCCTGCTCTCCCTGCTCCCCCCACCTTCATATATTAAGGGATCATAATACACACTGGTGTAAGTATGATTTGAAAATTGCTGTATAAAAAACATGGCAGAAATCCAAACTGTGGCTGGAATATTTGGATCAGACATTGGAAATAACAGAATTACAAAATTCAATCTAAATTCCAAGGCTATGGGGGTTGAGGGTGATAGGATGCAAAATTTGTGGAATAAAATCATGTAAGGTTTCTCTTGCAGTATCTAAAAATGTGACTCAAAAGCAGAATAATGGATCCAATGATATTTCTTATTATTCATATACAAGATGAATCAAGTGATATTTCTTACTATACATGTACTTGCACAAACACATAACCTTCCCCAAATAGGAAATTATTATCCTTGTCCTAGAAAGTTGCTTCCAATTTACGTTTATATTCTTATATTTCAGCTATGCAGTACATTATTATTATATCATATTCTTGCTAAACTATTGGAGAGACTTTGTCAGCAAAAGCTATTGTGTCAGATCTTTCCAGAAGGCTATGTGCTTGAACATAGCAGATTTTTTAAACATTTTTTTTAAAAAAGACTTCATATCTCATTTTATTATTTCTGAACCTTGCAGGATTTGTTCTATTTGAAGTTTTACATCCTCATTTCCTGTCAGTTCTATTAAAATTGATTTCCGCCATCAGCAAGAGAAAGATAATACAGAATGTGCTCCTGCGAGAAAGGGGGAAATATACTTATCCCCAGAGGAGCCATTACCAAACTGTTATATTATTTGAACTTTCTTTTCCTTGTTGTTTGCCTTAGAAAAGGGCAAAATCTTATCTTTGGGCCAGTTAGAGAACAAATACAAATCTGAAGGAAAACTAGTGAGGAAAAGCTGAGCCGTCACTGTGTCCACTGTCGAAAATAAATGTGATGGAATCTTTCTCTATCACAATGAATAATCGGTTTTATTTTTGCTTACATGCTGTATTTGAACATTAGCTGGTCATGAGCTGGTCATTGAAAACACAAAACAACCAGCATGGAATGATGACGATATCAGAAGTAGAACTGAAACAGGTCCATCTCGATGTTTGAAGGGGACTGGTTAAAATGAGGGAGTTCCAATGGCTAACTTGGCAGGAGGGGTGGAAAACAGCCATACCATATGGGAAATAAATGGTAGCTGATTTAACTACCCTAGGGCTAGTTAAAATCAGCTACCATTTATTTCCCATAATGCTCTGGAAGATGCTATTCTTGGGTGTTGTGGAAAGGCAAGTTAAAACAGTGGCTAGACATAAATATCTAGGATTGGCCAAATGTCTGGCCATTTTTTTAAAAAAAAAACAAAATATGGGAAGCTCAGGGCAAATGTCACCGATGCCTCAGATGCTTCCCCATTTTAATTAACTTTAAGATGTTTATAATTCATGCATTTTATTTATTATTTATAATTATCAGACGCCAGACTGGCGCATTCTCTACATATCCCGCAGAACTGATTAAAAATACAAACTAGCAAAAAAAAAACCCAACTATATAATAAAAATGCAGGACAGAAGTGCAGTTGGCCAATATTGGCAGGTTGGGGCCGCAGGGAGTAAAACAGCAAGCTGGAGAGATTTTAAAAGACCTGGGACCACAAGCATATTTTTGTCTGAAAAAGCAACAAATAAGGTGCCAGGCAAACTACACTAGGAAAAGCATCCCACAATTAGGATGACACATCTCTCAGTGCCCACTAATCTTTCTGTCCCATCTGAAAGAAGATGGTGATCATGATGATGGAGAAAGAAGAGGAATAGGAGAAAGTGACATGTTTCAAAGCAAAGTGACAGCCTTTAGCATTGTTTTCATTTTCATTATAGATCAGGATTGCCTAAATATGTCCATCTGTCTAAGAAATAAAAGAGAAAGAAGAAAGCAAAGAGGCAGGTAGGAAGCAGGCTCAGGGGCAAGAGAGGCGGTGGTAGGAAGCATGCCCACCATTTTGGCTTGTGGTAACTGGGTGTTTTGTGGCTGGAGAAATTGGTGACTCATCAATGAATGTTTCATGACCAGGCATTTTGCAATTTGCTGCATGGCTGCTGTTTGGTGAATGGACCAACCCAGTCCTTGGCAGCCATTGGGCATGAGCATCCCCAATATGGTTTGACATTCCAAAAGGTGTTGACCAAAAATTCTGAATACCCCAGGATCCATTGAGGACTTGCCTGGCTCAGGTCAGATGTTTCTAGTGCATTCCCCATCATACATGCAGAGAGTCTATATTAAGTTGCTTTTTTTTTATCTATTCAATCGTGTCTGATTTTCAGAAGTGGTTTGCCATTGCCTCCTTCCTAGGGCTGAGAGAGAGTGACTGGCCCAAGGTCACCCAGCTGGCTTTGTGCCCAAGGCGGGACTAGAACTCTCTGTCTCCTGGTTTCTAGCCTGATGCCTTCACCACTACACCAAACTGGCTCTCATTAAGTTGCTTAGATGATGATTATATATTTCCTAGAAGATTTTTTTCTCTCCTCACTTCTTCCCTTCCCTTCCCTTCCCTTCCCTTCCCTTCCCTTCCCTTCCCTTCCCTTCCCTTCCCTTCCCTTCCCTTCCCTTCTGCAGGTTTTCTCCAGTAATTCTAATTTCCACTTGTATTATTAGAATATGCTGAAATCAATACTTCTTGTTTGCTCATCTCCACTTCAATTTAATAATATATATATTTTAAAGACTTATGTGAAATCTGCATATTGACTGCACAGTGATTGTGAAAACGAAAGACAGCCAATGTCAGAAGAAGGTTCCATGTTGGGTGGATTAACTCGGTGTGCCTTTCCTCAATAATATCCCACAGCCAATCACCGTGTATGGCCTATCGCTGCATTCCGACAACTTCTGCCTCCACTTCTTTCTGAGCATCCAACGGACATATTAATTAGTTTATATGAACGTTCCCAGGAAAGCCTGGGCTGGATTCACATCTTTGCATCGTTCCCTTGGCAATGGCTATGATACAAAGCTATTAGGAGATTAAAACAGGAATGCCGATTGTGTATTATCTGGTGTTCTAAGAAAAGAAGTTGAGATGTTGCTGAACGATGATGTTTATCATTCCTCACTACTGAGCGTGCTGATTGGAGTTGCTAGAATGTGTAGTTCACCGACATCTCAAGAGCCCCAGGTTCCTCCACCCTTGCCTTAGTGGGAGACAGGAGAGAAATATGAGGAATCCATGAGAAAACAGCTGAATATTAATGTGATGTCTCTTGTTGCAGGTGCTGGACTCTGGAGGAGGAACATGCTTTGGAGAAAGCAATAAGGGGAAAATAGAACGGCTTAGAATTTATAATTTGTGCCAAATTAAAGGCTTCCTTTGTGGAAAGAGGGGGGGCGGTGCAGCTCTTCTCTCTGTCTCTCCCTATACCAGAGCCCTCTGCTTAAATTCTGAGAGAAAGTGGCCCATACAGATCTCTGATTTTAGGCTGCCTCCTTGAGAGTTGGAGCGACAGTCCGCCACCTCGTGGTTGCTTTGCAGTGGCAAAGAGGGGTCTGTCTTTAGAAGGGAATAATTTAACGCTACTTCCAGTTAAGCACCATATCTACAGGGCGTGAAATTAGTTCCAGCAAGCAGCTAATAAAAATATTTAGCAATTCACTAGTCTTTAAATCAGCAGCAGAATATTTCTTTATTTGCATCAGTGCTTGTTTCTTCTCGTTCTAATATTTGATGATCAAGCCAGAACGGCACTACTGAAACTATAAATTCCAAAGTTATATCTTTGTGCGAAAAAAGTTTGGAAGATACCATGTATTCCTTTTGGGGATTGTAAAATGGGGTGGAGAATCATTGGCCCCACAGATGTTGGACTGCTCTCAGCCCAACCATATCCCCAGTGTTCGTGGATGATGGGAGCTCCAGCCTGAAATCATCTGATCAGTGGCAGCATTCACAACCTCAGCTTTTCTCAATCTGGTAGTTCCTTCAGATGATCTGAAACACAAGTCTCAGAATTCCCGAATCAGCATGGGGCAATTTTCAGAGCTGGCCTCCTAACACTTCTAAAGCACCTCAGGTTGGAGAAGCCTATGAAATGCACAAGCCAAATTAATTTGATTCCACTGTTCCTTTCTCCAGTCCCTGCAATACTAGTCCACGTTTGCAAACTTCTTTATAACTGGGATGGAAATAACTTGGATTGCCAAACTTCAGATGTAAGAGAAAGCAAAATTGATCAATTAGTCCAGCCAGTTAGATGTCTTTTGTTCTTTGCTCTTGGAACTCTTGGTTTGAATCTTTGGATATCCAAACCTGACTTTGAATTATTCTTGCTACTTTCCCCCATCAGTTTTGCAATAAACTCCTTAAGTTTGGAATAATGGTGCCCACTGAATTTATCCAGAATAGTTGTTTAAATTCACATATGTCTTCACAAAAGGGAAAGAAAGAACTTGAAATACTGTAGTAAAAATAAGAATAATTATAATAATACTCATCAATTCGAGTGGTCTGGATGGTTAAAATTATTAAAAGGTTAAATAAAGGAATTTAAAAGGTTAAATAATATGAACAAGAAACAAGAAAAAAAAAGCAGGAATCATTAGTACATTGCACAGGAAAAATACATGAAAATATCTAGAAAAAACTTTATAACATTATAAGTCTGGCTCTTCGCCCAGGCTTTTGGGGAGGATGACTGACCCCCCCTTTCTTCCTTTTCGTTCCCCTCTGGGTTTATTATCCTGCCATCATTGTTCTTTTATCTTGTGCTGTTTTTGTGCTTTAAATTTATTTAAATTTATTAAATTTATATGCTGCCCAGAGTTGCTGGGAATCAGGCGGCATATAAATTTAATAACTTATTATTATTATTATTATTATTATTATTATTATTATGGCATTTACATTCACAACCATTAAAATGTCTGGAAGGGAAAAAAAGCAATTTTAGCCTGAAACTAAAAAAAAAAAATTAACAGAGAAGTCGCCATACAGATCTACACTCCTAATATTCACTGGGATTCTGGCAGCTAATCAAAGAGCAAAGTCCTGTTTACTCCCGTGTGCTTGTTCTTAATCCTGATTTCATTGCCAAAGCAATGATAATTTACAGTGTTTTGCAGATTCTCACAACTGCAAGTGATGCAGTCAGCATCATATGTAGATTGATTGACTGACAGAATTTATATGGCCACCCATCTCAACCTCGTGACTCTAGGCAGCTCACAATACCAGAAACATAAAACAAAATATATCATTAAAAACTAGTACAGTGTAACCAAGGCCCCTAAAAACTGTCTCATTGTCAAAATCCTATATGTGCCAGCCTTAACTAACAACCTGGCCTCGATACCTACAGGAAAATCCATGGCTTCAAGGTTTTCTGGAAGATTATCTGGATGGGAGCCATCCAGATCTCAAGGAGAATGCTGTTCCATAGGTAGGTGCCATGACAGAGAACACACGATTGTATGATTTTACAATTCAGTGAACTAAGGTTATTTCTGATTTCAGTTAGCCATGGTTAGCTCCACACCACCAGCATTTCCACTCCCCGTCCTTCCCAAAGAACTTTGCAACTGACCGGTAACTCTCTTTTGCGGATTAAACAGCTCAGAGATCATTCAGAGAATACCACAAACCAATCAAAGTTCCTTCTGGCCAACCAGTAGAAGAATGCGAAGAATGTCATCAACCAGTGATCCATCCCCAAGCTACTGCTGACCCTCGAGTAACAAAAATCTCTATACATACATGGAATAAAATAAATTTCTAGCAACACCTCCTTCTACATTTTTCAGTACATGTATCGATGTATGTGGGACGTGGTGGCTCAGCGGGTAAGATGCCAGGCTTGTCGATCGGAGGATCGCAAATTCGGAGGTTCGAATCCCTAGCCCCGCGTGATGGAGTGAGCTCCCGCACTCGCCCCAGCTCTTGCCAACCTAGCAATTCAAAAGCATGCAAATGCAAGTAGATTAATAGGTACCACTTCGATGGGATGGTAACAGCGTTCCGCGTGCGTCATGCCGGCCACATGACCGTGGAAGCGTCTTCGGACAACGCTGGCTCTTCGACTAACAAATGGAGATGAGCACCAGCCCTTAGAGTCGGACACGACTGCACAAATGTGCGGGGGGGAACCTTTACCTTTACTTATCAATGTATACTCGTCTGGTGGTTTGCAAAAAGATCTGTGAAATTGCCATGATGGGCAGCTATGCATGGGAAAGTCAATTATTAAAACTGTAAACAAAGCATTAAAATCCTGCAGAGCCTCTAAACTACCATTCCTCTACTGGGTTTAAAGGCCCCTGTGAGCTGTGAAAGGGAAATCATAACATGTTGTCAGTTTTGCAGTCAGACGCTTTCTCCAGTATCACAAACTCTGTTTGTAGGCTGTTATGAATGCCTAGCTTGAGAGGTAGCTTGAGGCAAGAGTTCACACCATAAGAATGTAAGAATAGCCCTTGTGTGATCAGGCCAAGGCTGAGTAAATGTAGCATTCTGTTTCTCATAGTGGCCAACAGGTGCCTCTAAGGTGCTCGCAAGCAGGAAATGAAGACCTTCTCCTCTCTTGCTATTTTTCCCTTGCAACTGGTATTTGGTGGCGTGCTACCCACAATCTAGAGGTAACATCAAATTTCCAAAACCCTCACAGGCCTAGCTTCCACAATTCATCCAATTTCCTTTTTAAATCATCCCAGGTTCAGTGACCATCACTACCTCTTATGGTAATGAATTCTACTAGTTACTTATGTACTGAGTAAAGTGTTTTCTTTTGTTAAAATGGCAACAAAATCAATCAATACCAATGAGAAAATAGACCATGCATAAACTCTGCAGAGCTGAAATTATTTAAAAGAGAATACCCGCTTTGCTGTGGTTTTAAATAAGCCGGGGCAGAGATAGAAATAAATTCACTCCAAAAAAACAGCCTGTTGTGAGATCAGACAGTGCTGGCTGGTACTGATCCCAAGGTAACACAAAGGACTTATGTGGGACTGCATTGGACCTGTCCAATGAGCACGTTAGAAGTGCTAAGAAAGAAGGTGAAATCTTAGTCATGTCAGACCCTGAAAACTGGTATTTCAATGCTCTCTGGAAGTGTTGATCAACTCTTGTCCCTTTTCCCCCCAGCCTCAAGCATGGGGCTGCTTTCTATGACACTTTTGTTCCCACTTTTATTCTTTCCTTCAGATCTAAAACCCATCTTTTTCATTAAACCTGTAAGTTCCTCAATGTGGCACCCGTAAACAACCTCCTTTTTTCATCCATCATGTTCCCTGCTTGATGTGAGCTGTAACTTTTTCAGCTATTTTAATTAATTTTTTCACGGTGTGTGTACATTTGTATATACGTAGGTTCTTGGGCTAGTAACTTTCCTTTTAGCTTCACTGGTTGAATGCAAGTACCATGATTAGCCATGCTCTTCATGCCAATTATTTTCACAATAGAGTACCCCAATCCAACAACAGCCATTTTGCTATTATGGGTTCTGTCTTTTGGAACTGTAAATCTTGTTCTTACAGCCTGCAACCTACAGCCTCCAGACCTTGCTCAACTTTCACTCCCAGCAGCCTTAGTCGATGATGGGGAATGCTGGGAGCTGTAGTTGAAGGACATCTGGAACATCTAATGGTCATCCCCTGCTTTCCATTAAGGATCCATCAGTGCAGGTTGTAAGAAAAATAGTTTATCAATGCTGTTTCAGCACCCTGAATACACTGTGGATGGTCTGGGAGCTATTTGTTAGATCTCATCTATAATGTTTTCAAAAACCTGGTTTCTCCTGCCTATTCCCTTACTGCAGTTTTCCCCTGATGGTCTATAATAAATGGCTGGCACATTCTCATTCCTCAAGATCTTGTGATAAGTGGCAAGAACAAAGAAATCAGGCCTAGAAGTAACAGCAAAGAACTCTTTGCTTGACTTTGAGCATTTACAATGAACTCCTTCCCACATTCCCACCCCAATATCAAAACTGTTTTCGTTAAAACACAATGAGAACTGCCAGAAGGTTCCCAATTTTATTTCCGGCTTTCTTGCCTCATTTTGTTAAACTTATTTTGGGGGGAGGGCATGCAACCCAACTCATATTATAGAGATGTATTAAACAAACAAACAAACAAACAAACAAAAAAGGAACAAGAACAGAGCTTTTCAGCATCTCACACAATGATATTTCCTCTCCTCTCCATTTACTTGTCAGGCATCAGATGCTGCTCCTCTAAATGCAAACTGCTTAGACAGTAACAATGCAATTTGCTATTTTTGTTCAACTCACTTTCTTTCCATACAATTTCAGTTAATTAAAGCATCCTTTGCAGAGTATTAAACCAGCTCTTTGATCACCTTGTGCTGATTGTGATTATACGTTTGCACACCCCCAGCAGAATGGGAGAGAGACAAATGGAGACTGCATAGGCTTAAGGTCCTACATTCTCAGGTTGGTGCTAAATCCCGACCTGACCTGAAGATGATGACTACCTTCAGATCTTCTGAAGGGTCATTATACTGAGGATGGAATAGACTTCTTTGTTAGAACTATTGAGTGGTAATTAAAGGAAGAAGATTTTAGCTAAATAATAGGGAACAGTTAAAATACAAGCTGTTTAGAACAGAGCAGATAGTCTTGGGAGAAAGGGTTCTTCTTCACTAAAAGTACAGTATACTGAAATGTCCAAAAACTGGATGGGTGTTTATCAGAGATGCTTAGTACAGGTCCTTAATTAGAACAGGATTGAACTTGATGTCCAATTTTCCTTCTAGCACTGTGATTTTGTGAAGATCTTTACTAGCCGTCATTATGGGGAAATCAGTGGTAGATATAGTAACAATGACCTCTTGATGGGTTTTGCTGTGAGTTCAATATGTAAGAAGCAATTACAAGGATATGAACGGTAGTGAGAATTCTTATTATTGTCCTTCCTTCTCCAGCTTTTTCTCCTTCAAAAAGATTGTCAGTTACAATCCAGTATGATCCCTCTCTCCCTTGAATTTCAAACTCTACATTACAGCAATTCCTTTATCTGGCCTATCAAAATTTCACAAACTAGCATGAACATCTTTGAGTTCTCCAGAATTTATTATTATGTTAGGTACTGTGATGGTTTCAGATTCCCCAGGAAAAGTTTTAAGTCTTCAGGGATTAAAAAAACAATGGTTGTCTGTTCTGAACAGCTTGTATTTTAAGTGAGTCCTATTATTTAGCTGGTCTCCCCTTCTGAATATATAAAATCTATCTATTACCTAGAATTGTCTTTGACCTTAGAAAAAAATTCCTTTGTAAGATTTTTTTTACCAAGAATTATATATCCCAGGAGAGAAAAAGATAATTAGCCTCTAATCTATAATGCCCTAAAACATGGAATTTATCTGGAAAAAAGTCTTCACCTTTTAATTTCTAGATATCTAATAAATTGGGAAAGGTTAAGCATAAATTAATATTAGGACATGTTGCATAGATAGCTAATAGATAAAAATAGATAAAGCTTGATTTGTTAAATATATATATATAGAACAATTAGTTCTGTGCAGGTCACTGTACTGATGCTGCAGTAGCTGTTAAGTAGTTAAGGGGAAAGCGAAATATTCTATGGTTCAAAATATTATGAATTTAATGCTGTAGATAAATCACATAATATGTTGCAATCTGGAAAGGCATGGAAAAAACAACTGTGAAATGCCATTTTAAGAAGCCAACACACGTATATTGTGTTAATGCTGTATTTATTCTGCTTTGTTAAAATTGGCATCACTGTCTCCTATTTTCTGACAGCATAAGGCTTCTATTTAGATGTAACATCAGCTGTTGTGATTTCAAGAAAAAGATGCCCAGCTTTAATTATTTAATTATTCTACTTCTGCTCTACAGGTATTCTACAATCTCAGCATTTGATTATGACCACAGCTTAAGAAGGAAAAAAAGATAAACATAGAAGAATCTCACCTCAATAGTAGCACTGAGTTTTGTTCTTTATGATGTGGTGATAAAGTTTTGAGCACCTTCAGATATTTTTAGGTCTTGTGTAGCAAAAGAAAAAGTAAAACAAAAATGGATTCAGAGAGGTGGAAGGGGCTGGTTAGGTCAAGGCCAACTCCTGTTCAGCACAGGAATTGAGTTTAAATTTCTTCTTGAATATATCCAGTGAAGGGAAGTCACCACCTTTCTTGTTTTGATTCTTGAACTGTACTTACTGTTAGGGAGTTTTTCCTAACATTCATCTTGAATCTGCTGTCTTGTAATTTCAGATCACTATTCCATGTCTTTCACTCTGGAATTATATAGAACAGACCATGACCACCTTCTGTGTGAGATCTGTTCAGGTATTTGAAGTATGCTGTCATACCTTTCCCCCACTCCTGTCAGCCCTTCAAGGAAGACAAGATCAGGAAACAGACACCACAAAAACTACTGTAACTCTACTTTCTTGTTATAGTGAATAATAACAGAATCTTGAAGGCCTGTTAGAGATTCCCCTTCCCCGCTTATACTAAAGACAATCAAGGAGGGGCAATCTTGAGTTTCTTCTTCTACTCCTATCTTTTTAGGCTAAGTTGATGCTTGAATTCCTTCTTCAAGGCCATCTCTGTGCTCCTCTACAACATCATTATCTTTTGTCAAGGCTAAACATTCCTAGTTTTCTCACTTAAAGTAAAAATTAAACATACAAATCACTTTGAACAACTATCGATGTATCAGTAATCCTTATCCAGCTGATACCTTTCTATGTAGAGCTCATGAGAGTGGTGAACAGATCTTTTCTGAGTCAAACATCACTGTAAGTTGGATGTCACTGACTAGGCAATACCACTGAGAAGCTGGTTCTCCATGAATACAGCATGGTTGTAGGGGAGACTTTACATATATCCAAGGTAATGTGAAAACCACTGCATGGTGGCAAAGACTCCACACTGTGGATATTCACACTATACCCATGGATGACTCTCTGTGTACTGTGGTCAGCCCCACTAGAGAGACCAGGCCAAGAAATCAATTCCACAGGAAGGCTAAAACTACTTTTACTGAGATTGGTTGTAATAACAGAATCTTGTAAGTCTGATTGTGCTGTACCTCCTCCCCTTTTTTATACTCCTGTGAATTAGGGAGCGGTCTGTCTGAGCTGCTTATGATCACTATCTCCCTGTTGTGGACTTAAGATATGTTCTGGTCCTCATCGCTTTGGTAACGGAGCTTGCATCACTGTCAAGGTCATCTTCCTTACGCTCTGCAACTGTTGTCACAATACAATTTGGGGAGTTTAGGGATGGCTCATCACTGCTCATCTATTCAGTTCTATATGCAAGCCTATAGCCCAGAGCTTTCCAAACTTTTCATGTTGGTGACACACTTTTTAGACATGCATCATTTCGCGACACACTCTTACAGCAGGGCACAAGGCAGGCACTAGGACCTGCACGGAATCACAGCAGGTTTGGAGGAGCAGGGCACAAGGCAGGCACTAGGATCTGTGCGGAATCCTGGCAGGGCTTGGAGGCAGCAGCAGCCGCGACACACCCAGACACTGCAGCCGACACACTAAGGTGTCCCGACACACAGTTTGGAAAGCTCTGCTATAGCCTGAACAGGACTAACATTGAAGCAAATTTCTGTATGGATTAACAGGAACAATTTGTGGGAAGAGTTGGGAGCTTAGCTGCTCATTCAATTGTTATAACAAGGTTCTTATTTTAATGAGAGATGATGATAGAGAGTTGGAGTGGGGCTTCAGACAACTGCAATAAAACTCCAGATCTGATACTCAGAAACTTGACATCCTCCATTTTGGGAGATAGATCTTTAAATTAAAAGAACTATATATCCAACAGAGAAATTCATTGCCTGTGTAAATTTGAAAAAGGTCAAAATAATCTTTCATTTTCACAAAGTAAAGACTTATTATTGAAGCTGTCTTAATATTAGCATTTATGAGGCAGGCAGTCCCCTCAGGGCATTTCTTATGAAGTACTGGCAGATCCACCCAGCAGGGAGTATAAATTGTTCATGGTTAAATGGATATTTGGCAGTTTTAGATTAAGTGAATTACACAGATCTGGAAGGAGTCTACTTCACCTCCACTGCGCTAACACCAAATTCAGGGGATGGCCAGAAGGCACATGAGGAAGCAACTTGATGGGAACAGAATGGGTATGATCAAACACTGGTTGGGCTCTCTCAAAGAAAGAATGGCAGATCATCATCATCATCATCATCATCATCATCATCATCATCATCGCATATATCCTGGTCTTCTATCCCATTTAGTAGTCTTAGCCCAATGAAGAGGTCTTGTCAGAATTGGGGCTGTATGTGTGCATGCTAGATACAAATTCAACTTGCAGCAAGAAGCAAGGCATGAAAGCTGGCTGGGTGACCTTGGGCCAGTCACTCTCAGCCCAACTCACCTCACATTTACACAAGCTGTTTGTGCTGCAAACAAACTAGTAAAATGCGAGACTCTTACACAGATTTTCTGTTGCAGTGGAACTGTCAAGGGCCAATTTTCAGTGCAGAACCTCTCTTAGAGAGACAACTCCCCCTTATGATGGGGGTCTCATCATCATCATTAATTTTGCTTGCATTTCTTCCTCCTCGTCTTCCCAGTATTTCCCGCCCACCCCCACCCCCCTTGGTGCCATATCTTTTCATAGGCAGGCTTTAAGTATGGGGGATGTATATTTAAACCCAGGATATTCTCTTTACTGACATTATGCTTGAATGATATAGTATATACTAACTTTTAAAGTTTTGACACCAAGAATGTAACCATATAAATGTGACCATGAAGATGGGGGGGGGGAAATCAGATACAATAAATTAAGTATTTATTTTGCAATTTAATGAAAGTACCAGGAGGTTGCAATACACTGGATTGGGTGGTTTGCTTCCTGGCTCACTGTTATTTAATTTCAGCACCTTGGTTCTTCAGAGGTCATTCCAATTATCTGCTGCTTGATGTTTTTAAAGTCAGAAATGGCAAGGGCTGAACTTGTGAATTTCTGCATACAGGATAAAGAACATGGTCTACCCCTGAACTACAGCCCCACCCCCTAAAGATGAGATGATGATCTATCAGCTTATGTTCCAATAATTTTGGCAGTCAAATCAAGAGGAAAGCTGCATTAATGGGAAAGTTTATCTGTGGAATGTTTTCACTTTTAAATGATCACTCAGGAAGGAAGTTGCTAATCTGGAATGTGTAATGAGTTCCCCTTCATAGCTGAAACGCTTCTACAAATTTCTCAGATTCTTTTCCTTCTCTGTGTTCTTCTTTACTGTAATTTGGGTGAAAGAAGAAATGTGGGTATTTAACAATTTGGGGCATGAAAAGTGGTTCCTCAGTTTTACCATACATCTCGGTATTACTGAGAAAGCTCTAAACGGTTTTAGGTCAGATTTTCTGAAGAATTTCCTCCTATACTGTATTTACCTAAACAAATTCAAAGATATTCATTTGAGGACCTTTCCCAAGCACCCTAGGAAAATGAATAAATGTATAATAAAGTGCCTCTTCAGCATTAGCACCCTGAATTCTGAATACCCTCCCAAGAGCAGTTCATTTGTTTTATTTTATTTATTTTTTATATCCCGCCTTTATTATTTTTATAAATAACTCAAGGTGGCGAACATACCAAATACTCCTTCCTCCTCCTCTTTTCCCCACAACAACCCTGTGAGGTGAGTTGGGCTGAGAGAGAGTGACTGGCCCAAGGTCACCCAGCCAGCTTTCACGCCTAAGGCGGGACTAGAACTCTCAGGCTCCTGGTTTGTCATTGGCTCCTTCCTAGGGCTGAGAAACAGGGACTGGCCCAAGGTCACCCAGTCGGCTTTCATGCCTAAGGCGGGACTAGAACTCTCAGGCTCCTGGTTTGCCATTGGCTCCTTCCTAGGGCTGAGAGAGTGACTGGCCCAAAATCACCCAGCCGGCTTTCATGCCTAAGGCGGGACTAGAACTCACAGTCTCCTGGTTTCTAGCCCATTGTCTTAACCACTAGACCAAACTGGCTTTCTTTATTGGCTAATATGGATTTTATAGCAATTTTCATCTGTTGATATGTTGTCATAAATGTTATTACTTTTATCTGTATAATGCTGCTGTTTCATTGGTTTATTGTATGTTCTTAATAGTTTTACCTGCCCAGGGATCAGAGGGTATTTAGTGGGCAGTATAGAAATGAAGGCATAAAATAATAGATTATTGCTGGTTCTTTCTATATGGAATAAATCAGTGTTTTTCTTTTGCTCATCTACTGGCAGATCATAGCTTGGATTGCAACTGATAATATATGGATGCTAATGATTCAACTATCCATGTTCCATACCTTCCATCTCTATGCTGTCATTGATTCTGGTTCTGGCATTCATCTGGATCATATCAAAGGTCCAGCATCCTATATCCCAAATGGCTAGTCTCAGGTTCCTATAAAAAGGTAAAGGTTCCCCCTGCACATTTGTGCAGTCGTGTCCGACTCTAGGGGCCAGTGCTCATCTCCGTTTGTTAGCCGAAGAGCCAGCATTGTCTGAAGACGCTTCCATGGTCATGTGGCCGGCACGACGCGTGTGGAACACTGTTACCATCCCACCGAAGTGGTACCTATTAATCTACATGCATTTGCATGCTTTCAAATTGCATTGTCTGAAGACGCTTCCATGGTCATGTGGCCGGCACGACGCATGTGGAACACTGTTACCATCCCACCGAAGTGGTACCTATTAATCTACATGCATTTGCATGCTTTCAAATTGCTAGGTTGGCAAGAGCTGGGGCGAGTGCAGGAGCTCACTCCGTCACGCGGGACTAGGGATTCAAACCTCTGAACTTGCGATCTTCCGATCGACAAGCCTGGTGTCTTACCTGCTGAGCCACCATGCCCCTTTTAGGTTTTTTTCAGGTTCCTATAAGAAGCCCCAAATTGGACTCCCACTGTTGTTCCCCTCTGCTCCAAAAGGTAGCACATATTTCCCATATGAATAGTGACAAGTGATAGATAAATGCAAGAAGATGAAAGTTAATTCTTTCCTAATTTTTTTTTTTTTTTTTGGGCTGGGGGTGATATATCATACAGAATGCAAGCAACCGCCGCGGTCATGTATGATTTAAATGTCTTCCGATGAAGTTTAAAAGAAACCAGAAGGATAGCAATTCCTTACACAAATCTGAAGTGGGAAAAGAAAGGACAGATGGCAACTTTCTCAAATTGTTATTACAAGTGTTTCTATTTTAGATGTTCCCCTAATGTTGAAAAAAAGCAAGCACAAGCCTGAGATGTTTTCCTCTTATAACATTTTTAACACATAGACACAAGTTTTTAGCAAAGTGGGTTGAAAAAAGATAATTGATTAAAAGGAGAGACTGTTTTCCAAGATAAATCAAGTTTGGCTAGATGCTACTACCTATTCATGTTGCTGATTTTCTTATAGTTTGTTAAACACCTTAAATACTATACAGATACTATCTACACCAGAGCTTTCCAAACTGTGTGTTGTGACATGTTAGTGTGTCGGCTGCAGTGTCTGGGTGTGTCACGGCTGCTGCTGCCTCCAAGCCCTGCCAGGATTCCACACAGGTCCTAGTGCCAGCCTTGTGCCCTGCTGCCTCCAAACCTGCTGTGATTCCACGCAGGTCCTAGTGCCAGCCTTGTGCCTTGCAGCCTCCAAACCTGCTGTGATTCCACGCAGGTCCTAGTGCCAGCCTTGTGCCTTGCTGCCTCCAAACCTGCTGTGATTCCACGCAGGTCCTAGTGCCAGCCTTGTGCCTTGCTGCCTCCAAACCTGCTGTGATTCCACGCAGGTCCTAGTGCCTGCCTTGTGCCCTGCTGTAAGAGTGTGTCACGAAATGATGCATGTCTAAAATGTGTGTCACCAACATGAAAAGTTTGGAAAGCTCTGATCTACACCAATTGGAGAGAACTGTTATTGCAGTCTGTTCCTGCAGGTGCTTCATTTTGACTTGCCAGGCTTGGTGCTTTTTTTATTTTTAGCTAATCCTGAGTGCTTAACAATTAGCACGTTAAAAACTGCACATATTTCAGTGCCATTAAATTGTACTTGTTCTGTTTCTTTAACTAGGTGGGCAAACTACTGGGCAGGGAAGGACATAAGTTTATAAGTAACTTTTTTGATTAAAGAGAGAAAGAGCGGGCGGGGGGGGAATCCTTTCACGCTGCCCCGCAATAGAAACCCAGCAAAGAGCTTCCCCAGCACAGAATCTCAAAAGAGCAGAGTCCCAGTTACAGGGGGAGAAGGGACGATGACGACACCCCAAACAGGCAAAGGCGATTGGTGCAGAGGAGCCTCCTCTGAACCAATCCGCAGGCACATTCGCGACGAGGAGGCGCGCTCGCGCTCTCTCCGTCTCTCAGCGAGGCTTCGGGTTGCCCCGAGCGACCGCCAATCCGATCCAAGAGTGAAGTAGCAAGACCAATGTTTATTGGCTCTCCCGGGAGATATCTCGTTCAAAGCTTTCCCAGGATTGGTTAAGCATTGCACGCTTTCGGAGGGAAACGAGTTTGGGGGTAGGTCCGGCCACGCGCGGAGGGCCTTGTCTCGTCGTCGTTGTTGTTATTATTTCTGTCTCGTGGCTCGATCCTTAGTAAACATGTTTTTAGTCTAACGTAGAGCAGACAGGAATAACACCGGGGAAGCTTTGACCATGATGGCATCTCCCTGTTAGAAGTACAGTAATTATTCCTTTAACCTTTTCTTTTAATCCTGTTTATACTGTGAAGGCCACTGACTGGTTTGGGGAGGGGATGAGAGGGAGAATTAGCAGGAAGAGACAATGAGGTGCCCTACAAATGTTTTAGGCAACAAGTCCCTTAGTTCTTGGATGTTGGCTGTGTTGGTTGGGGCTTATGGGAGTTGTAGTCTGAGTTTTCAGCTTTTTCTAGCTAGAGTCCTGTCCATCAGTTTGTTAAGGAACCTGGGAGAAACAAAAATGCCACTTCTAATATGTTATAAATACATATACATATTTATATGCTGACAAGCATTTCTTTATTACATTTATCACTTATGGTTAAGTTTGAAATACTTTATTAAAGTTTCAGTGCCCTAAACTACTGAATGCCTTTTGGGCAGATTGAGAAACACTGATTTAAAACATACAAAGTTGGAAACACCAGGTTAGCCAGCTACCTTTAAGCGCAATATACTGTGTGAATCCAGCCGTTGTTTAGTCTTACAATACAGTCTACTGTGCAAATTCAGAAAATTCATTTGGGAATCATGCATAAGTTAACAGTGGACAAATGTGTTGTGAGAATACAGCCATTGAGCTGCTCTTTCCCCAGGACTATCAGACCTGGGTTGCAAAATTCCACATGACCAAACCTCGTGCTCTTTGCTGCCATCTAATGATTATTGGATGTTTGCAGTCCAGATCTGATAGTTCTGCTTCACCTTTTCTTCCCACCCTTTCAACCATGGTGTTACGAACACTTTCTGATTAACCTATTTTACAATGCCTGGGAGAACTTTATGCAGACATGTGAAGCATCTATGCTACCCACTGCTTCCTGGAGGAAGGGGAATAGTAGCACAGCACATAAGTAAATGAAGCAACAAGGAAGAGTGGCATCTATTGGTTTATTTCCCTCCAATGTTGCCATGCAGCTTTGAAAGCAGAGGGGTCCTGATGCAGAAGGAAAAAGAAGTGGCAAGACTGTTTAACAGGTAAGTCCAAATTATTCCTGTGTTATAAATTTGGGACTGAGAAAAATGTAAGAATCCAACTGGATTCAATCAAAAGTCTATTCCTGCCCGGCACACTCTTCTAATGTAGCGGTCAGATAAACATATCTATGAAACTCAGTAGAAGAGCATAAATGCAGCCATCTTCCTTCATTGCTCTTATCCCCCTCCCTTGCATTCTGCCTCCGATCATGGGGGTTCTTTTCTCGTAGAAGAATTGACTGGCCTATCCTCTTGTATGAATTAAGCTAATTATGGTTTAAGGACATCCAAGCAGAGGGCATTATCCTATGTGTAGCCGAGATTTTCCTAAATCAGCTTTCTAATAATTTTTGTTGAATATCCCTAAAGTACCAAATTGTGGCACTGAATTACTGAAGAATCATGGCTTTGCAGACTTTGCATCCCAGATCTGAAAGGGAGAGGATATTATCTCTCTACCAGATCTTTTCTGTATCTAAAGTATCAAATAAAAGGGGGAGGGGGGTTGGTTCTGCCTTTGTTTTCCTTTCGCCCTCCTTTTTAGAGAGTGAGTGTATGTTTATTTATTGTTTTCAATTTTTATGTGTATTTTTATATTTTGTAAATGTCTTTGAGGTTTTTTATAGCAGGCAATTTAAATATATTAAATAATGATATCAAAGGTTTACAGAAGCTTCCTTTGCCTTTTCCTTACTTTTCAGAGAAAAGGATGACTGGTACAGTACTTGGAGTGGGGCCTGGAGTATTCATCTTGGCCCTGGTATGGGTCTTGGCTTTACTGCTGTGCATGTTGTTATCCAGAGCTTCTGGAGTTGCTAGGTAAGATCTGTACTGCCGGCCAAATAAATGGAGGGGAAGCTGCTCCTCATGTGGATTTTAGGCGAGCCTTGAGAAAGCAGCCCTAGCCCAGAGGAGATTTTCATGCAGATGCTTGGTGACCTTCTGCTGCAGATTCTTATCCTGAATTATCCTAACACTTATCTAATAAAAAGGAGATACATGTTAACAAAGAGAGACTTTTCATGGTGATGAACGCTGGTAACCCAAGCAGCAGTGAGGTTATGTTTTTTATTAGATCATTTAACCCTCTAGGGTGTTAGCTATATCAGCTTCCAAATGTTTATCCTTGAGTATGTTTACCTGTCAGGGCAGTGTCTCTTAGATATGCAGAGCATGATCCAGTCTCCAGGAAGCTTCCCCAGCATTTCCTCTCCTGCTCATTCACCAAGTTCTATTTCTTTCCACTGTTGAGCATATTTCCATGCTCCTGAGTTGGCCGCAGCAAAGTGCTGCACTGTACAACAGTCTGGCCCTAAGAAGGAGATTTTACATGGCCTGCCTCACTATGCGGGTCTCTGGTCCAACCCTAAGTGGAATGCTCCCGCTTGACCATGCTGACAGTTGACCTGCTGACCTGTGTACAAAGGTGATTTAGTCCTTTCAACAGAATCATTCCTCTCTCTCTTGCACCTGCTGTTTCTCATTAATGCTCATGTTGTCCTCTGTGAGTTTTCTTAATCGTGTCTGGCATTGTTTCTTTGTATTACTGTCACATTTAAAGCTTTCTTTGAAGTAGGAAAGCTTTTACACAATTTCAAACATCTTCACTCTGTGCTGTAGCTATACAGCATCCTCCACTTGCTCCCCCCCCCTCATTCTGACTTGCTAGTGAACTGTTCTGTGAGTATCTGGAGAGGCTATTCCAGTGAGAGTATGCAGCCTGTAATAAGTGGTTGTTCAATAATGGGTCAATTTTTTCTCAAGTGAATGGAGCAGTCTCACATTGGTTATGCATATTTAGAGCTACAGTAACAGAGAGCCAAACTAGAGCTGTTTATGGTTGCTGTAAGTATCTCACAACGTACAAGGTTAGGAAGTGCTTGAATTAACCACTTCTTGACTTCCGGTGGGGACATGGCAGACTGAACTGATAACGCGACAGTTTTGGAATCACCCCATCTGTCCTCTGGATGGCTGCTTGCAGCCAGAAGATGGCAAACAGTGTTCACGTTCGACTAGTAAGCCGCACTGTAGCCTTAAAGGGACACTAAGACCGGCCACCCCGTTTCTAAGTCACCCAATTTATATTTCTTTTAAGTACATGTACCTTAAAAGAGACTTTCTACAGCAAGGAGAAGCGGGTTCTCTTGGTGCTTCTCGTTATTTTTGGGATCAATTTTTTTTAAAAAAAATTATTTTAAAGTTTTGGACTTTGTTTTCCCTCCAAATATTAAGGAGGGTTGAGAGTAAATAATTTTCTCCCTGTTATTATTTTTCTACTAAATTTGAAGATACTGGTATTTCCCTACACGTTGAATCGGCTGATTTGAACCTTCAGTTTTCTGCTTCTACTTTCCCTTGAGAACTGTCTGCATATCTCACTTTCGCTTGTGTAAACACATTCAGGAATTCTATCATATCTTCGACTTTCGCTGGTTAAGCTCCTAGGGCAGAGCTTTCCAAACTTTTCATGTTGGCGACACACACCAACAGTGGCAGCATGGCCTGCGGTGTCCTGGTGTGCCGCTCGCAAACCCGGAAGTGCTGATGGGGGGAACTGGAAGAAGCAGCACCCCCGCCAATCAGTGTGTTGTCACCGCAGCAGCGGCGGCGCTGATTGGCAGGGGTGCTGCTTCTTCTGGTTCCCCCATCAGCGCTTCCGGGTTTGCGTGAGACACACCAGGACACCGCAGGCGACACAGTAGTGTGTCGTGACACACACTTTGGAAAGCTATGTCATAGGGGGCGCCATAATCTACTGCGTGAGACATGGAGGATTTTAAACAGACTTCCTCTGACTTCCAACAAGATTTTAAACAGATTCTTTCTGATTCCTACCAAGTTTTTATGCAAGGCATTCAGGACATTGTGGAAAACATGAGGTCTGAAATGTGTCATCTGGTTGGGGATGTTGTGGGTGAAACTGAGGAATTTAACAGCAACAGAAATGTCTCTTCTAAGAGTGAGATCGGGACTTCTGTTGAAATGCTGGATGAAGATCGGATAGACGAGTTCAAGAAATTAAAGGGAGAGATTGAGTTGCAAGCCATAAATGAAATTGATCTTCTGATGGAATGTCATGGTGCGCATTGTGGGGATATGTAAATGCTCTGGTTTATTTCGAAATGGGATAAGGGTTTAAGAATATTTATCTGCGTTGCTTTTAGGATTTGGCTGATTTCATTTATCTTTAATGATTTGGATTAAGATTATTAAGGTATAATAAAAAATGTCTGGTTTTGGGTTTAATATGATTAAGTTTATTAAAATTGTTGTATTATCAAGTACAATGGCAGACAATTTATATGTTTTTTAGTTTGATCTTTATTATAGTAGACAGAAATGTATAGAATAGTAGTAGGAAGTAAATAATTAAATATATGTTATCTTTGGGGGGAAGTTGTTTAGGAGGTTTATATAAATTTTTCTTTTTTTCTTCTAATATAAGGGGAGGGAATAACTATCTAGTGATTTTTACAATGTGCCAATGGAATGATTTATAGAAATAATGTGATTTTGGTTTAATATAGAGTAAGGGGTTTTAGAAAGTTTTGTATATCCTTGCTGTTAAAAGTTGGAAGTCACCTCTTTTTGTAACTTTGAAAAAAATTTCTCTTGTGTTTTCACACTTTTTTAGTTTTCTTTTTTTTCTTTGTAGTTTTTTGTTTTTCTGTAGCTTTTATCTTTGCTTGAAACTTAATAACATTCTTATTAAAAAAAAGAATTAACCACTTCTTGTAATGCCTGAAGGTGACTACTAAACTTTAAAGAACCATGGTGTTCCCTTTTTAATCAGAAGTTTAATATACACCACTTTAATAGTGTTTGCCTGTTAAGATTGGACGAAAGCATAAGAAACTTTTGTGAAATGTTTTGCACTTTGTTTTCAAAAATACTGTGTTTATGATTTTGCAGGAGAGAATATTGTTAAAAGGTACTCTGAAAAGTTACATGAAATGAAAATTGACAATCAGATATCTTGAACTTAATATAATAAGACATGTAAATTCATTTTCTAGCTTCTCATGGTATGGCATAAATTATTATTAGACAACTTTTTGGAATTTCTTTTTTAAAAGAGAAGTATCAAATGGATGCAGATTTCTAAAAAAAATTTTTACAACCTTGTTTCTCTGTTAATATTTCTGCAGAGTAGAGACAAATCCTCCCCAAATCAATTCAGAGCATCTTCATTGGAATAATCACACTTCTTCCTGTAAATTTTACCATTAGGTTGTAGTCTTTAAAATCTTTGTGATATGACTAGGCCCTTAATTTGCTAATAAATAGTTGGAAATGGTGACATTGTAATTCATTTGGAGAATTTCGGTAACTGAGCTGATTAGAAGTATAATAAATATATTTGTAAATTTATATATTGTGTGTGAGGTTATCAGTTTATAACTTGATGCCAGGCACTTTCCATGGCTGCTTCTGTTTCCCTTTCTGGACCTGATGGCCCTCATTCTGCTTTCTAATGTAGTTCTAAGGTTCACAGAAGATGTTATGACATGGCTGGTAGAGGAGAAGATGGGAACCCCAGAGTTTAGCTTCTTTCCTTTTTCATTAAAAGATGTAAAGACATATATCTAATTTCTAGCTTATGAGCAATGACTAATGTAGGTTATATACCAAGTAAGTGATGTTGGTATTCAAATCCTGTGGTGATTTTTGCCTTAACTTTCTATTTCTCTAGGTTTTCAGTCATTCTGGTTTTCTTTGCTGCTGTGATCATCACTTTAACCTTGTTGCTTTTTCCTCGTGCCAGCAAGTTTCCAGCGCCAGCTACAGAAATTAAGGTAAAAGTGTCCAAAAACCTTGCACGTGGTATCAACGTGTTATGTCTCAGCTGTTGATGAAACCAAGACAAACACAGTTTTTGAGCTGATTGAGCACATGGACTAAGTATAGTCTCAATGAAATACATCACCCCAAGCGGAGAGTTAATTGCCTGTTTCTCAACTGCTGTCAGAACGAGAGAGGCCTTGCTGGAGGTGATGAAAGAAAGAACAAGGGTTAGAATGCTAGTGCTGCCCGAGAGCGATGAGAAGCTCTGGGCTGGGCTTGACGGTTGGATATCAAAGACTCAGGCTAAGAGATGGCGAATACTTTGGATTTAAGATGAACTTATGGCAGGCTAAGAGAGCAAGGTTGGCTGGATGCTAGTTTGGAGCAAGTTGTTGGGGGGTAAAGAAGGAAAATGAAGTAGCCTTTCAGAATGAGTTGTTTGAGCAAAATCAGAACTACTTGAAACTTGCTTCTTTTGCTTGCCTGAAAATAAAGAGGTCTGATCAGACATTAAAAATGAAGGATATTTTTAGAGTTTAACTAAAAGATCAAACTCTCTGGTATAGATATCTCAATTCCCGTTCTCTAAACCCAAACTATTTTGGGTGGTCAGAGGCCAGCAGTAGAGGATTCCCATTGGTTACAATGACTTGTCAAGTGACTTTTGCATCTGAAAAGCTGCTGCTATTTCGTACCCAAAGAAATCAAAAAGGGAATAAGAGGCATGTTGGAAACAGGGTAAGAACATCCTATACTGGCTGGTGGTTTATGTGTCTGAAATTTGATCCAGCTTGTCTCCACGTATAACATCCTACTTTATATGTAGCTGTGTTTGAAGGATCTCTCTCCAAGATGTATATTTGCCAAGCAATAATGATGGATTCCTTTTGCGTGAACATAGTTGAGAATCAAGCAAGATTACAGTGCCATTATAAGAGTTGTAATTACCAAGACTTGTATGGAAATAAATATACCACAAACAAAATGCATCCAAGCAATATTTTATAGGAAGTGTAACAATGTTAATGTTAGTCAGGATATATTTTTAAAAGATAACAGATTATGTTTGATGTAGTGATACATAGCAGGAAAAAATCAATCTGTATAAGGGGTATTGTGGTTTGGCCACCAATTCAGTATAACCATTGGAGAGGCTCGCCACTACCACCAGACACCCAAGCCTGGTGGCACAGCCATGTCTTCAAGGCCTCCCTAAAATTCTTACTTTCATAGACACCGCAACAACCCAGAATATATCAGTTCATAGTTTCTGACATATCTTTTAGTTCTTTCATTCTTGATTAAAGCTTTACCTTCACTGCTTGAAACCACCAATTCCACTCCACAAGATCAGACCCCTTCATCCAGATCTATTACATTCTTCCCTTTTCTCCCAGTTTCACAAAGGCACAGTGTTTCTGGTTTTCTCTTTCATTTCATTCATTAATTCATACTGTTTGCCATTTATTCCTCTCATATTTGAAGTCACAGTCTTCCATACACTGATCGTTCATCACGAGATGGACACACTGATATTGACGACCTCATCCATTCATCATGACATTATGTGAAAGTTTTGGCTGACCAAAGCTATGATGAATGGACAAGGAGCTCAAGAAAGGTAGGCGGTAGACTGGGTTATTAGCTTTAGTTGCATCCAGGCCAGATTCAACATTCCTTTAAGGAGAATACCAGTCAGGTTTGGCACATTTTGGACAGTATTCCAAAGCTTAGTTTTACCCAAGCATGCTCACACTGCTCTATGTAAACTGTCTCTCTAACCTAGAGGCTACCTTGCAAGTCAGCATATTCTTGCCCTGCATACCACCAACTCTGAGATACATGCAGCATATTGATACAGACTCAGGATTGGGGTCAGAGCAAAATCTGAATTTAATGTAACTTTAATATGAACAAATTTATTTAATATGATTTCCTGACAAGTATTTAATAATAATTTCCCTCTAACACATTAAAAATTTCAAAAAGTAGTGGTAACTACTATGGCTCTGGCACCATAGTTTTTTCATTCTGAGGTAAAAGGTATTTGGCAACCTCAGTTACAATGAGGAGAAAAGATTGGGCTAATAGGTGATAGAAAATACTTGGCGAGCCACCGCCTGTAACAAGAAACAATATTAGGCTAAATTAAGGTTCTTTTATTCTGTTGGATACTGGAGACATCTAATTCCAGATTGAAGTTGTTGCTGTTCTAAGACTGGGACTGGAGGTTTTTTTTAATGTTTCTTACTGAAACTAGATGGTCTTTACCCCCAGATACGGAAAAAATCAGCTATAAAAATAAAGTGTTTAAGCTGGAAAGGGAAATCTCAAAAGAAATACTTAAATTACTCACCATATTAGGTACCTTAAGCAGCCCTGTGAGAGGAAATGCTTTTATACTGAGGTTTGTTTGCAAAGGGAATGTACTTCCATGTTGGGTTATTCACAGGGAATTTTTCCCCCCTGTTAGATACAGAAAATCCCTTGCTTTTCTAGGAGTCTGTTGCATGTTAAAAGGAAACTTCAGTTATAACTGCTTGTAAAGTATTGGAGAAATTGTCTCATTTCTGCTTCAGCTCTTTTCTTGTTTTGATGAAAAGATTCTTCAGTAGTGCCAAACAATTACATTTGTATTCTGAAGCTAGGATTTGGATTCATAGAATTTCCTGCTTCCTGTCTCCTGAAATTCTGTTCTTTCTGCCTATAATCCTGGTGTGGGACAGACTAATAACACCTAACCTTGTACTTTTTTGTTAATTTGGACTTGCACATATATTTGATTCGATAAACAGGGATAACTAAATGCACTTCTGGTGGGAGTCATCAGCACTTCTGGTGTGTTCATTTGAAATACTGATTTTCCAGTGTCCTGTTTTGTCCTAATATTCTGAACCACCGATAGCACTAAAAAGTGAAATACGGTGGTGCACATCATGATCAGCCATGGTTTGCTTAACAAGTTGCAGTTCTTGGGGTTTGCACATTGTGCCAAGCATAAAGAACTGTTTTATAAATTAGAATAGCTGGGTTTACACACCATGCTAAACCAAAGCCAAACAGACTACATTAAGATATAGTGCTATATTTGAAACCAGCCAGTGTTTCTTCCCTGTGTTTGATTTGTTGTCCTGTTAGCTTTTCATACAACTATTTTATTCCACTGTTTGTAAGGAAAGTCATAATTAACCCAAAACACCATTTTGTCCAGTATGTTGTCTCCCATAAAGACTAATTAAATGACCCTAGGCAGCATATTCAAAGGATATGAGAGCAATGACTTGTGTTAGCTTTGCTTGCCAACAATTGGCACTCAGTTGAATATTGCCTCTGAACATAAAGATTTCATGTAGCCATCATGGCTAATATTTATTATTGGAGACATCCAATGTGGGTTTGTTTTAACTTCTTTTAAAGCCAGTAGTCTTTGCTGTAATTTTCAGGAAGTTCTACTAGTATTGTTTTCATCAAATATTACAAAAAAAATCTTAATGAATGCCTCTTTTCATAGCTTTTTATAACCACTAATAACCCTGTATAATTTGAAAACTATTTTTCACCGTTCTCCGTGGTGGGAAATCTTAAGCACATGCTATTCCTTTTATGGGACACTCACTTACCTGCCTCTTCACCTAATAACTTTTCTGCCTTTCATAGTCTCAGATACCTAATCCTACAATTAAATAGGGAAAATGATGCTTTATTACACAACATGCATCAAGCAGAATCTTTGATCCAAAGGATTCCTCAGTTACTCTTAAAAAAAAAAAAGCAGATAAGAACCCAGCCCGTTTTTCTACATTACCTTTGGTTTTTTAAAAACTTCCACCCTGAAAATCTCTGTCTGAGATTCAGATTTTTTAAAAAAACTATTTTTTATCTAGAAATAAGACCCACCATCTTTTGCAAAGAATGCTCTGCAATTAGTTGGCAGTAAAGATGTGAACTTTAATTCTGATGAACACAGCTTGTCTTTAATCTTGGGAACTGTTTTTATTTCTCTAGGTGCAGACCCTTGGCCGGTGCTTTTTCCTTATTAGAGCGCACTGCCCCCCCCATCCCTTTCTCTAGGGGCAGGTATAGTCCTACCTGTTTCCAATGAATCACACTTTTAGTAGTACAGCTGATGCTTCCAGCAGATTTCACCAATAATCAAATGTTCCTCTAGGCTTTTACCTTCTGCTAGATTAACCCTCCAAAGCAGTCTGAATTTCTATTAAGAGCTGTGTGTCTCTCTGTCAGATCAACTTCAGAGGAAATTGATTCCTCCTTCCCAGAGATTTCTCAGGCCTAATAATTTAAATTCTGTGTTCATTCTGAAGCCCTTCTGTCCTCGTCTCCTTGATGATGGGGGTGCTGTGCTTCCTACAGTGCTCCTTCCTTGACCACGTTCCTGCACAGCTCTGCCATCAGCACCCTTGAGCAGCACATAGGATTGTCAGCCGGAGCTTTCTTCTGAAGGGCTTTTTATCCGGCGCCTCAGTTTATAGGGCTGCCAATGCTTCCCTGCACCACAAGGGAAGTAGATATCATTTCTGAAGGGAAAGCATCTGTAAAAGTTCCGTATGTCTTTTTTGTTTTGTTTAGATTGTTCCATGTTTCCTAGGTCTAATCCAGTTATACATTCAGAATAAACAGCCATCCAGTCTGACCCATTTTTGATATTGGAGACAGGCCAATCACTACTGACTGCTAGATGAAGTTCAAGACAGGCCACAAGTGGAGCCCCTGGGTTGGCTAGACACAAGAATAAATCTACCCTTCATACATACAACCGCCCAGAGTTCCCCGTTGGGGGAGATGGGCGGTCATATAAATTAAATAAAATAAATAAATCTCCTTGGTTTTCAGAACTAGGAGTAGCAGTGGAAACCAGACAGCAGAATTGCAGAATATGTGGGCTTGAGAGAGGGGGCAGTACAGTACTACAGAAGAGTTCATTCAGGGGGTCTTTAGAGTTAACCTTAGCAGAAGGTTAAGCACAATAGAATATCAACAATGCCTGCACAGAGCTTTCAGCACCCAAAATCTGCTAATTGGCTAGTTAAAAAGTAAAGCTTGTTGAATGAGCAAACATATCACCCAGGGGAGGTTTGTCCTGTAGCTGGGGAGAGGTCAAACTTGCATTAATCTTCTTTTGTGAAACTTGCCTTCACTGTAAACACAGTGGGTCACGGAGGCCCAGGAGCTGGAAAGATGATTTTGCGTTGCTTCTGTTATTGCAGGGGTAAGGTAAACTGGATCTTACTCTGTACTCTTCATATTGTAAATACATCTGCATCGTTAGGATAGATTGTCCGCAGTTACTGTCAGGACTCTGAGTGACCCACGCAGGCAAGGTGCAGTTAAGGGTAGCCAGAGCACAAACGTGTGTCTTTATTGGAGTCTGAAACTATTTTCACCTTGGATGTATCCTTGGTTTGCTTATTCATTCTTTGCTCATTTGTTCTTTTTTCTTTCCAACCCAACCGAACATTGGAAAGAAATTATGTAAAGGAACTCCAAATTCGATCTGTTAGCAGCATAACCCTCCCCCAAACTTATGAGACTGAATTTAGTGTTAGGAAGCGAGCAAAAAGTCACTGGGAAACTGGAGCAAGGAGATGTCCTGCTTGTGGCTTCCCAGTGAGGTATGATCAGCCACAGTGAGAAGAGATTTATTTATTTATTATTTATATTTATATCACCGCCCATCTCCCCCAAAAGGGGGACTCTGGGCGGTTTACAGTAAAATCATCAGTTAAAACCATATAAAACAGCATTGCACTCTCACAAACATTAAAATAAAATAAATAGTATAGAATCCACTGATTCAGAACGTGTTCGATAGGGAGGGCTCTGTGGCGCAAGCCACCCCCAGGAGGAACTGGTACCCCCTCCCTCCCAGGCAAGGCAGCAGAACCAGGTCTTCAAATTCTTTCGGAAGGCTGGAAGTGAAGGGGCCCGCCTCACCTCTGGGGGTAGGATATTCCAAAGGGCGGGCGCCACTGCAGAGAAGGTCCGCCTCCTGGACCCAGTCAGATGAAATTCCCTTGTCAACGGGGTCCATAGCATGCCCTCTCTGCAAGACCGGGTGGGGCGGGTGAGATTGCAGGACTGATGGGTCTTTGAACATATCCGGCAGTGCTGTTCTGTTCATAATGTTTGTCTATTTTGCCTAATTATATACTGTATTTCAGTTTTATTTTAGTCAGTATTTTAGTTTGAAAAATAATACAAAATCAAAGCAATGCAGCAAAATAAACTCACCCTATAATATTTTTTTTAAAAAGACTAGCTGTTAAAGTAGATTCAGGCACAAAGATTTAAAAGTCTGGGAGAATAAAATCCCACCAGCACAGAAAAGCTAGAGCAATAATATCAAGTGAGCCTCCCTAAAGAGGTGATTCTGGAAGTGGGGTGCCACAAATGAAACAGCCCTGCTCTCAGTCACCAACCAACTCATCTCAGGTGACAAGAAAACATGTAGGGGAGCCTTAGCATGTGCGAAGAGTGATACAAGAAGTAGCATTCTTTCAATTTAATGTCATCTTCTGCCACAATTGTGACTTACGGTGTTATATTCTCAGATTGTAGACACCTTCTTCATTGGCCGTTTCATCCTGCTCTCCATTTTAAGTGTGGTTTTCCTGGGATGCCTGTTTTTGCTTCTGACTCACCATCTTCTGCAACCCGTATATGCCAAACCAATGAGATCTAGCACCTAAAATAATTCACTGCTAGTGTTTGATGGTACATTGGCCACAAGAACATTTCCAACTCCTGTGACTGAAGACACAAGATTTAAGTCCATTAATCAGAATGTATTGTTCACAGATGCTTAAAATATACAACATTTGTATAATATGGTATATTGAGTTTTTCAAAATATGAGAAGTTTCGAATACAGTAGAATAAGTACAACCAAATGTAGCATGAGTTCTAAGTTTGTATTTCCTTTTGTTTTCTACCTTCAGAGCCTCGTGTGGCGCAGAGTGGTAGGTGGCAGTATTGCAACCGAAACTCTCCCCATGACCTGAGTTCGATCCCAGCGGAAGCTGGTTCTCAGGTAGCCGGCTCAGGTCGACTCAGCCTTCCATCCTTCCGAGGTCGGTAAAATGAGTACCCAGCTTGCTGGGGGAAAGGTAATTACGACTGGGGAAGGCAATGGCAAACCACCCCGCTCTAAGTCTGCCAGGAAAAAGTCGCGAAAGTGGCATTTCCCCAGGAGTCACATGACTCGGTGCTTGCACAGGGTAACCTTTCCTTTCTACCTTCAGTTAACTGAAAATGTATTTGTACAAAGACGTGTTTGTACAACAGTTCAGATAATGCTGATTGAATCTCACACAATATTTGTTGTAGTATTGGTAACTGCCCTCTTCCCAGAGCAGTATATTAAATAAATAAAAATGCATTCACATTAAATGATTAAATGTCAATCTGGTTTGTAACCAGTTTGTTTTCCTCCAGGCTCTGTATAGAGAAACCTCGCTTGTGAATTTCTTTTTAGTACTTTCCGTATTTATTGGATTTAATTTAATGGATCCCCAAGGGCTTATTTATTGTCTACCCCTCCTTCCTGATACAGGTGAGAGATGCTAATGAGTCCCTCTGAGAAGTCCCTTGGCCAAATTGTTCCAGGAGGACAAAAAAGAAACAGATCATTTTTCTTCACCAACAGATGATCATTGTTGCTAAAGTATAGAGAGAGCAACTCATATCATATATTTGTTCTGGGGGTTACATCTCACAGATTTGTTTGGCAGAGGCAGTATTCAGTGCTGTATCTGCCCACATTCACAAGAAAAACATAATGCCTTAATAGGTGAGACAGAAATGTCAGATGCACATCCATATTTGCAGTTTGATGTCCCCTATTGGATTCTGGATTTCACATGTTGCATTGTTAGTGTGTCTTGCATGAATGCATTTGTAAAATTCCTTTCATATTAACTGCAATTATTCTCCATGAATGAGATGTCCAGGACTACATACATTCTAGTGTTATCCACATGTGTTGGACCAATTCTCACAATCCCTAACCAGCATGAGCAACCTGGCATTGAATATGTAAACTGATTGGAATCAGTGGGCTGAGGCATATCTTAACTGTATTTTACATATTAAATCAATATGCTGCTTTTCCGCTAAAAATAATGCTCAAAAGTTGGCTTATATTAAAAATGTGCAAAAAAATTACATAATAAAAAGATAAAAATACATCAGTAATTACAACCTGTGTCACATGATTTCACAGTCATGATTATAAGCATAAGGGCTATAGATCTGTTTTACTATAGAATGTAGAAGCCAAACTTAGTAGTAAAGCTATATTATCATTGTTTGACTTTTTATATTACATTATTGTGGATGTTTAGTTGGTTTTGTTGATCATTACTTATGAATGTTTTAGTTGTTGATTTATGATTATAAATCACCAGGAGTCACTGGGACATTAGATGGTACATGAATGGAATGAAGGAAGAAATAAACAAGCAAACAAGCAAGCAAACAACTTTTGCATCATGAAACTCCAAAATTGTGGAATTACATTAACGTTAATGGTGGCTCAATATTCATGATACTGTCTCTATAGGTTTGTTATCATTGTATGCCCTTATGCGTGATATTTCTGCTGTATGCACTTTTAAGGATATTGCAGACACAGATCAGATCTTTATCCCAATATTCTACTTACCTCTTCAGGGTCAGTGCCTTTGCTCTGATCATCTAGGTTCTTGTTCAGTCATCCTCCTCAGGCAATTCCAGTGTCCTTGCACTGAGATCCCCCATTTCGTTGGCATTAATCACAGAATAATTTTAACAGGGCGTAAAACGAATAAACTTGAAATGGAGAAGAGACTTCTTTTACCTCTCTTTCCTTAATGAAAGAAGTATGGGAGATGGTCAAGGGCTCTTTCTAACAAGATTGTAGATAAGATTTCCTAACTTCATTAGATACTTGCCTTGGGAATGAATAATAATAATAATTAAAAAAACCTGACAGGATAATTTTAAAATAGCTGAACCTTCTTTTTAACAAGAGAAATAAGTGGGAAAGTAATTGGCCAACTAAGGAATACTTAAAAACCCAGCAGGGGCAGCTTCCTGAAATAGATTAGTGGTGTTTCCATATCACATATTAATTGGCATCAGATGACTTGGAAAGCCATAAAAACCTGGGGGGGGGGGGTGGCAAGACATTACAAATTATGGAGATCCTGTTTCTTCTGATTTCATTTTTTTAAAAAGTATTTTTACAGACCAAAATGCCAGTGATCTTAGTGATAAAGTATAAAATTGCTTTCCTTTCTACAGAGTAAAGGTTTAAAAGCTAGCTGCTTTGGTGTTCCAAGAAGCTTTAATGTTACATCTTTATTATTTGTTTTAGATTTATTTTTCTCCTTTTCCCATCTAAGGATGAACTCTTTGTATGCTCTATTGAAGTGAATCACTTCTCATAATCTGCTTCCCCATCTTTGTTTGAACTCTCTTTCTTTCTGTCATTACATTGAATGTATTAAATTCTCCACTGATTATTAACTGTTGCTTATTTGATTGGCTTAAATGCTATTAGCCTCAGATATTTGGGGGGGGATGAATTCCTTATAATTGTCAACTGCTTATTGTTTGATTGCCCTACATACTATAAGTCTTAAATATTATTTAATCCATTGTATTGATTGGTTATTAATTATAGTTTCAATATTGGACTTCCGGAATGCATAAACCTGTTTAATGACCTATAATATTATGGTCCCCATGGCATCGTTGGAGGCTTTAGCTCCACATGCATCTGCCCTCTATTAAAAGGGCTGTCCAACCTGTACAATTTTAGGATTAAAAAAGCATAAAGGGGGAGCAGGCTTTGTCTATGACAGGGGTGGGGAACCTTTTTTCTGCCAAGGGCCATTTGGATATTTATAACCGGGGACCGGGGCGGTGGGGGGCAGGGTTTCTGGGATTTCTGCGGACCAGGGGCTGGAGTTTGTGGGTGGGAACCAATCACAAGCACTGGGGGGTGGGGTTTGCGGGCGGGAGCCAATCACGTGGAAGTGGTGGGCTTTGCGGGCGGGAGCCCCGTGGGCCTTATACAGCCCGCAGGCCTGACGTTGCCCACCCCTGGTCTATGAAGACATAACTCTGAAGAGGCAACTTCGTTCAGGCCTAGGGCCATACAGTATGTGGCTGAGCACTTCTACATCCGGAAACAATGGCAGGGGCGGGAAGAAAAGTTGACCACATCTAGGACAGAAGCTATCTTTGATTGGATAGGTGTTAATTTAGTTGCCACATTGGAAAAAAGCTGGGGGGGGCAACACCCAAGGGATTAGGAAGATGTATGCTGTACTCACCGCTTGATGTTGGGTTGGGCACCCGTGATAGGGCACTTTGTCACATGCTTTGCCACTCTGAGGCCAATGGAAACAGCAGCGCATTTCTGTATCTGTGGTTTCTTTTGTCCTTTTTGGATAACTGCTCACCCTGACCAGGAACTCTCACTGATGTGGGGAAGAGATTGTCCTGATGGGCAATCTCGTCTCATTGACCTACTCACAAGACCTCAGAGGAAAACATACTCTTACAGTCTCTCCAGCCTAAGGCTGTTGAAGTGCTGGCTCAGCTCTTTCCTTCCCTGTTTGTTTGAACAGCGGATACTGCTGGTCTGAGCCCTGAGAGGCTTAATTAGATGTGTTAATTCTGTAGCCTCCTGCTGCAATTTGCCAAGTAGCTCTGTTTTAAGCCTCACAAGCCTATGGTCCGAGAAAGAGTGTCTGGGGAGACAGAAACGCTCCATTGATTTCTGAAGGTTTCCAGTGTAATATCCTGATTGGTTTGCTTTTATGTTCTCAGCATAGGACTGGCCCACTTGCTACATAAAGCACTGCTGGGGATTCCTTGGTAATAGTAGCATCTAAAGTGTTCCCTAATACAACTGGAAATGCTCAGATCCTGTGGATTACCTAGACCTGTTCATCTAGGCATCTTGGCAATAGTATGCAGTGCAAACTTGCTGGATTGCCCTTTCAAATACTGCCTCTGCTTAGCTTCTTTCAGTACCTCACCTTGGCAAAGTATTCCAGTTATAAGGAGAGCCTGCTGGAAAAGTCTTTTTACCAAAGCCACTTCTAGAGCCAATTTTGGACGGGCCTAACCCTTTAGCTACCGTTTGCAGAAGGGATGGGAAGAGGGATCAAGGTCCCAACTGGAGTAAGGATATGTAGTTTGTGGATTTTGCCAACAGTCCCCCATCTCCCCTATCCACTATAATCAGTAGAAAATAAGGCTGCCAGAGAGATGATGGCTCTTCAAGGGAAGGGCAGAAAGAGATTAGGACTGCCTGGTTGTTCCCTAGGTGAGATGCAGTGGATAGGCTTGGCTAAAGGCAATCACTGGGTTGTAGAATCTTGGTCTTCCTGATTTGCAAAGAGTGGAATACTGAATCCACTGCTTTCAGCAAGCAAATCCCCCCTTTCCACTGCTTAGAGAGACATAACTGCAGAGCTAGACTTTTAACTGGTAACCATCACTGGGCCCTGCCTCATTTAAACCTCTGGTTTCATGAGTGAAGGGGAGACGGGCTTGTGCAGCACCACTGGCTGTCTTAGGATCAAGGTGATAGCACAAAGGACCTGTAGTCACCTGAGCTAAAGTCAGCCAGGACTTGAGAATGCCTCCCCCCACCCCCACCCCAAGTTGTTAATATGTTCAGGCTGCCTTCTTCCAGTAAATAACAGCTGTGGCACAATGCTTATCCTGGCGACTTGCAGAGAGAGAGGCCAGGAGAATGCTGAGCCAACTAGTGAACAAAAAAATTCAGGAATCGGACCTACTACTAAAAGCAGCTCTGTGTCTCCCTCTTGAAAGATATGTGGGAATAGCAGCAAGGCATTAACACTCTTTCATTGTGATACTCCATCCTCGCTTGTGCTGCCTTGTTTCACTTGGCTTCTGAGCAGTTATTGAGATCAATGGGACCAGAATGCTGCAAGAGCTGAGTCTGCTTTCTTCTTCAATTCAGAATATCACCAAGCAGGCATCTGTTTCCTGTTTCTATTGTTCCAGTATTTCAGTGGATGGGATATTAGATATGTTCAAACTCCCACCCCTGTAACAAAAGCAAGAATCCCTGTTCTCTTCCTTGCCTGTTGGGATGCCTCCAGAGAAGCTTGTTAGCATGTAACCATCCTGCCTTTTTCATAGAATTTTAGGGGGCTTCCAGATGTAATGGTTTTCATCTCATTTCCCCCAAATTCTGCTTCTTACGAAAATAATAAAAATAAAATCCATTATGGGGGGGAAAGCAGAAAAACTTTGGATTGGCAGCCCAAGGAGATTTACATCCGGAAGGAACCTTGGCCAGTCAGAACACCCACCTTAGGCAAGGCAGGATGGATTCTTCTCCATCATTCAGTGACATGACATCCTTCCAGAAAACAGCTATAATTTAGGTTGGATGCACAGTGGAGATTTATAATCTTTACATGCATGCCAATTTGTCCTCCCATAGCATAGAGGTTGCTTGGTATTCATATCTCACAATAACAATATATATATTGAGAAGAAAATAAAAATGCATTCATAGCAATACAATAATAATTAAATGAGAAGCAATAAGGAGCTGTTACATAACATCTACAATCAGTTGCCTAAGGTGGCCACCTCTTCCTGCTTATCATAGGCCTGGAGATGGCAGCGGTTTGCATCTGCCCGTTTCTTAAGATAATCTTATTCCAACAAATACAGCCTTCTAAGGTAATTTAGGTAGGAGCTAACCATGGTCATAGGATCTTTTCAATGAGGGTGCTGGTTTTTAGGACTATCTTCCGTTAAGATATTAAGTGCTCTCTTGTCTTCTAAGTACCTCTTGAAATAAATTAATTCTTGGGAGCTTTGTGAGGTTAAGTAACATTGATCGACCAGTGTTTCTCAACCTTGGCAAGTTTGTGTGGACCAGCTCCCTTAATGCTGGCTGGGGAATTCTGGGAGTGGAAGTCCACACATCTTAAGCTTGCCAAAGTTGAGAAACACTGGCCTAGAGGATTTTGCAAGATGCTTCCTTTTTTTCACTCAACTTTTTATACCTTACTTCAGGTTGAATTATTTTAAAGTTTGCAAGACACTTTTGGGAGATGGAAATAAGCATCCTTTCAATTTAAAAAATCCCAAGCACAGCAAAGAAGGGGTGGAATGTAACCTTGAAACGGTTATCAGAAGGGAATTACAGGGGATCGCGTACAGTCAGAAATCAAGAATTCCAGTTTTAAGAAATGTTGCCATCAGCCAGGGTTCCTGTCCATCCAAGAAATTTCATCAGATAACAGATGGATGCCTGAGCTGATAAGAGGACAAAGCAAGGGAGCAGAAATGAAAACCGAAGAGTGATATACCAAATGGACAGGAAAGGAACATATGATGAAGGGTAAGGTCAGATAAAGGATCTGAACAACCCACTCTGAAAGATATAAGCAGCATCCCGCAATTGAGAAAAATGTCCTTCCATTTTACCTGGCAAACTTAAAACTGCAAAGATTTTAATTAAAGATTTTAAGAAATTGGTTTTATGCAAATTACAGCATGGAGGAGGTCTTTGCCACTAGCTTTGAGGAGGGAGGCAACTCCCGGCAAGGAGAAAGCCTGCAGGGGCCTCTTCCTTTATGCAGGCAACGTTAATGATTTTATCACAAGTTTTCTAATACTTGGGGGTATTTTTAAGCCGCTGCTTAGATTAAAAAAAAAAATCAGCGTTTTTATTTTTCTTTTTAAAAAAAAAATGATTGAGAAGAACTTAAAGGTCTGTGCGTGTGTTTAAAGAAACAACTTAAACAAAAATGTATCAGTAAAACAGAACAATAAAAGGAATTAAAAATATTTCCTAATTGAATAGAAACTAAGATTCTATAAGTCAGAAAGAAGAAACTGAGAAATAGCTGATCCCAGCTGACTGTTTCCTGACTAATATCTGGCTGGACTAAGAGGAAGTTTAAAGTTTCAGTCCCAAAACACAGGGGAATAAGCGAACTTGAAGAGAGAAGGGCTTGGAAGTTTTGAGACAGACACACAATCTTAGGCACACACTAAGCTCTGTGCTAAGCTCTAATGTGATTTGCTTTTTGTGGCTTAACACGTTGTGTGAATCCACCCAAATATGGTTTAATAAATCATTGTTAAACCCTGCCTTACTGTTGTGCATGAGCTTACCATTGACTACAACAGTTCGAAGCTGGTGCTATTTTCAGCATTCTTTTATTCTGTAATGGCACCGTGAAGAGGCGCCTGTTTGATTGGCCTGCTCCAGGCACCTCATGCACCTGGTAGGGTTCCAGAGGGAACTTGGGCTTGTCCCCGAGGCTCTGATGCACAGTCTGACCAGCCCTTGGTTGCTGCTTGGAATGAGGGGGCGACTAGGGCCTTGGATCAGATTGTGCCTGTGAGGATTTCTCTGTTTGTGGGTCCTGGTGGGTCTCCTGGTTTACAGAGGACCTCCAGAACATCACTTAATTGAATACTGCTGGAGAAAGTTGAAGTGCAAGTCTGAGCAAGCACAGGTAAGGGCCTTTCTTAAGGATTACCTTGTGGCAATAATGTAATTATTCCTCCACTCTTATTGTATTGATTGATTGCCAGCTGGCAGTGTTGTTTATGGTGATCCAGTCCCTTGGGCATTGGGCCAAGGATGTTAGAAGAGCCCATCTCGGGAGGTGAGTAGATGTTGGTGTGCCCCAACTATGAGTTTGTTGTATTGGTTGATTTTCTGTTGTTTTGTTGCTGGTGATATTACAATTTTGTTTTTACTCTTGTATGCTGCCTAGAGTCACGTTTTTGGAAGTTGGGCAGCTATATAAATCTTTTAAGTAAATAAACAAATGCTCAGCCTGCGTTGTAAGTAACACAATCATATTGCAAATGTCAATATGATCACAACAATATAATAATATTCTTTGTTCTGGGGACTATCCTGAAAAGTCTGCCCTGAACGTATGCAAATCTCTGAAGAGAGAGAATGAAACCGCAGTGACCCAAAGCTTCAGGATTCTGCATGTTAACCTCATTCTATGTGAGGGAGTGCATCCAAAAGAAAGATCCATTACACGAAAGGGACCGGCAGTGAAGGGGGTGGGTGGGGGGAAATGTATTGCGGTGATCACTTCGTAAGGGCCATAGCTCAGTGGCAGAACATCATCTTTGCATGCCAGAGGTCCCAGGTTCAATCCTCTACATCTCCAGGTGGAGCTGCAGTCTACAGGGAGATCAGTGTGTTTCAGGTTAAAGAAAATCCTTGTCATTTCCATTTTAAACCAAAACCTGCATTCTTCACCTTTGCTACCTTTTGTTACTGTTAAGAAGTAAGTGTCCTCTAGGTCTCCATGATCACTCGCCACTGTAAATTAATGGGCAAGAGGAGAAACACTTTCAATATATACAAAGAGGTTGTTGAAGAATTTCTAATGTCCATCATACACCGTCCCATACAGGAGAAATCAAGGGAGCTGAAAATACGCTTTGGGGGATCCAAAGGAAGCTCCCCTAAAGCAAGATGAGCAGAACAAACAACTGAGAGGAAGAGCCAAGCAGGACAGAAAACAAAGGTTAAAAAGTTAATTGGGGGTTGCAAAGAGTATAATGGGTTGTACAGAAGCTGACAAAGCTGTCCATAAAAAAAGCCAGCCGAAGAGGTCTTGATGCCTTTAACAGGCAGCTACGTTCTTTATAGCCAGAAATTCTGGCTCCCCCGAGGAAGCCCCAGCTTCCGTTACTTTGGAATGCAAAGACCTGTCAGGAAGCCCCATTAATCAAAGTTACCTAGAATGATTCAACATCCCAAGCAAGAATTTTTCAGGAGGGTGTCATGTGAATTCTGGAACCCACAGAGACAAGGGCAAGTCTAATGGGATTGCCCACTAGGCTCAAGAGATGATGAAAAATGGTTAAGCTAAAATTAGCAGCAAGTATGATTCTATATATTTTGGACGAGTTTAAAAACTGGGATTTTCTACTCTACTCTGGATGTTTAATGAACATAGGAAAGTTTAAGAAATAGGAGAGTGATAGTGGTAGAAGAGTGATCACTGTATGCTGCATCCCTTTCAGTTTTGCATAGAACTATCAGATTGTACCCAGATTGCCCCAGCTCTTGCCAACCTAGCAATTCGAAAGCATGCAAATGCAAGTAGATGAATAGGTACCACTTTGGTGGGTAGGTAACAGCGTTCCACGTGCATCATGCCGGCCACATGACCGTGGAAGCGTCTTCAGACAACGCTGGCTCTTCGGCTAACAAACGGAGATGAGCACCAGCCACTAGAGTCGGACACAACTGCACAAATGTGCAGGGGGAACCTTTACCTTATCAGATTGTACTGTTTTATAGTTCTGGGGCATCAGTATTAACCCATCTTCTCTCCTTTATATCTGATGAATTGAGCTCTAGCCTACAAATGCAAAAGGCACTTTCTATTAACTCTTAAGAGGCCACATTATTCTTTCTTGCATTTGCTATAACAGCATGTCTCCTCCTCTGGAATTTCTCAGCAATCTGTTCTCCAAGTGTATCCTTGGCAGTAGGCAGGTGTGAATGCATGTAAGCATACCTTATAGCAGAGCTTTCCAAACTGTGTGTTGGGACACGTTAGTGTGTTGTGTGTTGGCTGCAGTGTCTGGGTGTGTCGCAACTGCTGCTGCCTCTGAACCCTGCCAGGATTCCGCGCAGGTCCTAGTGCCTGCCTTGTGCCTTGCTGCCTCCAAACCTGCTGTGATTCCGTGCAGGTCCCAGTGCCTGCCTTGTGCCTTGCTGCCTCCAAACCTGCTGTGATTCCGCGCAGGTCCCAGTGCCTGCCTTGTGCCTTGCTGCCTCCAAACTTGCTGTGATTCCGTGCAGGTCCTAGTGCCTGCTTTGTGCCCTGCTGTAAGTGTGTGTTGCGAAATGATGCCCTGCTGTAAGAGTGTGTCACGAAATGATGCATGTCTAAAAAGTGTGTCACCAACATGAAAAGTTTGGAAAGCTCTGCCTTATAGCTTTGGTTGTTTCGGCATCATTTGTGTTCTGCAGTCCAAAGAAATAAATAGATGGAATGACTGAAGACAGACCTTTCTTCCATTTTTGAACTGGAAGAAGAGGCAGGACTAGACCATGATGCTGGGTCCTCATTGGTCTACTACATTCTTCATTTGTTCCCCCTGAAGTTTGTTCTTCTACAAGTTTTGCAGTATCCCCCGTTTTCCTGAACTCCAATGAGGGAAATTTTTGAAAATCCATTCACATTTGTACACATTACATTAAAACTACAAATTCAAGTAAACAACTGAGCTACAAAGACACAGCACCTAGCAGAAAGCAAGAGGCAAGGAAGGATGCAGAAAATCCGAGAGACTCTTTCTCATACGGTGAAAGAAGCCAGACAGAAGCAACTGGACATGCAGGTCATTCAACAAGCCATCCATCCATGGACACTTCCACTCCACCCAGTCGTCCATTGACACTTTTCATTTGGTCATATTTGAAGGGAGCAAACTAGTGGGGAAAACTAGCCCCGAGTCCTACAGAAAGTTTCTGCGAAAAAGTGCACTTTTGGAGAACTATCACATGAGGTACCTCTATGTAAGTTTTCACAATTTTCCTTGCTAATATCCTCAACCCTCATCAACTGGCATAATAATTTTCTTTAAATGTATCCATTTTGAATGATTTATCCTCAGGAAAAGAAATTCTTCATTCTGGTTGCTGATACATTTTCTGTGCTTAGGGTACATGTTTGTGGAGGATCAAAATGAAGCCATTTTGTGAATCTGTTGTTTCTGCAGCTTAATTTACTTGAATGTAAGCATCTGTGTAAAACTAGAATTGACCTGCATATCTTTTAGGAACCATGAATTTATAACTGAGAAGGGAAGAAATAACAAATTGTAGAGGTGGAAGAGGTGCAGACAAGGCCAATCATGAATGATCCAGGGGCAAGTCCTTTGTCAAGAAAGGTTACTATGCTTGGCATTATCTAATGTAGATGAAAAGAGTATGAACTTTGATCAAGATTTATAAAAGTATTTTTGGTGTAAGGAAAATGGACAATGAAACATTTTATATGTTCTTTTGTAAGGCTAGGATCTGGGGGCACACAATGAAATTAATTCACAGTAAATTTGAGAAAGACAAAAGAACACTTCACACAATGCATAATGGTTTAATTTTTTTCAGATGTGTTTATTACTTGGAAATGCATTCACTTGACAACACTGGAAGGTCCACAGAAGCTCTTAAGTTAGTTCTCATAACAGCAGTGCCACCTAGTGAGATTGGGTAGAAATACTAATCCAATATCCATTTTCCAAATTTCTTTCTCCTGATGTACTGTAATTTGTAAGACCTGGAATTTGAACAGTAGCAATTTGATTGATCATCCAGAGCAGGGTTCCTCAACCTCAGCCATTTTAAAATGTGTGGACTTCAACTCCAGCATTGCTGGCTGGAGTATTCTAGGAGTTGAAGTCCACACATCTTAAAATGGCTGAGGTTGAGGAACCCTGATCCAGAGTACTCAATATTGGCATTCCCTGAGGTATTTTAGGGCCTTACTTGATGGCTTTATTTATCATTTATTTATTTACTCTGAAGATGTAAGGAGACAGACAGGGCAAAAGTGGTGCTCACTACTCTGCCATTTTTTCAAAAAAGATGTATAATTTTATCCTGGGTCAGGTGTTGTGGAAAGTTCGGAAGGACCCTTCAGCTCCAAAAATTCCTTCCTGCCACACCCTTTTTGAACCAGAATTTGGTGGAAATATAACAAAATTCAATCAAAGTTTTCTGCCTCCGAAGTCAGAGGCTTTCTCAGATATCAGAGAAAACCAACGGTCCATTTTCTATTCAGCGGTATTTACTTCAAATAAATTACATCTTAACAGTATAAGCCTGTTCCTTAAATAGGATAACTCTCTTTTTAAACATTCCCAGAGCCGCCTCGGACTACATTGCCAATGGTTTTAGACAGAAAATACTGTAGATTAAAATTCTTTATACTTTAGAATAGGCTTAAAACATTGAACCAAGCGTTAAACCCCTCCAACCCTGTTTCCAAATCCACGTGATGTAGATATATCCTGGTTTTAAAACCCAGTTAATATTTGTCTGCCTTTGATATTCCAATATCAATAGATGTTGTCTATTTGGAACGAAGTCCAATTATGTTTAATGAAGTCCCCACTCCTACCCCAAGCTACTATGTTACAGGACTACAGTCTTCCTGTTAAGTTGTAGTACGTCAACTTAGAAGTTCCATAATTTCAATGGTGCATTCAGCGATCTTGGGCCCAACCAAGGCTTCAATGGAAAAATTCCCTGGGAACCTCCCCCCCCCCATACTCTCATTGGGAAAAAAACAGGATATAAACAAATGAAATAAATGTATGTATGTATTGGGAGGACCCAGAATTTGATCTTATAATTTGCTTTGAGGCCCTCTTCCTTCTCTTCCCCACTCCTTGCCTTTACTGGTGGAATCAGCTCTTAATAAAGTAACATCAAATACAAATGTTCCTCTGTGTGCTAAGTTCCAAGGAGGTGAAGTCAATTATGCTTTACATTTGTGCTGCACATAAACACGGTATTTGGCACCCATCATGTTTAATAATAACGGTGGAAAGCTGCTGGGTTTGACTGCAACCTTAGCTAACAACACTTCTCAGAAAAGTTTGGATTCTTTTATGTAAAGGAGTCGTTGAAACGTTTTATTTCTTTCCAGCCCATGTAGTACCTTAAAATTGTACATAAAGACATAGTTCTCATTTGAAGAACAAGCTGATTATTATTCATGTGTTACAGTATATTTACTAATTACCAGTTGTAGTTCTGGACTTGATCAAAGCCAAACATCGAATGCTTCTTTCTTCCTGGCCCACTTTTTCAACTATTCTAGAGGTTGAAGCTACTTGCCTTAGGTGGCCTAGATGTCTTCTGGATTTCACTCTTAACTGTAGATTGATTGGGGGCGGTATTTAGATTCACCCTAATGGGGTGGCAGCCATCAAGCAGAAAATGTATGGTACTTCAGCTGTTCCAACTCTCCATTCAAGAAACCTTCTCTTATAAAATGTATATAATCTGTAACAAATGTTCTTGTCCCCCACTGGGGATATTCCATGGTAAGTATTTAAGGAGCTAAACAGACATTCAGAGCAAAAAGAGAATGGTAGATAGTTAAGAGGCAAATCCAGGGAGTGTTTTGAATTGACCAGTACCATGTTGTAATGGTGGATGGAACTGCTCACTGTAGAAATCAAGCTGCTGAGATGGCTCCAGTCTTAGTCACACTAAGTCACTGTTTGTTTAACCATGGCTTCTGAAGTAAGTACAATTTTATTTACTTATTTATTTATTAGATTTGTCACCGCCCATCTCCTCCCACTGGAGGGGATGCCTGAATTCACTTAAAATGCTGTGCCAAAAGCAAATAAACGACAGGCTTAGTATGATCTATGAATCAGACCACAGAGATTGAAATTGCAATAGAGAGACAGGTTAAGGAATGGGTCTGCTCTACTTTGGAGCTGGCCATTATTCCATTGCCACAACAAACCTAAACAAAGTAGGCTACAGTGTAAATAAAATTCATGGTGAGTCTTTACTTGTTACATGAATGGAACTAGTGCATCACAAGATTTCATCTCTAGCAAGTTCTTCTACATACAAGATGGTAAGCATTACATAAACTACCCAGAGCTTTGTATCAGCCTAGAGCCTATCATGAGTTGTTACGGCATAAACTTTTGCTAATGAAATTCATTATCTCTCTTATTTGGCTGAAATACTTTCCAATTTAACTTGGCATTTTTTAGCTTACTCTATTCTGAGTTGCATAAGATAACTGCTCTTTTGATCCCTCTGCACCTTCCTTCTCTAATCTGCAAAAAAGACCTAATTTGGAAGGGAGGAAGAAATTCCCTTCGTGAGGCCCTCTGTTGTGATTTGGAGAAGAATCAGAGTTGGAAGGGGCTGGTTAGAAGAAATAGATGCAATAGAACAGAGCTTTCCAAACTGTGTGTCGCAACAGGTTAGTGTGTCGGCTGCAGTGTCTGGGTGTGTCACGGCTGCTGCTGCCTCCAAACCTGCCACGCAGGTCCTAGTGCCTGCCTTGTGCCTTGCTGCCTCCAAAACTGCCCTGCCAGGATTCTGCGCAGGTCCTAGTGCCTGCCTCGTGCCCTGCTGTAAGAGTGTGTCACAAAATGATGCATGTCTAAAAAGTGTGTCACCAACATGAAAAGTTTGGAAAGCTCTGACTTAATGAAAGACAAAGCACATCCCTGGCCAATTTATAACTGAGTTAAATGAAAGCACCCTGTACCAACTCCCTATGATAATTTCTCTAACATTTTCTTCTCCACAGGGGAAAAAATCTTTTCCATTAAATTAAATGAGAATGTTTAACAAAAGCAGAACAAGGGCTCCACAGAGATCTAATTGTTGCATTCCTTCACACCTAAGTCTAAGGAGTCTCTGTGCAATGGATGATCTGGAGACAAGTGTTTTAACCTGGAGGCCACCCTGAACAAACTCAAAACACTCCCAGGAATGAGGAATGTAGTATATCCTAGATCATAATGGAACCCTTATTCTGCTGGTTTGAATATTCTTCCAAACTTCCAGTGTGAATACTTTACAATATACAGTAAATTATTTGCCCTGAGACAAATATATGCATGCATCAAGACCAGCAGCTCTCTCACATTGGTGTGAGCTATGAAAAAAAGAGATTAGATGCACAAAGTCTGACTTTCTGAAGATGGGTGGTTTTTATTCCTGCCTGTCCAAATTAGACCCAGTTGGTCCAAGAACTCTTTACCACAGTTATAATTGCAAGCAAGGGAGGGTGGAACATTCAACATTTCTTGTAAAGCAGCCTCCCAGATCTTTAAGTAAGAAGAAATAATTGCATTAGCCTCTCATTGGCTTTCCAGTTGGATATATTTCAAGGATTGTAGGGGACATAAAAGGTGACGGACTCAACCGTGGGGGAGCTGGGGGTGGCGACGGCCGACAGGAAGCTCTGGCGTGGGCTGGTCCATAAAGTCACGAAGAGTCGGAAGCGACTGAACGAATAAACAACAAAGGGGACATAAAGCAGGAATAGACAATGGGTTGATCTGGAATCTTCTGGCAGTGGTGTGGAAGTGGCCTGCCATTTCCTTCTGCCAAGAAGTCCCTTAAAACTGCAGGTTCAACAAAAAATGCTTGCCATGCCTCACTTCGAGCAAATCACTAACCTTTCCCTCCCAAATGTTATTCACCTATAGAACACGAGTTTTACTTATTGAGTTTAAGGATGTTTTATGGGTGATCAGCTCCATTCTGTGGCCACCATGCGATTGCCTCTGCCCATGGTATTATTTTGCATCTAGCTTCATGTGGTGGTCCTTGTAGTAGAAATATTTATCATTAACATAATACGTTTAGTAAAAAAAGAGTTTGGCTTAAGAGGAAACCTCTTTTCCCTGTGTTATTCTTGTAATTCAAATTAAAGACTTGGCAGTGGTTTTGCATAAAATAAAACCATCTCCAGAGAAGAAAACTAGGACTGTGGCAGAGGCAGCAATTACAAGAGATCCAAAGCCTTTTCTTCCTCCAGGTAGAGAAATGAACCCTGGACTGGTTCTCCATTTTTAATAGTAAAAAAATAGTAGTAAAAAAATGGGATGCAGCTGGCAACTGATAGAAAAACAAAGGTCTGGGGACGCGACGTGGACTCCAAATATGCTTATTCTTTTTCTCTTGTTGCATCGTTTTTCCTACTTCCCACCGTCAATCATTTTAAAGAATAAGAGTGCAGCCAGCGATTGACCTGGCTAGTGTTTTGCAAGAGAGTTTGTCCCTGGAGCACATTTGAGCGTCATGAATTCCTCCCACATGAGCTGGGTGGGTGGGGGCAACAAACCCGACCCTCTTGGCAATGCTCTTCCTTCTTGCCTCAATGGGCTCCTCTGGTCAGGCAGGCCACATCAAAATTCTTTAAAGCTGCAACACACAAGGAGATATAATTAGAAATGCCATCAGCTCAGACAGCACCATTGGGCAGAACGATGGCTTTCATTTCAGACCCTTTTAAGGTGGGACCAAGACAGGTATCTGAAGTTCTTCCCAGGTGGACTCGATTTGCAGCATCCTTTTGGAATATGGACAAAGGGTTTGGGATGTAGGGATGCCAAGAACTGCATGGTTTTAATTCCCCATGTTGGGTCAATCGGTAATTTTAAACTTACTTTGGATTTCATTGAAACTGTCCTATGTACTTCTATTAAAAGACTTTAGTTAAAGGAATAATAACGAGGGATGGATTGATTGATTATGTGCCACCAAGTCGTTTTCGACTCCTAGCGATCACATAGATATATTTAAATGACATAATAATACTGATGATAGTAATAATAACAGTAGTAGCAGTAATGCAAACTAAACATGAATTCAGGGTGCACGTTATGGTCCTTATCTAGCCCAAACTGCAGGGATATCATCAGGAATCATCGGGCCTGGGGACACCCCAAAATTTGCAGAACGACATGCGCACACACAAATTCTTTGCAGAAAAAATTGAAGAGGAGTAATGTCAGTGAAGTCAGGAAATACCCAATGGCCACAAATGCTTGTTGACGGTTGGGAGGGATGAAAACGGAATAGGAGGGGCAACTGAATGGACGATCCAGGAAAAGGGCATATCTAGTTGGACCCTGAACAGAAGGAGCAGTGCACACTAACATTTCATTACATGTGCCAATGGTGGTACTATTATGATTATGATTATTGTGGTATTGTTATACATGGCATGAAAAGACCTGGATTTAAAATCTCCATTCAGACATTAAACTCATATGTGAAAGAGAACTTCTCAGGATCGCAAAGAAGGCCAAATGTTGCCACTCACATCCTACTCAAGAGTCACACCAGTATTTTAGGGTTAGCATTCAAGAGGCAGGAAAAGAACATATCAGAAGTTTGATGTTAAGTTTTTCCTTTGCTAAGAAAAGAGTGCAGAAAGCCAAGAACTCTAACCATTGCACAGGGCTCTTTCTCCACTTTCTCAGACCTCTTGATTTTTCTCCACCACCAGATACCCAAGAAATAAGAGTCCCACTTATCCTGAAGGCTCAGAACATCTTTAACTCTTGGAACCAAAGACACCTAAAACCAAGAGACCTATCAAGGTACACCGGGGCTTGAAACATGGACTTACCAGGATTTATGGCCCCAGAGCATGCCTGTTCAAAAAATGGTGATTGACCTGTAAATATAATCAACATAAAGTGGACCCAAGTTTCTTGGAGCAAGATGGGGAAGAGTGTGCGGAAGATACTCAGCAGGGCTCCATTTAAAGTAGTGGTTCTCAAAGGCCGTGCTAACTATCCCCACGAAAGGGCATCTCCCATTGACCTCTGTCTGTTCCGTGCACATTCCCCCAAGCAACATCTTATAGGAACTTGCCTGTTTGCCAAGGCTGAGGTCTTGAGCTGCACGTTGGCCTCCTTAGGCAAGTGACCCTCAAATGCAGGGTCTTTTTTTTTTTTTTGATGATGATGATGATGATGATGCCTTGTGGATTACCTTTAAACCAGAAATGGCCTATTTAGTAGTTGTGCCCTGATTTAAAGAATAGCTTTAAAACTGCTGCTCCCAGGCTAAGGACAAAAGTCAGAGTTTAAAAAAAGAAAAAAGTGGCGATATAGCCATCACTGTTTCTAGTAACAGACTCAGGGAATGAGTGCTGGCAGAAGTATGATGGAAACTGCTGGGTGTTGTTTTTGAGTCAGGCAGTATAAAAATATAAGAATCAAACGAACAAGCATGAGCCAAAGCAATATCACTTTTGAGCAAGCAGGAATGATCCTGATGCATGCAAAAATCTCTTTCTCCCTTTCTTCTTTCCTTCTCCCCTTTACAAGGGAATTGCAACCCACCTCCAAATCTCCAAGCATGCTCAGTAGCCACAGATTATTAAGTAAAAATAGGGAACAGGACTAGAATGGAAGACACTTGGCGGTCTGGCTTGAGCCCTGAACATTAAAACGATTTGGAGGTAAGGATATAGTGCAGCAGATGCCCCTAGTAGGATGTAGTAGGTTTTTGAAGTTCCTTAGTGTCCCCTAGGATAGAAAATATTCTGCAATATTTCTATTCTGCATGAAGATTGAAGGTCAAGCAAGAACGGAACACATACATGATTGGGGAGTCTGATAATTAGGTTGGCCATGTCTAAATATCTAATCCAACCAGGACATTATCTCCCATGGTCCATGCCTTTCTTGGGAGGCTCAATGTTGAGAACCACTGCTTTAAATTTATTCATCTCAATTGCACGCACAATTCAATTTATTCATCTCAATTGCATGCACAGACAATAAAAAATCAACATTCTTTGTTAGGTGATTTGTTAGCACACAAAGCATAATCATGGAACCACTGATGATTGTGTAGACAAAGCCACATCCATGGTAATGCTGATTGTTTCCCAAGATGTCTTGCTGTGAAGTTTCCTCAGGTTGAAATTCATTGAATTCATTAATTCATCTCTGGGTGAACTAATTAAGGGGCTTTAGTAAAGAAGGAGACCAGCATCTGTGAATATTATGCTACAGGCACGGCTTAGAGTATCCTTCCCCAAATTCATGCCTTCCAACCACTGGACTTTTAACACTCATCCCCCAGCCAGCATGCTGGCTAAGATTTATGGAAACTGAAGCTTAGTACATCTGTAGAGCAACAAGTTGGGAGGGATGGTTTAGCAAAACAAACTACCTGAAAATAGTGATCTACTCAAGTGAGTTCTATGCTGAACTCAACATTTTTAGACTTGTGCTGAAAATACAGTAGCACATCTGACATCATTACATTGTTGGGGGGAAAACTACTATCAAATGTGCATGTTATTTCAGGGTTGGCCATGGTTTTTTTTGCTAAGAACACTGAATGTTGCTTTATAACTAGTCAAATTCCTTCTTCATTTAGCTCAGCACTGTCTATGCCAGAACCCCCCAAATCTTGGCACATCTTCCTGCCATTCTAGCTTGTCCTTTGCATTTTTTTAAATACAAGTAGGCCACCAAAAGCATATTTTGTTCACAGAATTAGTGTGTTGAATACTGTCCAACTTCCCTCCACAACTGTGCATTGACCTCACAGATGCCAGAAAGGAGAAGGAAAATTGTTGGGGCAAGGAATCATACACTGAGATTTTTCTCCATTAAATAGGAAAAGAGATGCAATGAACATACTCACACACTGTAAACTATTTTGCATCCAACACTACTGGGTGAGTTAATGCCAAGCAAGAGCTATAATGACACATGGAGAAGGTTACTGTTAGTATTGGTTAAGGGGATACCCCAGGGTTTGGGGAGGGGAGATTTTTGTCTGTCTATCTCATGGCTAGAGAGCCAGTTGAGTGTAGTGGTTAAGGCACCAGGCTAGCAACCGGGAGACTGTGAGTTCTAGTCCCGCCTTAGGCACAAAACCAGCTGGGTGACCCTTGAGCCAGTCTCTCTTTCTCAGCCCTAGGAAGGAGGCAATGGCAAACCTCTTCTGAAATCTTCCCAAGAAAACTGCAGGGACTTGTCCAGGCAGTCACCAGGAGTGAAAAACCGACTTGAAGGCACACACACACACACACACACCTCATGGGTAAAACGCCACTTAGCTCTTTTGTACACCTTCAATATGACCAGATATTCTTCATGGTAAGGTTGAAAGTGAGAACGTTCAAGCAACCAAATGTTGGCTTAATAAGCTAAGACAAGCCTTTTGCCAATACATGTAACAACTTTGTTCTTGCTTTAGGAATAGAAGCAAATGGAAAATTATGGTTAACAACTTTGGAATAATTCAGAATATTACAACTTCAAACCATGGTTTTATATTCTGTCTTATTTTGAAGCTGCTGGCCATAATTTGCCAGTTTGGAGGAAACAGGAAACTGAAGCTAGTGGAAAAGATCCTGGGTGGTTGGCTCACTTGCACTACTGGAAGAGACCATGCGCTTGGCTAAAATACTCATACATCTCTACCTAATAAACTGGAATATGATCATTCAACTGCAATCAATACAGCTCCGATCCTAAGATTATGAAATATTGTCTGTATTCTCAGGACTTTATTCATTCGTTCGTTCGTTCATTTGATTTTGATGCTGCCTGGCTCCAACCGATTCTGAGTGGCTCACAAAGACATCATCCATAGCTTTCCTCACCCAGCATCCTAGGATAAATTACTTCTTAACTCTACTTCCAATAAAAATAAAAAGCAACTGCACACTGGACATTTACAAGGACATCTCTCAGTACTAAGAGTACAATATGGGTGGAACTCAAAACTGTAGTCAGTATTTAAGACTGAATCCTACGCATAATACCTAGGAATGAACCAATTCCAAATAAACATATATCAGATTGTGCTGTAAATGCACAACAAAACAAATGATCAACAAAACCAATATGGTTACAGCCTGAGCAAAAACTTCACCTGAAGAATACATTTCTACTCCGGACTTTTGAAGCATGTGTCCATTGCAACATTTAGCATATGGATGTACATTCAAGATCATGCCTCGCATTCTGACAGAACATATATAAGTGTTGCAAGTTTAGAAGCAGATGCTATTTTTTCTTATGCATATGCCAAAAGGCTACTAGTTTTATTCTCTAAAATTCAACATGCCAGTTCCCATAGCCAAGACATTTCAGGAAAATTAAGAGTGAGATTTATAAACCTGAAAAATCTAGGGAACTTTGTACTGGAACTTTTCCAAGGGATTGGAATACAGGTTATCGACACCTTCTGGAATATGGCTTTTTCAAACACCTACCCTCTTTTTCTTGTATAGCAGCCACACCATCCTCGCATTTCTTTGAATACCACTCGTGAAAGGAGCTGGAAGCAGAAGACATACTCAAAGTTACCTTTTTCCATGAATTTTGTAGGCCTGTGCAAAGGTTTACAGGGGGGTTACATTTATTCAATTTCATTTCAATATAAACTTACTGAATTTGTGCTTCTCAAACCAATACATTATCTTTTAAAATTGCACCTTTCCAAATTTTGTGATGCAGTTCTCCAATTTGTTTTTTTTAAAGTGCAGTTGGAGATAATTCACAGAAAACTCTAATACTTTCGATCCTAATGTATGGAAATCCATTACCATTAGGTAACTCAGCTTGTAAATAAAAAGAACGTATTTGTACATAATGCACAAACCGTTTTGAGCAGGGGTTTGTGGGGGAGGTATTAAGGACAAACTGATGCAAAAACTGGGCAAAATGGACTTAAGATAGGCAAAATAATGAAGTGGGCCAAACCATACTTAGCCACTCATAGTCACTTAGCATTCATTCATAGCAGGAATATACCTCTTAGTTACTGAAGATCCTGCCTGGAAATCTAATCTGAAGCGCTTTCTTAAAATGATAATCTCTCTAGCCCAATACTTAAGTGGCAGCAACTTTTCAGATAGAGATGTACCAAGTGAACCTGGGATGACCTGGGAGCAAAATGTTTGTTTTTTCACAAGGGCAGGTCTGGAGAATCCACAGCCCTTCAGATGGTACTGAAGTAGCAGCCCCAGCCAGCATGGCCAATGGTGAATATCCTACAGGCTGCGCCTTTCTGAGCAATTGCTTTGTGCTCCATAAGCTCCCCCCAGTGTTCGCCATCCACATTTAATTAAACTATAATTAAATTTAATGGATTGCTAAGTGGGAGCAGAATACTCCATGAAAGGTACTTACTAGACAAGCCAAAACATCGGCTGAAATCAACATGTAGAAGACATTGTCCCAGCCAGAGTTGGAGATCAGACCTGCTAGCAAGGGTCCAAGAGCAGCACCTGAAAATGGAGACCATGCAAAGGATCAGCAAGCAAGGAGCCCAGATGAAAGTCCAGCTCATGTCAGGTCGATGGCCCACAGCTTCCTGGACAGTGGAGTTGGGAGTCCTTGATTAGTAACTGTACCCAAGGAGGGCAAGGGTGGAAAATGGGGTAACAAACATGTGGTTACAGACCATGACATAAACTGCCAGGCCTGAACAAGGCCCTGAGCTAGGATTCTGAAGCAAACGATGGACAATGAGATGTCTTTGGGAAGCTGCTGGGTGGTATATAATCATGACAGCAGTTCCTAATGTGGAGAGTTATTTGATAGATGGAACTATACACGTTATGTGTCCAAGAAGCCGTTCTTTCAGATGCAGCCACAAATGCAGGAAAGGGGTATGAGTATGCATGTGTACACACATCCCTGTATGTGCGGATATTTGAATATTTCTGGGACTGGGCAATGTGGAGTTTGTGTCATCCCTTCATAGAGTGGATTTAGACTCCAAATGGATCATACTGTACTACCAAGGTATGAAGCAAAAACCCTTGGACAGGGTTACCATCCACTTCTCATTGTAATGATCCTTGGAGATGGGGGGAAAAAAAACCTCACTTTTACTGAGATCTCTGCCCAACCAAAGTTTCTTAAAACACAATCATGGATTAGACTGGCAACCATCTAGCTACTTACCTACAGATCCAGTTCCATCAATGATGGCTGTGACTGTGGAAAGAGCTTTTGCATTTCCCTGGAGACTTTCATGAGTACCCTGGAGTGGATAGGAGAAAACGAATAAACTAACAAATATAAAGGAGAAATAGTGCTTGCACGGATTACGATTAGTAGGGTACGCATGCAATTTCACAGAGCTGAAACATTTATTTATTTATTATTATTATTATTATTATTATTATTATTATTATTATTATTAAATGTATATACCACCCATCTCACTATAAAAGTAACTCTGGGTGATTTACAAATAAAAGTTATAAAAACCATTATAAAAATACAAAAAATAGAAGAAGATAGAACAGGGCAACTAAAAGGCAGAGAGAGCATCTTTAAGCCACCAACCACCCCCAGGGCTGCCTATCACTCTTGGACCCCCAAGCTAGTTGGCAGAGCCAGGTCGTGATGCTCTTCCTGAAGGCCAGAAGAGTGGGAGCCAACCTCACCTCGGGACAAGATGTTCCACAGGAGGTAGGTTTTCCCCTGCACAGTCATGTCCGACTCTAGGGGGCGGTGCTCATCTCCATTTCTTAGCCGAAAAGCCAGCGCTGTCCAAAGACGCTTCCACAGTCATGTGGCCGGCATGACGTGTGCGGAGGTAGAAATATCTTAAATTCTATCCTCCCAATATTCCATATGACTTGCCAATGGGTGTGAAACTGCTTAAGTTCTGTTTATTTCAGGGACTGGCAAAGGAATGCCTTCTGAATCCCACAGGAAGGACTCAGGACTTGAAAAGTTTGCCAGAGCCTGGTCATTTATTTATTACATAGTAAAATTTCTATGTTTCTTTATTTTTCGATAGAAAAAAGACTATCTTGTACAGGTCCTAGTGACAATTGCAATTCTTGCTACAACAAAAATCCTCAGCTAGAAATTTATCACTCTCAGCTTGGACTAAAGATTTCTTTACATTAACAGTTGCTATGGAGAAGGATTGGCCTGCAGGAGAATTTTGTAATCAGAAAACTTTTCCAGAATATCTGGTGGATAAGTGGAACTGCTTTGAATCAGATCTCTTCCAAGTTTCAAATCCCTTCCAAGTTTCAACTTCTATGGGTTGCTTTAAGCCAAGAACTTTCCTCCTTCTGGAGTTCACTCAGCCAAGGTGTCGTGTTTATACTGGATGGAAATTTCTTAGCTATGCTCAAATAAATGAACCACTGTGCTGTGTATGTGAAATCTTATTCCACTGAGTCTGTTCAAGCCCAGGAATTTTAAAGCAGATGAAGATGCAAGGTGTATATGCACAACTATGTCTATCAGGAGGCAGGGGGTGTCACATTTGATACCAAATGAGGGCTGAACTACCTATTACACTGATGCAGAGCTCTGCTACCATTTTTATTCAATTAATTACAGTTGTGCAAAATATTGCCTCCCTCCTGGAGTAACTGAAATAAAAATCCACAAACCCACACATGCCGAGCTGCAAAACTGCACTTGAGTTAATTAAAAGTTGCATGTTACACATAAAGCCAGTGTTGACACTGATACTCGGGTGGTAAGCCAAAACGTTGCAGGAGTGAATAAAGACAAGTTCATCCTTACCAAATCAGCTGATACTGCTGTCGTAATGAGAGCATATGGTCCATTAACAAGGCCACCACAGATAATGAGCATCGCTAAAGAAAAAAAGAGAGAATATCAGCTCTACAACCCAATCAGGTTATTTTCCAGCTAAGTATTGAACAGATCTAGTAAAACAATTGTGCTGGCCTGGAGAAGAATAGCATAGGCTATTGTTTGCCTGAGCTTGCAAGGGCTTCAATTACTTCTATATTTTATTAATATGCTACCTCCTAGGGCAAAGTCCGATGGTGCTTTGGCCTGGGCTAAGAGTGTTTGCAGCACAGGTGGGCCACCTAAGGTCCCAAGGGTTCACATGGTCCCCAAACTCATTTTATGCCCTCAAAAGCCTCCTCCAACCATAATTACACAAATTTTGAGGCACAGTCCTGGTGCAGGTGGATAATCGTGAGTAAAATGGTATATTCTATATATTTCCACTCATCACATTTTGCAGTAAATATCTTGCTCAAAAGCTTGCCTATGAAATGGGGAACAAAATAGTTCAACATGCAATTCTATATCCACCTCTAGGGAAACATTCAGGCCTATTCATTTTTCCCCAAACAAAAAGGCTGTCTGGATCCAACAATAAATAATGCTCTCCAGGTCAATGTAATGTTTGAACTGGTCCCAATTTTCTTTTAGGAAATTAACATGCATTTCTAGCAAAAATCTCCAGAAAGGAATGCATTCTTACCTACGGATGTACCTAGTCCATTTTGACCAACATAGTTGTACAAAAAGAGCTGGAACGAAAAGCAAAGCAAAAAGTAAGAATTACCAACCTTTGTAGAGATCACCATTGTTATTTGCGCAGTTATGCAGAGAAGCACTTGGATCTCTATTAACCTTTGCCTCTGCCACTGGAGTTTAGTCCCCCTTTTATTATTCGGAAAGAAATCCAACCCAACAATTGAAATTTCTTAAGCAACATCTATATAGGAGATCTTTGTTCTGTTAGCGGACCCTAAGTATTCTTATTTCAACTATCTACGTCTTGAAAGTCAGATACATTAAGATACTGAGTTGGGAAAAAAGGGTGTTTGTGGCTGTCATTGTTAAGAACAAAAACCAGCATGGGAAGCAGTTAGAGCAGCTTTCCCCACTTGAGATGTTTGAACTTCAGTTCCCATCAGTTGCTGGGCTCATGTGAGAAGATGGAAGCCAAAGGCTCGAACATCTGGAGAAACCCAAAGATTGGAGAAGAAAGACTGTGAGGGTATAATCTAGGACAGAGGAGCTATAGGTCGAAATCTCCACTTTGTCTTAAAGTTCACCATCTGGATTTTGGACCAGCCACCAAAGCACAGCCTAATATCACGGTTATTGGGAGGATAAAATGGGGATGGAGGAAAATTATGCCCACTGCCTTAGGCTCAATGTCAAGAAAAGTAAGGGTGTGTCAGCTGAAAGGAGATAATTATATTATTTCTATTGCTGGAACAATATCCTGGGGCTGTTAATCTAACCACAAGAAAGGCAATTCACAGCTGCTTTATACTGTATACTGTATATATAATTTATATGTGTGTGTATGTATGTATGTATGTACGTACGTACTGTATATTACTTTCCTGCTTGCACATTCAAACTATTTCTTTAGCCAGAGAATGAAACTTCCTAGCAAAAGGGCATAAAAGAGCAAAATTAAAATGGAGAGGTGTCAAAAAAAAAGGCAAGGAAAGAGGAAGAAAATGTTCCATTTACCCAGCACTTTTTTTTCCTTTTTAAGTTTTTTTGGTGAGGCAATTCAAAATTGTGTGATTCAACCACCAGATAAAATAGCTGCAAATACTACTGTAAATGAATCCAGCATCCAAAAGTCAGTCTGCTTAAATACTTGGTTTTGTTTCAGCATAATGTAATTAATAAAAATCTGTACTTTCAAACAAAAATATGATGTGGCTTATTTCAGTAGTCCAAAAGCAGGATACCCATTATTAGAATTTTTTTAAAAAATGTTCAAATATACATTGAACAGCTGACATACTGAAAAACACACCAGGAACCTGGAACACATCCTCCTCCTCAAATGGGTGGTGGCAATTGACCCTTTTTATATTGGCAATTATTTTTGAGAATACCATCTTCATAAAAGGTCTGGCACTTCCTTGGACTTTCCATCAATTTTAGCCAGCATGGCCAAAGGCAAGGGATTGTGGGAACTGTACTTCAAAATAGCAAGACAACATAAGGTTGACTGTCTCTGGCACAGAAACAGGACAGGAGGTTAGAGAAGGCTGCCTACCTCTAAAATATAGGCCAATGTCATTTGAATTGTGCTTAGCTTGTTGTACAATCCCAGCCAACTGTGATTTATTTGGTTAAACATATGATGAGATGGAACCATGTACAAACCAGATTACAATAAATAAAAACTGTGGAGTCCTTGGTGCTCTCTGAGCCTTGTTGTTTTCTTGCAGATGTTTCATTGCCAGGCTAGGCAACATCTTCAGTGCGAAAAGGGAGTGGGACTTGCTCTCTGTTTATATACCATGGCTTGTCCTGCTTGTGTTGGTGGAGGTGTTCTCTCCTTAGCTGGGCTGTTGTTTGCTACTTGGTAGCAAAGGAACTCCTAAGGAGAGAACAACACCCCCACCAACACAGGCAGGACAAGCCATGGTATATAAACAGAGAGCAAGTCCCACTCCCTTTTCGCACTGAAGATGTTGCCTAGCCTGGCAATGAAACGTCTGCAAGAAAACAACAAGGCTCAGAGACCACCAAGGACTCCACAGTTCAACCCTGAGCTACAAATATTATCTTCGATTAATATATAAAAACTGCCTGAACCAGGTGAAAATTGTATTTAATTCAACATTGGCTTTTCCATCAGTGGGCAACCAGAACACGGCATGAAGGTAACAACCTTCTTATACAGTTACTCCTCCCAAAATGACCTTCAGCAATCTAGAACTCATGAACCTGAAGGCGATATGGGAATACTCACCATGGGAGCTGCCAGGATAAGCATTGCGCAGCACGTGGTAGCCCTGCCGCCAGTGTAGTCTGAGACGAGACCAGCCACGATGCCCCCTACGCGACAAAAAGCCATGTTTTCACTTTCGGCACCATGGTCACAGGAAGGATTCAAAAGCCAAGAGCTGGTGGGAAGGCAGGTGCTGGGCCTACAGTCAGTCCAGAACTTTGTTTTCCAGAGCAGAACTGAGCTCCCTGGCCAGTTTCACAAACTCATCCCACCTTTTCCTGCTTCCAGCTACTTTCCACTAGGGCTACCAGATCTGGGCTGCAAAAATGGAGATGGCAGCAAAGACATAATAAGAGCGCAACTGTTGGCTGTCATTAGTGTTCATCCAGATTTTTCCAGCCCGGGTAGTCCTATTTTCATTTCAACAATCTAAATTTAAATGCAGGAAAGGAGTTTGACGATTGCTGCTTTGGAGTCAAAAAACGCTTTGTGATCTGCAAATCACTGAGGAATCCACCCAAAGACTGCAAATTACTTCCTACCCATGCCTGCTCTAGATTGGCAACTCACGGCCCTGGCCCCGCCACCTTTCCTAGACTGATGCAGAAATGCAAAGAAAGCTCCAAGGAAAATCAATCCAACAAACCAACAATGCCGCCAGCATCAAACAAAGTCGACATATCTCCAGCTTCTTTTGCACTTAAGCGAGCTGCAAAAACAACAGAAAAGGGAGAGGAGGAGACATGAATGAGTGACGGTCAATGGCCAATGACAGAGAACATGCTTGGTTGGGCTGTGCAGTATGTACGATTCAAAGTGGGAAAGGTGTTTTGGAACAGGCAGGGACATACGGAGCACCTCTTGGCAAATCCTTAAAGCAGCCAAGTCTGACAAGTGCTATGTGTACAACCCTACATACTCTAGAGCCCCTTTTCCTTTTTGGACCTGAAGACCCACACAGCCACAATGCATTACATGCAGAAGAAGAAGGACTTTGAAGAAGCACGAGTACAGGGCAAAAAGGAGAAAAGAGCTAAAATGACCGTCTCCCACCCGGAAACCTATGCCCTCATTGTGGGAGGTTGTGCAGATCCAGAATTGGCCTTTACAGCCACTTACGGATCCACTGTTAAGATTTTACCCCTGGAAGACAATCTTACTCGGCTACGAGTGATCGCCAATGATGATGATGACATGCAGAAGAACCCAATCCCTCAAATTCCCAAAATAAAATAAAAAAAAATTAAAAAGGACCCTGACACTTAATTAGCAGTATTGGGAAGACCACTGCTGGTAACTTGAAGAGACATGGCCAATCACCCTTGACAATAGTAATCTGGATAAACCTCTAACTTATTTTGATCTAAAGAAGCTCTGTGTGTTCCAAAATAGTTGTCTTGAGAACCTTTAGCACACAAGGATCCACACGACATCAGAACATTCTTGGCTTTCTGTTACTTTTCTTGTTCCATGTTCTATCAACATGTTGGGTGATGTTTCACTGATCAGGGACTATGCATAACTTTTTACAGGGAGGGGTTAGGACTGCAGGAGGCAAAGTGAAGATGCAGAATGAGCAAGACCATGTGACATTTGTGGGTCGATTCTGGAATTTTCAGTGCTAGGAGATAGAGCCGATATCTTTTTCTTTGTTTTTTAACCTGTTAATCCTGATTTAGAGTTGACACAATCGTTTTAAACCTCCTGCGGTTGCGCCACGAAATTTAGCTGGCATTCAACTGCTGGAACTTGACGTGTTGGACAGCTATGTGTCAAAACAGTCCTTGGAAACGTCATGAATCAAACTTGCTTAAATAGGTCAAAACTAACTGTACAGGGATTGTAATTTGGGGATCAGAAGTAACTTTCTCCTGACTCACCAACATTCACGATGTAGAGGGGCAACCAATAGAGAAAGGTGTAGCTGACTAGTTTGGCAAACAAGAGGCAGAAGGAGAATTCGATCACTCCCTGCAATGGTGAGAGAGAAAGAGAGAGGGATTAGTCATCGGAAAATATCCAGACCCAGCTGGGAGACAGAAAGAGCAAGATCTGATGTAGGAGAGAAGATCAATGATCTAACTTCCCAATTTCCTGTATCACCGCCCTTAAATGCAGCTGTGAGAGTTCCGAATTTTAAGTTGAGCAGCAAAACATGGATAAGAACCATATTAGTCTTGCGGGCAATTCTTTGATTCATTTATTTTTGTTAAGTAAAGGTAAAGGTTCCCCCCGCACAGTCGTGTCCGACTCTAGGGGCCGGTGCTCATCTCCGTTTGTTAGCTGAAGAGCCAGCGTTGTCCGAAGACGCTTCCACGGTCATGTGGCCGCATGACGCATGCGGAACGCTGTTACCTTCCCACCGAAGTGGTACCTATTCATCTACTTGCATCTGCATGCTTTAGAATTGCCAGGTTGGCAAGAGCTGGGGCTGGTGCGGGAGCTCACTCCGTCACGCGGGGCTAGGGATTCGAACCTCCAAACTTGCGATCTTCCGGTCGACAAGCCTGGCGTCTTACCCGCTGAGCCACCATGCCCCTGTTATATTTTTGTTAAGAGCAGCTCAACCACAGAGGAGAAGTGATCCAACCATTTGCCTCCGTCCCATTTAACCCTCCCTCCTCTGAGCTGCAGTCAACCACAAAGAGAAGCTTGCTAAGCGTAATTTAGCTTATGTGAATTTCCCATTTGGCTCCAAATCACACACACTCCAGTCGCTATGAGATCCATCATGCTAAATATGCAGGCATGATCCTTTTAAATCAGTTGCCTGCAAGGAAGAGGAAAATGATTGAGATCTGAGTCTGTATGTGGAGCGAAAGACTAAGCCTGGCCCTTCCCTGCACTCTGTTTAGACCAAAATCAGATTGTCATCCATAGGTGTTGGTGGGGGAGCAAATGATATCACCCAGGTCATGACATCATCATGCAAATGATTTAACTACCTCATTTGCATGATGATGTCATGACAGACTGATGTCACTTTGATGTCATTGTGGATTCTAGCTGGTGTCTAGACGGCCATCCCCTTTGCTGCAAGTTGGACATCCGTTTTTTTAACCTTCCCTCTAGCCAACTGGAGTCTTTTACAGCTTACTGGTCAAGGCTGCCTGCAGGGCGTGTACTCACAGGTATCTTGAGGGCACCAGTGAAGCTGATGGCTTCTCGATCCTCCACAGCGTCTTTGGCATTTTCCACCATGTCAACGATGTTTTCTCGGCTGTTGCTAACATTCAGGCTCCTGTCACTGATGGAATGTCCCGCCTCCAGACCTTTCTCATCTGAACTGGTCTCCTGTAAAAAAAAAACACCATATGCCTCAACCAGCTCGGACTCAAATGCTTCCACCACAATATAGCCCATCTGGGTCTCCTGAAAGAGACCTGGTGCTCCTGGCGGTCAAGCTTTCCTTCAAACAACGCCCTGTGATCCCAATTATAACCAGAGATACCCAGTCATTAGATGACCCCGAAGGCTGACTTCCTTTCCAGATGGAAGCTCTCATCAGTGAGAAAGGCACCACCCTAAATTTTCCTTTAATGGTTTTCCTTTAATTGTCCAAAATCATGGACACTGATTTGCCGACTCCTAATTTACAGACTCTGAATTTGCACCATTCACCCCACATGCTCTTTAACATTGATTTTTTTTTCTAACAATGCTTTTGGTGATATGTCCCCAAAGCTGTGCACAAAAGGCTAAGATGTAAATCAAAACCGGGCAAGCTGCTAGTCCGTAGCAAAAAGAAAAGAAAAGAAACACAATTTTCCTTATCTACCAAAAGGCATCACGCTTCAAAGCAAAAATAAGAAACCCTCTGCAAAATTTTAAAAAACCCCCACAAACAAACAGTATTATCTCAGAAGTGTGGATTCAAAAGTTAAGTTTCATTACGTTTAATGGAATCTATTCCCAGATAAAACTTACATGGTGAAGAGGGGGGCTGCAGTCAACATCTTCTGGATCTGAAAGACGGGGAGACAAAAAAGCATATTTCATCTTGAAGGACGTGAAAACTTCAGAGTAAGTGATTTCCCTAACAGACTCTAATTTAGCGGCTGCAAATAGGTGTAGATGTATATGTGGCTGGTAAAGGAATGATAAATAATGAACAACAGTGAAGAACCACACCAATTACACTTGTATTTGCTGGGGAAGAAAGCTGTGATTTGGTTACCTGCCACTAGGTGGTGACCTCCACTTAAATAAATGTGGCCATGGAAAAAGAAGCATTAGAGCAGCCAAGCTCATTAGCGAATGCTGCTTAGGGCTCATTTTGACGGTCATGGCTTGCATGATCCAAAATGTGATCATTGCTATTCTTTGAAGCTGTAGAATTTTGGTTCAATTTTGTTTCATAATGTGACAAACTGATATGGCCTGACGCAATATGCTATTTACACATATTTATATTAAGTATTGTTTACCCATCATTTCTCTAGCAAAAATCCTAAAGTTCTAGATAGATGACTTACTAATTTGAACTGGATATTTTTTTTCTCCTGGGTCAAAGTAAGATACTTAACACTGCAGACAAGCATACATTTGGGCTAAAAAAAGTAATTTTCAGGACCATTCTCTGGTGAGGGGAAAAATCAAGGGTTTTAACCCCATCCCATATAATTTTCACTTTGGGAGTAGGGAGGAACTTGGTTACAATAGACTACCTTGGTTACAATAGACCACCATTAAAAGTTATCTTTTATTCAGACGGTGCCAGAGTGAGGACAAGGGATATTAACGTCACTCTGAATGGGCTTCATCACAATATCACAAAGCACCATTATGATGAAGCTTAATCTGAGCGAGAGCAATACTTCCCACTGGGCACAGAGTATTTAAAAAACTACAGCAAATCTTCTGGCGCCAGCAACAATTCTGCAAGGGCAGGCCACTGTTACTGTCCATCTCCAAACAACCAAAGCAAATCTGATTTCCTACCATGCAAAAAAAAAAAAAAGAGAGAGGCTATTCTTCATGCAAGACTTACATTCAATGAGGAACAGGAAGCAGATAACACCCATCATGGCTATAATGATTCCAGGTACAATGAACGACAGCCCCCATGCCTCTGAAACCCAGATGCCAGCAATCAAGGACCCCAAGATGTTTCCGACAGATGTGTGTGAATTCCAGATGCCCATGATTAAACCTCGCCTGGCAAGAGACAAAAGCCAAAACGGCTTAATCGGTGCTTCTACTAGGGCTCAGTCGAGACAGTCCGCCCAAGTTGCAGTTCAGAATTAAAAAGAACGTGGTTTCCATGTGACAAGCAAACCGTATTAAGGGGGCCTTGCCTGCTTTTGTTTCACCTCTCTAAGCATCCGGCTCCATTCACCAATGATGAATTAGCTTTAGGCGAGGATTCTGTACTTACCTTACGATTCAGATACTCCACTAAGCCAAGGGCAACAAGCCACTTTAAATGTAATTTCTCATTCTGCTTGGATAACTGATAGTGAACCCTAGTTGTCCCATTCAGACCTATCAAAGCATCATTCATCGTCATCAAACATGTCTGAACTGCACTTTGGGGCTTGCAATATTACGCCTAGACAATACCGAGGCCATTTGGATAATGACTCGAGGCAACCAGGCTATGTGATCATCAATGTTTATTAACAGGGAGAGATCTACTTGCTGGAGTTTCACTAAAAGGTCTACAAGACCCAACTTTATCATTATAAAGGCTCAGAGGTAGTGACTGGCCTTCTCTGCATATTACATTCTAGGTGTCCATTCCTAACCATGATGATGAAACATGTGCTGTGACATCACAACACAATCTCCACCTTTTCATGCTTGCATCACATGATGACACGAAGCCATATCGTAAATTTCTGGCTTTTCTGGCTTAGTTCTCAGAGGGAGATGGGAACGCACACATTACGGCTCAGCATTTTGTGTGAACTGGTGTCATGAGATCTCTCTGGCAGTTTGACCAATGCTTCAATCTACAGGTAAACTTTCCAGAACTTTTGGCTGATGGCTTCCATAATCTCTTACCACTGACCATGCTGGTTGGAGCTGATAAGAACTGATGCCCCAAGCATCTGGATGGCACCGATCTGCTCACCTTTCCTCTAACTACTACATCACAAGTATACATCCTGATGCCCCAGGGATTGTGCCACTTCTGAAGGACTCTGGCAATCGTATTCACTTTGCATTAAATTAAATTAAAAGAAAAACTGAAAAGTGAATTAAATTAAGTATTGTTTAATTTGTGTTCTGGCCCCAGCTCCATCTTTATCCTGATTTTGCCTATATACAGTAGCATTGAAAGGCCAAATGCAGCTTTGGGCTGAAAAACACCGGGCAGCCCTGAACCCCTTTTGAAAGCCATGGGGTACAGTGGGTAACACGCAGTTCAGCTTGGATTGGAGCAATCCAGGTTCAAATCACTGCCCAACAATGAAACTTATCAGCTGGCTTTCAGTGAACTGTGATCAGTCATCTGAACCAGCTTACGGAGTTGTTGCAGAGATCAAACGGGGCAGCTCTCCTTTAGGGCAGAAGTCATGTGGCCAGCATGCTAAACATCAGAAGATACCAGACAATCAATCAAACCACTGCCCCATTTAACAGCACAGGGTTGCATTTCCTGTCAGTGTGGGAACCAATCAAAGACTTCCTCTAGGGATGAAGATGAAGCAACTGAGATTGGAAAGAAAACAACAATCTGCAAGGCGTTAAGAAACCAGACTCACTTCCCCTTTCCAAACCAGTTGCCGACACACGTCACCACCGATGGCCAACCAGTTGTCTGAGCCAAGCCGTTCAGAATCTAGTAGAGGGCATGAGAAGGGAAGTCAGTTAGCTGGCCGAAGTACTTACTTTTTACATGTGCACACATACACACACACATGTATTAACAACATACTGGTTCTAGAGAGGGAGCTTTGTTCTCTTTTGCAAAGAAAAAAGAAAATCCTAACAGTCTTGGGACATCCTAAAGATTAACACGCTGATTATTGCATAAGCTTTTAAGAACCACGTAGGAAGTTACTGTATATAATGTGCCACCAGAAATGCTGTTGGAGGGGAGAAAAAGGGAGTATGGGGAAAGCAAAGGTGAGGCCAATTTTTTAAAAAGTGACCATAAATGTGAGACAGACATTCCTGCGCTGAATAGCTAGTTAAGTAGCCAGATGAAAAATGTGAGAGTGGAAACATGTAATCATGTCAAATCACTAAGAGAGTTTCCGGCGACGGGATGGAAAAACTTGGGACTTTTTGCTTAATAGACTACAAAAATAGCAAGGCGCTGGTCACTCTGTCACAGCCCACATGGCTATGTTCTGGGGGAAAATGGTGGAGGAAGAGTGCTGTCGATGCCACTTTGCTCTCCTGAAGGAAAGGCAGGAGATCTAGAAAACAGGTAGGCGGTGGGCAGATCTCCAAAGCACCAATTAGGTTTCGCCACCGTCCTCTTGCTCTACTGCCCCAGATAGGAAACATTAGATCAGGGTGTTATTTAGCTGGCCTGGTCTGGTTTATATAAACCAATAATTTTTTTCCTAAGAACTCCACCTGGCTGGAAACGGAGCTTGCTCAAGGCCACTGCATGGCCAGCACGGGCTCCCCAGGGACTTCCAGGCAGGCATCAGCCCAATGAAGCAGCAGTTGCAGTGTGGAGAGCCGGCGTAGACACTGCTGCGTGGTGGCTGCCGCATTTTCCTCCTCTTCCTCCTGCACCAGCTGCGGTTGGGTGACTCAGCAGGGAACTCTTTTCCAGCAAGTGGCAAAAGTCCTTCCCTTCTTTCTCACCGAGCCTTTTTCTAACGCTGGCCCCCTCCAAACCGCCAGCTGCTGCCATTGCCCAATCCTCAGCTCCTCGTTGCCTCTCGCTTCCACGCAGTAATAGAGACCAGAGGCTATTCATAAATGGGCATGGTTTCTTGCACGTGGCTGCCTTTTTAAAGTGTACAGTCTGGATGGCCTAGTCCTTGGATCAGGCACAAAACCATCCATCCTCTACTTTCAGAGCTCAACGGAAAATTTTTTTGCACCTTTTCCCATTTCAAAGATCTCTTGGAGGCAGAAAAATATCATCACCTAGCAGGTCTAGGAAGCATGACTTCTCTGTTGCAATGCCTGCCCTCTGGAAGAGCACCCCCCCCCCCGAGATTCCTTGGATCTTGTTCCAAAGGGTTCTTAAAACCACCATCTTCTTCCAGGCATGGGTGGTGGGCAACTTGCGGGTTATATTTTAGAATTTGCGGGGAATCCTGCAAGCTGGTTGTTCTTTGGTTTATATATTTAAATTAAAAATCTGAATGGTATTAATGTTGCATGGTGTCCAGAGTCACAATGGAATCGGATGGCCTTTTCTCCTTCTTGGCAATCACTCGTAGCCAAGTAAGATTGTCTTCCAGGGGTAAAATCTTAACAGTGGATCCGTAAGTGGCTGTAAAGGCCAATTCTGGATCCACCTTATGCATGTAATAAATAATAATAAATAGGCAGCATTTGGAGTATTTAAGGGGGAGGGCAGCAAGCTGTTGGCCTGACATCCTGACAGTTTCAGCTACAGCGTTTATGCTGATAGGTGGCAAAACCTGGCCCACATCCACGGAGTGAAACAGAGAGATGGTTCACAGGAGTTATTCAAGGACAATGATCTCAGCTGTAACTCAATGGAAACACTGGTTCGGGGACACCAGAAGTATTTTAAATATGGGCTGCATGCAAACCATGTGTTTTGCCACACAGCTACTATCCTGAATTAGGCTAGGTGAAGTGGATGATTTCATTCAAGGTTTTACCATGCACGTACTTTTTTTTCCCACATGCATGGAATTTTTTTTTTAAATCATGTGTAAATCTTTTTTTTATAATTTTAGAGGAAATGCAGATATCATCACCATCTTCCACTGCTCTCTCATTATTTCTTCTGTTCTTTTTTTCTTCCCTAAATAGAGAACTTTGGTTTTCCCTAACTTGAAAAAAAATCCATTAAGGAGGAAACGGAGGGAATGTTCCTCATTGGCTTTGATCACAACTTATCAAACTTCCATTAAAAAAAAAACAAAGCGGGCAGATAAACACAGAGAAAAGCCACAGGGTCACCGCTCTCGCAAACAGGAGGGTTCATAGAAGGAATATTTCTGAATCATTGATTTTTAGTTATAGATAAACATGGGACTTGGATGCTCAGACACCATCTGGAAACACCTCATCTGGGGTGAACTTGATATCCTCCTATTTGGCTGCAGTGTCTCATGCACACAGATGGGTCTGGGATGGAAAAACAGACGCTGTCCCTTCCCTAACAACTTCCAGGGGCTAAATATATCTGCCTTCTGTTTGTCCAGCCTGTAATGCATGTGACTGCTAAACCCACAGAGCTGAACATCAAAAACAGGTTTCCTATGGCACAGCAGGGATGGGGGAAAGCCCATGTGAACAGGACAAAGCCGTGACCCAGGACATGGAACCAGGAAGGCCAGACGGGAAGTGTGACAACTCCGTGCCTAAAAAAGGACTTATTTGAGGTTGGGGCCACCTATCCATGCTCAGCCTCAATAGGATTTGTTGGTTTGGGCTGGGTTTGCAACACACTGCAACTTGTGAACCACAGATGATGCTTTAGCATGCTGATTGAAAGCCAGCTAAAATGCTGTGAGAAATACTGGACCCAAACATGGTTCTGTTGCCAACCCCTGGCATGGCTTCCCTAGCTGTAGCTCTATCAGGAGATGAGCCCATCTTGAAAAGGTATACGTATATGTATATGGGTGTGGGTGTACAGAGAATGGTCAGCAACAAGATGGATTGATTCAGTTACAGCAGCAAAGGTGCACCACTGGAAGATCTAAAAGATCTAAATGGGTGGGAACTGATGGTCCCAGAGAAAATCTATCTATGTGGCCATTGAGAGTCAACACCAACTTGATGGCACCTAATTTATAGATGTGTTTGTGTGCCTGTGCATGTGTACATGTATGCCTATGCCTTACACTTATGCATACTGTATATCTTTATGTTTGTTTAAACTCCATTGGCCTTTATCAACTCTAAGATAACCTGCTACAGTGTCTGCCTGCCAAGCATTACAGATAAGGGGAGCTTTGGGGACCTTGCCATGCTGGGCATCAGCAGCAGCAGCAGTTCTCCTCACTGGCCTCCTTGAGGCTGTGCATGTTGGCACAGGTCTTGGGGCCATGCAATCCAGGATGAGGCCCAGATAGATGGAGGTGAATGAGGGCATCAATGTAATGGGAAGAAAGAATAACCTTGAGGAACAGGAAGAAGAGTCCCAACCAAGACAACAGTCAGATAAAAGAAATCTGAGTCCAGGGCAAAAATGTAATTAGAGAAAGTGTCTCAGATATGATCCTCCCTAGTTCTCATGAAGGTAAAGGAGGGAGAAGGGAAGCACATTTAGACTTGCAAGATTCTGTTACTGAAACCAGATAATAATGTTGTATTAGCATTCATAATTTTGGTTTCCTAGGCTGGTCTGCCTTGGAGGGCTGACATACAGGGAGGCAACCCAGCAGCTGTCCGATGGAACAAGCAAGGCAAGAAGGAGGAAGTGAGCAGACTGGAAATGGAGCCCCTCTGAACTATGGCCCCTGCTGGCTTTCTTAATCTGTACTAGGACCCACCATTTTAGATTCCAACCATGCCCTGGAAAGTCAAGGGCAAGACACTGTTTTCCCAGGAAAATCATCCATGGGTCTGTATCCAAAGGTCTTCTGTTCCTGGAAGTCCTTAGATCAGTCTTTTTCAAACCCGGCAGCTTTAAGATGTGTGGACTTCAACTCCCAGAATTCCCTAGCCAGCATGCTGAGAGTTGAAGTCCACACATCTTAACGTTGCCAAGTTTGAAAAACACGGCTTTGGATGATCAGAAGATGCAAAAGGACTTCATAAGAATGATAACACTGATGGTCACCAATCTCTGGTAGGAGACAGTACTAAAAAAAGAAGACCATGTCCTGAATGCTAAACTTGTTTTGGTTCCTGATGGGAAATTAAAACAGAGACCCTTGGTTACCTTGTGCTTTTTAAATGGTAGAAGGCAGAGAAGGCATGAATGGAGAACCTTGAATGAGAAATGCCTCAAGGTGCTGCTGCACAATTTTAGTAGGGCTGACCACAGCCCTCCCATCCCCATATAAAATGTGGAGAGAACTTGGTTAGCAGATGGGATAAATGTCCATACCTGTACAAACACGAAGTACCATAATTGATGGATATTCCAGTAGTAGCCCAGTCCAAATAAGGAAGTAAACAAGCCACTCAGCAACATGCCTCCAGAGAGGTAGTAGCGCAGTGGAAGACGCTCACCGAAAATCCCACTGTGGGAGAATGGGATAGGCACACTTGTTAAACCACAGTGTGTTCTCTCATATCAATGCAAAATTATGGAATCCTGGAGTGGAGGGGGCTTTGGGAATCATCAAATCTTGGCCGTAGAGAGACTGGGTTGACACTTCATGCAATGCCATGACTTATTTTAATCGTGTTTATTGAAAAGCCATAGAGATCTGGTTCTTACATTATTGGGAGCAACATTGTTTTACAAACCAAAAAAGTTGGGTTTACCTATTACACTAAGCCAGAGTTTTCCAAACTTTTAATGTTGGCGACACACACCAACGGCGGTGGCGGCGGCACAGCCTGCAGTGTCCTGATCTGTTGTGCAAAAAACCCGGAAGTGCTGATGGGGTGAACCGAAAGAAGCGGCACCCCCTCCCGTCAGCGTCGGCGCTGATTGGCGGGGGTGCCGCTTCTTTCGGTTCCCCCATCAGCGCTTCCTGGTTTTTGCGCGACACAGCAGGACACCGTAGGCGACACAGTAGTGTGTTGCGACACACACTTTGGAAAGCTATGCACTAAGCCATCGCGTGATTCATCTGATCTTGGCTTAGCATGATGTATGAACTGAGGTATGTTGGTTGTAAGACTTGGATTTGGGTTTTGAACTATGGGGGAATAGACAGCATTCAACTGTGTCACTTCAGAAAGCCATGAACACAAGATGAGGTGTGAACCCAGTGATTGCTGACCTCTGGCTTTGTTTGTGTGAGGCTGGCTCTCCACCCGTCCTATAGTTTGTCCCAGGCATTAGTTACCCAAAGTGATACTGTTTCTGCATGCAGAAGCTTGTTGCGCACATCAGCATTCTTACGCAGCTTGTCTAAAATCCCTTAAGCACATGCCCTAACTTCACTTGTGCTTTCTTTCTCTCTTCAGAACTAAAAGCAAAGCAGTTTTGGCTTTGGCATGAAGGAAGTGGCCTTGTACACACAAATTAGAGAGGAAGGAAGGAAGGAAGGAAGGAAGGAAGGAAGGAAGGAAGGAAGGAAGGAAGGAAGGAAGGAAGGAAGGAAGGCCCTAAAGATGTTTTGAGACAAAATGAAGATAAAAAACGCAGCACTATTTGAACTGCAGTTGCTGAGAACGGAACCGGGTTTGTTGTACACAATGCAGGCCTTCCATCTCTAAGCTGAAGAACCTTCTCTTTAACCTGCCTACACAATCGTGACGTATCAACAGCCTTGCAAATAACCCTATGAAGCTCTTTAATAACTACTTAGGAGACCAAAGAGTCTGTTTAGTTTTCAGTAAACAGAATCCATCATCTGGACAAGAGTCCTGTTGACATTTCAGGCTCTCCATTAGCCGATTTCTTATCTGCCAGCTATTGTAACTCCAGTTAAGGGAATTCTCTGTCTCTGAACTACTTTCCTGCAGGGTTGAGAAGTGGGTTGATTGTTCCTGAATGTGGCGTGTAGTTGTATGTTTTGCCAGAGTAATCAAACATTATAGATATGTCCTAAGAGCACCTCGTGGATCACTGGCTGTTTTGAAACCATCAACTTGAGCTGCCAAGTGAAGGTGCCAAGTGGCTGACGCTCTCCATGACAAATTGTTGAAGCAGTTGATTATGGAAAGGTCCTATCAGTAAAAGTCAACCAAGACCCACCCTTGACTACAAATGACACCAAAATAAATGGTGGAACTATTGGTAAGAAACTGCCTTGCTAAAGCCAAGTCCAACACAGATGTCCTTATGAAGGAAAACACCATCCTGAGTGCAGACAACCTCCAGCCTACAGGTAAAATGCAGTTGTGCAGCAGTTGCTGGAAAGCAACAATAAGAAAGTGTTGGTAATCAATTCCCAGAAGCATTGGACTGCCCACTGCTGCCTTCCTCAACCTGACACCCATCTAGAGGGCACTTGGTTGGGCTGGTCCATTAGATGACACAGGAATAAGACTAACTAGCTTCTCTAATCTAGCAGCATCCTTGTTTTTCCCCTTGCAGCTCTAAGCAACACCTGGATGCTGGGACAGTAAAACAGATGACATCATTTCAAACTATAAATAGAAGACAGACACCCCTCTTTCCTGCTTCTTGTTTTTTAAAATTCCCTGGAATTAGAAAACTCGTCCATCGGGAAATGTTCTGGCCCTGCCTTTCCTGATTATGTGTGTATCTGTCTGTCTGTCTACTTTCATAGCGATCTGTTCCTAACCACAGTGATGCCAAAATGATGAAACGTGTGTCATGACATCACAAGACAAGCCCCGCCCTTTCATACTTAGGGCACAATATCTCACACAAGGATATGTGTAACGATGTCAGGGAGATAACTGGTGAAGAAGGAGGGGGCTCCCTCCAGGGGGATAAACGCATGCGCAGTACTGAATTGCTTTGCCTTCCTCACAAGAGGCTGAAGAAGGCACCACCCTAGTTTCTTGGGCCTTTTCTCTGAGCATCACTAGTTCATTTTAGTTTAGCTGGATTCTGTCTAGCAGAGTAGAACAAAAAAACACTAGAGCCTGTACACCAAGTCTCAGCGTGTTCCTTCACTCGAAGTCAGGACACACGATGTCTCAATGCATGCTTAGTCCCTTGCCGCTCCTTAGGGATGCCTACATCTCCTTTGCTTAGTATGTGAGCATTTAACAACAGGGTGGTCTACACACTGTCCAAAGTGAGAGCTTTCATCCTACAACTTCTGCATACTACCAACACCTTTCTTCTATCTACGGCATCAGCGACAGCTGAAACAGCTTCCCCAGTCCCAGTAAACCAGACCGGGAGACTCAATCCAGTTCTTACTTACTGGATCCTACCATTTTGAATCACAGATGGAGGTGTCCTGTGACTAGGAAATCAGCCAGACTGGTTGCATAGTTCAGTTCCTTACAGATCTGTTCTCCCTCTCCCTAATCCCAGCAAAAATCCAGCCTTATTGAGGAACAGATCAAGAATGTACTTTGCTACCATAGTTCCAACATCTAAGTTGACCCCATCATAACAGAGGGGACTCTTATTTTCCCACCTTGATTCTAATTGCGCAGAGGAACCAGATGCCCAATGAGGTCTGCAGTGAAAAACAAACCTGAGATGTATAGTGAATGGTGCTGGTGGAATCTTTCTTTTCTTTTTCTTATCTCATGCCTTGATTCCTTTGTCTTACTACTCCTTACTGCTTTTCTGTGCTTTGCACAGCACTGCTTCCCTGGAAGAAGAAAGCCTAACCCCATGTTGGCCATGTATATAGGAATACATACCTGATATACATCCCAATAGCATAAGCAACCAAGAAAGCATTATCCAGGGCTCCAAACAGCTCCTTATAGTTATCCCGATCTGGAAAAAGATAGAGCATAGAGTGAGTTCAGGGTCTTCCTCCAAACAGCTAAAGAAGCAATTTTCAACAGTTTTCAGAACTTGAACAAGTGGTATTTGGAGGGGGAGGAAATAAAGGAAAACCCTAGGAACAATGCTTGTTTCCCAAAGCATTGGTGAAAAGGTGGGATAGAATTCCCATGAAGAAATGCATCAATAGAGTCCACGTGGTCCTTGACTTTGTCTTCTAACCTCTCATTCCCAACTTCAAACAAGCTTTTAAATAGATTGATTTGTATCTGACTTCCCCCACTCTGGATTCAGTGATAAATACTTGGCTGCCAAAAGACATCAGGTCAATCACCAACCTTCCTAGTTAAAAGGGATCCGAGGATGATGAGCCCTTTTAAAGATTCAGGATTTTAACATTCTTGGGGCTGTAGTTTAGTTTTATAGGATTTGCTTTCAGATTCCATTTGATTATAAAATTTATTTATTTATTTATTTATTTATTTATTTATTTATTTATTTATTTATTTATTTAATTTCTATCCCACCTTTATTATTTTTATAAATAACTGCTACAGCCCCAAAGCAAAAGTTGCTAGAAGAAACCTTGGAATGCAAAACACCTCTCCAGGTTTTCAGGCAGGAGGAAGAATAGCTTTGAAAAACATACTGAAAAGACAAGGAGTAGCAAATACCACCAGCCAAGGAAGAACAGGGCCGCTGTTCCTCTCCAGCCTATCTGGAGGTGCCAGGATTAGACAGAGTGCAGAAAAGATGCTCTCCCCTGAGCTACAAGCCCTCTCCATTTCCCAGTGCTTTAGTCTTTACATATCCAGCCTTCCTGTCCTATAGCAATCTGACGACCCAAGGTGATTCTGGTTTTGATGGGAGACAGATACCAAGAATATCTTACCAAAAGGCTTCCAGTCACACCACGTGGTGCTGTTGGACTTATTGTTTGGACTGGATCCCCGTGAAGAACAGTTATAATGCAGTTCACTCTGACCAAAGAAAAGGACAGATACCAGATCATCATCATCATCATCATCATCATCATCATCATCATCATCATCATTTGTAGTAATATCAGCTTTATTATGACATTGGCATGACTTTTAGGACAAATCTGTTAACAAGGAGTTTATAATCTGGAAAATGAGACAAGAGAGAAAGGGGAGGCAAGAGTAAACCAGGAGAAAAATATGCATTGAAAGCTGCTGAATACTTACTTGGAAGTAATACATTCTCTATTCCAGTGTTTCTCAACCTTAGCAACTTTAAGGTGTGTGGACTTCAACTCCCAGAATTCCCACCAGCATGGCTGGCTGGGGAATTCTGGGAGTTGAAGTTCACACACCTTAAAGTTGCCAAGATTGAGAAACACTGATCTATTCAGTGGAGATTGTTGGCAAATACAGTAAAGGTCTTCATCCGAAAGTCTCTCATCCTTGCCTGCCTAAAACAGTCTTGCACTCTGGGTTTTATTTATTCCTACCTTTACAATGCTAATGGGTTTCCGTGAGAGATGAAAAGTTGTGTAGCACAGGAACGTCAGCACCAGAATCAATCCCCGATACCTACGAAACAATATACATGAGGAAGAGGGGCAGATTACAGAAGGATGGAAATCAATGAATACTTCATAGTAAGGCTGCCTCAATTCACAGAGGGCAGGAGTGTATAAATTGTGGGTCTCCTAGGACTTGGGCTGCCAAATCATAATTTTTAATGGGACAGAAGGGAGAATAAGCATTAAATGTTTGTCTTCATCTTACCCAATTCTTTGTCCTGACTCCACCTACTTTTTGGAGTCTGGCTTTCAGCCCTCCACTCAAAATTGCGGCCCTTGGTCCCTTGAATGTTGTGCACCAATAAAGGACATGGCCAAGGTTCTCCTGAGTGTATTGTCGAAGGCTTTCACGGCCGGAGTTCGATGGCTGTTGTGGGTCTTCCGGGCTGTGTGGCCGTGTTGTGGTTCCTTCAGTTGTGGTTCCAAGGAACCACAACTTCCAGAACACGGCCACACAGCCCGGAAAACCCACAACAGCCATCGTTCTCCTGAGTGTCTAATGCAGCATTTCACAACCTTGGCAACTTTAAGATGTGTGGACTTCAACTCCCAGAATTCCCAGACTAGCCATGCTGGCTGGGGAATTCTGGGAGTTGAAGTCCACACATCTTAAAGTTGCCAAGGTTGAGAAACACTGGTCTGATGTAAGTATTCCTTAACAGAGGCATGTGGAGGATTAAGGTTTAACTAGCTGCCTAAATTGCTCTAATAGTAAGACAGCTTGGATCCAGATTCACTTAGGGTAACTCTACTGCTCTCCAAAGCATCCCAGGCATCGTATGCAAGTGAAAATCTAGAGCTAAGTTGCTAAAAGCAGGGGACAAGTTATTTGTTGTTCCTATTGGGAATTGGAAACTGTTCATGATCTAACTTCTAACGCATCTTTGCTGCCCTGAAGCAGACCCTGGATTCTCCTTCAATTGTGCACCACAGGCAAAGTTCAGGGTGCAAGAACATGCCATTTTCAAGACCCTTGATATTGCCAATTACTCTTGAGGAACCTTTCTAAAGTTCACCAACCACTCGCTCAGCATTTTGACACTGGGGAACCAAGGGTCTGACTTTGCTAAATCCAGCTTCCTATGAAATAATTAAGTCCACCACTAACAAGAATGAGGTTGGGAATCTCTGGCCCATGCTGTTAATCTGACCTGCCAGGCTGGCACATGCAGCCTATGGGGCCTTGATTCTCCCCCCACCCCACCCCCCAAAAAGCATGGTCCATAAGCCAATTCTTTAGAATTCAACATTGGAGATCCATAGTTTGCTTACACCATGCCCTGGAATGTCTCTTCTTACAGCCACTTTTTGACACAAAACAACTTATCTCAGGTTTATTTAAATCACAACTGGTTGAAAACAAACTACGCAATATCCCAAGTTTTGAACTTCCTCAAATAAAGCTACATCTACAAATGTTCTTTTCCCCACTCAGCATCCTTGTTACTTCCCTTACTTACAATCTTGCTAGCTACAGTGTGACTTCCTTACAATGATAAAGATTTGGTAGCCTTGCCATGATGGAAGCAGGGGAAATTTTTTAAAAAAGTTTTTTTTTGGGGGGGGGGGGAATAACTAAATGCCCTTTCTTAGATTTTCTCCCTTCCCAGGATAAGAAATCTGGAATGCTCAGCATAGCACCACAGGCAGAACCACCCCAAAATATTTGTCTCTTCTTTGGATGGGACAGAGATATGGTTTGCATTTAAATTGCTTCCCTCACTGCTGCTGGATTCAGACATAAGGATTAAATGAGAATCCCTGGCTTATCCTTCAATGTGATTGAATCCAGGTAAATGAGTGCAAAAATTGCTCTGCAAGTAAAGAGAAGGGATTAAACAGTCAGCAAGCCAACTTGTCTGCCACTTCCTGTTTCCTTACAGAAGGAGCAATGCAATCTTTCCATTGTGAGGTCCTTGGTTAACCAAGCTGAGAGACCAAGGACTCCACAGTTCAACCCTGAGCTACAGATATTCTCTTCCATTGGAATATTTCCATTCTCCAAAGCAAGTCAGCATAAGCATATTTTCAGAGTCACATGGGGAGTCACGATGGAAGTTAAACCATGCAAGGAAAGTTGGTTTCGGTCTTCTGCAGAAGCAGGAAGAGGCTTGCTCCTCCATCCTTGGAGAAAACAGAGCTCAGCCTCTTGTGAGCTCTTCCTTATCAACCTTTTCAGCAAGATAACCAAGAGACAATCTCTGAAAGTTAGACTCAGAGAAGCTTCACAACCATATGCAAAAAAATTGTGTGGGGTTGTGTCTTCACCAGATAGTGCTAATGGGATCTTTTCAAGTGGAAGAACAAATGGGAAAGCAGAAGCCAGCTTCCTGTATTTAAAGGATCCTCTGCTCTGGATCATATTATTGTTTGTTTTGCTTTGCTTTGAATAATGTGTTTTTAAGATTTGGAAGTGCATCTCGTTTATATAGCCAATGTGTTTATGAAAGACTTCTGGATCTTAATACTGATCCTGACTGTTTATAGTGCTCAGTTCATTCAAAGTCAAAATTGTTGGAGCAGTGGGTGGCTTACAGTATGACAACATTGGATTCGCTACACATTTAAGAGTGTCTCTTGTTTCTGTGTTGGGGGGATTAATCCTACTTGATCTTCTCAGGAAATTACCACCTTGGCTCTCTTTCTGCTCGTTACAATTGCTTTCACTTCTGCTTTGAAGCCAAATTGAGGAATTAAAATAGATTCTGAAAATTAAACAAAAAACAACTCTTTAAAGAGCAAGAGATCTGGCTCAGGAAGGATGTGGGTCTTGTGTAGCAATGCAAGTTGATACCCCTCAGCCATCTATACCTACAAACAAAGCCTCAGAGTCTCCAGAAGTCACAACCAACTGATAACTGTTATTGTGACTGAAGAGGAAAATTATTAAATCCATAGGATGCAATTGTATGGGCGGTATTTAATTACTTCAATTGTATTTATATGTAAATGCCAATGAAATGAAATCGAATTTAGTTTTTATCCTGTCCCTGTCTACTTTGGGGGGCTACAGCCCCTGGATGACACTTAAAGGTCACATGCAGGCCCCCCATGAAAACAAAGTTGCTATACCCGAACTATAACTTCATGCCAAGAAATTATTAAAACCACACAGCTTACTAAACCGTTGTGAGAATGCAAATGAAGACTCGGCTCTCAAAATATCCACTACAGCAGTCAGCACTGAAATAGCCCAGCGTCTTGTTGGATGGGTGATGACCCAACCTGGTGCCCTCCAAAAGAATTTATCTCAAATCCCATCAACTCCAGCAATGGCCATGCTTCCTACAGATGATGGCCTTTCTATTACTATTTGCCTGGAATCTGGGAGATCTGTTTAGGCCATCTTTTTAATAATTCCAGGTTCAAAATTATTCCTGGCTAGTTTGGTTCCCCATTTGTTATTTACTCATATAAGCCTGGTAGGAATCTAAGGTTACATTCATATATAAACAGGCAAGAAAACTCCCTTTGCCATGTTTGTCCTTGAAAGAGGTGTCAAAAGTACTGATGTCCTTAAAAAACATAGCAATCCTTTCTGTTGCTTTCTGTTTCAATCAGCATCTTAGGTGAACATTTCTCTCCACTTTATTTAGTCAGTGTCCCAAGAGGTCATGAACACATTCATTACACTTCATAGGAACAAAGCTACAGATAAGATTTTCCCATTTTGAAAAAAGATCTTCTCTCTTCCAGTAAATAGATGTATTTGAAACTGAGTATCATTTCAAAAATTCATCTTAAATTGCCTGATAATTTGATAAGAAAAGTAGTATGGTATTTAATTTAATTAATTGTAAAATTTCTACAACCTTCCTTGTGTCCTTGGAACATGAGACAGATATCAAGAGAAATAATACATGAAACAATGAAAAACATCTTTAAAGGCTTAAAACACAACCCACAAAAGCTTAAAATGCAAAATCAGTGGCTGATAATAAACATATAATAGCAGCCAAGTACGGAACATCTCCAAAAGGCAGAAACAAATTAAAACAGCATTCTAATAAGATTATGGTAAATGTTTTCCTAAAATGCATCACTCTGTATTATAAGAATCTTTATATTATGGAGCATTGCATTAAGGAGGAGATGTGTAAAACAATCATATTTTAGGGAAATATAGGCATAAAATGCCTACATTGGTGAATGTGACACAGGCAAAATTTGTGCATTTTTAGGTGCACCGTAAATTTTCCGTGGACTTCTGACTGAATGGACAAGAAGCTGACAAGGCACGATAAAAAATTATTCATCCATCTGTATATAATAGATGGGATCCTTAAGAGCAAATTTTGCTGGCAAGCTACTTTAAGAAGTGGGCTAGCAGGACCTCTTCCTTAGGAGGAATAGCAAAGTAGACAACCAGAAACATAGGAAATTGAGAGGCAGAAATTGAATTCACACAGCAAGCTAGACCATCATGTGGTTTCTTTGGTTTTGACTGAACATTTATTTATTTATTTAATTTTTATCCCTTTATTATTTTTATAAATAACTCAAGGCGGCAAATATACCTAATACTCCTTCCTCCTCCTATTTTCTCCACAACAACCCTGTGAGGTGAGTTGGGCTGAGAGAGAATGACTGGCCTAAGATTACCCAGCTGGCTTTCATGCCTAAGGTGGGACTAGAACTCACAGTCTCCTCGTTTGCCATTGGCTCCTTCCTAGGGCTGAGAGACAGGGACTGGCCCAAGGTCACCCAGCCGGCTTTCATGCCTAAGGCGGGACTAGAACTCTCTGTCTCCTGGTTTCCTATTGGCTCCTTCCTAGGGCTGAGAGACAGGGACTGGCCCAAGGTCACCCAGCCAGCTTTCATGCCTAAGGCAGGACTAGAACTCTCAACTCTCCTGGTTTGCCATTGGCTCCTTCCTAGGGCTGAGAGTGTGTGACTGGCCCAAGGTCACCCAGCTGGCTTTCATGCCTAAGGCGGGACTAGAACTCTCAGTCTCCTGGTTTGCCATTGGCTCCTTCCCAGGGCTGAGAAAGTGTGACTGGCCCAAGGTCACCCAGCCGGCTTTCATGCCTAAGGCGGGACTAGAACTCTCAGTCTCCTGGTTTCTAGCCCGTTGCCTTAACCACTAGACCAAACTGGCTCTCTGTTGGCTGAAAAGTAATAATCAATCCTCACTTCAAATCCTGCACAATGTTAAGGTGGGGCCCAAACTGATGAGAATGACTCAAGGCCGCTGCTTCCAAAGCCCTTGTATGCCACCTGGTGTTCTCTAGGTCAGTGTTTCTCACCCATGGCTGGCTGGGAAATTCTGGGAGTTGAAGTCCACACATCTTAAAGTGGCTGAGATTGAGAAACACTGCTATAGACTTAAAAAACAGAGTAATTTGTCCTGTGCTGCTGACCTTTAACTTCTTTTTGCTCAAATCTGTGTTACGTGAGGACAGCAGTAACTGGCACTTGGCAGAAAATGTGAGCTATGGAAATGTCATTATAGTTGGGTGGGAATGAGGAAAGAATAAGCAGGACTACAAGGATGTACAGGAATCTCTCTGAAACCTTATTATTTATATCTCTTTCCAGTTGTGCCTTTGGCAATTAGAGGAACCAGGTCATTTGTGTTGCTTAATATGCTTATTGTGATATTCTCAATATTCATGACATTTAAGGTACAGATTCTTGAGCAGAAGGGAGAGGCTGGTTGCTCAGTTGCTGGTATCTCCAGCTGAAAAGGTCTAATGGAAAATAATAAAAAGATGGTTTGAGAGCCTGAAGCTACTGCTGCTTGGAGTTGATAAAATGGATTAATAAGCTGGGGAGACAGGCTGTCCTAAGACATGACGACTTTAACCGTGTTTGGTTGAATAAGCCAGAACTGTCCATTCATACAACACACTGCAACACCTTACAAAACACAACAGCTGGGTTCATACAGCACGAAGCACAAGCCAGACAAACCACGTGTTGCCTTAGTTCAGTGGGTAGAGATGGCCAGAGTTTTCTTTAACAGGCACGAGCTCTTTTGCAATTGACAGTCTAATTAGGCAGCTTTCTGTAAGGCAAAGGTAGGTCAGTGGGCCTTCTAGAAACCAGAATAACTGCATCACACAATAGCTTTCCTCACCCCCATTAGGTTAATAGGTTAATTAAGAGATGAGGGTGTGATGGTGTTACAGCCCAAGATAATTGAATGGATTTAGGCTGGGACAAGAACTGTGCCAGTTTGCTTTTAGTTGGTCCTAAAAAAATGGAGATGATCAAATTTGGCTAGAAAAATCAAAGCTGGCTTTTCTTCAGGTGCTCTACTGCGGTGGGGCCATACACATTGCAGTCGGGGGGAAGAAGGAGCAGCTGATGAAACATGTGTTGCGACACAAACTCTGTTCTTAGGCACTGGCATGTGGCATCGCCACACAAGTTTTGTCGTTTTGGGGTCACTGGTTAGGAACGGACCTATCTGTGGACATCCTCTGAAGAATAGCATGAAGTAGGAGTCAAATAATTCATTGCAGAAATTAAAAGTATGGAAATGAATCTACAAATTGCCACTATTCAAGGGTGATGAGCTCACAGAATTCCCATCGATAACAGCAGGTTTGCTGGAAATTTTGGGAGATTGGGGGAAGTAATAGCAACCACCACCACCACATTTCCTAACCTTCCCTTTTCCATAAATTGGAGCATGGAGAACAACTGCTAAAAATAAAGCCAAATCGTCTATTGTATGAGTCATTTCATGCCTGGAGCAACTGAGTCAAGCACAAGAAAGGCAGAACTGGGTCTCATCATTGTAGTGGCAGCACTCACAAATGGAGAGAAGGAGGACGTTGAATAGCCTGCAGAGAGTTATTGCCTTTGCCGCCTGCTTAGAGCTTCTGGTTGGGCACTGTGCAAAACAGGATCTGGAGGAAAATAGACCTTTGGTCTAATTCAGCTTCCACACATCATCAAGTCTTGCCTAAGAGCTGTGCATGTGAATATACTGATAAGATGTGAGGGATCTAAACGCTTAAGATTGGCAGTGATCTTGAAAATCCAATTTGAGCCAGGAAGGTCTAGGATGACGCAAACGGGAGAGGCAGGTAGATGGAATTCCCAGCAAAGCTACAGTGCTATTAGCAGTTATTCCCCATTGACGGTGTGGCTCAGTGGCTGTTGAATGCATATTCTGCCTCAAGTTTCTGGGAACAGGAGTTGTGGCTCCCTCCAAATGAATAGTTATATAAAAATAATTCCTGCATTACAGGCTCAAAATCTGAACAATGGGTTACACAATGAGACACTTAAGGAATTCTCTAAAAGATAACTGTTTAACCCTGTGGCAACAAAATTATAAAGATGCGCAGATATATTACAGTATATGCTCCTTGCAACTTATTTGCTTACTAATCTCTTTAGAGGATTCCAACGCAGAAGTTGCAAATAGTAAGGATGACAGCAGCCAAGAATGACAAAGGAATCTAGTCTGCTTGTTATGAGCACCAAATAAACTACATCAATGCATAGAGAAAGAATGCAGACTGCCTGAAAAGAATCTGGTCTCTGAAATGAAATGATAGGTCATCATGGCAGATGATCTTTGGAATAAGATCTTCATGTAGAAGGCTATGTTTTTTATAGGACTAACAAACTTTGGGCACTATGTAATTCTTGGCTTTGGAAGGGCTGATCAGTTCCTTCCATTCCTCCTTCTGGACACTAGTGTATCAATGGTTTCTAGTCTTAAGGATGTTATGCAACCTTTAGGATTAGAAAGGCATTTTGACTCTAAATGATGGTCACTGGGGAACAATGATGGGAGATCATTGTCTGTGGGCTTCTCAGGGGTATTTGGTTTGCTAGCATAGGGGACAGGTTGCTGAATTTGTAGGTAGACCATTAATCAGATCTAGCAAGGTTTTATTTAGCATGTTCCTAATTCCTAATATGAGAGCCAGTTTGGTATAGTGGTTAAGGCATCAGGCTAGAAATTGGGGGACCGTGAGTTCTAGTCCCGCCTTAGGCACAAAGCCATCTGGGTGAGCTTGGGCCAGTCACTCTCTCTCAGCCCTAGGAAGGAGGCAATGGAAAACCACTTCTGAAAAATCTTGCTGAGAAAACTGCAGGGACTTGTCCAGGCAGCCTCCGAGAATCAGACTCGATTGAATGGATTAAAAAAATATCATAATATACACGTTTGATTATGTATGGCTTCACTGTTTGGAGAAGGCCATGCCCAAGTCTTACAAGCACAACCTGCTCTCTTACTGGTGTGTGGGTGCTAGATCTGTTGACAACGAGGGAGTGTGAGATCAAATGGATGCCCTCTCTACAGTGTTCCATCTGTAGCAGCTTGATCCCAGACGCATACTCAAATGAGCAACAATTGCTCCCTTAGAAAAATCTGCCACAAATGTCCCAGCTATTCCCTTTTCAGGGTTTTGTCTGGGATTTCTCATTAGAAGCTTGATCTATTCATTCTATAAAACAGCACCAGGGAGACATGACCTGATTGCTCTACACTGCTGAACAGAAACGCCAGAGGAAGGACTTGTCAATCTTGTAAACACACAAACTCAGAACTGCAGCATGTAGGCAAATTCAGTCTCAGAAGACAAGTATAATTTCCATTGCAATTGCTCACCAATACAAATCATCATCACTGTGTTTGGGGTAATCAAATGGAGAGATGTGATATCTTCAGACAACTAATGTGATATCCCCAAGCTCAATCAAATAAACCACAATAACCTCTTCCAGTCCAGGACACACAAACCCGGAATGTATTTTCCTTGTGACACTTGCAGAAACTAGGTAAAACTTAGCTGACCCAGGAATAGCAAACAAAGATGATTTTATATAGGTTTTAGGCACTCAGGGGAACGAAGTAAAGATAGCTTTTGATGCCACGCTGTTGGAAATGGCAAAAAGGCAATGAGGGAAGAAAGAATGGGCATTATTGTCGCCAAGAACATGAAAGCAAGACAGAACGGTACTTCTTATGCTTTGTGGCCAAACCAGCAAAGATGTTAATCAGGTTAAGACAGATCTGAATGGAAATAAAAAAATCATTTAGGATCACTGAGCAAAACAATCCTTATCTACCAGATTCAATTGCTGCTCACTTGGGGACCTTTTCAGCATAATGATTTGCACCCACCCAATTATTTGGAATAATTTCCAAACATGTGAGAAATGACATACTGGAAAGGCAACCTTCTTATATTCTGAAGGAAAACCCATCACTAACATTAATTTTATGATCTGGTTGCAGATCTTTCCTACAAAACCCGATGTAGCACAGACCTTGCGTTCCCTACCACTCCATGGTTTTCTTGCCGCTCAGCTAACAGTGAAGAAAAAGTAAGGGTCACAAGGAGGTCCCCCCCAAAAAGAAGGGGGCCATCTCTTGGGCTAGGAGAGATTCCCCACTCCTGCTGTAGACAAGGAAGTTAACCATATGGGCTGCATATTCAATAAATGAGATGTAGACTTAATTTCCACACACAATGCATGTTGCCCCTTAAGGAATACCATTAGGGAAGATTCAAACCCATTCCTCTGGCTCTTAACGAACACTGCAGCTCAACTTCTGCTGCTGGAACTTCTGCATTACGGCAGATTATTGTTTCCATGGACGTTGGCATCACTATTTGCCTTGGACATGGCAGGGATTGAACATGGAGCCTTGCATATATTCTACCACTGATCCATGGTTGCCCATCTGGGGTACTGGAACTGGAACTCCCACAGTTCCCAGCCTGGAAGATGCCTGGACCTTTGAGGACTAGTCCCAACTCACCTTGAAGGCCTAGATTAGGAAAGGCTGCCCTATTTTTTCTCTCCAAGAGAAACAAGCATGTAAAGGCAGATGCCAGATAGCCAAGCTGGTTGCCTTTCAATAATGTTATATAATGTAATAATAATACGCCTACCAAAATTGTAGTAACTCCACACCACCCTAGTCTGTTTCCACAGAACCACAAGAAGCTGCCCTATTCCAAGGCAAAGCCTTGAACTCAGGGCAGCCGACTCCTAGCTGGATCCACTGAATGGATCTCAGAGTGAAACTAAGGATGTCTGATTCTCTCCCCATTGTACCCCAAAGAAGAAAGCACAGGATACCCAAGAATGGATTCTCCCCTAGAGAGACTGCAAGCTGCATTGGATTCCGGGTCTCCGAACCAAGCCCTGCTGGATTCCAGATCCTTTCATTCTAAGGGCGTGAGTGGATCCTTAACGGGAGGTTCTGGATCTCAGGGTTCTTACGAACAAGGGTGGGGGAAGCAGCGCCAGGGAGCCTCAGGCCTTCCCGCCCGTCTCCCTCCTCTACGCCCGCGGCTCCTCTGCCGGCTCTCAGCCGCGCGACTCCCGCCGAAGTTGCCAGGAGCGAGCCGGCCGGGCATCTCTGGCACGTGCCCCGCTGCTGAGTTGCACGCGGCCCGCCCGAGTCTCTTCTCTCCCGCCTCGCAGCTGCACGCAGATGAACTTGGTTCCCGCGAGCCAGCTCTTTGTTCGAGCCAGGGACAAAAGAGAGGGATGGCTCAGGCCCGGGGCGACCATGGCAGGCCCAGCAGAGGGCAAGGGAGCCAGCCAGCCTGCCTCCCTCCCCCGCTCCGATGCTCGCCGGCTGGCCGCCTGATCCTCCCCCACCCCCGCCGAAAAGCCGGCGGCGAGCTTCGGCGTTGCTGCCGGGGCCCGAAGACAGGGGACGCGATCAGGCGCCCGGGCGGCCAGCGGCGAGCCCTCCCCGCGCGGGCCCCTTCTTACCAGCTGTCCCTGGAGAAGGAGCGAAGGAAGCGGATGCCCGGCGCAGGGATAGCCCGCATGGTTGCTGATGGGGACCCAGGCGAGGAGGGGGACGAAGCAAGACCCGGCCGGCCGGCCGGCTGGCTGGCTGCTGGCGTGGGAAGCGACCGCGCGCGGTCCTCTCGGAGCGGGACGCGGGCGATCGAGCCGGCTCTTGCTTCGTTCCGGCGTGGGTGGCGGTGCCGGCTGGCGCTGCTTCGGGCTGGGTCCCAGCTGGCATTTAAATGCCCCGATGGAGGCCAGCCGCCGGGCACACGCCGGTGATTCAAGGCCGCTTCCCCGCCCCGGCGCGGGCGGGCCAGGGCGAGAGGGGAACTGCCCGCCTGGGCTGCGCCTCCCTCCCCTCCCCTCCCCTCCCGGGCCGCTGGCCGAGCCCGAGTCACGTTTCGGGATGAGCAGCCCGTGCGCCGCCGCCGCCGCCAAGCTTTTCTCCGGGGCTGGCGCTGGGCTTCCACCTGGGCGGCATCGACCTCGCCCGGCCGGGGGCCAAGGAGCGAAGAAGCCGCCGCCTTCTGCCCGAGGAGCCTGGTGGCCGTTTTGCTCCGAATAGGCTGGGGTCGCCAGCATCACCTGTTTGAGCTGAGCCTTTGAAGGTGGGGTCACCACGGGACTTTTCTTGATTCGGTGCTTAGTCCAGCCCCACGGAAGTCCATGGGTACCAAACCCAAATAGCAATTAAAAACATACATAAACGATAATTTTTAAAGTCATTATGTTGGCCAGAGGATTGCCGCTTTGAGACATGATTAAAACATGAAACGCGCCAGTGGAAAGAGAAGCCTTTTCAAAGCCACTTTAAAGGTCAATGATCTTATCTCCCAACCACCCCGGAGGGAGCTGGGCTGAGAGATCCGGATGGGCCCCAAGTCATCCAATGAACTTCCACAGTTGGGGGTAGATTGGAGCCTGGATCTCTCCACTCCTACCCCAGCATCCTAGCTGCTACCTCACACAGGCTCTGTTAGATTATATCAAACGCTAATACAGGTGGGTTGTGGTGGTGGTTTCCTGACACCCCCCCCCCTTGGCATTATGTGCATACATACACACACACATGCCTCTGATGGGAATGGGTTTTGGTGCTGTTTGTGAGGGTTGGATCTGTGCTGCTTTCTTTTCCTCCAAAGAACGGTGCTCCAGGCTGCCAATGCTCAGAATAAAATAACAGGCCTGCTGGATTTGTGAAATTGTTGGCCACCTTTCTTTGCAAGCACTTTGGGGACACTGTAAACCAAATGGAGCTGTAATCTGTTAAAGATACATATAATATTTTAAATTACTGTCTTTTAACATGGAGGTAGACCTTGTCCATTCTCTGGTCTGAGAAATTAAGCAAGGTGAAACCTGATTGGTACTTGGGTGGGACACTATCTGGGAAGGCTAAACTGGCACTTGAAACACATCTTGGAAGAAAGCAATGGCACTCCACTTCCATACTGTTGCCAGGTAAACTAAGTGGATGGAGATGTCCATGAAGTCACCAGGAGCCGAGCTGTCCCCAGGAGATTTGACTTTCTGCATCTACTTATATCACCTAAGACCTAGAGCAGTGTTTCTCAACCTTGGCAACTTTAAGACGTGTGGACTTCAACTCCCAGAATTCCCCAGCCAGCCATGGGTGAGAAACACTGACCTAGAGAATACCAGGTGGCATACAATGACATCTCTGTGCAAAGCTGAAACAGAGATGAGATAAATAGGGGCTGACTACAATGCGTGCTAATTATTGTTTTGAAAGCTCTCTCTCTGTATTTATATAGTACACATTTGACCTTTGTGTGGACACATCAGATCTACAGTGCAATGCAGTACATTTGCCTCCTTGAGCTTAATGGGACTTACTCCCATTAAATATATAAACCAGCCTTTCCAAAAAGTGTGTCTTCCTGACTTGTTTGAATACATCATTTATAATTCCCAAGAATGCTACTGAGGGCGATTTCAGTGCCTGACAACCAAAGGCATTTCAGGGGAACGGTGAGGACCAATCAGAGGCAACCACTATCAAAACTGGAAAAGCAAAGTGTCTATTTTATCTGTGGCTAATCTTAATTTTATTTTTGGATTGGTGCCTAGAGTTCATGTAGTTACGTAAACTAAATAGGTTTTAGCCTTTGGTATCTTACAGGGACATTTGAGACAACTCTCAACAAAACAAAATGCACAAATAGGTGAAATATGTCATTGCATACAGCTGGATTTTATGACTGAGATGAAGAAAGATATCAAGACAAGGTGAGATTCTATTGGTGATGGCTCGAATACAATGGATATCTTTAGCGGTTGGCATAAATTCATTTTAAACTCAAACCACCGAGGTGGCCATATGTTTGGTGGATGAGATCTGCATTTAAAATAGTTGGGGCTGAATAATTGTGCAGAGGGAGGTGCAGGATTTTATGGTGGATACCTTTTAGTGACAACATTGGGGGTTTACTTTATAAAAATCTACCTTAAGCCAACTTAACTGTACAGTTGTGTGTCTCAGAACTAGTTGGGTGCAACTATTTGTCATTCCAGGTAAGCAGTGTTCTAGGCAACACTGGAAGGGTCAGTTTTTCTTCTTGGCCCAGATCACATCTGAACTACCGAGGACAACAAAAGCTACTGGACTGCCTCTGAAATGGCTGGATTGGCATTATCCAGAAGAAGAAAAATGCCCCTGTGTTCCCTGGCGAGTTTTGCCAACCCTATTCAAAAGGGGAATGAAAATGTGGTGGGGCAGTTTGAAGGATTTTCAGGGGCTGCAGGAAAGCAGGATTCAAGATCTGCCAGAAGACCTGATGCCACAGACTACTCAACCCTGTTCTGTAGTCAGAAGTACCTTATAGCAGAGCTTTCCAAACAGTGTGTCGTGACACGTGTGTCGGCTGCAGTGTCTGGGTGTGTCGCGGCTGCTGCTGCCTCCGAGCCCTGCCAGGATTCCGCGCAGGTCCTAGTGCCTGCCTTGTGCCCTGCTGCCTCCAAACCTGCTGTGATTCCACACAGGTCCTAGTGCCTGCCTTGTGTCCTGCTGCCTCCGAGCCCTGCCAGGATTCCACGCAGGTCCTAGCGCCTGCCTTGTGCCCTGCTGTAAGAGTGTGTTGCGAAATGATGCCCTGCTGTAAGTGTGTGTCGTGAAATGATGCATGTCTAAAAAGTGTGTCACCAACATGAAAAGTTTGCAAAGCTCTGGCCTATTGAGTTTAATAAAGTTTACTTCCAATGAAATGGGCAAGGAATTCCAGCCTGGTGTCATCTGCAAATAACTTCCTGGATTGGACTATCAGATCTTGGAGATGGCCCTCTGCTGTGCAAGGGTTTTTTTTTTTTTTTGTTACCCTCTCCCAGCCCATTGATTTAATATCCATCTAGATCAGTGTTTTCAAACTTGGCAACTTTAAAATGGGTGGCCTTCAACTCCCAGAATTCCCTAGCCAGCATGTCTTGAAAACCAGCCAGCATGAAAAGCACTGATCTAGAGGAAGAGTTCAGTGAAAACTGAGTGTTGGCTCACTACTTATTTTCTGTTAGAATTATTCAAGTATTCATGCCACTGTTTTGATTTTCCCCTTTTAATTGACCCAAGGGCTAGTTTTTGGAAAAAACGCAACGTAAGATAATAGTGAAAATAGTATGCCAATTTTTTCCTTAATCCTTTAAATTCTGTTTTAAGCTACTGTATATCAATGGTCTTATAGGACAGAAGAATAATGAGCACATGATTAACCTTTCCAGCAACAGAAACTAAAATAGAATCTAAATGGAAAAATGAGGTTTCTTTGGGTAGGACAGCTTGCATAGGAGGAGCATGGAATTCAGTGTCTATGGTAAATTTTACTCATTTGATAGGATTTAGAGAAGGCAGGAAATTAAAAATACATTCATAGATATTTGGATTTTCCCTGTCCTCCTTTCATCTTCTGAAAGAAAAGAACAGAACAAAATGTAACTAATGAATAATTGCATTAGCTTTCTTTGAATTTAAAATACTTGATTTTTGTATTTGAATGGAATGATAATCACTCGCTCCCCTGTGATTGTATCTCAATGACCTTTTTGTAAATTTCATTTCCCCCCCATCTGTGTGGCAACTTAAAGGCAATTCCACCTCCAAGCTTATTGGGTAGAGTAGCTTTCTTCTACCTGGTGTCCTCTGATGTGGTGAAGATTGAAGTTCCCCAAATACCCACCCAGACTGGCTATCTGGGAATTCTGGGAATACCACATCTGGCGGACACAAAGTTGGAGAAGAGTCTACAAGAGTGTTTATGTAAAATAACAATTACTTTAAAAAAATCAATTTTCCACCCACCCACCTTTCTTTTTTTACACATTAGCCTTTAAAAAAACAAATACTATGAACCCTCCCATTTAACACATAGATCAACATAATTCAGAGAGCTTCTAGTAAATCTATAAAGCGATCTCTGTATCCAGCCCATAAAAGACCACATTTTCTTATCTTTTTGATATTATAAGACATCTTTGTTCAAAGTAATTTTGCACAATCTCATGCTTAATCTCAGTATTAATACTTTAATAATATATTACTGGTTTATTAGCAATACTTGGGGATTCTTACATGGTTCATTATAATGTTGAGAGGGTCTCTCAATGACATTTCATCTCTCTAGATGCAACTTCCCAAACCTATCTGAAAAATTATCTGGATGTTTGCCAACTTGAACACTGAGATATTCTTTAGAAGACTTGTTGCAAATTCCTCTGCAAAGTGGGGGTTGATTAATTCCTGCGAGGAAACATTTTTCCCCCTAGTGACAGCCTTGCCATGAAATACCTTTCCAAAAGAAGCCCACATGGGTCTTTCTTTTCAGCACCAGCAGAAGCCATTTGATTCATCCAGGCCATTTAAATAATTTGTGTGACTCTTTTGTTGTTGTTGCAATTATGTCATTGTTCTGTTTTTGGATTTGGAGAAATGAGTTGGGACCAGATCAGCACTAGTGCCGTTCATGATGGAGGAAGGGGGCAGCAAGGCGACTGTTGTGGTTTCTCTGTGGTAGCCCATGGGTCTCTTGTGTCTTTTGAAAAAACTGCTAGGAATCCTAGAGGACCTTTGAGAGCAGCCTGCGAGATAATGGGGGGGGGGGCTGAAGGAGTGGGAAAGGAATTGGAGACAATGGCCTCTCTGCTTCTTTTCTCCACGGATGAGCCTCTACTGAAACTTGGAGATTTCTGTGATGAGAAGGAACCCTTTAGTTCTTGGAATGCCCAGTCTGGACAGTACCAATATGTTTTATTTGCTTTGTGGGCTGCTGAGCTGCCAAGGAAGAGATATTGGGTAGCCTGTCTGAATTCAGTAAATGTGAATACCATCACACACTAAGTATCTCTACGACATGTGCAGTCTTTTTCCTGGCTCCATACTAAACATTTTCTTCGTTATTCTAACTTCTCCCACTATCACATTTTATTTATAATCCTAATGCACATGCTGTCTTCCATGTCCTAACATCTTCTCCAATAGCCTAGAGGCATTCCATCCCAATCTTGATAATGTTATCTGGAGATAAAGGGAACTGCACTTCATTCTGTTCTTGATAAGCTATCTGCAAATATTTAGTCAGTCCTGAAGAAAGATGGGAATAAAGGACAGGTTTAACACATGTGGTGGCTCAGTGGGTAAGACGCCAAGCTTGTTGATTGGAAGATTGCAAGTTCGGAGGTTCGAATCCCTAGCTCCCGCACTAGCTCCAGCTCTTGCCAACCTAGCAATTCGAAAGCATGCAAATGCAAGTAGATTAATAGGTACCACTTTGGTGGGTAGGTAACAGCGTTCCACGTGTGTCATGCGGCCACATGACCGTGGAAGCGTCTTCGGACAACGCTGGCTCTTTGGCTAACAAACGGAGATGAGCACCGGCCCCTAGAGTCGGACACGACTGCACAAATGTGCAGGGGGTACCTTTACCTTTACCTTAACACATATGACCACCTTGGAGGACCTTGGAATAGAATATGCATTGTTTAGTTTTCCATAGACTACCTCATTACGAGCACTTAAGGTACTTAAGGTAAGGTACATTACGAGCACTTACCAGAAGGTTAATTGGGAGATTAATTAGTTAAGGTTAATTGGCCCTCCAAACAGTCACTCATGCTTTGGTCAGCTCATGATTGGATTACTGTAATACGCTCTACATGGGGCTGCCCTTGAAGACTACCCAGAAGCTACAGCTGGTCCAGAACACAGCAAGTGAGCAGTGACAGGCATGTCACAGTATGAGCATGTGACCCCACTGCTTTATGAGATGCACTGGTTACCCACTTCTGGGTGTAATCTAAGGTGCTGCTAATCACATATAAAGTCCTTTGCGGCATATAGCACGGCTATTTGAGAGACCACTTGTCTCCATATTTTCGCTCGTCAGTGAGGTCAGGCAGAGTGGGTACACTTTCAGTCCTGCTGATGAAACCCCCTCAGTGGCAGCCCCTGCCCTCTGGAATGACGCCCCCCCCGCCCCCCCCCCCGCCCCCGAGGTTCACACTGCTTCTATCTTATTGACTATCTGTAAACTGTTTAAAAATTGCTTGTTCTCCCAAGTGAGATGGGACAGGATGGTGGTCAAACCTGTATAGTATGAGAGGGTTTTTTGGAGGGGGAATATGAAGTTGGTCTTACGGTTGCCTATATTCTTTTTTTACATTTGTTGTTTCCTTTTAATTGTCAGCCATCCAGTCATTGAGCAGCCTCAAAATTGAATTAAATAAATATAATAAACCCACATAGAGGTTGCTTATTTAGAAGTTTCAATTGGTTTTTGTTACTTGTTGATGGTTTTATCAATTTGTTGGTCTCCACCCAGTGTCATATGTCAAGAGGCAGCCATACAAATTAAATTAATAAATTGTGTGTGTGCGCGCGCTCTCCCTATTTCCGATAGAATGTGTGTTTTCAAAATGAATCAGTGGGGGAAAGTAAAGCAGAATTCCCATACCTGGACAAAATGGCTCCTTCTCTTTCTACAGATAATAACTGTTCTGCAGACTGTTTTATTTTGTCTCAGATTTTTCAGCAAATACAGACATCAGCAGAACAAATCAAGGAGCTTAAAGAGTCTTGAGAGAGTTCTTATTTTGTTCAAGTGGAGAGTAAATAATTCAAGTGCTCATGAAGCAAAGTAAATCAGGGTTATGTAAACTTACTTCACAAACTTGAAATATGTTTTTACTTACTCAAAAACTGGACTTTTAATTGGATATGTTTAAAATTCCATCAAATATTGCAACACGGAAGTTGAGATTTCAATCTGAAAAGATGGTCCTCGTAGTGTTATCTTTGAAAAAAGAATATATTTCCTTCTGGAGAATGAACAGAGAAACTATAGCTCACTGAATTGCCTTTTTGAAACTAAAAATTAAGTGATTTGACCTATAAAAACCTATTTGGCAAAAGTGTGTACAAATCTATGTATTAGGACACAGCTTTCCAAACCGTGTGTTGCGACACGTTAGTGTGTCGGCTGCTGCTGCCTCCGAGCCCTGCCAGGATTCCGCGCAGGTCCTAGTGCCTGCCTTGTGCCCTGCTGTAAGAGTGTGTTGCGAAATGATGCATGTCTAAAAAGTGTGTCACCAACATGAAAAGTTTGGAAAGCTCTGTATTAGGAGATATGAGCATAAACATGCTTAGGAATGTTGTGAGAATTTAAAGATACATAAATTGACAACAGTCCAAGTTAAGACAGTTCTCTCTTTCGAATGAGAACTTGAAGGTGAAACGGATGAATTTGTCCACCCTTCAGATTCTGCAATTGATTCTAGCATGACTTGCCAGGTGGCAGCACCTAGCTAACCTTGGCTGATTGACTTGGCATGTTTGGTTCTTCCTAATCAACGTTCCACAACCTGGTGCTTTCTAGAGGCTGCTAGACCAACAAATCTGGCAAGGATCAGCTTGAATTTTGGAAGGTCAGAGGGCATGGCTGGGAGTTGCTGCCCACTACTTTCTTGCAGAAAAGGGGGAGTAAGTTACCTGAAATTGCTCCTTCTCTGGTGTGAGATTTTGAGCTTGGAGAAATTGTTTCTGAGTACAAATGCATTAACTGATAGGCTACATCTATCAGTAACACTGGGAATTCAGAGGCTGAGAATCTATGTTTGTCTTTTGCAGCTAGCTTTGGGAATTTTGGATTTATTGTCGAAAATTAGAATGTAGCAGTCAAACTGATAGAATTTGGTCTAATTTTCTTGAAAAGAAACAGAATGAATAGAAAGAGAGAACTAGTTGCACAATATTTTACAAATATTCACCTGCTCAGAAATCCAAATGAATGACCCCGGATATAATACTACAAAGCAATCATCTTCCCCGTATACCTAGCTGACAAGAGGCTTTACTATCTAACTGGAGAATGACTGAAATTCTACAATTTGTGAAGAGATGCTAATAAACTGGTTTTTGGTAACCTTGAGAATTTATGAAACTAACAGATAATCCTCTTAAGCAAAGACTATACAAATAAATGTTTTTATGGATTAATACTGAAGATAGGGAAGAATATCTAAAAGGACTTAGATTCCTTGGGAACACCAGTTTGAAGGAAGCTTACAGAGCATTTCTTATCTCTGTAAAATTGATGAGTATAAATGTTTTGCTCTCCCAATTTCAATAGATATGCTTGTTTGCAAACTAAACCAACAGAGGAAAGTAAAGTATAGCTCTCGTGTTCTAACAAAATGGCTTCTTCCCTTTTTACTGATAACAATTATTTTGCAAACTGGTTTATTTTATCTCTGTGTTTTCAAGAAATGAACACTGTGGCAGATTAAGGAGTCTTGAGAGATTTACCATTTTATTTAAGTGGAGATTAAAGAATCAGGTGTTCAGCAGAACAAAGTAATTCAGGGTCATGCAGACACTTCAAAAACTTTAAAAGTTTCACCTATTTCAGAAATGAATGCTTATCTTACAGGTATTGAGGATAAAAAGCAATAATTTGAATATGTTTAAAATTCCATCAAGATTTGCAACACAGAAGTTGAAATTAAACCAGAAGATGCTTCCTTTGAAAAAGAATCATGGATCTGGGGAAGGAACAGGCATCTGCAACTAGAACCTCTAAATCAAATGAATCTACTGTATATCATTTGATTCAATATCATGCAGTGAAGCACCAGCCCAGCTGCCATTCTAGAAAAATATTTTTAATAATGTTCTGCCATTCAAAATGTTTTGCTAATTTTGAAAATACCAAATATTCTCATCAAGAAAGTTTTATTTCAGCGATGTGTTTACTAACATGTTAACAGCACCTGTATTTCAAGCTGACCATTAAGTACTAGTCATTCATCAATAACACTTTCTGAAGGTTCTTGGAGTACTTTAATACACATTTAATTCTAATAAACATCTGTAGTAGATGTTGAGACTACTGGATCTTTTTTTTAATGCTTCCCTACACAAAGGGCAGGGAAAAAACTTCTGATTAGTACAAAATTGGAAGTTGAAATGATTTCTTTTGGTTCCTATGAACTTTGCTGTGGCATTATATGTAGAATTTCACAAGTGTTTCATTTTAGTTAACATGTGTACCCCTCCATGTTCCTTTGCTACTTATCAACATTAATTGGGGCCTTTCGAGACTACTGTTTAGAATTAGAAACTATCCGAAAATCTTCCTAATTATAAGCAGACAGTTTAATGCCCAGATAGGGGCGAACACTAAGTAAATGAAATACATCATATTAGAGATTTCATTGACGATGTTTCTTGCAGGGTTGGCAAAAAATATGGGATTTGATTTTAGTAAGTCTGAACCATTCTGTTGCTAGAAATCAGTCCAGGGAATGTATTTATCTATCTTGTTCTAGGCTACTATATTGTGTCATTTCAGCTAAGATAATTCTCTTTATCCAAACATTTCAGATAGGCTTTATGCCAGAAAGTGATAATTAACCATTAATGCTATCTCACTCAGTCTAGGAAACCTAGTCAATGACCCCTGACTTAGATTGCCCGGTAAGGCATCAAATGATAATTTTCAATGGCAGTTGATTAAAAAAAAGAAATTTTGAGTTCTAAAGATACATTGGATTTATATTAGCAATAGCTCCTCCAGCTGTGGCAGCATTAAAGCATTACCAGTTAATTGTCAACAAATTAAAAAGCAATCTTCCAGTTCCAGTTTATAATTTACAATATTCTCGTAACTCCAAGAGTTAAACCGGCTGATTTGATAATGAATGCTTTGCCACCAACATTTGTTTAAAGAAGCGGTACAGGGAAAATGACTCTCAAACTTATCTGGAATCCTAGTTTATTTTTTAAAATTAATTATACATAATTATTAAAATTAAATAGGATACATCTTATAATATCAACTTTGTTTGGAAGAGTGTTACAGGTTGCAAATTGGTTGCAAATCCAAGACAAGTTTTAATTGCTACAGAAGCCTTATCTCAACAAGATTATCTCTCCTGAATGGTCACTGGGTGTAGACGAAGTTGTCAATATTACTAGGCAATTAGACAACAGGTAGTATCACTTGTCTGATGTTACAAAAAAGAAGAAGGTCTAAGCAATGTTGGACAGGTTAGTCTCTGAAAGACTATTAGGAAAACGCAGGGCTGCGGGCTAGATTGGGAAGTTGGACAATGTATTAGAAGACGGTAACGGCAAGATGCTTGCATGTTGTTGCCAGCAAAACAACAATGAATTGTCCAAGTAGTAAGCAGAGCTGAACTCAGTTAGAGTAAGACTTTATGGTGAGCTGACTTTATGTTTTCTATGTTAAATTCTTATATCAAGTTGTGTGTCCGCGCTATTGCAGATCTTTTCTCAGAAACTGATAAAAACACATTTTTTTCTCTAACTGGAGTCTTTCCGTAGATGTCACAAAACATGCACATACACACCCATGTGAGCAAGATTCTATCCTGGGAATTCTCATCAATTGGTTACTTACTATGATCTAAACACTTTCTACTATGTGTATATAAAATAAACTGTTAACGTGGTATTGAAACAGAGGCGACAGAAACATTATAACAAACGACTTGGGTAAGGTCAAGACTCTACTGACAATGATTATATTCTCTCTTTTTGATAGTGACATTGTGGGCTAAACATGCTACAGTACTTCTAATTTTCCCAGATTATTACTGTTATTGTTGCTATAGCACTGTATGAAAATACTTGTACAAGATGTGGCCATCTTAATAGCAATTTCTATTAACTGAGTAGTCCAGTAAGGCTCTATACTTTTGAAACTTTTCCTTTAAAAAGAAAAAAGAAAAAAATATATTATTCTGCTAGCTCTTCCAATTTTTTGGGGAAGTGTCCTGTTAAAAATACATCTTATGTAGATGATGTTACAATATTATCTCAACCTTTCTTCAGCTTTGATTATTAGCTCAACATAAAATATGGACAGTTGGTGCAATAATCTCCAATCTTAACAAATGTTTGCATTTATAATGTTTCTGTCAGAACTCTGGCAGAGTCCTGCCATTGAGACAGACTATTATGTGTATGGACTAAAGAATGTGTACACAGGAGACAAGGGATTCCGGAGGAAGACAAACCATTAACACAACTGAAGCCCGGAGTGTTTCCAACAACACATCACTGGTGATGTCTGTCTGAGCACCAAGAAACATTTACATGACACGGAACAGGGAAGCCAGGAAAGGGAGGGGGAATACTCCGGGTTTTAGAACACTTAAAATGTCAGGTCTCGTCAAGCACAAATCACTCAAGTCTTTCTTTCGTGTAATAGCTGCATGTACTACAATAAACTGTTTACTATTTGGCAATTGCGTCCCATCGATTGCTTAAGACAGGGGTGGGGAACCTTTTTTCTGCCAAGGGCCATTTGGATATTTATAACCAGGGACCGGGGGTGGGGGGGAGGAGTTTCTGGGATTTCTGCGGACTGGGGGCTGGAGTTTGCAGGCGGGAGCCAATCACAAGCACTGGGGGGCGGGGTTTGCGGGTGGGAGCCAATCGCGTGGAAGGGGCGGGGTTTGTGGGCGGGAGCCATTCACGTGGAAGGGGCGGGGTTTGTGGGCAGGAACCTCGCGGGCCTTAGGCGGGAGCCCCGCGGGCCTTATACGGCCTGCGGGCCTGACATTGCCCACCCCTGGCTTAAGAGAAACGGTTTACTGAGACAGAGGAGCCAAGCACATCACAGTTTCCTAGGAACAAGAAAACGTTTAGGTGGTAAATGGATTTTCATAAGCTGGAGCAGGTAAAAGAATTAATATTCCGTTTGCCACCTAATACTAAGGGACAGTGTTTGAAGTAATGATAATTTACATATCTTATTACAAGCTTGCTACTGCGATATCTGCAAAGTTTGACTGCAGCTATTGAGTTCCATTAAATGCCTACCATATTTGAACTGTGATTACAATTTTTAAGGCTTATCTTTTTAGCTCAGCTTTGGAGGGGCAAATAATTTGGGGAATTGGGAAGGTATCTTGTTTAGTACCAATAAAAACTTTTAAGAACTTCTGAGATACTGTATCTGTGCTCTTTTACAACTCAGAACAAGTTTACTATATGCATAAGAATCAAATCTAGAGTCTTATTTTGAATTTCTGGATATTACTCCAATCTTGTGTTTAATTAATGAGCTCTTTGCTAGCTCATGGCAGGAGAATGTTCCAAGCAAAATGTATTCTCTGCATTTCTCTCTCCATCTATTAATTAATGTTGTTAAGGAAAAAGCCAAAGGCATTCTAAAACAAGGGGATTAGATTGGAAGGAAGCTTTCCATGCAGGCAAATATTACATAATAGCTATTTGAGACTATTCTTGCAGCAACCAAGAGATGGAATTAAAGAGGCATCAGTCCAGTTTGTCTGTTAATTCTGAATTCTTCAAAACTATGGGAAGGACACAGGAACACAGGGTGTGTTTGTATCCATGGAAAAAAAACTGTGTGTGTCCCGCATAGGTGGTGTGTTCTTCTGTTCACCAGTGCAGCCTGTACCTGCATGTCCACGATCCCTGTGTTGTTTAAACAGAATGAGATAATTAGAGTGTTTAGATATTTATAAATAAAACAATGAGAGGAATTTTAGGGGCAAGCTTCCTAGAAGGGGAGCTTAGGACTTGATGCTCTCGTACCTCTTAATGAAGTTTGTTGACAAATTCCTGGTAAGCTAAATTTGAAGTCCTGGATGAGACCAGATCAAAACTGAATCATCCAACAATATTTGACCCCTTGCTCAGGGCATTTGAGTATTTTTACTATGCTTTATTATTTGTTATCCTTTTTCTTTTCTCTTTGGTCTATAGTCTTATATCTCTCCTGTAGCTTTTCTAGGATTGGCTTTTGCTGGGCATCTAGTCAGGGCTTCTTAGCAAATTGCATGTGCTAATATATAACTCCAAATGTAGAGTTTGCCCTTATAATTTAAATATTGTTCAAATATAATTTAAATGACACGGCATTCTATTGCAGAACCAGTCCAATCTTGACAAAGCCACTATTCCTGGCCTTTAGCTTCTGAGGCTTTTATTTGAAAACAGAATCCAGAGCAGCCAAAGGTGAGTTAGTACCTGTAGTTTACCTGGGACTCCAAAAAGCTTTTGATATGGATACTCATAAAAGTTGATTAAGAACAAGGTTAGGGCAAAGTTCAGCTACTGAATCAAAGGTTCTTATACAACTAAAACGTGCTGCCTGTAACTTGTGCCAGAGCCTGGCCAAGATGTGTGTGTGTCCCCCAACTTTTATTGTAGAATTTTCTCTTCAATGGTCTACAGCCCCCTCCCCCCAGTTCCTGCATTTCCATTCAACCCTTAGACATCAGATGGGAGCTCCTCCCATTCAGCCTTTCCACATTGGGCTGTATGGTAAGCCAGGGAGGCTACTAAATGATGGAAAGATACCTTGCAAAACCAAACCAAACCAAGCCAAAGCAAAACACTTTGTTCATTGGACTAACACGTGGTTGCCTTTTAAATGTCCAGAATTTACAGTATCAGTGCCCATTCAATAAATACAAGAAGCAAAGGTATGTGCTTTGGACCATATCCATGCAGGCAAATATTGTCTGATGTGGATCTAGTGTATGTAAAACTAAAGAAAAAAAACCACCTTAAAACAGGATACACATATTTTAAAGACAAAGGGGTTGGGTGGGAGTGGGTTCTGAAGGTCTAGATTTAGAATTGCCCAGGGCTCATGTGATACGTTCCCTTAGACAGCCTCCAAAATATTATTCAGCCCACCCTGCTGAGCAGCTCTCAAATTGCATAAAGGCTATCCATCCTAGCTAAGAACAAATCCACCACGAGTGTCTTTCAGGCACTGTATTATTCACATTATTCTATTCAAGATACAGCATCTAATATCTAAACCATAAACTGGCAGCTGGAGTAAGAGGTAAATGATAAAGTGTTTCTGGGGGAACATTAGTAGGCCAACTAGTTATCATACTTCTCTTCTCTCTGGATCTATTGTAAACCGCCCAGAGTCCCCCCTTGGGGGGGAGATAGGCGGTGGCAAAATTTGACAAACAAACAAACAAGCAAGCTTATCCCTAGATAGCTACTGTAATCAAATCAGTTGCAAGATTATATTTCAATGTTATTTATTTATTTATTTATATATAATTTATTTATTTATTTATTTTTCGATTTATATCACCGCTCCATCTCCCCCTAGGATATTTCCTATTTCAATGTTATGAGATTACCGATGGATTGGACTGTCTAATCTAAGCTCTAAAAGTTTAATTTACTTAAACTTAAATTCAGGAGGAGTGAAATAAAAGAGGATGGCAGAATCCACAGAAAACAGAAACGGACAAAAAGGGATTTTACTTGTTGAGGCGATTCCTTTGCTGCAGCAAACCCCTTTTGGTACGGCTCTGGATGATCAACAGTGGCACGATTTCCTGCCAAATTTGAGCGAAAGACAAAATATACCCACAGTAGTTTAAGTCCCAGAAAAGTAAGAGAATATAGAAAAAAAAATTGCGGTAAAATCCCAGTGCTGCCCAATTCTGGTGATATGATTATGTCCTTGCCTGCTGCAACGTTATCTATAATAGTGTGTGCCTCAGGTTCCTGAAAAGTTATTTATTCCTGGAATAAGTGAGATTTGGATTTATTTATTTATTTACTTATTTGATTTGATTTGATTTATATAGCTGCCCATCTCACATACGTGACTCTGGGCGGCTTACAAGATTAAAACACAAACGATATCAAGAAAACAAAAAATAATCATACAAACATTAAAACAATTAAAACAATACCATACAGTCAACGGGAGAGCACAGCCAATTCAAGAACAACATAACCACCTTACAGACTCCAGACCCACATTACTGGATCCCCAGGCCATGTCTTCAGGCCTCTCCAGAAGGCCAGCAAGCTTGGGTCCAGTCTGGACTTGGGAGGAATAATGTTCCATAGGGTGAGTGGAGTGGCAGGAAAAGCTCTCCTCCTGGGTCCCATCAGGTGGCACTCTTGTAGATGGAACCTGCAACATGCCCCTTCTGCTGGACCTGATGGGATAGGTAGATGGAATTGGGGAGAGGCGGTCCCTCAAATAGCCTGGCCCTCTGCCACATAGGGCTTTATAGGTCATCACCAGCTCCTTGAACCTGGAAGCAAATTGGTAGCCGATGCAGCTCACAAAGTAGAGATATAATGTGCACAGATCTAGGTGCACACATAAGTGTCCACGCTGCTGCATTTTGCAACAACTGAAACTTCCGAACGCTCTTCAAGGGCAGCCCCATGTAGAGCGTGTTACAGTAATCCATACAGGATTGCTAGGCTAGAATATGGAACTCTCCCCTCATCCCTCCCTTTCCTTGGACAGACTCAAAAGAAACTGAAAATAGAAGCAATTAGGTTCTGTTCTAAACAAACTTTCTCCAAGCTTTGATCATGCTATCTGGATCTAATGAGATATGAAGACAAATACATCTGGAGTGAGCATTTATAGTACCTAAGACCTGTTATCTTAGTCCTGGTCTGAATAAGATATTAGCCACTCAACCTGAGAGTGTTAGCTTCTCTTCCAGTGACATAAACTAAACCCAAAGCCATAAAATAATCTTTAAGAGCTGCATGACAATACAGAAATTTAGACACTACATAGGAAAGACTACAAAGCTCCATAACAGACCGCCTGTTTTTCATGCAAAAGTCCCAGTTTGGCCCTGAACACTTCCATATAGGGCTAGAAAAACTCTTGCTCCAAACCCTGAAAATCTGCTGCCAGCCAGTGTAGGCAACAGTAGGCTAGAAAGACCAAAGGCTTGATGTAGCATAAAGCATTTTTTCTATGTAGCTAACATGGTAGTTAATACAGAATTTTAAAGCAGAGAATTTCTGTGTAACAAAGACACATTAGTTTTTGGAGCTAACGGCACTGCAAAGAACACCAATAACAATATTTATTTTGACTACTGAATATAAATGTAAATTGCTTGTTCTTGGAAATCCCTTGCAGATTAAAAACAGAATAGACAATGCAATGGAAAATGCATTTGACCTCCTGTTACTTGTGCATTACAAATTTAGAAGTCTTTGAGATGTGGGTACATTCATTTTCTAGCATCACCATATGTATGCTTTTGAATCAGAATGCTATGAATGTTCTCCAGGATTTATAGATTTTTAGACTATAAAAGTAACTTTCCATCTCATGTCTTGCTTCTAGAGGAAAAAAAAAACCAAGGGGAAAACAAAAGGTTTGGAGTACTGCCAGATTCTGCTGCTCAATATTTCAAGTCACTATTTAAAATGAGAATCAACCAGCATCTGGACTAATTGCGCTCAAGGATAACAGAAATCCCCTATACTTAAAAAAATGTAATTAAGTTCCATCTATGCTTTGGTAGGATTTTATATTGTAGAGATAAGATTTCTTTAACTGATATATAATTCTGGCATGCCTTATTCTGTTAAGAGTAATTAGAGCCTTCCTTCACATTGATGGCTGGAGCACTTCAGTAGAGAAAACCTGGTACCAGAGGTTACCTTTTTTCCCCCTTTCTCTTTCCTCTTTCCTCACCCTTTTTCCCTTATATGTGCTGCGTATGAAAGTAGAAACTGTCTTACTACTGAGATCTGTAAACCGCACTAATAACAATGTTGTCTAATGTTACAAATAAAACAGAAAGAGTCAATGGCCTGCATTCCCATAAGAACATAGGAATATACATATACACATCCAAAAAGAAACCTTCATTTCCTTTCCGTTTGTTTTATACTGAATACGGAGAACAGCCAATCCAGCTCCTTTTCTGAATATGGACCCACAGATTTTACAATAGGGTTCAAACCTTCTACAAGGAATCCAGTCTATGGCTATGGTGATGGTCTGAACCCATATTAAGATCTGTGGCTACGGACACCTGAAGAGTTCAGAATAAGATGAAACTGGCCAAATACTGCCTCCTGGTTTACACATCCCATTAAGCCGAATTCAAGCAAACCACATTATTTTTAGCATGACATGTGAACTCAGTCAAACCCAGCACTGGAGCCTGATAAATGACAGAATATCTATGTTCTTACAAATTTTTACACACCCACCCACATTCTGTTACATCTAAGGAGGAGAGATATTTTTTCCTTTAAAATATGTAGAAAAAAATAATTGCATGTTCATTGGCTGTTAAAATATACCCTCTGGTATAAAGGCCTTGAATATTCAGAGCTGTTGAAACAAAGTAATTTTGTAACCATGTTTATTCAATCAAATAAAATAATGTGTATTCCATTTTATAACTATACTTTCCTCCAGGTCTGCAACTCTTTAAGTAAACTAGTTCTTGTGATGGCAAGAAGTTATATAATGCGATGAAACTGTTCCTCATTGCCCCAGAGACCTAAGGGAATCACGCTAATAAAATCCATTAGCATAATTCTCAGTAACATTATGAGATAATATAGCTTTCAGCATAGTTTGGCAATGTGCTTTTCTTTCCAGCAATGCAGGTATTCACAGTTTCATCACACAGGAGCCACTGCACAGTTTGATAAACAATTGTTCCCTTCCCTGCCATGTCTGAACAAATAAACGGTATCTGTTAAAAGATCTATAGGAAATGTTGCAGAAGGCAGCTTCATGAACCGCTTCCTTGTATTTTAAGTACATTTCCCTCATATTGGTGATATGAAGGTGAAGCAGTCCAACCCTCTTTGAACTGAGAGCCAGTTTGGTCTAGTGGTTAAGGTGCTGGGCTAGAAACCAGGAGTCTGTGAGTTCTAGTCCCACCTTAGGCATGAAAGCCGGATGGGTGACCTAGGGCCAGTCACTCTCTCTCAGCCCTAGGAAGGAGCCAATGGCAAACCAGGAGACAGAGAGTTCTAGTCCCGCCTTAGGCACGAAAACCGGCTGGGTGACCTTGGGCCAGTCACTCTCTCTCAGCCCAACTCACCTCACAGGGTTGTTGTTGTGGGGAAATAGGAGAAGGAAGGAGTATGAGGTATGTTAACCGCCTTGAGTTATTTATAAAAAATAATAATGGCAGGATAAAAATTAATTAATTTTTAAATAAATTAAATAAATACATAAAACTGGCAAGCAAATGTGATTATACCCGAAAGAGGAAAAAAACTAATTCTCTTCCTCTGTCTGGACAAAGACCTGGTCTGCATTAGGAAAGATGGGGAACCTCTAGCTCACAAACTGTAAAAGGTCAACAGGCTTCAGGCTGCACATGGAAGGGTATTGGTTTGAGAAAGATTGGCTTAGGAGAACCCTCCGCATAACCTGACCTTTCATTCTAACTAAAACTGCCCATTTCCCATCTCTTCCTCACTACTCAGCATTCCCACAACCACTGAGCCTTACAATCTAAAAACAGAAAATGAAAGATAAAATAAAGAAGAAAAAGGAAAATCAGCCACTAGTTTTTTACGTTAAACAGTTGTCTAGGAAGGAGGAAATCTTAAAGAAGTTGTTTTCAGCAGTGCTGAGAGAGTAGCCCTAATCTGTGATTCAGCTAGAGAAAATGAATGAAAGTGAGAATGCATGTTTATTATGTGATAACTTAAGTAGCCATTCAGTCAGTCAGTCAGTCAGTCAGTCAGTCAGTCATTCAATTTATATAGCCGCCCATCTCAGACCAGTGACTCTGGGTGGCTAACAGTAATAAAAACAATCAAACAATTAAAATAATACCAAAAATTAAATATATCATTCCTGGCATTCCAGTTTAAGGGGCAATACCTGACCTTATTTGGGCTCAGAAACTAAATAGTTTCTGGGTTAAAGACAGATTATGAAGTTGAAAGAAGAAAAAAACCCTTCCTGAGGAAAGCAGTGACCAGCCACTTCTGCCGTGCTGTGGAGAGAACTGAATGGATGGCTCTGTGAGGCACCAAGGATTGAGGTCAACTTGGAGGCTTTGCTTTTACCTTACTCTGACTTGAACGATTTTACTTGTTTGCTGTACTTTGCCCCAAAAGTATAGGTGGTCTTTGGAAAAGAGAACTTGTGCAAATCGGAAGGTTTGAGATCCCAACACAGATAAATCTATTGCATTCCTATATGCTGCACGTGAGCAGCAGAACACTGCCACTAAGTCCACATATCATTTTCAATATAGGATGACAGTGAGATGCGCCGAACAGCACTGCATATATTAAAAAGGGCTAGAAACATTAATTCATTATTTTCCCCCTTCTTGTGCAAGTTCCAACGAATGGGCTTCCGCAGCCACAGTAAAAATCATTAGCTCAGTTCTGTAGCCTGTGATTTGTCTAACGATGCCTCCTGGTGGCTAACAGATGGTTGGTTTAAAAATAAACCACAGAGAGAAATGAGTGGGGAAACATTTGGGGAGCTGTTCTCACCATGACCCTTGATTTATGGTGGCAAGAGTCAGCACGAATCCATGTGTACCTCACCCCCATTCAGAAAGGCCCGTAGGACCAATTACTGGGAATATCCTATGCCAAACGTATGCTACGCAGGTGACCTCTTGGAACATTATACATTCCTCATTACTTTCCATTAAAAGTTGACCCTGTTCCAGCCCACATTAAAGTTCATCTTCTCTGTTATCTAGGGGTCGGTTACCACTCCAGAAAGAAGAGTATGACTCGCAAAGGGCGAGACCCTATGTAAAAAGTATCACCGCATGCCTTAAATGCTTTATTAGGGCTTTGTTGCTCTCGCTGACGCAAGTGACTCATGAGTTATCGGCTAATAATTAGCATTAAAGGACACTATTAGAGATATAAATGCTTTTTTGGTTTGCGTTGGGCAAGACGCAAGTGCAAGGCCAGAGAAAATCGAGTTTCATAAACTGCGGTGGGAGAAACTTGCATTGTAATTGTTTCATTTAAAAAAATCTTTGGATGCCGTTATTTAAAGGGAAGGGGTATTTTCCCAGTGTTTATGCAAAGGCAGAACAAACGTGAGATTACCTGTTCTTGGACTAACAACAAACACAGGAAGATTGCATTAGATTAATTTGATGTGCGTCCAGTGTTTTCCAGGGTCTGTGTGTTTATCTACCTACTCCAATTTGAAATTTATGTCTTTTTGCCGCAATGGAAACTCAAGGCAGTTAACTGCATCAAAGTCAGCACAGTTACACTAAAGCTCATAAACAACTTAGATCCTGCTGACTGAATGCTCCTGCCATTGATATGTGCTGCAGCTCTATTTTCTCTATGGCTTGGGCCCTTGTCATCTTCAGGACTGTCATCTTCTTGTAGAATCTACATGACCTGCATGATCTACCAGGGAGAAGATGCTCCAAGTATCCATCCTGAAAGAAACTGGGGGGCTGCAACCCAGGAATTGACTTTCTCAGTAGATAGTTTATTGATTGATTGGTCTTATGACCATATTAAAAAAATAAAATAGAGATAAAACACAAGGTCTATTTCCAAGATAAAATAGGTAAAAGAAAATGCAGTAATAAAATGTGCTGAATACAAAGAATCAATGTTCAGATAAATACATTGCCTTTACACGATACCCCAATCTGTTCAATGTAATGGATACTTAGCCGAACTGCCTTGTCTATAAAGTTAGCAGTTTTGCTAACAAAACTTACATTAGAGTATACATGTATACATTAGAGCCCAGGAGGAAATAGGGCAATCTGTGATTCAGGTCCCAGTGGGCTGTTTTTTCAAGTAGGGATTTTAATTACCTATGCCTAAAAGGGGCATAGGGTTGACAATCAAATAAAACATGAGCAGTACCTGGGGCACCGCATATGCACGTCCTCTCATGATATGGCAGGTGATGGAAGCGCCCATATTTGGCCATGGAATCCCACAAGTCAAATCTTGCTCTAAAATAGGCATTTCTTAGGAATTGCATCAAACTCATTGACAGGTATTTTTCGGTTTGGAAAGCGGTTTTGTTCTTAGCCAACTAGTTTAAAGATCTATTTTCCCCCAATAACTCCATGTCTGTTTGGGCACTGACATCTAGGACTCTGTTTAAATTTTCCTTTGCCTGGGAGGCAGTTGAGAGTAAATTTTGGGTGGAAAACCCATGCTGCAAAATAACTTTAGTCAGTCAACTTACCCAGGAGGTGGGCTGAGCCATACTGATCTGTTCTGCTAAACCTATTTTGGGTAGCCTATCAGGGTCCATTGAATGGATCCTCTGCCAATAGGTAAAAACTTTGATCGTTGAGTGGCTGTGTTTCGAGGGGATACGTGTTTCTGCTCTGACTGAGGGGGCTGACATCTTATCAGTTCCTAGTATGCCTCTTAAAAGATGGGTCTGAACTTGTTCAAGTGAGGTAGCTTTTGTAAGGCCCCACAGTTCCACGCCATAGGCCAGCATTGGGACTATTTTTGCCCTAAATATTTTCAATATGGGGGTACCTGGGTAATTGTAATTAAATAGTTTATATAATTTTTTGGTACTTGCCTCAGCCCTCAGTGAGCTTCTTTTAAAATGATTTGCCCACAACCCTCTGTTGGTAAAAAAAAAAAAAAGGTAAAGGTTCCCCCCGCACATTTGTGCAGTCGTGTCCGACTCTAGGGGCCGGTGCTCATCTCCGTTCCTTAGCCGAAGAGCCAGTGTTGTCCGAAGACGCTTCCATGGTCATGTGGCTGCATGACGCGCGTGGAACGCTGTTACCTACCCACCAAAGTGGTACCTATTAATCTACTTGAACTTGCATGCTTTCGAATTGCTAGGTTGGCAAGAGCTGGGGTGAGTGCGGGAGCTCACTCCGTCACAAGGGGCTAGGGATTCGAACCCCCGAACTTGCGATCTTCCGATCGACAAGCCTGGCGTCTTACCCACTGAGCCACCACGCCCCTGTTGGTAAAGGCCACTCCTAATCCAGCTCCCAGTTATATTTCATGCTTATTTTGCTAAATATCCTCACTTTAGATTTGGTTTTATTGAAGTATAAAGAATTGAGAATGCAGTAGGTATTTAGCTTTCGCAACAGTCTTCTCCGGCCTATTTGAGAATGTGCCATTAGAACCATATAGTCAGTATATAAAAGAATATTAATAAATTTATCATAGATCTTTGGCATATGCGTGTCTGGAGCATACAGAAATCCTGGGATATTGTTGACAAAGGGGTTAAAAAGCATTGGGGCTTAGAATACAAGCCTAACACCTTTATGGGTAGGTAGACTCTGAGTTAGAGAACCATTTACCCCAGTACAAACTTTCAAGTGGGTGTTTGACTAGAGGGCCTTAACCAGGAGTAAGAGTCTGGGTTCCATGTTTAAGGTGGCCAATTTCTTCCACAGAATATTTCTAATTTTGGAATCAAAAGCCGACTGAGATCTATGAAGGTGATGAACAGTTTCTTGCCTCAAATTACTTGTTTTGTTTTGAGATAGCGTAAAATAAAACAATTGTCTATTGTGGAGCGCTCTGGTCAAAATCCAGCTTGTTCCTCCACTAAGAGATTTTTTCCCATCACCCAGTCTTCTATTTTACTCCAAAGGTGTTTTGCATACATCTTAGCCATGATTCCAATAAGGCTTACAGATCTATAATTTTTGGGGTCACCCGTTTCCTTTTTATATATTGGGACTATAATGGCGATTTCCCATTCAACCAGGATGCAACTGTGTTATTTATATGGGAGAACAGCCCTGCTAACAATGGGGCCCACCAATCAATATGTGTCCTGCAGAGTTCTGGGGGTAGAAAATCTTCTCCAGGTGCCTTATTGGGTTTCAGAGATTGAATAATACATTTGATTTCTGATACTGACACTGGAGGCCAGGGAGAAAGTTTTTCAAAGGCTAATGGGTCAATGATTTGCTTATGTGGGAGGCCCTGGTTAGGATTAGCAAATAAATTTGCCTAAAAATCCTCCCAAACTGAAGCTGGACTTTCTCCCTCTCTCTGGAACAGTTTGTTTGTGGAGGTTGGTTGTGTTCCTTCCCTGATGTTTCAGAAGATGAAAGCAGTCCTCTTTAAGAGAACATTAGGACTTTTTAAATGGCAGCTACAGGTTTATTTACAGTTTTATTTATTGATTCTATGAATAGATTTTATGAATGTTTTATTTCGTATGTTGTAAGCTGCCTGGAATTGGAAGAGTAGGTGGCATATAATTTTTGGCAATTTACTCATATAATTATTATTAATTTAATAATATCTGAAGGGGGAAAGCTGCTGGGAAAAACCATGCTTTCCCAGCAAAAATGGACATTTTACTTTCTCGGCACAAGATCTTTTTTTCTGACTTATGTTTTAAAGTAAAGACACCTTTCTATACAGAGTGTCATAATTTATTTCATTGATGAGATAGCCAACTGGCTCATCAGCTAGTTGCTACTTCGAGGTGAAACTTATAAAATCTTATTTACCATTTTGATCAATTAATCAGGAAGCTTCAAATTTTAATCACAGTAGCAAAGAATTAAGACAGATTTAGTCTTTTTGAATAATTCTGGATCTATTATGGTATTTTAGAAGTATTTAGAATAGCTTTTTCTCTATTTTGAACAGTGAATGGGAATACTTTGGGCTTGGATAGTAATGTAAGCAATAGCTAGTCACTGATTATTATAAGCTTAGTTGTCTGCATAAAACACCAAGCTAGGTAGCACCTAGCCAACTTCAGTTGTTTTTTTAAAAGCTAAGAGGGTCAGAGTTAGCTAGGACTTACTGTAGATGGGGGACTACTAGCTAATGCCAGGGTTGTAGGCTAGACTAGGAAGTAAAAACAGGGAAACATCTTAGAAGAAGGCAATGACAAAATACTTGTTTTGTTACAAAAAAGAAAAACAAAAAAAAACCCTACTTGAATGAATCAATGAAATTACTAGGAGTTGAGATTGATGTGAAGTTGACTTCAACTTTATGTTTAAAGTAGAAATGCATTTTTTCTTTGTTAGCCAGAGTGATCTAGAAATTATAAAAATAATTGGATTTCTGCATTCTCCTGAGCTCTACCTTTGGCTTACAAATGGTACATTGGAAAGTATACTTATTTGTAACTATTGAGTAATATAGGAAGGGGTATAGTTGAATATCTCTATTGGCCCTAATTGTTGCTTGCAAACTATGAGCTATGGCTTAGTAGTATTTAACTGATGAGTAAAACAAACTGCTTAAATTTGAGATACAAAACCAACATGAATTTTAAGTAGCATCAAGGTTCTTGGGGAGGGAATTCCATAATGTAGAAGGTACTGGAGTAAAGTCCCTCTGTTGTGTCATCCCCAAGCTATTATGAGACGCAGGGAACGACCTCTCTCATTGTCTAAATAAATTGATACATTTATCAGGTAGATCTATCTATTTATCAATTCATAAATATATGCTATACTGGAAAAGACCCTGATGCTGGGAAAGACTGAAGGCAAAAGGAGAAGGCAGAGGATGAGATGGTTAGATAGCATCACCGATGTAATGAACATGAATCTGGGTAAACTCCAGGAGACAGTGGAGGACAGGAAGGCCTGGCGTGCTATGGTCCATGAGGTCACGAAGAGTCAGACACAACTAAACAACTGAACAACAACAAAGATATGCAGGCAATGAAGATCATCAGTATGATCATTATTGTCATTATGGCTTGGCAGTGGAGTAGGGAACACTGGGACCAGTATTGCTAATGGCAATACATGGAACTTCACGTAACTTATATGTGAAGTATGTATATTACAGAGGTCATTAGGGAATAAAAATAGCCAGATCTGCCTTTTCCACAGAGCCAGTTGTCACTGTGCAAATGTGTTCATGGCTCTTGCTCCTTTATCCAGGAGCATTCCTAATGGTGAAGCCAATTAGACTTTACAAGATATTTACCTTTAGGAAAGAACTGAAGACCTGGTTCTGCCGCCTGGCATGGGAAGGAGGAAAGGATAGTTCCTCATGGGGGTGGCTAATCCCCTCATCTTATAATGTCCTTCTTTATTAATTCTATCTTCCATCTGGATTCATAATTATTTATTACATGTATTGTATAACTATTGTTTTATATTTTATATTCTATTTTAATTTATTTTATTGTAAACCGCCCAGAGTTCCCCGTTGGGGGAGATGGGCAGTCATATAAATTAAATAAATAAATAAAATATGTCCATATTTGTCTGCTTCTAGAGGTAATAAAAGTATTTCAATCAAACTGCAAGCAGATTGCCAAAACACTAGAGTTTCCATCTACGTAGCCAAAGGCATCCCAAGTCCCTCATAAATTATTCTTACTCCTATGGAACATTTCTATAGCTGTATGGCTGCACTTCATTCTTATTAGCAGATTAAGACCTAACTTTTATCAACATCACACAATTAATGTATTGTCGAAGGCTTTCACGGCCGGAGTTCAATGGCTGTTGTGGGTCTTCCGGGCTGTGTGGCCGTGTTCTGGAAGTTGTGGTTCCTAACGTTTCGCCAGCATCTCTGTGCAGAGAGATCGCTTCTGTCTGTGCTCCTGCCCTCTGAAGATGCTGGCCATGGGTGCTGGCGAAACGTTAGGAACCACAACTTCCAGAACACGGCCACACAGCCCGGAAGACCCACAACAGCCATCACACAATTAATTGACCCTCTGCACAGTTGAAGAAAAACACAGATTGCTTTGGCCCTACCTCGGGCAGACCCCCACCCTTTTAGCCTTTCAGAAGGCAATCAAGACCTGGCTTTTTACTTTGCTGGGATAGGACAGAATAGAAAGAATGGAATGAGAGTAATTGGAGCTTGCTGTGGGGATGATTAAAGCAGCAGGGTTTTTGTTTTTGTTTGATCGTTTTACTGTTTTATGGTTGTTTTATAGTTACTGGTTTTACTGTGGTTGTGAGCCACCCAGAGTTGTTTAAGATGGGCAGCCATATAAAACTTTAAAATAAAATAAATAAATACCTTGTTGTTGTTCAGTTGTTAAGTTGTGTCCGACTCTTCGTGACCCCATGGACCATAGCACGCCAGGCCTTCCTGTCCTCCACTGCCTCCCGGAGTTTACTCAAATTCATGTTCGTTACATCGGTGATGCTACCTATTTCAGTTTATTTCAGGCAAGGTGAGACAGAGGAGAGGCCCATTTCTTGGGGGGAAAAACACCCAGCCAATAAATCCCACTCTGTAGCATGAGCTTTCCAGATCCTTACTCCTAAATAATTATTTAGACCTACTTGCCAGTAATACAGTATTATTGGCATAATCTATTATGTTATACAGGCAGTGGCAATCAGCAAGGGACAGAGTCTTTTTAGTATGTCTTTGAGCCAAATCTAAGCTTTTAAATTTTTTTAGTTCTTGCCATCTGTTGAATTCTTGGGATTTTATTTTTCTCACACTTGCTACCACGTGTAGCCATCTAACAGTATACAACCAAAATTTAAACATGTGATTTATTTATATGGCCACCCATCTCACAAATGTGACCCTGGGTGGCTGAGAAAGATAAAAATACAATATAAATACAATAAAAAAAGGTTCCCCCAAAACACCATGCCATAATTTGTAGCTTGCAAAAAACAATGGCTGGATTCACAGAAGACACTAAACCCAACCCAACCACATTGTGTCTTGTTCCTTGGGTGAACCAGCTCATGCTTTTAACACAGTCTAGTGTTATGGCTGGCCTTATCTGAATTCATACTGCACATTTTTGGTTCAGGATCCATAGCAGTCTGAATGAAATTGGATCCCAAAGATAGAATTTATTGCCTTGTTGACCAGGCAGAGAAACACAAGGTGTTTTTTTCCCATACTGTACACATATTAGCCCGAGACAATCTAGATGTTTTGTGCAGCTCAAGTCACAGAATTACACATGTATATTCCTTCCTATGCCTGAACACACCAGTAGGTGAGACTTGATTCATATGACCTGTTAACTTTAGAGTGATGTCTGAACTAAAAAGGAGTGTTTAACTATAATTCACAACTAAAGTAGCTACAACATGCTATCGACTATTTTCTTCACCTGAAGCAAATTTAGAGATAAAGGAGGATACAAAGGGGATGACTGAAGCCTCAAGCTTTCCCCCACCTTGCCTGTAGTGGCTCTGATGGTGCTCATCATTCAATACAAACCTTTAAAAAATATTTAAAAATCAGAAAATGTTAGCCAGCTAGACAGAGGTCCGTTACCAAAAGCCCACCCCTTTCATATGTTGTCTGATGTCACAACACATATAGCAAATGGGCAGAGCTCGTTATCACTAATTTTTTGTCATTTGCCCCTCTCCACTCCCCTGTGGATACTTTTGTAGCTACCATAGCTACCGCAAGAGTGGTGGACATAATGACCAAAATGGAGCACAATCAGCAAACGTGGCATACCACGATTACCAATATCCATAGTCAGTGCGAGACTTGCTTCAGCACAACATGCTCTTAATCTCCAGCAGCACAAACCTCTAGTAGAACAATGGTAAGAATATTAGAAAAGCAATTGTCCTTTCTTTCATCTACGACTTCTTAAATGGTAATTCAGATAAAGGGAAAAACAGTTGCTTATTATCTAAGCAGTTTATAAGAGCCAGTTTTGAAAAAGCAGTAGAACCATTTCCAAAATTAATCAAAATCAGATCATGTATTAGAAAATGTATTTTCTATGAAAGACAGTAACATAAATTACTTGCCCGAGATTGATAGGAATTTGCTGAATGAAAATGGTATTTGTTGTAATGGCAGACCACAAAAATACTGATACCACATTTTTGTTGCTACTTTGTATTTCATATCACATTCTTGTTTTAGCTTGTATTTGCTTTTTATTGTAGCTAAAGTGTAGTTATTTTAATACAGGATCATATTTTTTACATTCATACTAACACTGTGCTAACATACAAAGAACATAATTTAATGGCATAGCAGTCTAATTCCATGATAGAAACACAGATGAAGATGTAAGTTTCCAACACTACTTTTGTAAAATATAATCTATGCCAGAGTGCAAACCTTTAGTAGGAAAACACCAAGATAAGTAAGTACAGATGTAATTTTTTCCACCCATTTAGAATGTTATTGAGCTTTAAAATGGTGCTAAAGTTACAAGACGAGACTGTCCTTGGAAATGAACTATCTGAAAAGACGTAAAGAGCTTGCTATAACCATTAACTTTTAAATATGCCCAGGACTGAAACAAGATTTTCAACTTCTATATTTATATCTGCTTGAATTAATGATCCTGTTTTGATACTACCATCTAAAGAAAATCCAAGGATAAAGCTTATATGCCAAGATTTATATGGATTTAAAAGTTTACATTATTTTCCTATTTTATCGGTGGAAAATTATCTGAATATTTTAAGAAATCTTAAGCCTGCATACTAACTCTGGAAGTCTACTACATTTGCTGAAGAGAAAAGAACAGCAGCAAGCATTTTCACTATTGAGAATTTAATACTTTTGTTTTTTCAAGAGTCTGGAAAGGTAACCAACCTCACCAACTACAGTGGTACCTAGAGTATAACTTGGGAGCGGTTTTACTCAACTGTAATGCACTTGAAATGCTGTTAAGTCAATACCATTTTGTTATTTAAAAATCTGGGTTAAACAATGAAAGAATATAGCACCTGAAATTACACAATATTTTTATACCATCACATATTGGGGGAAAGAGATATAGACACTTAAAATTTAACTTTGTGTTATAGTCCCCTCCCTTTCTATTTATACATCATTTTAGGAGCAATTCAATTTACTGGGAATAAACAGACATATGTCTATGAAGGTTCTCAGTCATCCAGGTGGAATTGTCTGTGTCCAAGTGGTAGCTGTGTGACCTTACACCTGGGGCTAGGTCATGGTTATATTGAGATGTTATTTTAAGTCCTTTTATCATCTAAAGGAGGATCGTTAAGATCACCATGCTGCTGTTGAGCTTGTGAAATGGTCTTAATCTTCATAGGCACAGAAGACAAAGCAGGGAGGAAGATGGGGGAAAGATTGTGCCTGAGGCCCCCACCTCTATTCAAGGAAGGATTTTCCAAGTTGGCATAAATGGATTCCTTGACCCCTCTCTCAAACCACCTATCAACAGCAGCATGGTGATCTTAACGATCCTCCTTTAGATGATAAAAGGACTTAAAATAACATCTCAATATAACCATGACCTAGCCCCAGGTGTAAGGTCACACAGCTACCTAGAAACATATTTAGGATTCCCTTACCAACTTTGCTCAGACTGAAGAAGCTCCTTGGATAAGGAGCGAAACGTTTCCACTGAGAAAACAGACATAGTTTATCAGAAAATATTTTTCATATTAACTGCCCAGAGTCCCCTTTGGGGGAGATGGGGCGGTGATAAAAATCAAAAGAATAAATAAATAAATATATCATTATTCCCAGAATTCACAACAGATAAGGAGAACTGACAGTAGACACTTGGATATAAAATATAAAACACTTTTATTGGAGTATGTCAGGAGCAAAGAACATTTATATCTGGAAAGACTGAAAATCAAACAAGCTGACATCTCATAACTATCTCCTCTGTCAACAAGCACCAAAGACTCAGCTTTAAAGTTTCACTTTTTACAACATAAAGGGTTTAGAAGCATTCCTTGTTCAAATATGTATCCAAATTATAATAAAAATGCATAGAAGGGTGCATCATTTCAAGAGACCAAGTTACCATGTGCAAATCACAAACAAGAGACTCCCAAAGTACAGCCAACATCAAATAAAAAAAAAAATCTGTACAAGAGACTTTTATTTTAATTTTAATTTTATTTTATTTTATTATTTTATTTTATTCTAGAAACTGGGTTATTACATTCTCTGTTTCTTAAATGTGAATATTCCTTCATCAGGTCTTGACATTTACTAAGCACTGTCATGATTAGCCGCAGTTCTGTTCTTTTGGAATAATTACTTTCAAAACTTTTCTGCAAGACCAAGGTCTTACAATTTAGACTTCCAAGTCCTGGAGGAAGTGGGGTGTCTTGGTTTAAAATCCAACACGAGACAGAGTACCTTAATAATACATCCCACCTCCAAAGGCCAAAACCCAACTAAACTTTGGGCACAAGTCTTGCAGGCTGACAGATAGAGGTCTGGCTGGGCACGAAGCTGATCCAAGAACTCTCTCCACCCATGAACAAATAGCAAAGGATTCAAAGTTTTTGACAAATCAGTATCTTGTAGAAAACAAAACACAGAGTATTAGTCTCAGAAAAGAAAAGAAATACCATGTGGGAAGACCTCCCTTCCGAATTTATTTATTTTAATCCAACCTGGGACAAAATTCAGAAGTGATGAGTCATAGTCACCTACTTTCACAGACCAGGGTTGGGAAGGAGGCATCAATTCCAGAATTCTCTGTCAAGAATTCTTAGAACGAGCATGTACAGCAGCAAATGTATGGACCGAGAGTCTTGTGTTTGAGCCGTTGTCCAAAATATCACAAGATGAGATGACAGTTTGCAGAGCTCGAGCATATGCTGAAAGAGAAAATAGGTTTATTAGGACATATACTGTTTTAAAGGCAAAAACAGGGGAAAGCATGATTGGGTTTCTACAATTACGTGCCACTTGGAGAATAAACGAACACTTTGTTCTCTACAATAGTACAGGCTACAGATTTAGTATAAGAGCAATTCAAACAAAGTGTATGGATTTCACTGCCACAAAGTACAACCACAGGTTTAGTCATTGTTTTTAAAAAATGAAAATATAGTAAATGAAAATAAGTTTATAGAATGGCTTTCCTAAATGCCGATGTACACCAGATTTTAGGGCAGGGTAGCAGTTGGGGTGGGGCTTTCATTTTCATTGCTTTTGTTTTTCCCAATCACATCTTGTTGGTCAGTCAGCAACAGGATGCCGGTCTGAACAGACCTTTGACCTGACTCAGCATGGCAGTGCTTAACTAACTGCAATCAGTTGATACAGTAAAGTGGTTTTTTTTATGCTGCATCACTTGTCCGCAAGAATCATTGTTCAAAGTCTTTCCATTATTCAAAAGTCAGGAATTAAAACAAGGAATATAGCCTTTCTTTATACAAAGGAGTTTCTCCAAGGAAGAGAATCTCCACTGGTTTCACAGTAATTAAACAATTTATTACTCTATGGAGCAGCAGGGATTTTGTATGACCAAACAGAAGATACAGCTGGGGACAGGCAAAGAATGAAAGTTAAGTGTGAGCAAGTTCCACTGTGAACTACAGCATCCCACCTTCTTCACTTCCTTCATTTCAGAAGCTTTGAAAAGACAAATATTGTTTTAAGCTCTGAATGAAAAATGCAACAGCAGGCAATCTTGGTATCTTTGTTTACAGTGTACACCTACAGATTTAGAATCTGTCTGGTCAATTGTTTATGTAGTATTTAAATGCCAATGTTTCTTTGCTGGTTCCTGCTGATTGTGACTTAGACTCAGAGCTCTCCCACTCACAGAACTCAAATGCTCTCAACCTGAGGCAGACAGAATTTGTTTCAAATCTTAAAACAAGAACTGCAGAGAAAAGTGTGGAGGAAGATATTTCACTCAAACTGTAGTTAACAATACCTTCCCAGGGTTATGGCAGATTAGAAGTAATAATATCTCACTCAATGTCAGTTTGCACATCTGTTATGGACAGTGATGTCACTGGTGGTGCACTGAGTTGCCTTCTCCATTGCACCAGATGTTTTAGAATACGCTGTAAAATCCAAATGAGGAGACTGGTAGTGAAAATAAAGGAGCAACGGGGACTTCCACAGATCTGATACCTTTGTGGTTTTTATAGAACATACAGTTGTTGGCACAGCTATCAGGATGAGTGTCCCAGAAATCTGACCCACAGAAGCACAAGGGAGGCAAGTGTATATTATACATGTTGATCTTCTCTCGCATCTGGGCTCGTAATGCTTCCACGTATCTGGAAAACACATTTTTTTTCTGTTCAGCAATAATCTCAATGCCTTAGTTCCAGAACCAACTTTCTTGGTTGACCCAGAAACCTGTTCAATGTTTTTCAACTATTTAACTTTCTCTTGCAGCAAACAAGCAAACTAAACAAGGAGCTATAAGGTCACTTAGTTTTATTGGGACATGAGCTTTTATGGACTAGAATCAAGTCTGCAAGATTGATAAAGTGTTATTTTCAATTGGTGTGCAAATTAACATAAGTTCCTGAAATAAGAGTTTTTATTTTTTTTAAAAAAATTACTCTATATCAATTACTTGGGACATCTGCAATCACATAAAGTTACAGGAAAGGTATTAAAGCCTAATATAACTAGAGTAAGATTAGAATACAAATCTCATAAGAATCAGCAATACAATGAAATCTTGATTTAACAGATTTTCATACAATAGGTGAAACTCCCATTGTATTTTCATCATGATGTGATATGCAATTTAATGGGCATTCAGAAACAACAGACATTCCCTCTACCCTATTGGTCTTTTAAACCAGGCTTTACTGTGTATCTAAAATGCTTGGAAAAATTCGGGAAGGCCATCCACAATTGGGCACAAAACTCTAAATGTCCTCTCTTACTGATACCTTCCTCACTTCTAATCATCTAGATGCCCACAGAAGGTAGCTGCAGGTGATATCAGTAAATAGATGGGCTCATACAGAAACAGGCATTTCTCTACGTACTTCTTGTATTCATGTTCTACAGTGGATATGGGGCCTCAGGTGGCTTCTGGATATTATGCTTGCACACAATCACGTTGTGCTCTCGCACCTGACCAGTCCTACAACTATCAACCAACCTACTGTGATATCCTGGAGCAGTTCCAACTGAAAAGGTTGGTTGGAAGCATCTGCAACTATTTTGACCAGGCACTGGTATGTTTGCTGGTACAGCAACTTGATATAACTCTTAGAAATACTCAGCACCTGGAGACGTTCAGCTGTCTTTGGTTGTACTGGTGGTGCTCCCCGTCAGTAATCTCCCAAACAGATATTAGAGACAAAGAAGCACCTTTGCTTTTAGGCTTTGTCAGGAGCTGGACTAGGTGAATGTTTGGTCTGGTCCAGCAGTGCTTGTAAATGCATGTTTACTGGATTCAAAACTTCCACTGATACTTTAACTCACCTAGAATATTCTTTATTTTTTTGTATTCTTTCCACTAGCTTTTTCTTTTCTTCTGGGTCTTCCAGTTTCAGTTGTTGCAGTTTTTCACGAGTTTTTTCCCTGGGGTTAGCATTTTCTTGTGAAGCCATCTCCTGTGTCCTTTCTTCCTTAGCTCGCTGCACTTCCTGTATCCTCTGTTCCTCTGCACGGCGCTGATATTCCTTTTCTTTCTTAATTCTGTGGCAAACAGAATTTTATCCAATCATTCTAAAGGTCACATTATTGGAGCACAGAGTCAAAAGTTAGAGGAACACAACTGTCCATTCTGTTTTGCTGTTAAATTTCTATATGAAATAAAGGGAAGATTGTAAAATCTGGTTAAAAGCATATTACCATTACTTTAGTTTCAGCAAAGACTGAAAACATAGCAACCATAGGAGGAGGAAGGAGTATTAGGTATGTTTGCCGCCTTGAGTTATCTATAAAAATATTAAAGGCGGGAAAATAAATAAACAAACAAACAAACAAACAAACAAACAACCAGCTCTGCATCTTATTTAGCATGTTTCTGCATGGTATACTTGACTGTATATTCCACATTACAACTTTTTTTCTCACCTGTAACTGTTTGGCTTTTAACCAGCTATACAACAGAACAAAAAGCCTTCAAACAATAGCTAGTGTAAAAGAGCAGCTAGGGGAGCATGCAAAACAAAACTTGTGGAGAAAAAAGAGGTTTCTAACAATAAACACTGACAAAAATGGTATTCCAGCTAGAGCATTCTGTATACAGGGGTAGTACAACTTTAAGCTTTCATAATAAAATCATAAGAGATCAGTCACGTTCATGAAGGACGCGTCTATCACAACAGTATTTAGTCACAAAATTAATGGAAACAGCCATATTCAGAAGAAGGATATTCCCAAATATTAGTCACCAGGGCACAAATGGGTTATTGCTTTTATGTAATTTCTAGGCTTCCTAGAGGGGTCTGATTAGTCACTGCATAAAACAGAGCAGTGGATGAAATAGACCTTTAGCCCAAATCAGAGAAGGCAGCTGTGTAGCTGCTGCCAGCTTACTAAAGCTCTTCAAATCAAGAGAAAAACACAAGAATTTAAGAGGAAAAATATTTGTTTTAGAATGAAAAATATTTGCTCATACTGCTTAGGAAAACTAGTAGGTATTTAATTCTGCTGTTTTTCCCCCTTAGGCAATCTCTTTAAAATTCAATATTTGTACAGACTTTACTGCATCATTGTAAAGTTTTCACGAGTAAAACGCTATGGGAGCAAGGGCAAGTTAACCATGTACTTATCATAAAAGAGAACGTTCTCTCCTATATAGAAAGGTTCTGCCAAGTATGAGATTCCTCACGTGTTATGAAAAAGTGAATCTACTGCTTCAATGTACAACTTGCCCAGGTGACCTCTCTAAGATTCTTTTGCCACTTTATTTTTTAAAATATCTCCAATAAAAGAAATTTCCTCTGGAGTCCAGCTGTGCTTTTAAAAATGACAATGGCATAGCTTGACACCATTTTTACTGACTTCATTTTAGTGTGGTTCAAGTGAGATATTCTTGCACCAAGGCCCCATAACTATGATAGGAAAGGGAAAGTTATAGGTCAGACCAGATGTGTTGCCAGCTGTCAGTTATTTCTGGTACTCTCCAGGCCATTAAAATTAATGAAATGAGAAGCTGGCATGCTAAATAGTAAAGAACCAGCCTCATATTTATTTCCAAGAACACCTCTGAGCTCTGCAAAGACATTTTTAGAAACCAAAAATGGTGAGCGGCTGCAACCCAGTACTTCATCCAGACTGATTTTTCTTTCGAAAGTATAGAGCAATATTATTTTGTATCTTCTACTTTCATAGCACAAATTGAACTGATTCATTTATCTTCCCAAATAGGCTAAGAAAAAAGAAAAACTGAAGGCAGTAGTAGTAAGACTACTGAATTAGAAAGACGGACTGCAAGGAGAAGATGTTCTCAAATAACATTTTCATTAAGTTGAGAACTTTAGGTAAAATCAGAATCACCTCATCCATTACCTACTTATGCAAAGGCATGTTAACTATCTTTTTTTACACTCAAGAGATTATAGGCAAAAAGAATGGTCATCTACTGAATGTGTACTTGTCCATTTTCCTCTGCCACTCCTTCTGTCTTTGCTGCTCCTTCACGTGCTCTCTTTCAATATCCATGAAGAGGCGTCTGTATCTCAGATACTGGCTTTGGTGCTACAGAAAAAGAAGAGTTTCGGCTTGATCCTAACAGTGGATGGTGCTACTCCATAGATACCGCAGAGAAAACTTTGACTTACTCTTCTTCATGACTACAGCAAAGGCAAAGATGAATACAACATAGCCCACACCACTGATTTAACCTGGACCACCTGTCATTTGGTTGTGTTCTCAGTGATTACGTTTATATCCTTATGAAATAATTAGATGAAGAATTAATGCATGATGAACCAGCATATTTTTTAGTTCCTTCCCTATCTCATGTGAATCCTGACCATTAGATTGCAAGTCAGTGGGAAGGAACTATGTTAAATTTTTCCCAAGTCTCTCAAATTTATCTTTAAAATTGTCACATAATATACAATTTATCTCTAGCTTTATTAATACAAAAAACTGTAAAATTTTCTCTCTTTCCCACCAACCAAGGAACCTGTATATTACACATGTTAGGGATAGAAAATGTAGATGTTAAATCTGGCCTATTTTCAAAAATGAGTATTGGCCATTGTCTTTGCCAATATTCTTGGGATTTGTTTTTCACATACTTGTTCACACACATGTGTGAACTGAGACATCTGGTATCTCTATGTTATCTTACGGTTTAAGGAAAACTTGTTAGTGCTTGCTCTTTTCAGCATTCCATAATTAGGAAGTTTCATCAATGATTACATATTATAGGGTTATATCATTATAATTTATTGGAGCAGTTCCTCTTCAATTAGACTTCCTTCTGCTGGCTAGTAATTAGAGCACAATTAAATAAAGATACCCTCAAATCTACTCCTAGCAACTGCACACAGGAAATCTTGGCAGTGTTACAAAAATCACTGCCATTTCCATAGATAGATAGATAGATAGATAGATAGATAGATAGATAGATAGATAGAAAAAAATTTGCACTACCCAGCCTCACTAACAGCCTTGGAATTCTCAGACAGCCTATCCAAGTTGACCTATGTTGATTTTGCTTAACTTCTGAGATCAGCCAAGGCTGGCTAGATGCTGCCACCTACGGATAGAAACAAATAATTCTCATCTTTATTCAGGGATCAGCAGTGAGATGCATAATTATGTGCCTGATCAAAGAATCCCCTTTTCAGTCATCATAGCACTGAATAAGGTGAATTAATGGAGGACCACATACCTGCTTCTTTGATTGTTCCTTCTCTATCCCAGGCCAGAGTATCTGAACAGCCTGAGCCTCAGTACCAGTTGGACGGCTACCTTTCAAGATCTCACTATTTACCTGGAAGAAGGGAAATACAAATAAAGAGAGTAAACCTCTGAAACAGTCATACATGCCATCATAAAAGGCTACCATTGAAACCTTAATGTATGTTTTTTTCCTTCCTTTATACTTTGCAAGATGTTTCTTCTTGCAAGTTATGCAACAGTGCAAATTTTAACACACTATCAAGCTAAGAAATATCACATCCCACATCCTATTATTATTAAGTCTGTTACCAATATGAGAACAGCTTTCTTGGTTTTGATGACGAGCTATGCTGTAACAAATCCCCAATCTCTGGACAGCGCCCCAACAGTTTTATTGATATGAGAAGTAGCATGGAGAGCAAGATGAAACATTTCCCCCAACCCTCAGGTCAGCTTTTCCTCAAAAAGTGTCCTCCATATTGTTAAGAACACAACTATAGAAACTTTGGTGGCAATCCCATCATATATGGAGGGGATCAATTCAGGAAACCTCTTGTAACCCAGCCCTGGCCATGGTGCACTTCATTATGCTGCAAGAACAAGAGCCACCATAAAATATTTACCCAATATTTACCATATAAAAATGGAGTATAACAATATACAATCATACATTGCTGACAGGACAAAAGAACAATTCATACATGCAGAGAGAACCTCTGCAATATATCAATAAAAGTCTAAATTACATTTCTGGGACCTGATTGTTAGGAATGAAAAAAACTGAAAGTTGTTAGATAGCTTAGGAGCTGCCCATATATTGCTTGAACCTTGAGCTACCTGTCTGTACTAAAATAGAAAGCATTATAGTGTTCAGTTCAAGAATTCAGAGTTAGAGGTAAAGAAGAGTAGCTATCCATTTCAATAATATAGTCTCTCATAACAAGAGAATAATAAAGCCAATATTCTGCTAAAGTGTTTAACATAATTCAGGTTAGTTGAACTAGATGTTAGTTACAAGTCCCATAGCTGAGAGGTCATACTTTTTGGAGTTCTACTGTGTTGTCCCAATTCCTTCCCTCCCGTTCTTGAAGTTCTGCTGGAAGATCATGGTATCCCGTAAGAGGAAGTTCTCCAATATCACTCTCTTCTGGGCTTACAGCAGTTGTATTGCAAGGTTCTGAATTCTAAAAAAAAAAGATATTGTATCCAAAGCATTCATATAAAAGCTGGGAGTCAGCAATAACCCTAGACTGCAATTGTGGTCTTCAAAAATTATAAAAATATCAAATAAATCACAAGATAGACACATCTAGCAAGAACATTCAAGAATGTGTGTGTTCTTGGACAAGATTTCTTTTAAAATTAGTAAAAATTAGATAGTCGGCTAATTATAAATAATGCCTGGCACCCGAAAAGGATGCTAACTCAACTTCTGGAGGGAACATTGCTGATAAAAAAACAACAGTATATACGTATCTAAATAAATACTCAAATACCGTTAAGAACTCGTTTGAATCCTGCCTAGGTTTTGGCAACATGATAGCAGATCAAGTGTCAAGTCTAATGACAGACATCTCTTTATTTAGCTTTCTGCAAGTCACACAGAGATTTGTCCTTCCAAAGTAGTATACTGTAAATATTTTGGTGATCTCCCATGCAAGGAAGATCCTTCTCTACCCTAATGATTTCCAGCTGAGTTGAGACTGCAGTTGCCAGAATTCCCAGTCTATTCAAAAGTAGACTGAAGCTTCAATTGTGCTTTATAATTGGAGGTAGGCAACATGGTGCCCAAGACTTGCAGTTGCCTTCTTGATCAACGCCCATTTTTTTTTTACCATGCCTCAATTTATTGTTTTAAGAAAAATGAAATGAATGGAAATTTAATTCCCTGCTTTACAGCCAAACTGGTAATGCAGTTCTCAGCATGTATGAAATTATAAGCATTTCTATGGTAGTGACCTGTCTTCTTGGAGGACTCTGTGAAGCACCTCCTGGAAGTTCTGAAGGTTCATTTCCTTCTGAAACAGCTTTTCGAGAAGCCAGTTTGTGACGGACCTGTTGCACTGCTTCCCTTACCTGAAAGAAGAAATTTATACAAAGAAGCAAATAATACACATTATAAACAAGGTTTACTTGTCATTAATATATTAAGTCAGATAACTGCCAACAGAAAAAAAACATTTACAGTTTTGGCTTGCTCCGAGAACTGCTCCGGTATGTAACTTGCTTGCTGTACACAGATGACTTTATCATCAAAACTGCCAATGGCAGAATCCGTGTTATATCTGTAGAGGCATGTATTTTTCTTTGGGGTCAACCGCAATGCAGAATCTGAAAATCCTATAACAACAGAGCTTTCTTTCAGGGCCTGTGAAAGGAGAAAAATAGTACGAGTACTAGCTGCATCAAAGCTTGGGATGATAATTAGAAAGAAGCAGGTATCAAATGACTGGAAAGCAAAAATATACTGTACAAAGAAATCAGTAGTTTTAAACTGAAACAGATGCATACTATTAAAATAATCCTTGAAGTATCACTTTATTGACAAATGGATTCTAGTAATAAATAGTTTTCCTAACTATCTGGGAAAGGGCTACCTGGGATTAGGCTGCAGTAAGTATGAACTAAAATAATGTCTAGAAAGGCTTAATAGCAGCAGTTGAAATATGTAATTAAATGGCCTGCGGAACAAAGGAGTGGTGCAGGTATCTCTTAAAATTCCAAACCCAAGATCACTCAAAAATTTTCCAATGTCATTTATGTTAAAATAAATATTTGCATTTATTTATAAGAAAATAAACAATTTGGCACATTACAATAACAGTAGTCCCCAAACTAGATTAATGCTTCTTTTATTGCACAGAAATTCAGCTTTCAAGGAATCCACATATATCATTAACAGAAATAGAATCTTACTGCTTCGTAAGATGTCTTCAACTGTTGTTTCCTCTTTAGATTCATATGTTGGTTCACCCTGTGTTTTACCTCCTCCTGAAAACGTTTCAATGTTTTCTCTTTTTCTTTTTGTTGTTCTTTGTATTCTTTCTCAATCTGAATAGCTGTAGCCTAAAGAAATAATCAGCATTAAGACTGAGATAAGCAGATCATCATTGAACCAAACTTCAAAAGAGATACCAAGCTTGCTCCTACTACTTATTAAAATTTAGTAATACAACACACTTGTCTTCGTGAAAGCATTCTTAGGATCACTTTGTATAGGTAGGTCCTATTAATACTGAAGATGCACACTAAGCATATACTTTTGATTTGCAGCACTAACACAATAATGGACAAGGATTCTAATTAAAACAAAACAGCAATCGGTGGCCTTCCAGATGTTAGATTCCAGCATCTCTGGGTCCTAACCAGCATGGCCTATTATCAGAGATGACAGGAATTGGAGTCCAACAGCAAGTACAGGGCCACAAGCACCCCATTTAGCTTAATTAGAGGGAAAGAGTGAATCATAGCCTAAAAGCTATATTATGAGTTGTTTTGAGGTTTACCATTCAAAAGTATACTGCCATTACAGAATACATCAGAACAGAAATAACTGTTAGATACCAATTTGAACAAGTTTTAGATTCAATCTCCAAGACCTCATATTAGAAATGTCTGGGATTTCACTGAACCGCTGTTAGTTGGAGCAGAAAGTGAACCAGATGGTTTAATAGTCAGAATTAAATTTGAATTTTTGATATTAATTTAGGTAACCTGATGCTTAATACTCACAAAAGCTGGGCTCTCTTCTTCTCCATCATCTTGGGCACTCTCCACCCAGGCTCCAACAGGTACTATACACTGAGTTCTTCCTGCCAATACATTCCAGTTGACTGCCTGTGACTGAGGCCTCACTTTTGTCTCTGTAATTTTCTGGTAACCACGTTGTTGTAGCCCCTTCTTGAGTGGCACCATCCCAGCAATAGGGCAGCAATAAGGCTAGGGTTTCTGGAGGAAGCCTCTATGGAAAGACATTATCACGCTCAATAAGCATTTGTTTATAAGAAAAAAGCCTAGCTTTGTTTATGTACCAGAATCATCCTTTAAAGACAGCTTCTGGTATTCAACTAGAAACACAAACTTACTAAAAAATAAAAGCTGTCCTGCCCTGTCTGTCTCTCTAGCAGCACTCTAGTTTCAAAGCCAGCAGGTGAAGCTTGTGACATGGGAACATGATCATCTGATTACTGCTGCTGATCAATGTGATCTGATCAGTAGGCATCGGTTTTAAGCTTGACAACCCTTTCTAAGAGACCAAGTAGCCCTGCAGTACTAAGATTCCCAGAGCCCACTTACTGCCCTAAGTTAACTCACCTACATACCTAAATTTAATTTTCCTTACACAGTCATTACAAATATCTCCATATCCACATAATCCCTTATGTTTGCTTAGCTTCATCTATCACTAATAAATCTAACAGTCTCATTGCATGAATTATCCTTAAAAGCTGTAATTGAAACAAAATTAAGTCTAACTGGCTGGGACAAAATTGGAGGTGGGGGAGAGAAGGCACCTTAGTTTTCTCCTGTTGTTTTCAGCAGAGATTTAAAGAGCATGGGCCTGTATGGAACAGAGCTAAATACGATCCTTATCTTTGTTATGGGGCGTATGTGTGCTTGTATGTATGTATATGCATTTCCCATGTTGTGCTCTACAGCAAAAAGTTGGGATATAAAATTTTAAAATAAATACAAATAAAAATTGCATAGATGTTTGTTTGAATGTGTGCATGCCTGTTCATACACATGAAAATAAAATAGTAAACGTCTGCACAATTCTTAGTATTAAAGGTGACTTTTGCTTCACAGAACTTTATTAAAAGTTGGGGCACAGTATATAAACAAAGGTAGCCAGGTAAGTACAGGAGCAGCTTTGGGTGTCACATGAAATCACTGAAATCATTGCTTTGGGGCTTCATGCTGGAAGACCTCAATTACCTCCCTTTGGCCCCCAAACCACCCGTCCAAGGCTCCTTAATCTGCTTCCTCCCAACCCTTTTTATACTATAGGCCAGTGTTTCTCAACTTTCTGGGGATTCTGGGAGTTGAAGTCCACACGTCTTCAAGTTATAAAGGTTGAGAAACACTGCTGTAGACCATTTTTGTGAGGCTGTGGAAGAGTCGCCATCACCACCCACGGCACCCGCTGCCCCACAGGGAACCCACTGGGGAGCCCCTCATTCCAGCCGCAGGCCCATGAGCTGCCTGCGCGGCCCGAGGGGAACCTTCACACCTGTCGGGAACAACCCTTGCAGGAAAGGCCGCGTCCCTCCGAGTTCACACCATCGCAGAGGACGAACTTCGTCCCGCAGCTTCCCCGCCTCGCTTGGACTCAGCCGCTACCATGGCAACCCCTCCTCCCGCGAGATTTAATACCGGTACTGCTTGACCCCTGACCACGCTGCCATGGCAACCAGCTCCCTCCACTTATGCGCGCGCACTCACATCACTTTTCTCACCCCCAGAACCGCCCGTTTCGCTTCCTTCTCCAACCGTCGGTTTTAAAACCGCACGCCGCTTCCGCTTCAACCTCCCTGTCTTCCACCGGGCACCAATCCGGGCGGAGAAGTGGCGATGACGTCACTGCAAGCCAGGCCCAGCCGTGTGGTTGGTCGGCATTACCTTCTTACAGGCTTTGGGAGGAGGGACCTTTTGAGCGGTTGACCCCGCCCTTTAACTCAAGGCCGCTCCCACCAAGCATTCGTTCCGCCAATCAGCTGCCTTGGTTTAAATTAAACGAAGCATCCCACTTTGACTGCTGAAGTTGTTACAGCAGAGCTGATGGGCTGGGTAGCCCGAACGCTCAGGGAGAGTAGGATATGGCTTAGGAAGGGCTGCAAAAATATAGGCGGCCGCTAGATGGGGCTAGAGAGATGCAGAAAACGTCTATTTGTTGCCCTCTAGGCGTGATCTGAGTTTTGCAATGCGGCCCAGATTTGGTTGCCCCAGCTAGAATAATTATAACCATCATTATTATAACCCTAAATCAATCCACTGCAGAATGCAGATCTCTAGGTGCTTTCCAACTGCTTTGATGCCTTGGAAAAACACTCCATTTAACATCTTTGAATTGAGTGACATCATGTGCCCAGGATTTCCTGGGTCTTTTAAGATCACTTGGTATCCAACTGAGAATTGATGTCCAGTGCTAGGCTGACCATATTTCCTTGAGACAAAAACGAGACATTGGCATGGCAAAAATGGGACGGGGTTCAACTTATGTAACATTCTGTATTCATGAAAAAGTAAGACAATAAAAAAAGTTTTCAAGAGCTTTTAAATCCATTTGCTGGTCCTTAAACAGATTACTGTATATATAAAATATTTTTGTTTTCATTAAAATGAAAAAGTTTTATTACGTGAACATATTGAGCTAACAATTATTCTTCAGTGACAGAACTCATACACAAATTTAGGTAGACGTAGAGGGGGACTGTATTTGACAGGAGGCGAATGGGGAAAGCACAGCTCACGGGCTTTGTAACATCACGGATTGCAGGAAGGAGGGGAGGGGGGAGAGAAGAGAGGCAGGGAAGGGAGGATTCAAAAACTCCACACCTGTCGAGGCTTCTCTTCCTTCTGCCTTTCCTCCTCCTCCTCCTGCTTTTTTTTCTCCCTCTTTCTCTCTCTCCCACAATCCCAAATGAAAGACTCTCTTGCAGAGCTGGAGAAATAATCAGTTTCACTCTTGAAAAAAGGGGAGGGATCACATCCCAAACTCATTTTAATAAAACAAACAGAGAGCAGAGAGCGACCAGCTAAGAGCAGAGCAGAGGCGGTGGCATAGATCTCTCTCCCCGTCTCTCTCTGTCTACCTCTCTCTCTCTCTTTCTGCCTTCCTTGCCCCTCTCTAGTCTCACCCAACATCAGGCACCTCAATCAAGCACTTTTTAAATGATAATTGCATCTTGGCTGAATCAATCTTGCCATGCCTGACATTTTGCTATTTTTTTAAAAAAAGGGATAAAATAGACATTTAACAACAGGACGGTCGGGAAATGTGAAACAAACAGTACTGTCCCATTTAAAACGGTACGTATGGTCAGCCTATCCAGTGCTGATCTGTTTGTTGTGCAATATGGCCAGCGCATTGCCATTTCTGTGAACCTTTTGCTTCGTTATGTGACATGCTCCTATCTGTTGGCAGATCCATATATTTCTTTTCTTGTCACGTTATGCTCTTAGTCTAACTTTTAACTTCTGCACTGCTTTTCTATTCCACGTCCGAGTTTTGCAACCATTTATCACCACAGATAATATATACCGATTAAACAATTTCCTCTTCCAGCAGGGCGGTATGCTCCTTTGAATACAGCATGGAATGGTCCAAATGCTTTCCAACCTAGTTTTATCCACAACAAATCAGCAAGCTCAGATCAGAACGTATCAAAGACTGTAGGCGTGTGTGTATCACAATACATAAATAAAAAAGATAAGCTACAACATTTTTAAAAAGTCAATGAAAGCAGAAGTTAAAAAACCTACTTTTCTAAAAAGCATGGTGTTTCTAAGGCATTGGCTCCCATTCCCATTCCCATTCTTGTTACTACTTTAGGTCACTTTTAGCAGTTAGCACTTTCAGCAGGTAAACAGATTAAACTCGTAGATCAAGGTATAATTTTAAGGTATTTGTTCATGCTGAGAGGCACTCTTATTTTTGGACCAAAGATTTAGTTACGGCATTTACATTGTGTATTTCTATTCATTTATGTTATCTGGTTCTCCCTACCCTTTCTATTATCATAATATCCTTATGGGGTGTATCAAAATAAGAGGTGACCGTGCCAAATTTTCTCCCTGGAGGAGCCAGAATCTGAATGCAGGCTCATTGTAATCCTGTAAGGCTATGCTACATCATGTGCAATGTTTCCATTTGTACAATGTGATTTCCTTCTTAGTTCTGGGAGTGGGATGAGTATTATGGGGGTTTAGTTCATTATATAATCAAAAATACTTTTCAGAAAGTATTGATAGGCCAGTCTGAATGCAGCTTTCAACAGGATACTGTCTTCCTTTGCTAAAGACCATGAATTCCTGACTCTGGAGGCACAGCTGCAAATTTCAAGAAAGTTGTTTCTGCAGAAACCTTTGGAGAAAATTGGAAAAAAACAACAACCCAGCCTTTCTCCAAATTTCTCATAGATCAAAACATATCGAAATGGGCTCAGCAGCCTGTAGAGCACTGGAAAAGCACAGATTCCCATAGAAAAGGGCTTTTACTGCTACAGTTTGGAAGATGTAGGCAATAAACAATGTAAGAAGTCAAATGAGAGATATTTCTACTCTTTCTTTCTTTCTTTCTTTCTTTCTTTCTTTCTTTCTTTCTTTCTTTCTTTCTTTCTTTCTTTCCCCTTAATCAGCTATTTTTGAACAATTGGCATTTTTGCTTGAACAGTAAATATTGAATGTTATAAATGGCAACAAAGCCACAATCATCAAAGTCTGGGTTCATTTCAGCCATTGGCACTATCTGGTAACCATGCCTTATTCAGAAGTTTGGGCACAACAAAAGGAGTTTAATTGGCACCCCAAACCTGGAATGCTGGCCTTCTTAGGAAGATGTAGGATTAAGGACCACAGAGCCAGAGCTGGCAATAGAAAAGGCTTAAGAGAGGAAACAACTATATTAAGGTGATCCCGTTGGCTAGCTAGTTTGCAATTGCTTGACACTGCAAAACATCTAAAACTGGAGTTGGCACACACTGTTTCTAATAACTTCTCCAAGCTAGCTGTTTTTATTTTGCTGGTATGAACATTAGTATTTTCTTTTTAAGGCACATCTAGACTCGATTTGCTAGTGTATGTGGAAATAGGTGTTAGTGCTGGAGAGCATAATCGTTTCTTATGCCAAATCCACTTTTTCAGCCTGAATTCATTCCATTGAAATAAAGACCAGGATAAACCTAGTTTTCCTCATCCTCGTTCTGGGGTATGTGTGCAAAACATTGCAGGCTGAGTAAAAAGCCTTTAAAAAGAATGTCAGAGGCCCCACAAAAACATGGGTGAAGCCAGGATACCTTAATTACATTTAAATGTAATTAAAACAAAATTGATTGTTTCACTATGGCTGATATTTCTCTTCTTGTGTTTAAGAATTTTCCTCTCTAGCCCTCTCAAAAATTATACTATGGTGGCAACTTTTGGAAGTGTTTTAGAAAGCAGAGTTTATGTCTCTCTGGACTTCAGTGACCATGCTGGCTGGAAGGGGAAAGAGATTCTAGGTCAGTGTTTCTCAACCTTGGCAATTTTAAGATGTGTGGACATCAACTCCCAGAATTCCCCAGGCCAGGGAATTCTGGGAGTTGAAGTCCACACATCTTAAAATTGCTAAGGTTGAAAAACACTGTTCTTCGTGTTATGCCAACACATCTGAAAGATCTGAATGATGTCAGCTTGGGGAAGGTCCATGGTGTCATCTGTATTTTTGTCATTTCAGAGGAGAGTTCTTTTGTCAAAAATGACAAATGATAGAACTGGCAATTTGGTTTGTGTGCTAATGAATTCCTGGCTCCAAATACTGAAGCCCTACAAGATTTTTGTGGCTCAATCTAAGTAGCAAAGATGGGTCATACTGGCAGCCTTTATTAACCTACATGTATATCACTACAAAGGAGCATGGTGGCTCAGCGGGTAAGACGCCAGGCTTGTCAATAGGAAGATCACAAGTTCGGAGGTTCGAATCCCTAGTCCCGTGTGATGGAGTGAGCTCCCACACTCGCCCCAGCTCTTGCCAACCTAGCAAGTCGAAAGCATGTAAATGCAAGTAGATGAATAGGTACCACTTCCGTGGGTAGGTAACAGCGTTCTGCGTGCATCATGCCAGCCACATGACCATGGAAGCGTCTTCGGACAACGCTGGCTCTTTGGCTAACCAACGGAGATGAGCACCGGCCCCTAGAGTCGGACACGACTGCACAAATGTGCGGGGGGAACCTTTACCTTTACTATATCACTACAAACAGGTTTCAAAAACAGGTTTCACTTCGATAGGTTTCAAAAAATTTAGCCTGATATTGGAAGAAAGAAAATGACCTCTCATCTCAAACCCTTGGGAGGCTACAGTTCCTGTTCCCCATGGAGGTGAGCCAACCTGTCCCCACTCATTGACTAGAGAAGGAGAACATGCAGGGATTTTGTTTCACTTTTCTCTACCAGAAATGGCATTCAGTTCTAACAGAGAGTTGCTCTGTGGCTGCAGAAATGAAAAGAAACATGTTCTGGCATTACCTATCTGTTGGAGGATGAAGGGTTCTTTGACTGTGTGTCTGGATAAAGATCCTTTCTGTTGTGGGGGTGGGAGGAGAGATGAGTTGCATTAGAAACTGACTTAAGGTTCACTTAATGGCAAGGTTGGGAATAAGGATGCCCTGCTGGTGTTATTTTCTCGTTCACAAGATTTTAGAGACCTTAGTCCGGACTATAGGAGTTTGCCTTTAGCAGTCCGACTCAAGATTTTTTTAATCTGTTCAATCATGTTCGATTCTCGGAGGCTGCCTGGACAAGTCCCTGCAGCTTTCTTGGCAAGGTTTTTCGGAAGTGGTTTGCCATTGGCTTCTTCCTAGGGCTGAGAGAGAGAGTCAATAGCCCAAGGTCACCCAGCTGGCTTTGTGCCCAAGGCGAGACTAGAACTCACAGCCTCCCGGTTTCTAGCCTGGTGCCTTCACCACTCCACCAAACTGGCTCTCTTCACTCAAGATAGATATCTTTAAATACAGAAATAAATCTATTGGCCAAGGGGACTTAGTAGTTACTAGGCTGAATGAGATTTGAAGCTGGTGTGTGAGCATGTGAGCATTGCCATCTATTATGTTTCTTGAAGATAATTCAGTCTAAGAAAGGTGGGATATGAATCTTCATAGTAAATAGGACAGATGTGACTGGAAAACCACATTTCTTGCAAATCTCCACTTTTTTTTGCATGAAAAATAATTATTCTCCTCCTCCTTTCCTGTTGATATGATTGGATGGGGCAGGTCTGCTGAAAAACAGTAAAAACTATGTAGGAAAGAGAACTGTGGCTGTAAAAAACACACGTGCATTTTAATGCTAGAAAATGCAAAACAATCAATTATTTTGTCACATACTGTATTGTTGCTACAATGTGGCATGCATTAAGTACTTTTGAAAAATAAGAGAGGCTGCAGGCTAGCCTTCTCCTGTGTGTTCACCCTTGTACTTCCCAACATATGTGGGGCTACATAACGTCATCCTGGTTGGGATATGGGTTGTGGGGATATATTCTCATAAATCTAGAGGAATCTGCATTGGGGAAATCTGCTACCAGCCGTGATCAGAAATTTTGAGATTCCGGGTCTCCCTACAGATTTAAATCAGGACTTTCCTGTGATGTTGCCTTTGAAAGTGAGGAACACAGTCGGTGTTGTTTTTAAATATGATTAGCTAATCCCTTGGCACTAAGAATCCAAGCTCACCGAGTCTTAGGTCTGACCCAAAGAAAAGAGAAAGGGTAAAAACATAAAGTCCAACAACGCCCTTCCACGACGATCCACAACAACACATAGAGCTCTGTCTATTGAAAGAGGACTTGGCAGAGTTGAGTGGTGGCAGAACAACTCCAAGCCGTACTAAGGGACGTGCCTGGAGTGGACAAAACATGTTAATTGTGTGTGAGAAGGATCTGAAGCTAAACCCAAAATGAAGGGAGAAAGAGAAGCTTTGTCCAGAGTTCTCAGCACTCCGGGTTTCGTGCACATCGTTTGCCTTTTTGCAATCTACTATGCAGGTAGGAAACTAGCATTCTTCAAAACGTTTGGGCAAACTGTATTTGAGTTCAGGACTGAGCAAATGCTTCTGTGGAAGCAGTGAAGGGTTCTGTTCGGATGCTGAATGCCTGGGTGTGAACTGCGCAGCTCCCAGGCAGGGAGGTGAGACTGGTCCGAACCCCTACTCTGTCCCTTCACGTAATAAACTCTCTCTGGCACTGAAATAAGATGGCTTTCCATGCATGTCAGCGTTGTTTCAAAAAAGGATTTAATAAACAGTTCTTTACAGAATAGATTATAGACCTGTGCATCTCTAAAATCCAGGGAAGTCTTTGAATCAATGCATGTTGAGTACTGGTTCTGCTCAGGTGGGTTTTTAAAACAAGGCAGTTTGATTTTGCAAGCTCAGCTGGCAATGTTTACAGAGAGAGAAAGGATGTTGGCATAAATAAAAGGATGGAACTTAGCAGCATTTAAATCTCCTGTGTGTGTCTGTGTATACACTTCGAAGCAAGTCTCAGTGAATTTAGTGGAATTTTCTTTTGAATCAAGGTGTGTGGGAACTGTGCGTGCTTACTTGGATGTCAGCCTTATTGAGTTCAATGGGAGTTCAGCTTCTGAGCAATTGTGCACAGGGTTCCACTGTTGATTTTGTGATTTGCACTTCCTGGATTATGGAATATGTTCCCTTGAGATTAAGTTGCTGAGGAGCAGATAGCTGTAAGATTCCCAACTGTATAGTGAACGTATTTCTTTCTCTTTTTTTTATAGTAAATTTTATTAAGTTTCAAGAGAAGAATAAAAACTACAGAAAAACAAAAAACTACAAAGAAAGAAAAAAAACTAAAAAAGTGCAGAAGCACAAGAGAAATTTTTTTCAAATTTACAAAAAGATGTGGCTTCCGACTTTTAACAGCAAGGTTATACAAAAATTTTCCATAATCAATCTCTCACTCTATATTAAACCAAAACACCACATTATTTCTATAAATCATTCCGCTTTAACACATAATAAAAATCACTAAGTACAGTTACTCCTCCCCCTTATATTAAAATAAAGAAAGAAAGTTCATATAAACCTCCTAAACATCTTTCTCCCCTCCAAAAGATAACACCTATTTAATTATTCCTTTCCTACCACTATTCTATACATTTCTGTCTACTATAATAAGTATCAAATTAAAAAGCACATATGTTGTCTGCTATTATACTTAGTAATATAATAATTTTAATAATCCCAATCTTAATAAACCCAAAAAACAAAGACAATTCAAAACAGTAATTCCATATCTTTAAGAGCGAATAACATCAATCAAATCCTTAAAGCAAACCAGATAAACATTGTTTAACCCTAATACAACAGTTTTAATAATTTTAATCTTAATAAACCCAAAAACAAAGACAATTCAAAACAGTAAATCCAAATCTTTAAAGGCAAATAGCATCAATCAAATCCTTAAAGCAAACCAGATGAACATTCTTCAACCCTTATCCCACTTCAAAATAAATCAAAGCAGTTACATATCCCCACAATGTGCACAGAGCTTTCCTCTTGAGAGAATCAAACAGCCCAACTGCCCCCCTCAAAGATTCCAGGTTCTTTTCATGGCATTCCACCAGAAAATTGATTTTACTTATGGCTTGCAGATCACTCTCTCCCTTAGATTTCTCCAACTCCACTATCCAATCTTCATCCAGCATCTCGATAAAAAACCCAATTTTATTCAATCTATCCCAATTTTTATCTTAAAAAAAAAGACCTTTCTATCTCTCTTAAATTCCTCAATTTTATCCACCACATCCCCAACCTGATGGCACATTTTAGATCTCATATTTTCCACAATGTCCTGGATATCTTGCATAAAAGCTTGATAGTTCCTAGTCTAGCCTATAACTCTGGGATTTGCTGGTAGTCTCCCATCCATGTATTAATCAGGCCCAACCCTTCTTAGCTTTTGTGAATGCTTAGTCAAGGTCAGCTAGATATAGCCAACAGCTGTGTAGTACATTTCTATTTTTAGTACAGTAATTATTCTGAGCCAGGTAGCTAAGACATAAAAGTTATCACATTCATTTTATGCAGATTAATATTTCCTTTCAACCTGGGTTGTTAGGTTGAATTGCTTGTTTTAATTTGGGGGCATTCCTGTCTTCTTTTGGCCATTTTTAAATTTTTTTAAAATTTAGTTGGCCATTAAAAAATTTTTTTAAATGGCCAACCTGTTAGGAACGCAACCTTGTTTTTATTTGACCAGCATATGATTTTGGGGAAATGTGCATATGAAATGTGCCCTAAGGAAAATACATGGACAAGTGACTTGTCTGGATTGTGTGTATTCACCACTACAGTAATGTAGATGGACTAGGGTTGCCTAGGGTTGAAGAATGTCAACTTGAAAAACCCAGACTTGAAGTGAAGGGGATCTCAACAGTCTCTAAAACCTATACGGGGTCCTCAGGCATTCCTAAAATAGTAGAAACGATGAGTGGGTAGCTCTAGCCCAATGCTATGTTTTGAAATATAGGCCCCTTCCCTCCCCAAAAGAGAAAAGAGGACTAAAGGAAATGTCATCCTTCCGGACAAGGTGACTCCGTGCAGGGCCATACCCAACTTAGCAACCATTTTGATCTGACAGGCTCTCAAAATTCCAAATGCATTCATTGGATCAAAAAGGTTGCCTATTTCTTTGAGATAGACATCATCTGGTTTGGCTAATTCTAATTTAGCAGATTTAACACTCCAGCTACATTCTCAGCAGCAGCTGCTAAAAGTCATGAGCAGGTGCATTGCTAAGGACAAGGCCATTTTGGGCTCTGTTGAAGCCAGGCCAAACCAGAAGCATCCTTATCTGAGGCCGGAAAACCTCAGCTGCCTCTGCTCCCTTTGTTTGGCTGGTGGTGTTGCCAAGCCCTTCATGTAGCTTGATGAATCAGAAATGCTGCTGTTTCTTATACTATAGCCTTTTAAACTGGAGCCAGGAAGGAGCTAAGCCCAACAACCAAAAGCTTTGTCCTTGGCTCCTGGCAGTCTCGAGTCTGCCCCCCAATGCTGGATCTGACGCCTAGGAGACCAGCACCCCCTCCCTGTTTCCAGCAAGGAGCAACTTTGCCCAGGATACAAAATGTACTAGAAGTCCCCAGCTTTCAAAACAGTCAGCTAGAATTACTGCCAACAGTTTCCAAACCTCTCTCAACGAACAAACACTCCTGATTCTATTCATAGTGTCCCAACCCTAGGAGAATCCCCTGAAAGGAACATCTAGGAACTAGCTTAGCCCACCTGCAGTGAGGCAGGACCACCCAGTTACTTCATCCTCCTTTCCTCCAGCAGCCTAAGCTAGTTTTCCCAGTGGGGCACCCTCCAGATGGGTCGGGACATCAACTCTCGTAACATACGACCAACTTGGCCAGTGGAGGGCACCGGGATGGAGGAAATTAATGGAAGACAAAGCACAGAGCTGAGATGCAGAAGATATTTAACCATGGGCTGAGAGATAGAATTGAAGGTGACAAGGCAAGGAACAGAGAGAAAGGGGCTGCAATCCAGTTGAGGGTCATTCAACAACTGATCTTTAAAATTGGGATTTTTTCCATGACATCACTATTCCCTTTCCCTCCTATGACAAAATCTTATACTCTAAGCTTATAAATATGGCCTGACTTTTTCCCTGATTGTATACAAGCTACTCAATTTTTAGCTGAATGGCAGGAAAAAAATACTATTAATAAATAATTCAATAGGCTTCAAATTAGACAGAAGCAGGTGTTACCAGACAGATACCAGAGCTCTGGCTGGCCTGGTCATTTAACACCTCCTAGCAAGAGAAGAGGGCTGGTGGTGCTACTCAGGAGACAGGAACAACTATTACAGGTAGTCCTCGCTTAACAACCATAATTGAGACCAGAATTTTGGTTGCTAAGTGAAGCGGTCATTAAGCAAATCCGACCCAATTTTACGACCTTTTTTGCAGTGGTCGTTAAGCGAATCACCACAGGCATTAAGCAAACCACGTGGTTGTTAAGTAAATCACATGGTTCCCCATTGATTTTGCTTGCCAGAAGCCAGCCGGGAAGGTTAAAAATGGCGATCATGTGACCACGTGATGCTGCGACAGTCATAAATACGAATCTGTTGCCAAGCACCCAAACTGTGATCACGTGACCACAGGACACTGCAACGGTTGTAAGTGCGAGGACCGGTCACAAGTCTTTTTTTCAGCTCCATTGTAAGTCCCTAAACGAATGGTTGTTAAGCGAGGACTACCTGTATATTAAGTTGTTGAAACAGTTTGAGAGTCGTTGATCTTACTTCTGGCTTATTTATGCACTCAGCAATAGCTAAAAATTTGTATTTCTAAAGGCAAAAGGAGCTCCTTGGCAAAGTCTTTTTTCCTGTTAGTTTCCTGTTAGTTAGAACTCATGTTACAGCCTGAAAATCTGGCTTCATGCAGTGGTTAAGAAGCATTATAGCTAACTGATCAGGGGTATCCACAGGGAATGGTAAAAAAAGTCAAGATGGCAGCCACGAGGCACTTAAAAAACATGAAGCTTCAATTACACTATTATGGCCATCTTCATTTTTTTGACCGTACCCTGTGGACACCCCAGTACAGTAATTGATTCTGCCTGTTGATTGCCTGATTTTTGAGGAGAGTTGGAATAGAATTACGTACCCCAATAACAAAATCACGTACTGTCACTCTTTAATAATGCAGTATTATAAATTTTCTTCACTGTATGTTTCTGTGAGTTTTATAAACATATAACTTGAGGGCTTTTATAAAAGAAACCTGGTGCTATGTCTGCAGTGGCTAGTTGGTTGTAAAATTCAAGCCTCAGGAACAGAAAAGTCAAGGATGGGCACTGTTATATATTCCTTGTCTTCTCATTCCTGGTGATAAGTATCATACAGCTTGTTAGAAAAATTGATATATTCGTGTAATTTGTATAATCCAAAGGCTACTATGTTGCTATCAAGGAACACATCCATTATTACTCCATAAAAGTACCCATGTCATCCTTACTAATTATAATGTACTAGTTAAAATGTAATCAAAATTGCCCTTGATTAATATTCTATGCAAGACCAGTCTAGCATTGTAATGCTTGTTCCTGGCGTTTCTGGGTGCAAGAGACCAATGACTCACTGTAACCCGCTAGCTTTGGATTAACAAACAATGGTTTGAACCCTCTCTGGTCTGTTCATTCCCTTTGTGTGTTATTTTGACCGCAACACTGTTGGGGTTTGTATATACCCAGGAATTTACAGTTAGATAAATTATACTGGAGAGGCTTGATATCTAGGTGAGAGGGGAATTATTCTGCAAGTCACCCAATTAGCAGCCATTGTTGTAGGGATGATGTGGCAGTGTGTGACTCATACTACAGGTGCTATCATTTAGTTGGGTGTGGCAGATGATGAGAGTGACCTATAATGTGATTGGTCAGTTTATGTATATAAGCAGAGAATATCTGGTATTCTTTCTTCTCGTTTGCTGTAACTTCTCATCGCGGTATCATTTGTTACCCGTGTGGATGTATTCTGTAATACGTATGTACTGTATATATAGTAAATAGGATATTTTTATAATCTCTGTTTGAGTATCTATTTACTGCTCAGAACGTGGATCACTGGTGTCTAGGAAGAAGTAGCAGGCCGCTGCACGCACGCACTCTGACAAACACTATCAATCCTCCATAGCCAGGTAAAGCCAAAGGGGAGACCTTTCTGCAGGTGACTGTTCTTGGCAGGTACTCGTGAAACACTCTGGAGCCCAGATGTTCTTGTGTACCAGGGTTTGTTTAGCTTTCCTGCTGTCCTTGCACAGGAGTGGAACATGAATATAGGGGCAACGCTTGCTTAAGTCACATACAAGCTTGGCGAGATGGGTGGCCATATACATCTAATAAAATAAGTATAGATAAGCAAATGGTGAGGATGCGGGCAAGTGCCTAGAAATGTATGCATGCCAGGGAATAGTAAAAAGCTAAAAATGCTCCTGAGCTGCGCTGAACTCTGGTGACTTCATCCATGCAGGGTTTGTTTGGAGAGAGTGTTACAGAAATGGCTTGCCGTTGGTTTAGTATATTTTTAAACGTTTCAGTCTAGCACCCAGCTGTCCTTGGCTGATCTCAAAAAGCTATCCAGGGTGAAGCCTAGTACTTGAATGTCCTGCCTCCAGGGAATCCCAGGCTACTTTTTTTTCTTTTCTAAAAAAATCAAATAGATCTGAATAAAAGAAAAGCAGCACGAAGGACAGGACACTGCTTTGGTTAGTCGTCCCCCCACTTTTTGACATAACTTGTCCTCATCCCAATTGCTTCTTTTTGTCCCTGTGCCTTTCCCTGATCCTTGCACATGGGTGCTTTTACAGAAAGAAAAAAAGGAGATCTGCTCAGAAACTTACCATGAGACAGCAAGGAAACAAATTTAAAATCAGAGATGCAAGTTTTCATGCATTTTCTTTAACTACATCATTCTTGAGCAAGGGATTTCCCTTCTGTTTGCACTGAAGACTGAAGGCAAAAGGAGAAGGGGACGGCAGAGGATGAGATGGTTAGATAGCATCACCGATGTAACGAACATGAATTTGAGTAAACTCCGGGAGGCAGTGGAGGACAGGAAGGCCTGGCGTGCTATGGTCCATGAGGTCACGAAGAGTCGGACACGACTTAACGACTGAACAACAACAAAAAAGAATGCGAGATAAAACAGCAGAGGTCTGGATATTAATAGATCTCATGATTTTGGGATTCATTTTGTCCTTTCCATGCTGTGTGCATTGTTCCCAATTTAGGACTTGATTGTCAATGGAATGATCCATACTTCTGTCTGCCACATATTGACCCTTGGGCAGCTGAAGCTGTTCCAAAAATGGCACATAGGACACTAAATGGGTGCTCTGTCCCAACACTGTGGTCGAAAGGATGTATCCGGGTTGGCTGCCTCCCCCACCATGTGTGCACATGTCCCTGATTCCATCTATAGAAATGGAGTCTTAGGAGTCATCTTCTGAAACCTCAAGAGATCCACACTGAACTATGCTGGACTGAAGACCTAACTTAAAACAACAGAATCTCTCTCCCCAATTCCCCTCCATGTAACTTTAAAACATGAGGAATCGAAAAAGTTTTGCCTAGTACCAAAAAATATATCAATTTAGGGCAATCTTTCCAGTCCTGTGGTATCCAGGCAAATCCGAACAGAGACTTTTCATGGTTTCTGTACTTTCAATTAAATGTTTCCTCCTTTTCACCTCTACCTCTAATTTCTTCAGTTTGGTGTTCATAGTGAAGTGGCCCCCCTAAGTGTTTCCTTAATTATATCCTGTTCTGTGATATTGGGTAAATGGAATGAACTTCAAAGACTCATAAGTACCTCCTACATTTCAGATGGTAGCAGCAGAAGCACAATGGGATCCACATTCTAAAAGAGATTCAGCAAGTGGTGGGGATGGAAAATGGATTTAAGAACCTATTCTTAATTTTAAAAGGTAAAGGTTCCCCCCGCACATTTGTGCAGTCGTGTCCGACTCTAGGGGCCGGTGCTCATCTCCGTTTGTTAGCCAAAGAGCCAGCGTTGTCCGAAGACGCTTCCACGGTCATGTGGCCGGCATGACACGTGCGGAACGCTGTTACCTACCCACCGAAGTGGTACCTATTCATCTACTTGCATTTGCATGCTTTCGAATTGCTAGGTTGGCAAGAGCTGGGGCGAGTGCAGGAGCTCACTCCGTCACGCGGGGCTAGGGATTCGAACCTCCGAACTTGCGATCTTCTGATCGACAAGCCTGGCATCTTACCCGCTGAGCCACCACGTCCCTTGAGTTCTTAATTTAGTTTGAAGGAAATTCACCCACTGCTGACTTTTCCTGCAGGCCACATGACGTGTAATCCAGCTCAGTCTTTACCAGAGCCTATTGAAATGAATGGGAGCTCCAGAAAAGCATGTATACAAGTCAGCATTTCCAAACAACATGGAGTATTTGCAGGAAAAGTTCCAGGCATATAGAATTCTTTGGATCCTGGTTGCTGGATGCAAAATCTCTGAGCAAGTCTTTCTGGCAGTCTTTTTGTCATACTCGTCCATCCGCTTGTTATCATTCTGATGCTAGCCTAAATGTCAGTGAACCCATTCCTTTATACAAAGGCACACTTCCAAGCCAACACTGTGACATTGTCACAGCATTTCACAGTCTCACTCTTCTGGGTGCTAAGGAAAGGAAAGGTCAAGCATGTTATATTTTCCAGCTCTCTCTTGATTGTCTCTCTCCCAGAAACTAAGAAGGTGAGTTCTGGGAAGTGTCTGAACAGGGCTTAGGTTATGTTATATTTAGGCACAGTGAATCCATTGTTTGTGCTGCACCCATCAGCACAGTCTAGTTCTCAGCCCTCCTGGCTCTTTGCTGCAGGGTCTCATTAAGGCCTCTGCTAGGGAGCTGTAGAGACCCCTGTTAATTAGCCAGTTACATTACCAGCACTGGAATGAAATGTATAGTCTATAATTAAACAAGCATGCCGTAATGAACACATCATGCAATGCCAGCCATGTCCTATAGCATTCATGAGTGTTTACCCTTGAGTTTGCACATGACTGCAACCTAAACCTTTATTGAGTGTAATTAATCATCCAACGACCTGGTAGACCTCATCATTGCTCTTTTTCTCCTTTGCATTAATAACAAAGATCCTTAACCCCATAGAGTGACGTTCACACAAAAAAGCTCTATTCATCTGATATTGGACTTTAGTTAAATTGGTGCTTTGGTTTTTAAATGAAATATGCACGAGAAGGAACTCCAGTTTTATGTCAGGATACGCACTTAGATCAAGGGGTACATGTTTGCAGGGTAGAAGTGTAATGGTTCCTCACAACTCAACCCTCTTTTCCCAGTGAGCTGCCCTCCAGGTATGTTGGACTGCAGCTCCATCATCCACATTCAGCACAGCCTTACTGATCAGGGATGAGAGCTATAGTCCAATTGATCTAAAGTGTGGCTACTTATAAAGGTCTGTGAGAATAACCTTTGGAGAAGGGGGAGGAGGAGGAGGGGCCGCAACTGAGACAATGGTCAGACGAGAGATATCTCAGCCCACTGAAAGAATGAGGGTGTGGGAATCATCTCAGAAGGGACCCTCCCTAGTTCTCTGGAAAGTAAAGGTAAAGGAGAGGAGAAGAGTTTTCAGACGGGTAAGATTCTGTTACTGTAACCTTACAATAAAAGTAGTGTTAGTACACATGGTTTTGGTTTCTTGTCTGAACTACCTCAAAGGGCTGACCCTACTATAACCAGTACACCATACTGGTTTTTTAATGTAGTTAACAAGAACATTTATTATATTCTTAAACCAGGAAGAGAAATCCTCTCCTTTAGGATTGCATTGGGGGGGGGGGGGGATTCTGCATACATTGGCCAAATTGGCTCGTTTTCAAACCTGACCTTTCTTTTGATGGCTTTTCCCCCCACGCCAAATTTGGTCCCATTCTTTTCAGTTTTCAGAGGATGGACACACACCGAATCCTGAGCCCCTTTACAAAATTTATTCCCAACATTTCATTGGATTGGAAAGAATAAATATGGTAGAAATCCTGCTTTGGATGTTGGTGATGAGTATTGCAATAGGATATTAGGGAAAATATCCCTAAATATTTTATAATAAATAATAATAATTTTATAATAAATAATAATAAATAAATAAAACATTAGGGAAAATATGTAGGGGCGTGGTGGCTCAGCGGGTAAGACACCAGGCTTGTCGATCGGAAGATCACAAGTTCAGAGGTTCGAATCCCTAGCCCTGCGTGCGGAGCGAGCTCCCGCACTAGCTCCAGCTCTTGCCAACCTAGCAATTCGAAAGCATGCAAATGCAAGTAGATGAATAGGCACCACTTCTGTGGGTAGGTAACAGCGTTCCGCAGGTGTCATGCCGGCCACATGACTGTGGAAGCATCTTCGGACAACGCTGGCTCTTTGGCTAACAAACGGAAATGAGCACCAGCCCCTAGAGTCGGACGCGACTGCACAAATGTGCGGGGGGAACCTTTACCTTATTAGGGAAAAAATGTTTTAATTTGAAAGCCAGGTTGAGGCTCTTTACTTTGAAGAACCAGACTACAGGCTCTTGATTATAATCTTATCAGCTCTGGATATTGTCTTGGCTAGCAGCATGAATACCTGTATTAGCTACTTCAAATGAGTCATCCCTTTTTAATATCAGTTACCTGTTTGTTTCTTTTTCCCCATTAGAGCTGATAGAGGGAGTCAATATCACCAGCCCGGTATTACTGATTCATGGTACAGTCGGCAAGCCTGCCCTGCTCTCTGTGAAGTACACCAGCACAAGCCACGACAAACCTGTGATCAAATGGCAAGTGAAACGCGACAAGGCTGTGACTGTGGTGCAGTCCATCGGCACAGGGATCATCGGTAACCTGCGCCTAGAATATAGAGACCGGATAAAAATCTTTGAGAATGGCTCTCTACTGATCAATGAGTTGAAGTTATCTGATGAGGGGATCTATGAGGTGGAAGTCTCCATCACTGATGACACTTTTACAGGCGAGATGAACATTAATCTTACAGTGGATGGTAGGTTGGTCTTGGAAAACCTAGATATATTTATTTTTCTTCTTGAAGCTGTTAACCAGCAGATATGCTTGGATGCTGGATTTACTGGTTTACGTCTTCCCTTGTCAATGTGAGAAGTTAGCTTGCAACATGCTGGATCATTCTTCTTCATTCTGTGGAACAGGGCTCCAAATATCTGCCCCAAATTTAAACTGGGCAGCATCACCATCTATAGTTCCTATCCTCTATTTTTTTTTTAAAGTCAGAGTTGGGTTGGAATCAGGCAGCCTATAAATGTAATAATAAAGAAAGCCAGCTTTGCCCAATCTAGAGCTTTCCAGAGATGCTGGGATTTCAATTCCCAGGAACTGTCACGCAAGAGTAATCTTGGGGTATTGAAGTCTCAACACCCTGGAAGGTCTCCGGTGAGAGAAGACTGCTTTAAATTACATACTACCTTACACACATCCTTATTTAATATTCCTGGGACCAAACAACAGTACAAGATATTTGTGGCTGTACTTTCTGAAGGCTTAAAACCAATAGGGGGAAGAAAAATTGACTTAAGATAGTGGCTCAGTTTGACAGTCCAACAAGGCTTCACTAATGAGTAAACACAGCTAACTTAAATCAGTCCACTTACTTTCATGCTTGGTCATAAAGCCATAAAGTTTGGTCTAGTGGTTAAGGCAATGGGCTAGAATCCAGGAGACTGTGAGTTCTAGTCCCGCCTTAGGCATGAAAGCCAGCTGGGTGACCTTGGGCCAATCCCTGTCTCTCAGCCCTAGGAAGGAGCCAATGGCAAACCAGGAGACTGTGAGTTCTAGTCCCGCCTTAGGCATGAAAGCCGGCTGGGTGACCTTGGGCCAGTCCCTTTCTCTCAGCCCTAGGAAGGAGCCAATGGCAAACCAGGAGACAGAGAGTTCTAGTCCCGCCTTAGGCATGAAAGCTGGCTGGGTGACCTTGGATCAGTCACTCTCTCTCCCCCCAGCTCACCTCACAGGGTTGCTGTTGTGGGGAAAATAGGAGGAAGGAGTATTAGGTATGTTCGCCACCTTGAGTTATTTATAAAAATAATAAAGGCGGGATAAAAATTAAATAAATAAATAAATAAATACCAATCGAAGAGAAATA